>OX104071.1:32229560-32505615 GCA_944474145.2 Dicrocoelium dendriticum | reverse complement strand
TGCCGCGTAGTGGCAACCATAAAACTGCATGAAATTTGGGTAATAGAAAAATACGTTGCATCAGTTTTACGGCATAAAATACGACTCTGTCTGGTATTTTCAAAAAAACGACTGATATCTCTGCACATGATGTAAGTTGCTACTTTAAGTGAGGTCTAATGAAAGAGGTCGTATTTGGCCGTTATTTCGAATTGCAACCATGGAGGCTGACTTTAGGAGCACCTTTGTGCGACCGTCCTATCCGCCACTGGCGGGATTTTGAACGCGGGCTGTTGTTCATTAAGACAACCGGTTCCTGCGTTCTCAAAAACAAGGGTTTTCTAGGGTAAACTTCTTGCGCAACGTGTTTGTAAAGAGGTCAGTACATCCAAACGTCCAAAAATTGATATGTACCATTCCCAATTTGCAAAGTCGAATAAAAGCTGAAAAGTTGAAATATAACAGTAAGCGAGTTGTTAAAAAGAAAACGGAATATAGAAAATCGTTCAAGGTTGTTCGCGGTATGTATTTCACCAAGCATCCTACATTATTAATAAACATTACCAATGATTCAATGACCTAAAATTTATCTCCTACCACCAACAACCGTGTGTACCGGTATCACTCTGATGAAAGAACACTATTTCCAAGTGGCGGATAGGAGGCTCCGCACCTTTGTTGGACATTCGTTTCATAGCTTTGATGAATTCTATTCGCTTTTTACCTCATTTATGCATCGTAACAACGTCAATTTTGTTTACTGTAATAGCAAAAGCCGCAAGTAGCAATGCGTGAGGTATGATCGCATCGTTTATAAATGCCTGGCCTGTAAGCGCCGCAAAACAAGGAACAAAGGAATACGGCGATTCTAGTATGTGGTTTATAATGTTGTTGACCATTTAATTCCGTTCCCGAGACACCGACTGCAATGCTCGTGTCAAGGTTGTTCAAGATGGCAGTAAGCTAAATGTGCTAATGTTCCAGCTCTCCCACAACCAGCCACGCAACCGGTTCCTTTTCGAAAGGCACCCTCTAAACCGGTGGCTTACGGCGCGGGAATGCAATCAAGCTGCTGACTTATTTCGATACAACAACCCTACGTGCGACATAAAGCAATACATCGGGAAACACGTCCCAAGCGACGACGTCCGTAATGTACGCCGCAGGGTGCGTTCGCTCGTGTCACGTAGGTGAAATGTCACGTTATTATTGCTAGTCAATTTGCGGCAGGCCATTTAGAGCACTGAACAGGATAGTTTCGCGCAAACCATTTCAGAAAGGGCTTACTTACGCACGTGTGCTTTGTTCGTAATCAGCAAGTTCAAATGCTTTGGCGATTTCAACACGTTGTGTGCGTGGATGCAACGCATGGTACAAACCGCCTTGGGTACGTATGATATTCATCGTTAAAAATCGCTACAGTTTCAAGCTGTACCAGGTCTTGGTAACAGGCGGCATGAGTTACGGCCGACCAGTTTTTACGGGTTTGTGAGTAAGGAAACGTTCACTACGTTAGTGAAATTATTTGGTCTGTTTCGTGATGCAATGGGCCATGACTTCTCCGTACGAACTTTTGTTATGGATAAAATGGCTGCCCAAATGCGCGCAGCACAGGCAGTATTTCAGTGTGACATTCTGCTGTGCTACTTTCATATCCGTCAGGCCGTTCGAAAGCACGAGAGTTAAGCGAATCATTTCATTCCGTTCTGTAGACCAATAGCTTCCGCACACGTTATTTATTTCACCGGATGGCTACAATCGATACGGAGACCGAGTGTGCTACTTTTCTTACCTTCACACTGGTCCAGGTTCCAGCAGGAACATAGCGTACTTCAGCAAACGGATCCTCAGTTTGTACTGTATCTAACCTCCCACTGGATGTTCATCAAGCGGTCGTGGGCGAACTACGCTCAAACAGGATTGGTGCATTTTGGGAACACCACGAACAACCGTGTCGAGAACGTCAATCTTACATTAAAGAAAATAACCCATGCTTCCGACCGCCTTGCTGTGGCTGTGAATAAAGTGTGGAAGCTATCTGAGGTTTCACTGTGTTGTGACGCCCAGTAGGCCTTCACCCCACGACCGCAAGAAGAAGTCCAACATGAGCCGGGATGAACAGATTTTCTATTACAGCACGGCGCCAGTTATATAACTTCACAAACAAGGGCGAATCCAAGCTACTAAACGCGAGGTCCAACAGGCATGGAAAAAACACAAAATGGAACAAGCAAATGAGATTCGCGAAAATTACGGGCCAATGAAGTGCGGCAAAGAAAATAGTGTCTGCGGAGTTAATCCCTGGGGGTAACCTTCTGGTGAGCGACCATTAAAAATGACGAGTAACCTCCAATCAGTGTGGAGAAGTGATGCGTTTAAACAAATGCCAGAACAGTTGATAGTGAGAATGATACACACCAGGAAAATAATAACAGGTATACTAAATATGTGTCGGCTGAATAATACATCCACGTGAAAAAGCTAAGGAACGCTGAGCAAAAGAAACCAATCAGAATGTCCACAGCATGAGACGGCTGAAATAAGCTGTGAGCGATTGCGAATGAGGCTGAGGAAAGCGGCGTGTTCAAAATGTAGCAGAGAAGCAGGTAGCTGCGCAAACAAAGAAATAGGCAAATAACATAATTTATGAAACTGAGGGTTAAGTAGCCAGCTCCATAACATACTGAAAGAATTTCAGATGCAATGTACATACTTCTGTGACAGACACCAGGTGTTTGAAGATGAAGGTAACGCCTACGTGCAGATGCTGATAGGCCGTCTAACAACGTACGTTCGTACCCTGGTTATGCGTCATCTGGCAGCACCGAAGTGCGGTGCCGTGTACTCAGGCATTGGAGCAGGAATGATATGCCACCTTGTATGGCTCTACTTCCACAGTTCGTTGTTCAAGATCAACAGCATCGAGGTGATATCGACTGCGCAAATGGCACAGGCGCTTGCGCATTTTACGGGCACATGTGGCTACCGTGCGTCCATTTATTGATGTTATATAAGGAGAATCAACATCCGGCGGGTAAAACAGCGCTTATGTTTCATTCCCGTTTTAGAAAGCATCCTTATCCGTAGTCGCTGGTTAGCGAATTGCAACATGCCGGACGATTCCATGTTGCTTCGGACTCTGAAGGTAGCCACCTCAAGGCAGCCGAATTCCAACGTAGTATAACTGCTTGCTCGGCTTAAATGCCTGAAAGACGTGAACCCCACGCGATATCGTGGTACATCGATAGCCTCATTCAACAAACTGATGAGCCCATAGACGTAGCACCAGGTGCGTCCGTCGTAAGTGATAAGCCACACTGCCAACCATCGCGTAAGCAACCGCGGTGGCACAAAGCCGGTACGTTGACTGCATTTTGCTTCGCTTGCGGTGAACCGGTTGCAGGTACGGGCGTTCAGTGCTTGCAAAACCGGCTACTTTACCACCGCAAATGCTTGGTGGAGAAAAATACCGACGGTTACAAAATTGCTCCAGTGACAACAGCAGTTACGTTTCCCAAAAAACCGTCATATAGCAGTAACATAAGTGAGTCGCAATCAAGTAATTTAATTTCGGCTTCGCGCCGTACACCATCTCCGAATATAACGATATCATCTACCACATCTACTTCTCCGGCGTACGAAAGCAAGCGCTTTGATACAGCTTTTCACCTCCGCTCAGACACTTCGGATGTTTGTGACGCGGTACCCTGTTGCAGCTATGTATATGTGTCACATAGTACGGACAACGCACCCGCTATGCCTATACGCTTACCAAATGAGACGAACACTTCTTCGGAGCTGCAGCCTATCTGCAAACCTGCCTTTGAGTATGTCGTAATATATTGTTACCTGCATCCTCCTCAGTGTAGATCTGGATTCCACTGCAAATGAACCCTTTGCTGGAAAGACAACCGTGTTAAGAAGCACTTTCATGATTTGCTTGCCAGACAGTAAGTTCTGTGCCATTGTCATTAATCCATTACAGCCGATGATTACGACTTTGCCTAACTGCTTAAAAGCCAGCATGTGAGAACGCAAACTTGGCCCTTTTTATGGCCACCTCCTGTTTCGTTTCCGTGTGCTTCTCCCTTGCCAACCCGACGCAACTGCTCGGTTGACGGCATTGATTGGAACATTCGGCAAATGAATCAGGCGGTGGCTCTGTAATCCTCGCAGAAATGGCCTAGTTACTGTTTAACTGGGCCTCCAAGCCCATGCATTCCGTGTTCCCTATGCTTTCCTTTAGGTACCTTACTTTTACCCCACTCCTTAGTGATCCGCTGTGTTGACGTGACGCATATGACGTGTCCGGCACATTTGCGTGAGCACTTTGAATGGGTCTGAACGACAACGTTCCCGGAAATGTTATCTGTGCTCGTACGTTTCTTGACAGTTCCGTGATTATATGCATGTAACCATATCCGTATAGTCCCAGTGCTGTTAATGAGCTAGCTGTTGAGGTCTCCTGATGGCCATTTTTGTGCTCAGTCAATGCAACTGTGCAGTGCAACTGGTTTGTGCTGATTTGTATAGTGGCTCCGGGATCCACATTCTTAATGATAGTGCTAAGAGACCTATGAAGCCGTTTTGCTCTCAAGCTTCCAAATTTCCGGTTCCAACCTGGCCTCTAGCGCATCACCGCCTCCTCCGAAATGGCGTCAACTCGGCTTGTGGTGCCCCGTGGCCCATCTAACTTGCCAACATGTTCATTCCTTCGTCACATTCTTCAGGTGACTGTGAAGTTGCATTGCTCTCATTGCACTAAACATGCGCGCAAATATCAGCTTTGCAAAACTAGTGAGGCGCTGCGGACTGCTGTGTGCACTTCCTATACTCCCTTTACAGTTTTAGTGGCATATCGAACTATCTTCCGGGAGGGTATTGGGTACATTCTTACCGAGACTGCCAATAAATGTCTATTTAATACCTGGTGGCTTTAACCTACCTGAAGTCTACTACGCTGATTCCATTGAGATACGGAGGACACGGGCGCAGCCTCCATGGATAAATCGTACCGGTAAATACCTGCTCAGGAAGTACTCTAATTGCTGCCGAACTTACCAAAGCTCTCCTAATATAGGCGAAGAACTGAGTTTCCGAAGCTTCATCAGCTAATTCCTTTTCGCACAACAGCCGAGCTTTCTTTAAGTGTTGTTTGCACCTATTTCTAGCCTCGCGGTATCTCATAGGTGCTAGTTGTTGGAGCCGCACGGTAGGTCTTCCAGCACCTGGAACGCTTCTGGAGCAGGTACTTGCCAGTGGTATCTACCCACGGCGGGCGCGCTCGTTTCTCCTTTCTCATCGGAAGCGGGATGTAGTGAGTAAACACTTCCGTGAGATAAGACTTAAATTTATCCCAGGCCGCCTGAACGGTATTAACCACCGATTGCCTGATAGTTAGCACGCCGTATGTTTAGAAATGGCTTAGCGATGCTCTGGTGACGCATGGTCAGACTACACCTAAACGCTAAACAAACATCACTAGCACCTAAGGGAGAGCTGTAAGTGATGTCACCTACGAAGCCTAGCGACTTGGCAAACACTAGATGCAAAACAGACGGTACTTGGGCATCCATGTACCTTCGAGGAGACCTACTCCTTACTTACCGCATATTAACAGGGAAGGTTGGATCGGACTTGAGCTGGCTATTTAGCCCGGCTAACTTGCCTTGCCTTCGCGGTCATCCCATGAAACTACACAAGTCGCGTTCTGACCGGATCAAGGCCGAAACTCGGTTACCGCGTAGAGTTATCAAGCGCTGGAAATCGCTTCCATAAAGTGTAGTCAGGGAACCTACAGTTAAGGGTTTCGAGCGTCAGTTGGACGCTATTTGGTGGCAACGCGAAACCTTTCCCTGCTTCCGAACCTATCCATCTTGAAACTTTTAGTTCTTAGGCTGTCATTCTCTTCACTCTACTACATTTAAATAACTTTCATTCCCCTTTACCTTCCATTTACTTTCTACTTCTTTCTTACTTCAAGTAACCTACACAGCGGGGACTGCTGGTGCAGGGAACCTGGGCAGTAATTGGTTGACCAGTGTGTGTTTCAGGTGTTACGTTTTAGATCTAGCAAGACCTCCTAGCACGTCGACCTTTCCTGGCTCAACGATCCGCTCAGGAAGGAACACTCAGGAATTTTTCCTATCGTTCCAGTCCATCTGAATCTGAATCTTATTTCCCGTACAGCAACCAGTACCTTTACATTTACATATAGCTCCATGTATTCGACTCCGGGCCACGGTTAATTTACAACTGTTAGTGTACTTAATCCTTGAGTTCATTGGGCAGTAGAGAGCAGAAGAGTGGCCTCGTGAACCGGTATATCTATCTGTGTCTAAATAGCTGGTGTACTGCTTTCATTACTTGACATTTCACTGTTACCTGTCACCCTCCATTACCCTTCTATGTATCATAACACGTTCACCTAAACCTCCAGAATATCGATCAGAATCTACTTCTCCATGCGGAAAGGATCCTACCGGTGTGCTTCAATGAATAGACAATCAGTTTGACTGTCAATAAACTACTCCCAGTCGACAGAGAAATACAATCTTATTGCTTCCTTTCCAATGAAGAAAAAATGCAATTGCGTGGTTTTCACCCACCAGCTTGTAACTCATCGTCCTTCTCATGTATTAACGCCACTCATTTTGGTGCCATCGGTTACCAATAGTAACCATCATATTGGTGCATTCAAACACCAATTTTCAGGTTGAGCGGACTTAAAAGTACACACCTCCACGCAATTCTAACCTCGTCCATGCAGCCAATCGGATAGCGTCGCCATCTTGCATCACACAGTTTGCTGTGCCACTAGTGGCCAGCTGGCCGGTCTACTCCTGCATCCCTCCGCCATGACGTAACCTGTAGTCCGGGCATAGAGTTTAGCGAAGGGAAAACGCAGTTAATAACGCTAAAGTACTAGCAGAGATACCACAATGCGCACCAACGAAAAGCAGCACAACACAAAGAGCCGACGAGAAGTGCATGCGCGTCTTTTCTAGAAACAGTGCAGAGTACAGCTAAAGAAACGCGGGGAACGGGAGTACAGCTCAATCAAAAGCTTACAGTTCATGGTCTGTGTGACACCCTTCCTTCTCACGATTTGCGGCCCCGACATCCAATGCGTACACTTTCGTGTTGTCTGCGAACAAAAGGAACCAGAAAAGTTTACAGTTTAAGGTAAGTTTAAAAATCACTCATTAGAGGCTAATTGCTGTTACAGACTAGGGCTTCTAAAGTGGCGCCAAGTGACTTGAGAGCCTGAAGCTACCTTCCTCAAAAGCAACTACTAGTTATGTGATAAAATCCTATGGTAATAAACCAGTATTCTAGTTAACATGTACATCACTGATATATATCACCACATGACTTCACACCATGGCACACATTTAGCCTGGAGTGCCTAGCGAACCTAACCCGCTGCTATGCAAGCATTTATGTGAGAGCCCCGGTCCGTGCTGTATTGGCGTTCTCCGCTTGCCTTTCAAAGCCGCGCTATGAGTGCAGAGGAGCAAGAAGGCAGGGAAGACTGTTAACCGTAACGTTCTTTACCTTTCTTTTATATTTGTTTCCTCTTTACTGGGGCTATCTGTTGTGCAACACAAGTTCCTGGTTCGCACTTGTACCTCATATAGCATTATGCCATAAAGTGGCGACGCTGCCAGGATGAGCAATGCTGAATGCAAGAAAATATCCAAAAGCAACTTTTGCACATGCGGAATGTGACGATGGAAAACCAAGATCAGCTGCGGATGTCATCATCGGTGCGCTTGAAAGTTAGCATTACGAGCTCCGATTTTTCGACGTTCGCCCACTTTTCTGGCAACCGACAGTTTCTCTATTGACCTGTCGTACTGTAGGTGAGAGAAGCAAGCCCAGCATTTTGTACAGCATTTTCCCACGTCACAACATGGTAGTGTCCTCTTGAGTTTACTTGCATGCATGCTTTTGACATCGCTGCAGATAGCGGCGTTTTGGAACAGGAAATTACGGCTAGCATCTTTAGTACTTTGCGTCATTTACTTGATCAACGCCGGTTTCGGAACACCCGACAGTTTCACGCTCGATATCAAATTCCAGGAGAAAATATCAGGACCGCCGTCCATAAGTTAAGATACCTATCAGACCGTTTGGACACAGTTATTGGAAGGAATTCAGACGCAATCGATTAAGACGTAGTTTATACTTCACCCCCTGACCGGCTGGGTACCGCGTTTCGGCAAGGGGAAGAGGTAGAGCTTGTTGCTGAGGCCGTGGGCAACGCCAACACGGCAGATGCAAGGTTTAGCTGCTCCGCGCTTAACAGGCATGTAAGAAATGGTCATACGCCTTGCCTTGAACTGGTTTGCGAAGAGCAACGAGGTTCAAGCTACATGATGTTGAAAGCTGATCCGCATCGAAACAACGTCCGCAGTTGGAACACTAACCCCCGCCAAATTCACCCATCGGGCGAGCCCTCATAGGAAAGGCGGCATCCAAACATTGTTTGCAGCTGGCAGCTCCAGGCAAGTCGTTTACATACACTACATGAAGCATACGCGGTGGACGGAGTTCAAACAATGTCCACCGTTGGCAGTCCAAAACAGGCCGTTTCAGTCTTCCGTTAAGTCATCACCTGAGGCCGCTTTCATAGTACCTTCGGTGTCTAGCAACTTCAAGAAAAATTTTCGCTTACTCTAGGTATTGGTGTTGCTGGGGTTCCGGTTGTCGAGTTAGTTGATCCCGGGGCATGCAAATACCTTTCAGAAACTGGAGTGCTCAAGCTACTAACTGGATACACCTCTACCTTGCACCTGCAGTTTATGGCCATCAATAGGGAAACACTGGTCACACGCGATTCCTTATGGGTGCCAGTCGTCATCCCTAATACATAACTGCAGCATAAGTTTGTCGAGGTGGATCATATCCCTTTCGCCGTCATCATTTGGATGGAATTACTAGGTAGGCTGGTTAGCCGAACAACCTACTCGTATTGTCATCTGGGTGGTTCGGGTGTAATCTGTTCCAACTAATAAATAAACAAACAAATAAATAAATAGTTTATTCTCGCTAGCAACGAGGCATGCCTCATAAGGCTTGATCAAAGTAGTACAGGCAATATTTCACACTAGGCACATAGTGCTGCATGCATAAATGGGGAAAGTACATGTGAGAAAAATATCAAAGGTTAAGGGGCAGTTGTATGCGTCTATGTGGATGTAGCGTGGTTTTAAAATTTTGGGCTTTGGATTTACTATGGTCGATAATTGTATAAAATATGGCATGTTGACCAGTAACATACTGGATTTTTGTCTATATATATGTACGTGTATGTGTTAGTGGGCATTGTGAGTGAAATTGTGAAATGTGACTGAATTCATGAGTCTGTCTGCTGGGTTCACCATCGCATGAAGGGATCAATGGAACTCTTCGAATTGGGTGATGTTTGTGCAGTGATGATCCTCCAGAAGGGGAAGGAGCAGTGACTATATTTAGTGGCGAGTCACATTCGTCACGTCGCAGTGTTGTTAAACGGACCTTTGTGGCATTTATAAGGTGAACGCTTGTCAGGCGAAAATCCACCACCTGCTGGAACACTGCCGCCGAACTATTCGCTGGAACGGGATTAACCCGAACCACCCAGCTGGCACCACGTGGAGGTTGTTCGGCTAGCGGCAGTGTTCCAGGACGTTTTGGGTTTTCGCCTGGCAAGCCTTCTCCCTATAAAAGCCAAAAACAACCGTTTATCAACAATGTGACGCGGCGTATGTGCCTCGCCACAAACTAAAGTCACTGCCCCGTTGATATTAAATAATTACATCCAATCCACGTACGTCAATCGTCCATTCTTACATAGCCGACACCCTCAAACAGGTACATCCGCAACGGTACACTTACAAACTCAAGCTACAAAGCTACACCTATGCACAGTTATACACACATCCATGCACACATTCACCGTTATGACAAGCATATTGTATTCTTGTACATTTTTGGTCACAATTTGTTAGCGTAACATGATCATGCTTGTAAAAGCCTATCACGCTTTGCCGCGAATAAAAAGTTCATTTTTACTTTAGTTTTACTTAGACCTGATGAGAGCGCAATTAATCCCCGATAACTGCACGGTTCCGCTTTACTGTCATGAATGCGCTGGTTTTGTGTAGTCCTCGGTCCATGAGGTATCGGAAGGAATCTCGAAGTTAGACGAGTTGCTGCAGCCAATAAAATCGACTAGTGATAATCTTACCCTGCGGCGCTTAGAAGATATTTTACGGGAACACTCATCTGCTTTTGCATGGGGGATAGGGAACGTTGGGCGCACCACTATTGTGCAGCACGCAATCGATAACAGCGATATTAAACCTGTGAAGTAGCCACCGCGACGGATTCCAGCTCACTAACAGAGCGAGGTACAGAATATGCTTGATGTAATGCTTGAGAGAAATACCGTCCTACCCTCCACTTCTCCATGGGTGTCACACATTGTGCTGAAAAAGCAGTAGGATGGTAGTTGACACTTGTGTGTAGATTATGGATCTTTTAACCAGGTAAAGCTGCGGGACGCTTTTCCACTCCCCAGAGGCTACGGTTTGTTTGATGCACTTGGTGGTTCAACTTGTTTACACGCACGATCTTGTTTCTGACTACTGACAAGTGGGTGTGGCAGAAAGCGATCGAGCGGAAACTGCTTCCTCCGTGCCTTCCGACTTTTAAAGAGTTCAGGCTATGCCGTTTGTGTCGACCAATGCACCTGCGACATTTCAACGTCTGACACAGATTGTATTGCGTGGAATGATCCTACGAAAGTACCTCGTTTACTTTGGAGATAAGGTTGTGCTTAGTAAAACGAAGCAGGAGCACTTGAACAACATCGCCGGAGTATGGGCAAGTCTAATCGTGGTAGGTCTCAAACTCAACCCATCGAAGTGCTACCTACTACGGACAGAAGCTGTGTATCTCGAACACATCATCTCTGGGTCAGGTATACGAACGGACTCCAAAGACGGAACAAGCCAAGTCCTGGACAAACCCTACGTGTAAAGAGCAGTTACGCAGCTTTCCTGGGTTGGCTTCGTATTACACGGGATTCATCTAATGTTTTTCCACCACTACCACTCTATTGAATGCATTGCTGCAAAAAGTTGAACGTTTGCGTGGTCCTCCGCATGCTAAAAAGCAGTTGGTCGGTTCCATTATTCTCATTGCGTGCCCCTGTTATGGACATATACAACCGATGCGTCATGCCAATGCCACTAACAACCCGCACACAATCGTATGACTATAGTTCATACGCCTATTGGTCTCTGTTTCCCATTGGTTCGTTTTGGTCCTATATCTTTTCATTTGGCTCCGGTTAGGGGCAGCGTACAGTTTCCACACCTACCATCCGGCGCTGGTGTTTTTTCTATATCTAGATGCACTACGGATCAGTACACGGATTAAGCATACACGATCGGTAGGTAACAAAATGGCGACTAACAATATGAACCCACTTGCGGGTCTCTCACTTCTCTGGACAGAAGCGTCAGAAAAACCTCCCTTACAAGCAGGGATACAATGGAAAACTTCGTTTCCTGTGTTGAATCCTTCCAGCATGCTGTCAGATACCCACTGGATTATGTTATTCCACCAGGCACTTGGTTCCGAAGGATAAAGATATCTCGATACAAGGAACGTTTCTTGGGAAACGGATTGCAACCTTGTTCGGAAAGGGAACATGTGAAAAATCAGTTGTCCATTCTTAACCCGGCTCACCCTGCAGAAACTGTGAACAAACTAACGCGACCTTTTTCCTCTGAGAATATTGCACGGTAGTTTATGTGCCCTCAGTGCCCACACTTGCGTACAAAGCGCAGAAATTGCGGTAAATTTGGCCATTTGGCTCTTGTGTGCCGTTTCCTATCATCCCAAGTTTCCAGTAAATCGCCGAACGAAAACGATGGTGAGTCATGTGATGCACAGTTAAAGTTTATGAACATGTGTTTGCGAACTGTTCAGACATAAACAAACTACCTCTGTATATGCCCACGCTTGTTGTTAATGGTCAATCTGTTTTATTTGAAGTAGACACCGGCTCAGGAGTGACATTAATAGACCAGAACGCACTTTCATCATTACCTAATTTGGAACGGAGTGAAACAGTTTTCAAAACGAGGGAGGTCATAGACCTACTTGGAAAATGACAGGTGCTAGTTCAACCTCCAGGCGAGATCACACAACTTAATACTTCATGTTGTTCCTCTTGCATCGACCAATCTACTGTGGTGTAATTGGATAAAACAGTTACCGCAGGTGTTGAATACCATCAACTTCGTGAGGGTGGAAACCGTAGACTCGGTTCTAAAGCGATACCCAGAGGTATTTAACAAACACCAGTAGGGGATGCTCAACACCTAAAAAGCCAAAATCCATATCGCGGATGCTAGTACGCCAAAATTCTTCAAGGCTAGAACACTGCCTTTTTCTCAACCGCCAAAGTTGAGGAAGAATTGAAACAGCTCCAGCACGAAGGTGCACTCGTACCGGTTCAACAATCTGAGTTGGCAGCACCGATAGTCTCTGTGTTTAAGACAAACGGCAGTATGCGGGTTTTTGGGTGATTACAAACTAACAGTGAATCGCTGCACTATAATGGACGGTTACTCCTTACCAAAAATTGAAGATTTATATAGCACTTTATCGGATGGTGTCAATTTCACTAAACTCGCTTTAAGTCACGCTTATTCGCAGATGGAATTGGACGACGGTTCTTGCCCGTTCACTACGATTAGCACACAGTTGGGTTTATTTGAATACAATAGACTGCCAGTTGGAAGTAACCCTGCCCCGGGGATTTTCTAAAGGAAGATCGACAACGTCGCACGTAATATACCGAGTACCTATGTATATCTTGACGACTTACTAATCACAGGCAAGACAGAAGTAGACCACTTGCGCACTCTGGATAAGGTCCTACACAAATTGTCCGAAAACGGGTTGCGTTTGAAGCGTTCCAAATGTGCTTTCCTAGTTGATTCCCTTGGTTATCTAGGACATCGACTAGCTACAAACGGATTACGTGCACGAAAGGACAAGATGGAGCCCATCATTAGTGCACCCAGTCCACACAACGAAGCACAGTTACGTTCGTTCGTTGGGATGCTTTCACATTACCGTCGTTCTTTTTTACCTAACCTGGCCGCTGTGATCGCGCCTCTTCATGATTTGGTTAAGAAAGATGCCAAGTGCTCATGGACGAAGAAAGAGGAACAAGCGTTTTTGAAGACGAAGAATCTATTTGTTTCTTCACCTGTATTAGTTCATTATGATTCAAACAAACCACTTGTCTTACAATGTGACGCCTCACGGTTTGGAGTGGGAGCAGTCCTAGGAGATCAGATTCCCGATAGGACCATCCTTCCTATGGCTTTCGCGTCCCGAATACTGCAGGCTGCTGAGAAGAATTACGCACAGATGGACAGAGGCACTGGCCTTGATATTTGGAGTTAAGAGCTTCGATCAATACTTGTGAGGCAATAGGTTTGAGATACAGACACATTATAAACCACTAATTTCGCTGCTTGGTGAGAAACTAGGTATAGAACAAATTAATGCACCCCGTATGATACGCTGGACACTTGTCCTTCCCGCTTACAGCTGTCGAATTGGATACATCACTGGTTCCCACAATAATGTAGCCGATGCCCTCAGTAGATTGCCACAGGAAGTGCAGTAACGAGCAAGGTGGAGCGCCTTGGGAGTTCATCCAGTTATTACATTACTTAGATGCCATTCCAATATCTACCAACATGGTTAGGAGAGCTACGGACCGAGATCCGGTCCTATAGACTGTGAAACATTAGATGTTACGCGGGTGGGATTCCCGATCCACTGAGGTCCTACGTCCGTTCTTCAATTGACTATTGGAGCTCAGTCTGCATGAAGAATGTATCAGGCGTGGTTATCGTATCGTTATTCCATCTGTTCTCAGACCAGCCGTATTGAGAGAATTACATGATGCTCATCCAGGAGTCGTCCATATGATAGCTCTGACCAGAGTATACTGTTAGTGGCCGGCAATTGATCGAAATATCGAAGCCCTGTTGAACGTATGTGCTATATGCCAACAAGATCAGGAAGACAATCCAGTCGGTCTGATTCACCCCTGGGAGCTAGCTGATGGTCCATTGGAGCATGTTCACACAGACTATTTCGATTCGATTGAAGGAAAAATGCAACTACTCCCGGTGGATGCGTACTCAAAGTGGATCGGTGTACATATTGTCCCTAACACTACTTCGGAGACTACAATTAATAAAGTTCGCATTAGCCTACCCACATATGGTATGCCAAAAGCTTTAGTTACAGATAATGGTCCACAATTTACGAGTGCAGCTTGCTAACAGTATCTACAGAATAACGGCATCTACCATGACTTCTACACCATAACATCGAGCATGTAATGGTTTGGTAAAGAGAGTGATACAAACCGTGAACGCCGGTCTCCTGAAGCAAAGCAAAGAAGGTTTGCGCACCAGAATAGATCGACTCTTGTTCGCTTATCGTGTCACACCCTTGGAGTCCATTGGCAAAAGTCATGGGGAGGCAATGTTTGGGCGCCGCCTACGCACAAGGTTAGATGTGTTGCTTCCAGACTTCCGTCAAACCAGGCATTTCCAACAACAGCGAATGCATCAGAGTGGACACGTACGCGATAAAACGCACAGTCTGTTACCGAAAGAGGATATGTTTACAAAACTCCCACGTGAGCCGATTCGACAGCCCGGAACCCTACTGGCCATTTCACGAACAAAAGCCGTGATCCAGCTGGAAACCGGATAAACCGTACGCCATCACGACTTTATTCGGCCGCGCGCATCCGCGGTATCAAACCCCGAGGATGAAACTGTTGATACAGAACAAACTGAGACGACTGACAAAACCCAAATGGATGGAGCTGATCTACTGATCGCTGTTCGAAGACCACAACGTTTACCCCGACTAATAGAACATTACATGTTGCAACCATGCTTTTATCTACCATGTGAAGGGATGTTACAGACATCCACGACCCACCACGATCCACCCCAGTAACTACACGCGCCCAATCATATTAACCTATTGGTCTCTGTTTCCCATTGGTTCGTTTTGGTCCTATATCTTTTCACTTGGCTCCGGCTAGGAGCGTTGGTGTTTTTCCTATGTCTAGATGGACTACGGGTTCATACACGGATTAGGACTACACGATCAGTACTTAACCATCACCTTCGGCCGGAGAACGCATATTGGCCTGCGAATCAATTGGCCAAGTGATTAGAGCTGCATTGTCATCGTATGGTCCTGACAGAAAAGAAAGAGTAGTATCCTACAGTTGTAAAGCCTTAAATCGAGAGAAATAAATAATGTCATTAACAGAAATGAAATGCTAGGTTTGGGGTTTTTCATAAAACTGAATCCAAGCAGATAACTTGGAGGGAGATTTGTTATATGAATTGGTCATGCGACCTATTGATGGCTGCCAAAGTTCGTGGATTCCGCAGGGCAAATTGTGCCCTGGAAAGAACAGCTGCAGGAATATGATTTTGCAAGCCACCATCGGCCAGGCGGATAGCACGCTAAGGCAGTCAAACTGTCGCTAATTCCACGCCGGAACCACGGGGATTGTCCTTCGTGCAACACGCAATACTTAGCCATAGTTAACCACCATAGCGCGGAGTATGGACGCTGCCAACCGGCGCAAGCAAACGATCCAGGTATCGGGTTGATTTACGAGTTGTCTTCATGACGATAACAAGCCAAGGAGTAAGGAGATGGAAGGAATATGTTATGTGGCGCAGTGCCTGTGGGTCATATGAGACAAAGTGGCTACCGAAGAAGAGGTGCTGGCGTTCGAATTGGGCTCTACCTACATGAGAAGACCCTTAGTCCCCCAGTCCATGTTCAAGGAGGTGTTGAATGACCTTCGCAAAGTGTTAGGACACGCTGGGCTTAAGAAAATGGATGTAGCAGCATGACGCCGTTTCTGTTGGTCATTCTAACAGCGAAAAGTAATCAACTTTAGCCAGTCTTGGGAAAACTGTGGTTCCCTTAAACTTCCCGATTCCCCAACCGCTCTCCGTTGCAACCTATGGGCTGGATATCCTAACGAGATGATGAGTGTGGACATTACGGGGCTGTTGCCCGAAACATCACGAAAACTTCGCTTTATCTTGGTCATGCGGGATTACTTTACCGAGTGGGACATGGCTGTACAGATCACACTGGACGTTACGGTTAATGTGGCAACAACAATTGTGAATCACTGGGTTTGTTGGTGGGGAGCACCGGGACACAGTCTGATAGAAGTTCCCGTTTTAAGAGTGCACTGCTACAAGGAGCTCGCCGGGTCCTCGGGATAGGCAAGACGAGGACGACTGAATGTCACCCCATAAGGAACGGACAAGTTGAACGAACTAATCGTTCTCTCAAATCACTACTGAAGGCCTTCGTAGGAAAGAATATTAATGATTGGGACTCCTTGTTGCCGAAGTGTTTCTTGGACTACCGAAGTGCGGTTCATTCCTCGACTGGACAAACACCCTACTTTATGTGGACGTGGCGGTAGTTGCGGTTCGCTTCGAAGTTACACCTCCCCATGACTCGGCGATTACAGCAATCAGTAATGAAGCACATCAATAAGTTACTGAACTCAGTCCGACAAGCACATCAGACTGCGCGGTTGCATCTGGAAACTGTCCAAGGGCACCTGAAGGAGTATTATGACAAGAAGATCTTCGGCTTCCCACTTTGTGTGGGTGAACTTGTTCTGCTAAATCAGACTGAAACCCAAGGCAGGCCAGCAAAGTTTCATCGTGAGTGGGTTGGCGCCTACCTAGTGCAGCGCATAATGTCCGGTACTACGCGTATAGTAAAACGTTGCGACTGTCCAAGCAGCCTGTACATGATAGTAAAGTTCAATCGTCTCAAGTTATTCTGACAGGAGGCTGATCAAGTCGAGAGCGAACCAGCCCAACCACCATTGGAAGTAGCCGCTGAACTTGTAGTGTTCATAGCTTTTTCATTTTTTCACTTTTCTCACTTCGTTTTTCTATGCGTCTTGTACAGTTGTTTTAATTCACCGTTTTTTCATATACACAATTCTCGACCTCGAGTGGCGCGTTCTGCTTTCCCGCGGCGGCGTGTTGCGATTGTTTTGCCTGTGTGCTCGAGGAAGTCTGAGCTACGCGGAACCAACATTGGAATATCGTATCGTGGAGTGTGCCATATCAGTGGAGTTAATCCAACCGTCACAACTGAAGGTCAGCGTGTTGATACTTATATTTGACACTAATCCTTTCCTTCTTGTGCGGTAGTCTGAGGCTAGTTTTCACTCCACTACATATTTGGTGACCCCTATTTCCTTTTTTTCCTGTTGGAACTCTTTTTCGCCTGCATAATGTCGTCCAGTACCACTCCCCACATTGACTCTTCTGAAAATTTTGTTGGTTTTTTCTTACCCGCTTTTGACGTTAACAATGCACGTGTCTGGTTTTTACAGTTAGAAGCTCTTTCCCGTTACCGTAGAATCACTTCTCAAAGTTCTATGTTTTCCCACGTCGCTGCCCATCTTCCCACGCACATAGCCGCCGATGTGGTTGACCTACTCGACCCTGTTCCTACTGATTCCCCCTACGATAAGCTTAAGGCTGTCGTTTTGAAACGCCTTACAGCTTCTGATGAGAGCAGACTTCATCAACTTCTCTCCGGAGTTGAACTGGGTGATCGTTCATCTTCACAGCTTCTCCGTTATATGCGCTCTCTCGTAGGTTCCTCTAAACTCGACGACAGTGTCTTACGTCAATTGTGGCTAAAATGTCTTCCATCCAACACTACCGCGATTCTCGCTGTATCCGCCGACGATTTGTCACTTGACAAACTAGCAGAAACGGCCTACCAAGTTCATGAGTGTTTCTTTCAACGCCCAATTTGCCACGCTGTTGTCAATCCACTTGGGACTTCCTCTTTATCAGATCCCATTGAGTCCATTTGTCAGAGACTGTCCATACTCGAACTTTCCGTTAGGAGAGGACGTCGCCCCCGCAGTCGAAGTTTTAGGTCCACTTCGAGAAGCAGAAGCAGAAATAGACACGCTAGGAACACTAGACAGCATATTTGCTATTATCATCAACGTTTTGGTGATGCCGCTAAAAATTGTCGTCCTGGTTTCTCGCATCCGAAAGCCTTCTCCAAGGCTCAACAGGGAAACGCCCCAGCCAGCCAGTAATGGCGACGACTTCGGCTGGCACATCTTCTAGTCGCCTGCTTTTTGTCCGTGATTCCACGACCAACCTATCATTCTTGGTTAACACTGGAGCCGAGATCAGCGTTCTGCCTCGTGGAATGGAAAAACGCTACCTTATTCCCACAGGACCTACTCTCCAGGCGGCTAATAACACGAGAATCCAGACCTACGGTCAGAAGTTGCTTAATCTCGAGCTTGGTCTTCGAAAAACATTTTCTTTCGTTTTCCTGATCGCAGATGTACAACGCCCTATCATTGGTGTCGATTTCCTCACTCAATTTGGTCTTATTGTCGACTTACGTAACAGGGAACTTCGTGATAGTATCACCTCCCTCACCACTCCGGGCAGAGCCACTTCGATCAGCTCGATCGGACTTCGCATGACTCTACCTACTAACACTGTGTTCACCGAGTTACTCCAACAGTTCCCCGCGTTGTATCTGCCGTCCAATAATTGTCCCGCACATACACACGAGATTGTGCACCACATCGTTACTCGTGGACCACCGGTCACGTCTCGACCTCGCCGACTACCACCAGATAAACTCGCCAACGCCAAAGCCGAGTTTGAGCACATGCTCCGTCTTGGTATTGTCCGGCCTTCTAATAGCCCATGGTCTTCACCTTTGCACATGGTCCCCAAAAAGTCTCGTGGAGATTGGCGACCTTGTGGTGATTACCGTCAGCTTAATAATGTCACTGTTCCTGACAGGTATCCGGTACCACATATTCACGATTTTTCTATTGGCCTAGACGGCAAAGCAATTTTCTCTAAAATTGACCTGGTCCGGGCATATTACCAAATTCCTGTCACCCCTGATGACATTCCCAAGACAGCTATAACCACCCCCTTCGGTCTTTTTGAATTTGTCCGTATGCCTTTTGGACTACGAAACGCCGCACAAACATTTCAACGATTTATTGACCAGGTTCTCCGAGGATTTGATTTTGTTTTTGCTTATATCGATGACATTCTCGTGGCCAGCTCTAACCACGAAGAACATCTCTCTCATCTTCGCCAAATCTTTGAGCGTTTTGATCACTATGGCGTTACCAACAACGTGGACAAATGTGTCTTTGGCCAGTCTAGTGGTGATTTTCTCGGTCATCGAATCGATCGCACCGGAACCAGTGCACTCCCGGAGAAAACAAAAGCAATCACGGAGTATCCGATGCCACAGTCCTACAAAAGCCTGCGCCGTTTCCTCGGTATGGTGAATTATTACGGCCGCTTTATACCTGATTGCTCTAAACTGCTTCAACCTTTAACCGACTTGCTTATAGGAAAGACTCGAAAATTCAAACCCACAGACGAAGCAATAGACGCTTTCGACAAGATTAAACATGCTTTGCCTAACGTCACAGCGTTGAGCCATCTACGGACTGATGTTAATACACCTCTCATCCTTAAAACCGATGCGTCACAAACCGCAGTTGGAGCCGTTCTGCAACAACTCATCAATGGTCATCCCGAATCACTATCCTTTTTCTCCCGTAAAGTACAATCCGCACAAACTGGATATAGTACCTTCGGAAGAGAACTTTTGGCTATCTATCTCGCCATCAAACACTTTCGACACCTCCTCGAAGGTCGTTCATTTACCATTCTAACTGATCACAAGCCACTTGTTTTTGCCTTTCGTGGTTCTTCGGACCGCTTTTCCCCTCGTGAAACCCGACACCTTGATTACATATCGCAGTTCTCTACGGACATCCGTCATATAGACGCCACTGACAACGTGGTAGCCGACGCAATGTCCCGCATTGGAATTCAAGAACTTTCACGTCCAACCTTTGATCTAGAGGGAATCGCTGCTCATCAGGAGGGAGATTCTGAGTTTATGCAAATGAAATCAAACCCTTCGATCAAACTTTCCCTCCTGCCGCTTCTTAATTCTGACTCCAAAGTTCATTGTGACATGTCTACGGGTAAGTCCCGACCCAACGTTCCCCAACGTTACCTCCGAGTCCTTTTCGGTCATTTCCATGGACTTTCGCACCCAGGCATTCGAGCTACTGTTAAGTTGATCACAGATCGCTTTGTTTGGCCCAATATGCGCTCTGACATCCAACAGTGGGCAAAGCACTGTGTTACGTGTCAGACCAGCAAGATCCTTCGCCATACAATCACTGTCCCTGGCACCTTTTCATCACCGGATGCTCTCTTCAGGCATGTCCATTTGGATATCGTTGGTCCTTTGCCCCCTTCCAACGGTTTTCAATACTTGCTGACATATGTTGATAGATTTACACGTTGGCCGTATGCAGTGCCATTACGGGACGTTTCCACTGAAACAGTAGCGCGAACCTTCATCGAAATCTGGATTTCGTTCTTTGGCACAACTGCTACTATCACGACAGACAGAGGTCCGCAGTTCACTTCTTCGTTGTTTCGTGACCTAAGTCGTTTGCTCGGATGTTCTCACATACGCACAACCGCTTACCATCCAGCTGCCAATGGTTTGGTCGAACGCCTCCATCGCCAACTGAAAGCTTCGATTACCGCTTCTCAGTCGAACACGCAATGGTCGGAGCGTTTGCCAATAATCCTACTTGGCATACGTAACATGGTCAAGGAAGACATGGGCTGTTGCCCTGCTGAGTTAGTTTTTGGCACGCCACTTAGACTTCCTGGAGAGATGGTGTTGGATTCAAGGGTCACTGGAGAAATGGATCCTAAATCCTATGCCACACGCCTGAGGAGTCACTTCAGCTCGGTACGCCCAACACCTCCACGACTCACGCCTCGTAACCCACAGGTCCATCCTGATCTTCGCGATTGTCACTACGTTCTTGTGCGCATCGATACTGTTCGTAAACCCCTGACGCCACCCTACGAGGGTCCTTACAAGGTTATCAACCGCAAGGACAAGTATTTTGTGTTGGACCGAAATGGCTGCAAAGACTCTGTAAGCATCGATCGTTTGAAACCTGCTTACATCGAACATCTTCTGTCTCAGCAACATTCAGACGCATCAGTCCCCGAAGACGATCCATCGCCGAGTACTCCTGCAACACAACCTATGTGTGATCCCAGTATCCTTTCTTCCCAACCCCCGGCAGACCCTTCTGCAACCACTCACACACACAAACGCACACGTTTTGGTCGTACGGTGGTTCTTCCTTCTAAACTAGCGTTTTACAACCAGTGAGGCGTACATTTCGAGCATTCGCTTGCCCACTCATGCCCACTCATGCATGTACTGACGTTGAAATGCAATAAGTTTTGGGTCGACCATTGATACACTGTATCTAAGTCACTCTGAAGCAGATGATGGTCGGCATTCGCCTGGATCCTGCGCCAGATCTTGATATCGTCGGCAAACATTAGGAAGTTTGAAACGATTCCTTGTGCAAGGTCATTAATAAACACCAAAAACAAACGTGGACCTAGAACTGAGCCTTGCGGCACACCACACTCAACTTGTATGGGGTCCGATAAAGAGCTCCGAACTCTGACCACTAATTGCCGTTGAAGTAGAAAGTTGGCGATCCAGCCTAAAAGAGGGTCGCCGATCCCGTAATGCTGCAGCTTGGATAGTAGTATCCGATGGTCTAGACGATCGAAAGCCTTGGAAAAATCCAGGTAGATCACATCAACACCTTCTCCAGCGTCAGCTGCCTCGGTGCAACTACTGCGTGCAATTAGTAAGTTAGTTGTACATGACCGCTGTCGACGGAAACCGTGCTGCGCAGGAGTGATGATGTTGCAGCTTTCCAGATAGCACACCAGTGCATCGGTAACTATGGGTTCCATGACTTTGGAGAGTATAGGAAGAAGGGTTCCTGGGCGGTAGTTGGAGGGATCAGATCTGCTTCCACCTTTGTGAATCGGGCTTATTATTCCAAGCTTCCACATGGCGGGAACTTGGTTTTGCTCTAAGCAGCGCTGGAAAAACTGAGCTAAATGTCCTGCCAGTTGGTTTGCTGCTGCTCCCAATGCCTCAGGACGAATGGTGTCGACACCCGGGCGAGCTGTGTTTGCGTAGAGAAGCCAACTTTTGCAATACAGCCTCTGCGGTAAAAGTGATATGGGTTAGTCCTGGAGAGCAGAAGACAAAGCTTGGTAGATCGCTTGGTGGCAAGACCCTTTGAAACATGGGGGCGTATTGCTTCTGCAGCGCGTTTGCTGCTTCCACCGCCGTTCTTGTTGGGTCATCAGCCGTCTTGAGTGGAGGTAATCCTTGCCTCACCTTTCGTAGGCTATTAACGTGCTTGTACAGCAGTTTGTGGTTAGCACTGAAGGTTTGTGCGATGTTCTACTGATAGGCGGCTTTGTCTTCTCTTAACAATTGAGTGCAGTGGTTGCGTTGGGCTACATAGTTGTCCCAAGTTTCTGGTGCTGGAGCTTCTTTGTACACTCGCCATGCTGCGTTGCGTACTGTCACCCATTTTCGAGTTCTGCTCCTAACGAAAGAAACGGATTTGCACTTATTGCAAGCTTTTATCTCTGAAGCCTGTGTAATCAGCTGACTGAAGTTTTTAATGAACTCGAGCCAGGCGACTTCCGGGGGTTCTTCTTCGAGGAAAGACCATGTTGTGGCGCTGACTAGCTGGGCGAGTCGGTCGTACCTTGTGATGGTTCGCACAGTATCATCGTTATCATTCCGATATTCTGCATAGCAGACGAAGTTGAAACTGATGACTGCGTGATCACTGCGACCTAACGGGCAGTCTAAAACCAACGCATCGATCATATGCTCCTCGTTGGTAAGCACAAGATCCAGCACAGATGGCCTGTTACCAGTTCTGAACCGAGTGGGCAAAGTGACGTGATTACAAAGAGGAACAGTAGTTATTTATGAGTGGAAGGATTTTGGCAAGTATTTTTGTTCGTCGCAATCAGCCGATCTTGGCATGGGCTTCTAAACTATGTACGTTGAAATCATCCATGATAAGAATGTGAGTGTACTTTTGTTGTAAACTGCATCTTAAAGCAGCTGCTAGGTGGTAGTCGGTTTCGGGTGTTGAGTTAGGGGCGCGGTACACCAAGACAATAAGGCAAGCGTCCCTGCCTTTTAACTGCAATCGGCATTGTCTTAATACCCTACCGAGTACGCAGCAGTAATGCTTGTTAGCACTGTGAGAACGAAATGCTCTCTACTTAATTTGAAGGTGAAACCAGAAACGGCTATAAAAAACATGAATGACAAAGCTACTAATCCATCTGTTATTGCAGTAAAAACGCGACGTCCAAGTAAGGCAGAAGTTAACAGCAAGTCATCCGTAACAAAAACGGCTGACATGAATTACAACCAGTTTGGCTACTCTGATCCTGAGCTCGACGCCAACTGAAATTTGCAAGCCATTCTTAATGAACTGGATAAGCCAAAAATCCAACTGTCAAACACTGATGGTCTCACTTTGGCTCTTAATAGATTGGGACTTTGGCTAATATCCTGCAAATGCCAACCAGCCCACGGGTGGATCACCAAATTACTGTGGGAACATTTGTTGATATGATGGCCACAAAAGAAGGGGAAATCGCTGCCGAAATTCTTGTCGTCTATCACAGGAGCTTAGACGGACGTTCCCAGCAGCAAAATTACATACCTACTTTACCAGCACACCGATGGTGAATCTCAGTCTCAAAAATAGTAGACCTATCCACGACAACTCTATGTGCATCTATTCATTTATCTGTTCCTGTGGTTCAGGATACATTGGTCGTATAACTAGGTGTCTATCCGAGAGAATGAAAGAACATTGTCCAGCATGGCTAGAGACCGGATGCAGAAGGGTATGTAACTCAGCCATAGTTGCCCACCTTGCCGACAGAGGCCACAACCCTAGGCCAGCCGAAGCATTCCAAATTATCTACAAAGCCCGGATAATCGATCGAAGTATTTGCGCCGACGGATACTAGAAGCCGCTGATGCTATAGCAATCCGGTTGTACGAACCAAAGTTGTGCACTCAACAGCGATTTGTTTAAGACCTAAAACTGTCCTGGCCCGATCGAGTGGTGATTTTTGCTCAGTTGGATCGTGTGAAGACTCCGACACTGACCTGATTATTGGCCATAGTTGACCTCTTGTGAAGAGGTTTTACCCCGTTTTAACGACTCAGTAGTCTGTCTAATCGATGTAAATGATGTATGATTGAACTAGCCTGATGAAGTTATCGAAAACATATGTCCGCTAACATTGACTTTTGATTATCTTTATGGGCCGCAGAAGTCTATGATGGGGTGCAGTGTTGAAAAAATGCAATACTCTTCAAAATTCAGGACAAAGTTTTCAATACTTGTACTGTGTATCTGCACCATTCTAAGAATAAGGTATAACATCGCTCTTGCCCTATCATGTTTCATTTTTAGGATGCTCTGACTGCCACATTTTAACGAGAAACCTGACCAAATTTTGACAAACGATCTTTAAGTCCGTGGAAATTGCTGCACATAGAACACCCTTACAAAAAACTTTGGCGAAGACAGGAGGTTCCTCATCTGAATCCAGAAACATTACTCAACAGCACTCTTATCTGTGCTTCAGTTACGGCCACCACATCACTAGGAAGCAATAATGAGTTCCACGACAATTTTCAAACTGACAATGCCACTGACAGATTACATCCCGTTGTAACCACTCAACAAGCTTCACCTAGTATGGTAAGTATGCTTGTGAATTCATCAACATTGGCAGCCATAGCTGATGAATTAAACGTTTCTGGTGGAAAGAAGAAACACATAAATGGGCCAAAAGCTACAATTGTCGACGAGAGAAAATTTAGCAAAAGGACTTTGTCCAGTTGTGAAGTTGATTTAGACACTTATGAGTATTCGTCGAAAACCTAAGGGTCTATGGTCGGCTAAGTCCGCACAGATGAAAAGGGCAGCAAAACATTGTCAGAAGGATATCATCAAACACCACCGATTGAGGTCTGGTTAAATGGAAGGTCGGTAATACATACTCACGATAAACCGAACAAAAATATCCACCACACATGCTTCGCGATTTGTGAAGTGCCATTTCAGGAAAGTACGTGAGAACTACCACCCAAAGGGGTTGCACGGGAACTCATGACCCTACGGTTATTCAATGTTCTAGTCTTAACATACGGGATTCGGAAGACGTTCTAGCGGCAGCGAATGCCCTTTGCGCAGCATCCGGTAAAAACGGCGCTTTGTCACAGGCAATAGATTGCCCAGGAAGACCCACAACTACTTAAAACCAGTTAGGCTGAGTTCGACTAATCAACGTACCCACTATGGTCAACAAACTAGACGTTATGCGCACATTACCACACGTAACAAACGTTTTCTTTAGTAGACAGCTGTCTCGACCACAAGCAACTGCCAGCATAAACAGGGTTTCTCATGATCACATCAGCCATCGACTCCAGAAGTGTCATTACGATATTGCCATGTCATCAGCATCCCTTCTCTTAGGTGTTCCTTGCGAACCCATATCTCTGAATCAGTACAGTCCACCTGCTTGACCATTTGGTAGCACTAACTCAACACTGGGATCCAAACAAGTAAAACTGAGTTTACGTACACCACTGACATTCAACGTTCCTGACTCCACTGACATGGTGCAATTTATTATAGACAAGAGCAAAGCAACGGTCGCTAATGCAACTCATTACTCCCAGTATATTGTAGTAGCTAGTGTTTGTCAATCTAATTCGCACAAGCAGCTTATAGCAGTTAAAACACCTCTGAAGATGAGCATACTTCGTTTGGTAGGCGGTTGCTTTGTGGATTAAATGATATTGAACCCTACCACCCAGCCAAATGTATGCCCGCTCGAGTGACGCTCCTGCAGCTTCCATGAACTGAACAAACTCGGTTGACCTTGACCTCTCAGGGAATTTGATTAGCACTCTTGTAGGTACAGGAGCTGAGCTTGTTGCTATAGGTGACTTGGAGCGGCGGCATCCGTATCCGTATTTGCCTGTCACTGTGGCATCCAAAGGGGCAGCCACAGGATGCCTGCACCCACAGAGGGATAATGGGTGGCTTACGCTGCACCCCACATCTCCACCCACAGACCCCATACCCGGTGTAAACCCGAAGGAATAAAACCGGGAGGCATGTGGAGGGGAGCCACGTTTCATCAACGGAGGCGGCCCACACTCCTTCAACAAACAGGACGGAGACATTCCGACCTAATTGGGAAATTATGCTCACCAGGTACACAAGGCGGTGGCTGGGCCGTAGCCGTTTCCACACAGGTAGCATGGAACACTCTTTGAGCCTAACGCCGTCACGAGGACGGTGCACCCTGTCTCTTCCAGCATCGAGCAACTGTCTCCTGTAGCCAGTACGGACGAGCTAGTGGGTAGTAGACAGGTAGGCACCTTGTCAGCATTCACATCAGGAGCAACCACACCGGAGAGCTCAAACAACATCTACTTCTGAAATGCAAAATTACTCATCACGCACGCAAACGTACCACATACGCCGCCTTATTGGCTTGGATAAGTAAATCGAATGGGAGCGTACGCATCGTGATTCTATATCGCGTGCAATAGTGCCTTCTGTATCTGAGCAATCGCCCTCTTGATCAGTACACGGAATTCGTACAGATCAACTTTGCCTTTGATTCGCAATACCTGAAATCAACATTAGTTCTTCATGAACTCACATTCTTCATGTCCTAGTAACGTTATTTTTGGTTTGCCCCAGTGCCGCTTCCGTGCACTAAGTTGGCCGTACAAAAATGGTATGAGTATACTCGTCTAATTCACTCGGTATCCATATTTACATGGGTTGGCGTCATCTGTGTCCACTGACAGTTCGAGTACAACATATGTACATGCGTTTGTCAAGACTTAAGTATGAAATGCCACAAACTGCGTTCCGTCTGGCTCAACCCTGGCGTCTTTTTAGGTCCAGGCAACTTGGCATAAATTAATTCGGTCCATCCATCCGTCACGACGCATAAAATACTGTCGGAGCGTCGTTGTAATCCTGAACCGTTCTCCGCCATTGAAAGCCCCACAGGCATAACACTGCGCTGGACCAATAGCATGTTTCGATTGTGCACATGAACGATACCGTAGTAGAATGTGCGACGAATAGGGAGTACATGCACTACTTAGAGGACTAGTAACTACTAAACCGGGGCGGCGCGGCTCTCTGGGTGAGTGTCGGTCTGTAGTCGGGCTGAGCACGTAAATCAGGGTTTTGTAGTCAGTAAAAATGGAAAAGGAGCGGCCTTCTAAGACATCGGAAATAACGTATGGGGAAATAAATGTCTAATAGTTCTCTACTCAAAGTACTGTAACAAGATTCAGCAGGTTGCAAAGTTTGGAGAAAACTGACAACGGCTGCCAAGCATTACCTACCTTTTGTCGTGAGGCCGCCTCAACTGCCACGTCAGAAGCGTCGGTACTGAGCAACAGTGGGGCTGCCGGGTCGAGATGCGTTAGATAAGCTATATTGGCGGCAGAATCTTTCAAAGCCTGGAAGGCCACGCGTGCTGCAGCAGGGAAATCGAATTTCTTAAGCTTCCCCCAAAGAAGGTCAGTGGGGGGTTGCATACGCGAAGTGCAACCATATGTGAAACGGCGATAAAAGTTGACGAGGCCGTCAAAGCATCTTAGCTGTTTGAAAGAGTGTGGCTCGGGATCGTCGATGAGGGCCTTCATTTTATTCTGTAATGACACGCCGTCTGCACAAGAAATATGGTGGCCGAGATAACTGACCGAATCGACACAAAACGAACACTTTACTGCGTTGCTCGTCACACCGTGTTGAGATAAACGAGCAAAAAGAGTTCGAACATGGCGAAAGTACTGTTCTCGTGAGGTGCTCTCAATTAGGATGTCATCGAGGTAGGTATAAGTGGTCTGGGCTGTAACAAAGTTGATCGATGAAGCTCTGCAAAGTTTGCGCGACATTCTTTAAACTAAACGGCATGCGCAGGTACTCGAACAAATCAAATGAAGTCCTCACGGCTGTTTTAACGATGTCCGCTTCGGTTACTGGAATTCGAATGTAAGCGCACACCAATTCGATTTTAGTGAAATCGTTTTTACCTGCCACTGGCGGTGAGGTTCACGATATGTGGGATCGGATAGCGATCAGGCGTTGTTACATTGTTTACAGATCGATAATCGCCACAAGGACGCCAGTCCCCCGTAGTCTTTTTCGGAACCATGTGGAGAGGTGACCCCCATGGACTATTGGATGGTCTTATGATACCGAGCTGAAGTGTGTGATCGAATTCAGCTCTAGCGGAACGTAATTTGTCGGAGGCGAGTCGTCTTGTTTGGGCACTCGTTGGCAGACCGCGCGTGACAGTGTGATGAGCGACCTATGTTGTGATTGGCGGAAGCTCTGCAGCTGGTCGTACCAGTCAAGGGTATTCAGACAGTAGGTTCGCATACTCTGAAAGTACATTGGCGATTCGGAAAACGGGACTGATTATGGGGGCGTCCGTAAGAATGCCTTCAACCCCTGGTTTAGTACGGTCGTCCAAAAGTCTGTGGCGACCAGCATCAACAAGCAACACAAAATGTAGGAGGAATCGATACCGATAATTGCGAAGAGTGCAGACGCAACCATGAAAACCCACTGAAAATCTCGGCGAAGACTGAGGTCCAGGTTCATCATGCGCTGACCGAATGAAGGTATCTGAGGGCCGTTGGCCGCACGCTGGGTGTACGTAGGCTCTGAGTGCTTGTTGTTTGCGTTCGCAGGTATAACGCTGATTTCCGCTCCGATGTCGATGAGGAACGTGATGGAAGGACGGCGATCCCTAGAGTAAAACAGGCGATTTGTTTAGTTATTGTCGGAAACATTGGTCGTGCTAGTATGCGGGCTATTCGCTTCCCATGAAGCGGCTGAGTCGTGCCTAATGGAGGAAGCCCGACAACGTCTAGCTCTACCACCGTATTGGCAGATACCAACATAATTTTTCAACGGATCTGGTATTGTCGGACTGAGAAGGTGCAGAGAAAATGCTGCGAGTATTTGTCGAACGAGACGTACTCGGTGCAGGCACAAACGAGTTGCAATGAACGATTACCAAAACGTGGTCTGCTTCTGACCGTGGCATACGATGCTTCAAAGCCTTCATTTCTGCTAGCCTGCTGCGAAGTAGCACAACTTCCACTTCCTTATAGTCATATCGGTCTGACGACGTGGAGCAAGTATGAGACTCGGTTTTCATCGGTGAGAATACGTCACTGGAGTTATTGGTCCTCTGCTGAGGAAGAGCTTCGAACGCAGCTTTTGCCTTGGTAGCTAATTCTTTAAGGGGCGTATCCAGAAATATACATAGCATTATCGGTAACGGCTTTGGGAGACGTGCAAACCACAGTTCTTTTCTCTCTTCTTTGCACAAGAATAAGGGACCAGCGATGCGCTGAATTTCGCGGAGCAACGCCGACGGCTTGCGACCTGCCGGCTTAAGACCATTGATAGATTCAAATCGAGTTCGTGCGCTAGGTTGCAACTCTTTTAGAATCGCTAGTTTCATCGTTTCATACTTGGCCTCATTCGATGGGCAGAGTAGAATGTCCTCAACCAACGTCAAAACGAACGAAGGAAGGCGTGGGACGAGCTGAATGTACCTCGGACGGTCCGTCGTAATGCCCTAATTTTCCAGCTCGATCTCGAATATCGCAAACCAAGCCTCTGGTCTCTGTTCCATGAAACTTGTAACAGCCACCATAAGCATGTTTACGCTGCGAAAAGACTAAGATGCCACTTTCGAAATGTGAATCGAAAAGATCAAGGAAGAACAAAAACACAATGAAACTACTAAAATTACGCAATAAATAAATGAATACACGTATATAATCGAGAAAAATGAACGAACTCACAAAAAAACGCAAACGACGAAAAAGTTTAAATCCGCACGTGCGAAACGGGGTCCCGAATTTATAGGACCAGTAAATACTAGTCCTAGACGGTGCGCGTAATCAAGCGCGGATATGGGAAGGCAATTGAAGTCGGACACAGTGGACTATTCTCAAGGAGATACAAAGGACGTGGACGAATGAACTATAAACAAGGATTTATCACGGGCTAAAAGCAATTGTTTGACGCGTCTCGTAGAATGGTTGGGATAAATACGATGAAATCAAAATATATGCGGGTCATTTACCAAACTTCTGCCGAGATGAATACTTTGATAAAGAACATCAAAAATAAAATATTATCGAACGTAAACGTTCACTTGGGTGCAGTCGTCCTTGACATAGGGCGTGAGAAAGGTAAAATATGGTCGCTCACTTGGGTCCATTTGCTACATAACCTGTAGAAAAGCATGCTTGGCGCAATCCACAATAAAGGAGTTTAGATAAGAAAGTGTTGGGAGCTAAGAGCAGCCTCTAATGATTTTTTGAAAACGTCCAAGGTAGGGGAGGATACAATTGAGTCTGCGAGTGTGTTCCAGGGTTGGCAAACCCGAAAGGAAAAGTAATTACGTCGACACACTAGATGGCTATTTTATTCCTTCAATTTTAACTAGTTACCCCTGAGCTGCGTGTTGTGACTAAGTTTCAATAAGTGGCGGCATAAGTGGTTGGGGTCACTCAATATCCGATACACTAATATGAGATCGCCGCGCAGCCTTCGATAGCGTCCGCTGAAAATTCCCAACAACTTCAGCCTTCGGTAGTAAGAGTGATAGCGCAGGCCCTTTACATGCTTTGTTGCTCTTCGTTGTGGTGCCACTAACGCTTCTAGGTCGCGCTTCAACCAAGGTTGCCAAGCTTGGATAGCGTATTCAACATGCGGGCGCACGTAGGAATTGTGCATCATTGGGAAGATTGATGGGTCACATCTATCGAATAACCTTCGCGGTATACCGACGTGTTGGTTGCTTCTTTTCGCAGCTACATCAGTCTGTTTTGAACAGGTGAGGTCTCTCTGGACGAGCACACCAAGGTCACATTCTTGGGAGCTGGTCTGCAATCCATGTGCCCCAAACAAATACGTGTAGTTATGTCTATGGCGTAATAGCACAACGAGACATTTGTCTACGTTGAATGGCAGGGCGTTTTGAACTGACCAATTCGACACTGTGTTGAGATCGCACGGGAGCTGTTCGTGGGCATCCGGTCTTCTGATTCTTTGCCATATCTTGGTATCATCAGCGGAAAATAGGAAATCGGAAGCAGTTGAAATCGCAAAATCGTTAATGAACACCAAGAAAAGACAAGGTCCAAGAACCGAGCCTTGTGGTACACCAGACGCCACATCGATTGCATCGGACAATGATTATCGGACTCACATCTAGCCGTCGTTCGTGTAGAAAATTACTAATTCAACTCAGTGTTGGGTCGCCAAGGCCGTAGTTCCGAATCTTCTGAAGAAGAATTCGATGGTCTAAGCGATCAAACACTTTTGAGAAGTCCAGGTAGATGACATCGACTCCTGTTCCATCATCAACAGCTTCAGTTCAGCTATTGTGCTGCTATTATGCTCCTGCGCTGTCCTACAACTATTCAACAAACGTATGAACAAGGTCCAGACAACATATAACTGAAAGTTGCAAATGACTGTATCAGTCAGATCAACAAACACCCGTTGATTCCCTGCTTACCCTCCTCTTTTATTGCCCACTCCGGTTCTGCCTGCCCGAAAGCTCACCGCTGATTAGTGGCTCCACTGATACATGGATGGGTTGGAGGTCCAGGCTTCTGTTATCCTCTTCATCCCATCTTGGCTCACTATACTTCCCCTTGATTTTACTTGGCTCCACTGCAACCATGTGTCAGTTGAATCACTGGCAACTTGGTTAGCTGGACTCCCAAATCCGGTTAAATATCTCTCCAATCGTAACTTCACTGCCGTTTCACCCGCTGGCACACCTACCATTCGTTTGTGAAAGCACTGACGCTTTGGTAGGTAAAGCACCCGGATCCTTTCTTTACATCTTTAACCCACCTTGCTCCCCAACATTTAGCTTCGGTTTTCACTTGACCATATCTTGCTGGTGAATCAACCGACACATTGTCAACATCAATATGTTTGCCACTCAGGACTACTGTAACCTCGTAAACATATCACTGGCGTTCTGTTGGACCAATTCCCTGCATAATCAAACTCCTAGCGCAGTTAGCCAAACTACTAAAGGTTCGGCATTCTTGTTCACAGCCCACAACCCACACATCTTAAGTAATCCGGAATCCGTATTGCGCCTCCTAATTGTAAACAACATCTGCAATACTATAATAAGGTAGTTGTTTAAATATTTCCCTTTTTCACTGTGCAGTAATGTGGACTTATTTTTCCCTGTTAGCCAGACCCATACTGCTGTTCCTTATGCTGAGTCCAGAAATCTGGTTGAGAGACCCTCCCCACACTATATCATTCTCGATTCCACACATGTACATAATTCCCTAGGAAGTTTTCGGCCTCCATCGCACTAATACTTACCAATACTTGCTATTTCCCTTCTATTTACGTTGATCCGGACCACAACTTGTTCAACGGTACGATGAGATACTTGCTACCGAAGAAAGTTGGATCTGCATAAGAATAAACTACAACTTGAATCCGATCCCACTCAATACGAATCTCCTCGCATCCGATAAACAATTTCAGTTTCAGAGAAAACTTGTACATAATGATCGGTCCAGGGTCTCTGGAACGTGTCTCACCTTTCTGAGAAATATACCTATCATTATTATTATTATTATTACGTGCAAATAATAGGTTAGTATTACTTGAAAACTTTTGACAAAAGCTATGTTGATTTGGGACTATTAAGTTATAGCTTTCCAGATACTGCATCAGCACATCAGCGATGATTGATACCAAATTTGGATAGTGCAAGAAGTGGTGTTATTGGACGGTAGTTGGTAGGGTCAGTGCGGCTACCTTCTTTATGGATGGGAGTGATGACCCCTCGTTTCCATACTGGTGGAATTTGATTCGCTTCTAGATATCGCTGATAGAAAACATGCAGTGGTTCTGCTAGATCACTAGCTACCGCCTGCAGTGCCTTTGGTCGGAAGTTTCCGACTCCAGGAGAACTGTGGATACGCAAGGATAACAACCTCTTCAACACATCTTCCACAGTGAAGGTGATATTGTCTAAACCTGACGGTGGAGTAATAGAAACGAGAAGAATATTTGGGCTCGTTACCTGCCGGAAAGTTTGAGAATAATGAAGCCGTAGGTGAGCGGATGCTTCCATTGCTCATCGCATGCACCCACCACCTGAGACTAGTGCTGGAATCCCCCGCTTCACCTTTCGAAGGCCGTTAAGGTGCCTGTAGAGAGGTTTGCGGTTCGTGCAGAATCGCTTCATTAACTCCTGCTGATGCGTGACCTTGTCTTCGCGGACCAGTTTCACACAGAATTTACGATGTGTCACGTATACAGTCCAGGTTTCGGAATTCGAGCAGTCCTTGTGATCTCGCCCTGCCAAATCCCTCCGGGAGATACATTTGTGTGTTCTGCTACTCAGAAGTGACTTATGCTTGTTTTTGGGTTGGAAGGACTTCTGTTCCGATGCGTGCGTAACCAGTGTGATAAACGTCCTTGTAAAGGTTTCCCAGCCAACAGCTGGGGGAATACGCTTAAGAAAGTCCAAGACGTACCCTTAATAAGTTTAGATAACACATCGTAACGTGTGACAGTATTCACTTTATCATCCTCCTTTACAGGGTACTCCGCGTAGCATATATAGTCAACGAGCAGCGTAACATAATCACTACGACCCCATGGTGTGCTTGTAACTATCCCGTCAGCCATGAGTTCTTCGTTAGTTAGCACAAGATCCAGTATCGATGGCTTCTTAGCAGTTCGAAACCTGGTGAGACAGATTCTTTGGTTGTACAGAGGGTGACTAGGAATTAGCTCTTGTAAGCAGGCTTTAAACTGCGTACCTTCGGCTTCCGGCGTTTCGATGTCGTGCATGTTAAAATCTCCAGCGATAAGAATGTGAGTGCAGGACTTGTTCAAAGCAAACTGAAAAGGTGGTTCGGTTTGGAGTCCATTTCCAACGTTGAGTTTGGTGGGCGATAAATAACGGCTAGTAGACATGGCTTTGTTTCGTAACCATGGGCGACACCAAAGCGAATCCGGAACTCAGATTTCCGGATGATCAATAACTTCACATCGGAGGTTTGTATTGTTGTGAAGAATCACACGACCACCTCTTCCGGTTCTATTGGTCCGAAGCAGCAACTTACCGAATAAATTGATCTCAGAATCGGTTATCTCAGGGTTTAACCATGTCGCTGTAATCATTACGCCGTCCTGCGGTTGCGAGACATGGATTTCTCTAACTTCGGCCAAATTGCTTAGAAAGCTATTGGCGTTTGTGTACATGTAATATAGGGCTTTGTTGTTAGAAATGCGTTGACAGATGTCAACTTTGTGTTGGTTTTTAAACCGACCGTTAGATGGCCGGCCATTATTCGTTTTTTGGTTTATATATTTCAGTCAAGTTGCATGGCATTGTTGAGCGTTCCTGAAAAAACCATACACTCGTGCTGTGCTCTGTCCTGTCGTGTGCCGTGGGCGCTGTTGTGTCGGTCTCTCCACAGGACTGTGCAAATAAAGCAATGGTAGCGCTTGCGAGTTTCATCGAATTGCTTACGACCCTTGGCCGTTCGTCTGCTGCCTTTAGCCGGATCTCTGTTGGTAACCTAGCTCGAAACTTTAACCAGTTTTCCAGCCGAACTCGCGTCATTCTCTCGGAGTGTAGTATTAATTTTATTAGCCTTGGACCGCATCCCTTGTACTTAGGGGATGACGGAACCCTTGTCAGCGATTTGGCAATAACATTGTCAACAGAGAGTGCTTCGTGGATGTAACACCACCGATCGCGGTCATGTGTTTGCGCATCGTGATCAGAAGAATGCAGAAGCTCGAGAACACCATGCACAAATATTGTTTCCTTGCTATCCCTATCAGGAATGCCGCGTTGCTAAACTGCTTCTTTTGGGCGATCTTTCCAAGGTAGATCAGGTAATATGCGCACTCCGCTCGGTGAGTTGCGAAGACGAACTGCTGAGAGCAGGACAGCCTCTGTCTGATCTGCTGAGTCTAGTATTACTCGAAGAATTGGAGGTTTATCTGAGTGCACTGAGGTCTGGTGACGCGCTACGCGTTGCAGCATAGCAGGTTCAACCCGAATACCAATCGCATCGCAGATGGAACTCCATTAGTTGCGATCGTATTGCAACTGGCCTTTTATTGTGGCAGATTTGGACTCGGGAACATTGGTGCACCCGAGAGTTAACGCAGCATGGTTTCGTCTAGCGAGTGTCGGCTTTATAGTTTTTGCCTGCAAGTTAGGCTGTTTAGAAGGCGCCACAGGAATTGACAGTGAAAGCTGCGTCGCTGCACATGTACTCGGTACAGAAGATAGACCTACGTGTGTCGCTCCCGGTCTGTTTGTCGAGGCAATCGCTGCGTACGTTACCCGCTTGTTATCCGCACCGGATTGCCTTCGGCTCTGAGCTGTCGGTGTCATGGCTGAATCTCCAAGTGAAGCATCTATGCTTGGAGAAGTGGAAGCAGGCATGTTTGAGGCTTGTCCACTTATAGGAGTGAGGTGACCCAGTGGATTTAGAGACACAGACGCTGCAGCGCGGTTTGAGCATCTAGCTCTCTTCTTCGGCTTAGATTCAGAGCTTACCTTGGCTGGGTGAGGTATTGTCGTGGCCATATTTACCTCCGTGTAATCGATCTTAATATTTACAAAATGCGCGATTATCTCAGTCATCCTATCGCACTGCTTCATGAGCAAAGATAAACAGTTGACAACTGGAATGACTTGACGTAGACAAAACCAAATTGCGTCAGCAAGTTTGTTTGTCAGTCTCACTTCTTTGACGGATTTGCCTACACATTACGGACAGTACGATCTAATGCAGCTAGAGCAGGTTACTCCAATCTTAAGGACTTTACTGCATTTGTCTGCGCAACGTAGGCGACGTTGAACCATTGCAGCCAAGAGTAAAATTTCAGCATGAGAAGTTACAAGACAGTCAATTAACCAGCCACTTGTAAGGAATATTAAAACCAGAAGGAATGAGGTACGATTGGTCAGCAATTAAACTTGTACATTAAAGACAGTGGTCATCTTTTTGTGCTCTACAGTCTACGAGCATCAGATTAAGATACCTCTCTCGGACAAAACCCGAAATGAAGTCTGTTTTCCACTAGCAAATCATTACAGACGCAAACATGGCTTTGTTTTCCGAGGTTACGTAGATCCTACACACACAAAGACATGCGTTTTCGACCCAAGGAAACCATCACCATGCAACAGAAACTTCGGTGCTCTACTAACCACGTAGTCTCCGATAACTCTCCTATAGTGGATTTCGTACTACTGAAAGGTAATGCATTGCACAGTTGAGTTGGGAAGCATTAAATGGATAGCCCCCACAAGGGGCGGACCAAATCACATGGGGCTAAATTCCCCACACCACATCGAACATACCAACAAATTATGATACAGACCGCCTAAACCATTTTTATCCTGGCCATATCCAGTTCATATTTCCCCTTGCAATACCACTGCTGTTCATGGAGCTTCTGATATAGAGTCAACAACACTTGTTCTGTCAGCGGAGCTTTTACTTTAATCCCAAACCTCCAGAACAAGAAGCACATTATTTGTTATTCAGGTTAACGTTCGCTCACTTTCACCTAGAATGACTACATTTCGTTCCATCATGTTGACTCTTAATCCTGACATTATATTCCTCATTGAATCATGGTGTATTGATGTACTTCAGATGAGGATATGACAAATTTCGGTTGCGATTATCTTAACAAGAACCGACAGCACTGTCATAACGGAGGCTGCATAATATATGTGAGAATTGTACATGGTGACAGCTTTCGATTTCACAGTTTTAAATCACATGGAGGACCTCATTTGGGTCACTATCCCTAGGTTGCTTTTACAATCCATCAAACCATAGGCTGGAGCATGTATCATCCTATTAACCACATCCGAGAGCATTACTGAGTTGTCACTTGAGTACAAACTTGTCGCAGGGGATTTCAACATGCCATAGATAAATTGGACGGATGACACTACACCAGATAGAGGGAGTTTCTCTCTTGTATACGTCTTGGTAGTGAAACAACAAGTTGCGCTTCACCATAGGAAAAAGCGCAAGGTTTAATTTGTACGCTGGGGATTTCCTCAATTGAATCAAGCGTACTGGAAATGATTCCTCTAAGTGATCACCGAATACTCAACTGCTGATTTAAATTGAGCTCGAAACGTTCACGAGAAGCCAAAAGTTTTCACTCATACTGTATGATTAATTGGGATGCCTTTTCTGCCTTAGTACGATCTATGCATTGGAATGGATTCCTTATGGCTACATGTCCACAGGATGCAGTAAACTGCTTTTAAGATAAATTGCACCACTGCATGGAGGTAGTTGCTCAAATACAAATGAAGGAATGCAAACAATCGGGGATGCGGTAGGGTTTGCCCAAAACATGATACGTAAGTTACACTAAATCCGACGAAAATTCGGGCGTAGCAATCGGCCATGGTAGAAGAGATCAGGCACCAGAGTACGTGTTAAGCTGTACATTAAGAACGTAGTGCTCTGTTAGACTATATAAACTCGAGAGACCTTTTAGAACTTTTGTGCATGAAGGATAACATACAATATGTAAGAGTGCCTGATAAAACACGTTGATAAACTGATAGATGTATGTGAAGCATTCAGTTTATATTTCGAGAAATCATTATATACCGAAACATCGACCGAGCAGTTGTGCTTTGCGTCTCCACAACATGGACTGTGATACCAGAAAGATTTCATCTCTGACCTCGCGTCTAAAAACCTCATACTTTCTTGGCCCCCAATGGGTTTGCACGGATTGTCTTTAACTACTGTGGCCCAGACATCCCCATTCTACTGCACAAAATGTTTACAATCTCCATTAAATTGGTACCTTATCTTAGCTAGTGGAAGACCGCGATAATAAGGTCGCGGTCCGAAGATGGTGATTCATACAGTAGTGCAAACCATTGCCCTATACATCACATGCCTATGGCCTATAGCGTAATGGAGAAGATAGTAAATGGTCGGATAGCTACACACCGCTTGTCAGAAAACCTAATTGGTAAGACGCAGCATGAGTTTCTAAAGTCCCGATCATGTGTGACCTGTCAAACAGATTTCCTAAACGATATGACAAATGCGATTGACTCTAGGAAAGCAATTGCCCTAGTATTCCTGGATTTGAGTAACCCGCTTGCCCGGGTGTCGCACGAGAAATAACTGGCCAGAATCCGATCCGTTGAAATAAGAAGCCCTTTGTTAGCAAAGTTAAAGTAATACTCAACCGATCTAACACAAATGGTAGACGTCGACACTAACATCTCAAAACCCACAGCAGTCACCAGTCAGGTGATCCAAGGGAGGCTAATGGGCTCCATTTTTTGATTACATATATCAATGAGTTTTTTTGAAAAGTATCAAACATGGTACCATCATTTTATGCGTTGACGACAAAAAATCGCCTATTCCTTCAGAAGAAATGATTCTTACAAGGGGCTTCAGCACATTCTGAATAATTTTTCGTCCCTAAAATCCTGGTCCCCTGTAAAATGGGACTGGCTATAGACCAATGCATAATCCTTTCGCGTCGATGCCATATACCATCAGAAGGGATTAGGCATCGTGATGTACAGCTTGTGATAGGATTGTGCAGGCACGCGGCAAGTTTGCCGCAAGCAGACAGAGCAGTTGATTGGACACTTGCGCATCTTTCGTCTATGTGCTGATTAGTTCGCTGGAGCAAGTTTGATTAACTGAATCAAAGGAAGAATCTCATGAGTGCAGCAGCGTCGTTATTTGTGGCAACGACTTAGTTATTTATATCGAGGTTCCTACATGCTTGTCAGACTATCATATTTTGCTGAGCTCGCTTTAGTGAATAAAACGTTTGTCCCTGAATGACCCAGTTTTGCGACATGGTGTCAGAGAAAACCAAGCCAAGATCATCCTATGGTGCTCCGTTGCTGATCGGAGCACAATCAGCTGTGTAACCACCTGCCCCAATAAACATGGAAGAACAAAATATGGCTAATAATAGAAGAATCTGGAAAATCTATTAGATCGATTTCTGCATACTTGTGCGGCTGCATGAACAACTGATGACGTATCGATTGGCGATGTTTAGACATACGATCGATGATGAAGGACGCCGCGTCCTGGAAATGATGTAGTACGAAAAGGACGACGATCCAGCAGATCTGGAAACTTTCGTTCGAAACTTTGGTGATTTCTGCGAACGCTAGACTAAGGAAACCTATCAGCGGTATCCCTGTTTTACTCGAAACCTGTGCCCAAACGAAACTATCGAGAACTAGGTTAGGGAGCTGAAGATTCTAGCTGGTTCCTATATTTTCTGTAATTGTATGGCTGACAGTCTAATCCGAGATCGAATGGTGCTGAGGATCAATGGTGAAAACATCACCAAGCGACTGTTGCGGCAATGCCAGTTATCGCTCAGACAATGTCTTGATATGTCACAGTAAATCACCAGCTGTACACCACATAGAACAAATGCAGTTGCCGACTGAAGCAGAGCTATGTGCCGTATCCAGTTTACCTGACAAAACTGAGAAGCCTGTTATCAAAACGCACGAAACTTGCAGAATCTGATACGCGCGACACCCGAAAGATCGTGATGAATGTCCGGCGTGGGGCCGAATTTTTGCCTGGTGCGGCAGACGGAATCATTTCGCTCGATGTTCTCAGTCTTCTAAGGTGGATGCACTTAATTGTGACACAACGCCCTTCGACTTTGAACATTCAATCAGTAACGTGTAGTTGATAGAACCAAATAAGTGCAACTATGCAAAGTTATTGGGTGGTGATGAGATGGTGCGTTTCCAGTTGGACACTGGTGCTATCATTACCTTAATTTCAGTGAAGCGGTACCCAGGAATTCTTGTGCGACTTGATCACGCAGTCCTGTGCATGTGGAACAGCTCCAAGCACCAGGAGAAAGGTTTGGCCACAATCAAAGTAATCTATCCCAAAGACGGATCCTCACATCAGTTGGATTTCGTGATCGTGGAGGAAGAGCTCACGCCGATTCTCGGCATTGATTCCGTCCAATGTCTTGGCTTTGTTCGTTTTAATCAGAACCGTTTTGTGCATGTATGTGAAGTGGAGGCAGATGTTAGTGAACAATATCCGTCCGTGTTTAACCTAGGTCTGGCGAGGTTTGAAGATTCCGTTCATTTGTCAGTAGATTCATCAATACAACCGAGAGCGAGGCTAACTGGAAGGGTTCCGTTTGCATTACGTGCTAAGTTCGCCACCGAATTAAATAACTTGCGGCAATTGGGAGCAATCGCTAGGGTCGACGATCCGACAGACTGGGTTAGCCAAGTTGCGATTTTTACGAAAAAGAATGATGATTTGTGTCCGTGCATAGATCCCAAGTCGTTGAATGAAACTATGCCTAGAGAACACTATACATTGCCAAGTTAGAAGATATCTTGTCGCGTTTGGCTAAGGCGAAGTACTTCACTAAGGTTGATCTCTCATCAGCGTTCTGGCACGTGGTCCTAGATGAGGAATCCAGTTTCCTAACGACCTTTGCTATACCCTTCGCACATTTTCGCTGGCTACGTTTACTGTTTGGTTTGAAGGTTTCGAGGGAAATGTTGCAAAGGCGGTTATTGCGAGCTGTTGCCGATTTAGAAGCATGACGTGTGGCAGACGATGTACGGATTCACGGCTCAACCAAACGGGAACATGACGCCAATCTGCACCACTTTTTGTAGTTATGGGTGCAAAAGAAGATAAATCTCAAACGCAAGGAAGTTGAGCTCCGGAAAGCAGAAGTGACTTTTCACAGGCACGTTCTGATATCCGACGGAATAACAATCTATCCCGGAAAAATCAAAGCAGTGCAGAAAATGCCACAACCGAAGGATGTCAAGGGTGTTAGTCGTTTAAATGGCATGGTGAATTATTTGAGCCGGTTCTTGCCAATACTTGCTGAAATCATAACGCCTATCCGGGGACTAACACAGAAAGATGTAAAGTGGGGTTGGGAAGAAGAGCAGGACGCAGCATTTACAACCATCAAGAGTCCTATTAGCTGTGCACCAGTACTTGGTTACTATGATCCAGCTCTACCTTTGGAGGTGCAGTGTGACAGCAACCAAAGCGGAATAGGTGCCGCTCTCCTACAGGATGGTAAACCCTTGGATTTCTGCAGTTGAGCGCTCACAGTGGCGGAACAGAGTTATGCACAGATCGGAAAGGAGATGTTTGCCATCTTCTATGCAGTGGAGCGATTCAACAACTACACACGGGCCATGAACCACTCGTGTCAATAGCTAGTAAACCGCTACACAGTGTCCCTCGACGTCCTCAATGTATGCTTATCTGGCTCAAAAAGTACGACATGGACCTGATATACACTCCGGAGACGCAAATGTTTATCACGGACGCTTTGTTGAGAGCGCATCTTCCGATAGTCGAACACCAACAGGAAGAACTCGAGGCCGTCAATCTCATACAATATCTTGGGGTAAAGGAAGATCGCCTGAAAGAGATAAATCGTCATAAGGAGTCAGACGCGACCTGCGTAGCGTTGCGCGACGTGATTTTGTAAGGAGGAGCAGATATAAAGGATAAACTTCCGAAGGTATTAACGCCTCCTTCAACGTTCGGGATGTACTAACGGCGTATGAGGGTCTGCGGTTTAAAGGAAATGGCATTTTGATCCCATCGCTGCTTCGTAAAGTAATGCTAGAACACGCTCATCGAGCCCATTTGGGTGTCAATTACAGTATTAATAGAGCGCGCGAACTGATGTTCTGCTCAGGATGACAGGTCAAATCCTAGACCATTTATCAAGTTGTTCAGCCTACCGGTCCCACGACCCTCATCAAGCCAGGGAACCAATGATCTTGCATGAGATTCCAGATCGGACCTGGCAGAAAGTTGATTTGTTCGGTGACAACGGGAAAGACGACTTACTCACTATGGACTATTACAGTAACTATTTTGCGATCGGTCCACTCACAGCTACCATCACAGAAGCAGTCCTCAGCAATCTTAGATGTCAGTTCGGCAGACACGGAATACCGGAGGAACTGATCTCTGACAATGGCCCGTAAGTTACAAGCGCTGAGTTCTAGACCTTCGCGAATAAGTAAGAATTTTCGCATCGACAAACGAGCCCGTATCACAGTCAAACTAACTGAAAAGCAAAGACTGCGGTCAAACAAGTCAAGAGGCTGTTATCGAAAGCCAAAGCAACTCATGAGGACGCGGATATAATGTTGTTGGAGATTCGCAATACGCCAGTACCGAACATCGGTCTGAGTCCAGTGCAACGTCCGCACAGTAGAAGGACAAGAACCCTAATGCCTGCGTCTGCTGAACTCCTGCACCCTGTCTCGCCATCGCATGACAAATACAGAGTGTTTGGTGCTGAGTTATCTGCGGGGTAATGACTGATTATGACGCGTGGCAGTGAAAGCCACAAGGAAGCTGTCTCGTCGATGCCGCGTTTTCTTTGCACGATAGCCAGCTGTTTGTGACAGTATGTTGCTTACACAAGATGTAGACGCCTTGACCCTGAATGTTTGCTTAGGGCATTAAGGTTTTCAGGTAAGTCCCCCTTCTCTCCCTCTTCTTATTCTTTATTTCATAGGTCCTCATGGTCGTATGGCAGCGAAGCATCAGTCCAAATGGCTGATGTACTGCACGCGTGACGTGCGTGTTACTGGTTCATTCGGATTATTTCCCTCTATCCTCTCTCCATCTTCTCGCAGCGTTGTCACTGTACGCTCATTCGAACCGGATTTACCAGCTCTACACAGTGATCCATCATACGTGGAAATATCTTCTACGATTAGAGGCTGTGCCATCACTAAGCGTTTTCACTGGCATCTGTGATTAAGCGCAAGCGTTTAATTCAATCGTATTGAGCCGATTGCCATTCTGTGTGACACCATTCGATACAGAATTCTCGAGGCAGGCCGAAAAGCCTAAGCTTACTCCGATCCAGTGTTTCTCAACACAGCTGTGAAAGAATCAGTGTTCAGCGCTCTGTTCAGGTTGCAGTCACTCGCCATTCCTTGTGACCTTGTCAGCCAGTGCGGCTGCATTACCCATCACACGGACCGCGCGACCACGCCGACCGCTCATTTGACCTTGCAACCACCACGCTCGCCTGACCGATGTCCGCCGCCCTCAAAGCTGTAAAAGTGCAGAACGCTAACCAACCCACTGGGTCAGGTAACGACACCAAATTGAATGGCAGAAAGGCGAAACCGAAGAGACTCCCATCGAAAGGCATTTGCGGGTTAGGAGAATGTCATCGGGTAGTAAAAATCGGTCTGGCTTGTTCGCACTGTTTAGCATGGTACCATACGAAATGTGCAAATGTGTCCCAACAACACTTACGGGAGCGAAATAGCTCCCAAGATGCATTTTGGTTCTGTACTGCGTGTTCCACCATTCCCCTCGTTAAGTGCTTGCTTATCCTAGCTGAGAAATGCGACCGGTTAATCGCAGAAGCAGAGCAGAGGATAAACAATGAGATTACTTCAATGGGAGCGAGTATGGACCACAGAAGCGTAGCGGCTGCGAAGCAACGGAATGCTGAACAAATCGCTTCGCCTGCACCGCAATCAGCAATGTCTCCATCTCCGTTGTCTTCTCCAACTTTGGTAGAACGCCGGGCGAAAACAGACTGTACCTACGTGAATCAAGCAGTACTCACAGCAAAGAAAATCAGGCACCATTCAAAACGTCTGGTTAAGCAAATTCCACTAGACCTGACATCAAGTATTAACAAGGATGGAGCAGCCAAACACCAACCCTTGGTACCTGTAGCTCAAATATCTCTTGTCGAGACTAAGCCTCCCAGAACGTCGGTTACATATGCAGAGATTGCTGCAAGGGTCCACCGAGAGGCCGCCGTTGCGTCCTCTTCCATTGTAAACACCGTTAAGGCAAATGGAGAGAAAAACAGTAAACAAGCACTTGTCAACAAGTCAAGACAAATGAGTACCATACCTTGTAGATCGATTAAAAAGGGATCCAACAACAGTGCCCGGACTGTTGTATGCTCAAATGTCCCTGAATCTACCGCCATCACATTGCGGGATAAGTTATCAGACGACCAAGACCAATGGAACTCATTGTGTATGCAGATGAGTATCAAAGCCAAGCCCATAAACTTGTAACGAATTACTCGTCATCCGAACTCGCCACACTATGGTGCACCCAGACTTATTCGAGTAACTCTAGAATCCTTCACCGACGTGGAAAATGTTTTGCTCTCCGCAAGCGCGCTAAAACACGAATCCTGTGCGATACGTATCTATCCTAATGTCCCTTGGAGCGCGCGACAACCAAAACGAAACACCGAAGAGGGGCACAGCAAGCAAGACCGCCTAAACACAATCTTCATACATGGCGTGCCAGAACATCCTTCTAACCATGTTCAAGATACCGGAAAGCACGATTTAGAACAGTGGCGGTTCATTCGTGAAACACTTTCTTTGGATGATGTTGTGGCACTATCGCTCACCAGGATACCCCTCTCATCGAATTATAGAGGATGCGGCCCTAGAATCCTAAAACTTGTGGTTCAGTCAGAGCAACAAGCAAAGGATGTTTTGGATCGATGGCGGAGAAACCGGCAACATCTTCCTTCCGAAATTCGGTTAAAGGTCGCAAACAATTCGCACAGCTCAAGTATTAGAGCAACTGAAGCAGTAAGCATCCTGACGAATGTACAGAAGTGTAACTTGACTGCTGCTTTAATTGACTCTGAAGTAGGTCTAAACGAAGGCTGGGACGCACCTTGGCCGAATCAAGTTGCAAACGAGGTATCATTGACCCATCAAAAAAAAAACGAATAACTGCCGACCTCCCATCGGTCGGCATTCTCCCTCACTTGACAGCTTCACCTCTCTGCGGGCTCCTAGAGACCGAGAAACTGGCCTGCATGTATACAAATGCTCAGGGACTTTCTAACAAACTGGCTGAACTGAAAGATCGCCAAGCTTCCGGCTCGTATGATGTCATTGGTATCACCGAGACATGGTTGCACACGGGAATGACGGACGCTGAAGTGTCGCTACCCGGCATGTCGCTGATCCGGAACGATAGGCTCACAAAAGGAGGAGGGGTAATCTTGTACTACCGAAACGACTTACAGTGCGAAGCCGTGGAGGATTCAGATTCGCAGTTCCCCGACTCTCTTTGGTGCCGGTTGCAGTTAAAAGGCAGGGACGCTTGCCTTATTATCCTGGTGTACCGCGCCCCTAACTCAACACCCGAAACCGACTACCACCTAATGGCTGCTTTAAGGTGCAGTTTACAACAAAAGTACACTCGCATTCTTATCATGGGTGATTTCAACGTACATTGTTTAGAAGCCCCTGCCACAACCGGCGAACAATTCAAAACCGATTTACAAGATCTAGTAACTACTGCTCCTCTTTACAACCACATCACTTTGCCCACTCGGTTCAGAACTGGTAACAGGCCATCTGTGCTGGATCTTGTGCTTACCAACGAGGAGCATATGATTGATGCGTTGGTTTTAGACTGCCCGTTGGGTCGCAGTGATCACGCAGTCATCAGTTTCAACTTCGTCTGCTATGCAAAATATCGGAATGATAACGATGATACTGTGCGAACCATCACAAGGTACGACCGACTCGCCCAGCTAGTCAGCGCCACAACATGGTCTTTCCTCGAAGAAGAACCCCCGGAAGTCGCCTGGCTCGAGTTCATCAAAAACTTCAGTCAGCTGATTGCACAGGCTTCAGAGATAAAAGCTTGCAATAAGTGCAAATCCGTTTCTTTCGTTAGGAGCAGAACCCGAAAATGGATGACAGTACGCAACGCAGCATGGCGAGTGTACAAAGAAGCTCCAGCACCAGAAACGTGGGACAACTACGTAGCCCAACGTAACCACTGCACTCAACTGTTATGAGAAGACAAAGCCGCCTATCAGCAGAACATCGCAAAAACCTTCAGTGCTAACCACAAACTGCTGTACAAGCACGTTAATAGCCTACGAAAGGTGAGGCAAGGATTTCCTCCACTCAAGACGGCTGAGGGCCCAACAAGAACGTCTATGGAAGCTGCAAACGCGCTGCAGATGCAATACGCCCCCATGTTTCATAGGGTCTTGCCACCAAGCGATCTACCAAGCTTTGTATTCTGCTCACCAGGACTAACCCACATCAGTTTTACCGCAGAGGCTGTATTGCAAAAGCTGACTTCTCTACGCAAACACAGCTCGCCGGGTGTCGACGCCATTCGTCCTGAGGCATTGGGAGCAGCAGCAAACCAACTGGCAGGACATTTAGCTCAGTTTTTCCAGCGCTGCTTAGAGCAAAACCAAGTTCCCGCCATGTGGAAGCTTGGAATAATAAGCCCGATTCACAAAGGTGGAAGCAGATCTGATCCCTCCAACTACCGCCCAGGAACCCTTCTTCCTATACTCTCCAAGGTCATGGAATCCTTAGTTGCCGATGCACTGGTGTGCTATCTGGAAAACTGCAACCTCATCACTCCTGAACAGCACGGTTTCCGTCGACAGCGGTCATGTACAACTAATTTACTCATTGCACGCAGTAGTTGGACCAAGGCAGCCGACGCGGGAGAAGGTGTTGATGTGATCTACCTGGATTTTTCCAAGGCTTTCGATCGTCTAGACCATCGGATACTACTATCCAAGCTGCAGCATTACGGGATCGGCGACCCTCTTTTAGGCTGGATCGCCAACTTTCTACTTCAACGGCAATTAGTGGTCAGAGTTCGGAGCTCTTTATCGGACCCCATACAAGTGGAGCGTGGTGTGCCGCAAGGCTCAGTTCTAGGTCCACGTTTGTTTCTGGTGTTTATTAATGACCTTGCACAGGGAATCGCTTCAAACTTCCTAATGTTTGCCGACGATATCAAGATCTGGCGCAGGATCCAGGCGAATGCCAACCATCATCTGCTTCAGAGTGACTTAGATACAATGTATCAATGGTCGATCCAAAACTTATTGCATTTCAACGTCAGTAAATGCAAGGTGCTTTCCATCCGACATCACGGCAACTACTCATACCGACTCGGAACGGATGTACTGCATCAATCAACTCTCGAACGTGACTTGGGTGTCCTGGTTCAAGATGACTTGGGTTGCTCCAGGCAATCCGAAAAGGCCTCGAAGACCGGGAACCAACACGTTGGGCTGTTGAGGCGGGCGTTTGGACAAATAAACAGCTCCATATTTCGACAAATGCTCAGTGCGTATGTTCGCCCCCATGTCGAATACGCAATTCAAGCCTGGCATCCATGGCTGAAACACGACCTTAATGCACTGGAGCAGCCTCAACGCCGGGCATCTAAGAACGTAACTGGAATGCGCAATCTGTCCTACCAGGAGAGGCTGCGACGACTAGGATTGTTCAGTGGAAGCTATCGCAGGCTACGAGGCGAACTGATTATGACATACTTGATTCTGCGAGACCCACATCATGTGTGCCGCCCTTTACTGCAACTCAGCAGCAATACAAACCTGAAGGGCCACTCATTAAAACTCGCAGAACAATACAGTCGTCTGGAGTGCCGCAGAAATTTCTTTTCCATCCGTGTCTGTCACCCGTGGAATGCTCTCCCAGAATCGGTCGTCTCTGCACCGACACTAACAATATTTAAAAGACGGTTGGACGATGCACTCACCCACTTACACTTTGTTACTCAACACTATGTCTCCACCCTACACTTGGAATTATTTGTTGTTAACTGTGAGTGTTGTGAATCTAAGTGGATCGCAGAACTGCAGCGAAGCAAACGATAAGTCCTTATTTTCGTATTTAAAGTGTTAACTATTTTACTATCCTTTTCATCATAATTATTATGTTGATATCCCCACCAACTATCCAACGGGGCTTGTAAAGCAACGCTTTTTAACCCGTATAAATTCATTGTTCATTGTTCATTGTACTGCTGTTAAGAAAACGGGTGGCAGGTCAGAAAAAGTATCACGACCGCGGGACCCGGGCGCTACCGGAGAAATCAGTAAATGATGTAGTGTGGATCCAACCAATACCGGGTGTCAGCGAACGATGGAAGAAAGGTATGGTGACCGCGAAATTTGCAGGAAAATCGTTTGAAATCAGTACCGGAGGGAAGGTAATCAGAAGGAACCGAGTGCAGTTGAGGTGACACCAGGAACGAGAAGGTGAATCTGTAGCAAAACACTAGATGCCTTACAAAGAAGTCACAACGGTAGTGGTAGCAAAGACCGCGCGGAGCGGAAGAGAGTACGGAGTCTTCGGTGACACCGAAGTAGTTGCGACCGAAAAAGAGAAGGATGTGATAGGATTGTGCAAGCAAGCGACAAGTTTGCCGCAAGCAGACAGAGCAGTTGATTGGACACATGCGCATATTTCGTCTATGTGCTGACCAGTTCGCTGGAGCAGGTTTGTTTAACTGAATCAAAGAAAGAATCTCATGAGTGCAGCAGCGTTGTTATTTGTGGCAACGACTTAGTTATTTATATCGAGATTCTTACATACTTGTCAGGCTGTCATTTGTTGCTGAATAAACCGTTTGCCCCTGAATGACCGAGTTTAGCGACACAACTCACACAAGGCACCACCATTTTGGACTTTGTGCGACATTCTGTATGGTTTGACTTTTCGGAACAACGCAATTATCAGATAGCAAATGCTAAACTAACAGTCGGCTTCATTTGAGAACCGTTCGCGCTCCATGACGTTTGACAAGATATGAGTCGCATATGTGTTGCCTGCATTGGAATATTGCACGAATATGCAAAATTTTAATAAAATAGTTCTTGATAGGGTGCAGAAGCGCTTCATGAGGCATCTAGTATGTTACCCCACTACTGTGAATTGAGCGATAGCAGGAACTCGGTCTTGTCCTTTAATGGTTGCAGTGGATGGTAAGCAACCTCTGTTGTCTATATCGAGTCATCAACCATTATATATATGTTGACGTCGATAGCGTGCAAACAGATGCCAATGAACGTAACAAATCCAGAAACAATGAAATAAATCTTCTTGTACCGAGATGTCACACAAGGACAATGGAGAACTTATTCCTGATAGTGTGTTCAGAGACATGGAACAAACTGCCAGAAGACAATCAGCGGACCAAACCGCTTAAGATATTTACGAGCGAAATACAGAGGTATATTACACTGAGCACTAACAAACATGTTGAGCACAACGGGAGGTGTTAATTGAGCATTTATGAACAGCGTAAGTAACATGTAAGGAACGTGAAGATGATATAAACATCGATCTCTTACTTCACTCGGTTATGCTTTCTTTGCGGTCTTCATGTCCACATGGGATGTGAAGAGAAGTAACAAGCCGAGCTTTTATTTCTGCTGTTTGATCCTTTTCCCTTCTATGTTTAATCGGTCATTCTCACCTCGTGACGCTCATACACTCACGGTAGTTAAACGAGGAAAAAACCGAGCTGTCTTCTTTGCTTCTTAGTTTATCTTCGCTTATTCGGCCATACCCATCTCGGGGCCCTCGGGTTCACATGGAAGTAAAACGGGGAGACCCAAACCGAGCTGCTATTTTTAATCTTTCTACTTCTGTTACGCTCAAATTTTGTTCGGCCTCGATATACAGAAAAATGCTGATAGAGAGAGAACTCGTTCTCAACCGTAACTAGTTTCTAACACTTATTGATTGCAGAATGTTATAATGACTGGCATATATGTAGACCACCGTTCACAGTTTCATCTCTTCTCCTGCAACTGCCATCTTCGCCATTACGTGTTTAATATTTATATTTTCTGCATGTAACACATCAAGGTATAATATTTCTATACTCAAACCGCATGTACTTAATGCACGCTGAATGGCAGGCAATGCCTACGTTGGCCATTTTATTCCAAAAGAATCAACTGGAAATCGCTATTGTTTACTAAGTTTTTACTTCAGTTTCGCTGCTGAGCTATCGATATAACGATTATACATAACTTTGTTCTTTTCCTCTAAACTTGGCCATTTCTTCCACATCTACTATCGAGGCTATTTCAAAAGCAATGAACGAAACATGCGCATTTGAAAATTCCACCGGTATGGATATTGATCAAGAAAGAAAACAAGTCTTCATATTAGTAAATAATCCAGGAATATACATCTAATTTAATTTTGTGCTACTCTTGTTCCATACCTCTTAACCTCTGCACTTGGACATATTTATTTGGCATAACGCGAGAGCGTGAAAGATCTGTACTACATTGGATCTGACCCCCATTGCGAGCAGCTTCATGCGGTCGAGAAACATACCAGTTTTCTTTTTATTTATATTATTATTATATATTTTTATATTTTATTTTTATATCATATTTATCTATTTATGTAGCTCGCCTGGTGCAGATAGCAATCGTCCAAAGGCGTTGAAAGCGACTGCCATAAGTTTAGCTGAACTGTTCGCAATATTCTTTCAAAGATGTCTTGATGAAATGCAGGTCTCCGCGATGTGGAATCACAGGGTCATAAACAACAAAAGTGGTGGCCCTGTACCACTAGCAAGTTATCACACGATAACAGTTCTTCCAGCGATCTCCAAGGTCATGGCGTCCATGGTCGCCGAGCCACTTATGGGGTACCTGGAGTGAGACAAACTTCTCATTCCGGAACAGCACGGATTTCACGAGAATCAGTCCTGTACTAATCTACTAAGTGCTCGTGCAAAAATAGGTGCCGCCTATCTGGGCAAAGTTGGAGAGAAGAATTACAGGTGGAGAAAGTCACTTTTAAACGCTACATGGACGATTTATTCGGTGTGATGGATGAACACGTTAACCTAGATGAAATTCTTAACCGTTTTAATACAGCTCATGTAGCACTGCATTTTACTTATGAAAGAAACCGAAAATCAGCTGCCGTTTCTTGATGTTCTGTTAACTAGGAGACCAGACGGCTCCATCCAGCGGCAGAACTACAGAAAGCCAACATGGATTGGCCAGTATACGAAATTCCACAGCTTCGTCCCTCTGATATAAGCGCAACTTGATTCACTGTCTTACCACGAGAGCACGACGAATTTCTCGGAAGACGCTTTAAATACAGAACTGACATTCATACAGAATAAGTTTGCGAAAATGGACACCCCAACGGATTTATTTCAAGAAATCTTGGAGAAAAGCCTAAACAGGTGCCAGTGTTAACAGCAGCAAAGAAGGAGCTATTCATACGACTACCTTTCAAAAGGTACGAAGTTACTGAGCGTCTAACTCGAAGTATTTCGGGTGCAAATAAGTGGACCTACGCAGTAGCTGCGTTAGAATGCGTGTTTTCGACGGAACCACTCGTCCGTTCACGAAAGAATGATAGGTTGCCCATGCCGACCGTCTCAATGGTTATTTATAAGTTCGAGTGCGCCTTGGCGCAACGTATATCGGTCGAACAGTGCGGAACTTGTCCAAACGCGTAAATGAATATTGCCCACCTTGGTTGCATCAATGTGGCACTGGGGCCATTAGCAGCTCAATTCTGGCTCACATCATCGACGGTGGGCATCAGTTGAATGTAAAGCGTGTCTTTAGAGTAGTGTATAAGGTTCCACCGCATCGATCGAAAGGTTAACACCTTCGTATACTTGCGACGGCCAAATAAATTTGCACTCGATCGTTTCAACCGTCCTTATGCTCGCAAAAGAAGCTAGCTCAGGCATTTCATCTTCGCTGGTTCGCGAAAACGAGGGATATTGAGGTCAACAGCATGTCCAACTCCGTAAGCGGTAATTAACCGGTTTGATTTTTCTTCCATGTTACTTGTACTAAGTGGGTCGATTTCACCTTTTTAGCACTATATATGACTGTAATGGTCTGAGGATGAATCATCGAAAGCAACTGCTCACCAAACTGTATCGTTGTTCTCTATAACTTACATGGGGATTTTCAAGTTACCTAGCTGGATTTCTCGTAATCATTCGACCGATTGCACCATCGCAATATACTGCACAAGTTTCAGAATCGTGGAATTGGCGATCCCGTTCTAGGTTGGAAAGGAGACTTTCTCGTTCAACGTCACATGAACCTAAGGGTTCGCAGCACCCCAGCTGAGCCAATCCAAGTCCAATGCGACAAGCTTCAGGGCTCGGCGCTCGGGTCCCACATGTTCCTGGCCCCCATAAATGAGCTCACAAGAGTGCTCTCTTCAAACGTCCTACTATTCACCCATAATTTAAAGAAATGGCGTGCCATCATCATATTGATCACACAGCCCTACAAAACGATCTGGATAAAGTATGCACGTGGTCCATCGAGAGCATACTGCAGTTCAACGCGAACAATCGCAAAATGCTGAGCATACGCTATCATAGCACTCGAACTACTGTCTAGGGCCACAAATTCTACAGCGGGTTTCTCATGGGTGCGAGCTCGGCGTATTCGTGCAGGATGACCTTGGCTGTTGGATGCAGACTGAAAAGGCATCAAGGCAAGCAAACCAGAACTTTGGCCTTCTGCGTGAGACGTTTGCGAAGTTCGACGTCAGGTAGCCGATAGGTTCATCTGTTGAGATAGGCGTTCGGACAAATATACACCTCTATTTTTCAACAGGTGCCCAGTGCGTATGTTAGGGAACAAGTCTCGATACCATGGTGTGAATTGCAAGGAAAAGATAGAGCTTTGCATAGTTAATCGCATGGAGCTGACAAATAATGGGTTATCTGGGACCTCGGCAGACGGTGTAGATGATGTGGTTATCTGACTATGATCTTGACATGTAGACTGCGGTTTTCATAGTAATTCTTCCGCCTACAGCTCACATCAAGACAGTGCTGGAACAGCCGCGCCAAGGGTTCAGCCAAAAGGTTCCCCGCCACAACAAGTGTCTTTGGACGGATGTCGTCAATTCCTGGACAGGCCCATGGATGGCAGCTTTCTCATCATGGCATCTGCCGTAAAATTTACATGAGTGAGTCCTGGTGGAAGCACCATAGTTTCCAAAGATTAAGTAGACCACATGATGCAATGAAACGTTGGTGCATATTGTTGTTGCAGAATATTAGATGCTTCTCTCTAGCAGTTCGAGTTAGACCATCCGCTGTTTGAAGAGGGAGAAATCCACTTTTTACCTTACGGAGGCTGTTCATGTGTTTGTACAGAAGCTTAGAATTTGAAGTTAATCGCCCGGCCAAAGCACGTTGATAAGCAACTTTGTGCTTGCGCACTAATTGGGCACAGTGGTTACGGTGGACAACATAGGCCTGCCTAGTATTCGGACTCGGATCGGTTTTGTGGGTATACCACACCGCGTCGCGCATCACCATGCATTTGTGTGTCCTACTCCGTATAAACGACGCCATGTTTCTCGAATTGGTAGTCTTGGTTTCCGATGCTCCACTAATCAAGGTGTTAAACTGACGAAACGTTCCAGACAATGTCCTGTGCATCCTCGGTTAGAAAACTCCAGTCGGTCGTTTCAACGAGTCGGGTCAAGGTGTCGTAACCGGTTATTGTTCGCGTCGTTTGAGTTCTGTCCTCGGGGTATTCAGCATAGCAAGTGTACGTGAAATGCAAAGTCGCAGGAGCACTGCGGCCTAGAGGAGTGTCGATTATTATTCGCTCTATCACCAGTTCTTCAGTAGTGAATATCCGATCCAATATGGATGGCCTGCTATTTCCCCTGTATCTGGTGGGCAAAGTGATGTGGCCATAAAGCGGAAAGTCCGGGACAAGATCTTGCAAGTCCGCTTTGAATTGCCCTCCTGGTTTGATCTGAGATTCTAGAGCATGTAAGTTGAAATAACCGGCGACTGGAACATGACTGTACTTTTGTGTATCAACTGCCTCGACGCAGCCACCAAGTTGCTGTCCAACGCAGGTGTAGACGATGGTGGGCGGTAAACAACAGACACTAGGAAAGGTCTTTCGCTCTCAGGCGTAAGTTACATCAAATGGAGTCGGGTAGATCGGTTTCGAAGTCGTGTATGGGTTCGCACTGTAGGTCGTTACAAAAGTAGAGGGCTACTTGTCACCTTTGCTGGTTCTACCATTCAGGACAACAAACATACCTGTTAGCGCGATTTCGGCAACCGTTATCACACTGCGCAACTATGTTTCCGTGATGGCGATGAGGTCCCAAGCTACTGACGCGTGTCGAAACCGTAGTTTAGCTAATTTGCCGAATAGGCCTTAGGCATTTGTGTACATGTATGAGAACTTCTCGGAGACCAGAATTGTGTTGTATGCGATGGATGAAGAAAGTGAGTCTACGCCTTCCGAGGAAGGATCGGCGGCTAGTCGCTTTTTGTATCGGTTGCAGGCTCTCGAGATGAATTTGGTATATATTCTAGTATCAGATGCCTCGGATCCATGTGGTTGCTCGTGCTCTGCAGTGTCACTTCGGATGTTATGGCTACTGCTGAAACCGCCACCGAGTCGCGTCCCACAGCTAATGTTTTTACTGAGATTTGCGCCTCACTTTGTCATTAGAAGGTGGTTGTGTTCCTGCTGCTTTCAGATGACTTTCTGTTAGCAACCTGCTAGGGAACTTAGTCAAAATCTTTAGAAGTTTGTGCCGTTAGTTCTACTTGTAACATCATCTTCAACAACCTGGGACCGCACTCCTTGTAGTTCGGTGATACGGGAATCCTTGTCATTTTCGGGAGAAAGGGCCTCACGGATGTAGGGCCATTGCTCCCGATCGTGTACCTGAGCGTCGTCAGAAGAGGAATATGTGAGCTCAGAAGACCTTGAGCAATAACAGTTTTGTTATTCCGAGTTTTTCTGTTACTCTCCCTGCTAATGCGATCCACTGAACGTTCTTTCCACGTGATTGCAGGCGGTACACGTACTCGATTTGAGGCATTACGGAGTCGATTCGCCGACAGTCTCTCTCATCACCGAGTTTAGTGTTACTCGCAGTAAGCGGGGTTCACCGTAGTGAGTGCATTTGGGTGACGCAAGATGCGTTTTAATGTTGTGGGATCAAAGTGGACACTGATTGCCGTACAGATGGAACTCCAATGACTTCGATTGTCTGTCATCCTACCCTTAAATGTATTGGATTTTGATTCGGGGAAGTTAGTGCACACAAAGTTTAAGGCATCATACTTGCGCCTGGTGGCTACTGGTTTTGGAGCTTTAGTTTCCGTGCTTTTGGTGAGTTTGTAAACGGCATTGATGGAGGCCGTCCGTGCTGTGACACTTCAATTTTTTCCAGTCCGGCCACCAAGGTTACCGGTACACTTTCCGGTGTGTGCTTGGCGGCAACCGATGCGCATGTTATCTGGTTCCTCGCTATGGCTGGTTGACTGCAGCTTAGGGTCTCTTGTATAGCGAATAAGCTACTAGGTGTAACACACAGTAGAGAAGCTGAAGCGGGCACGCTGCAAGCAGTGTTTAGTTATAGGAAAGAGAGAAGGGAGTTGGTACTGACGGAGACTGAGACCTTGGAGTAAGATTGGGAACTCCGGCACTCTTCTTTGGCCTGAATGGGGAAGTTGGGGTGTTTTTTTACATACAAGTGCAGGTCCGTTTCTTCCCATAGCTGTAACCCTGGCGCGCACCAGATACTCAACTGCTTCTGTTAGTCTTTCACACTTCTTCAGTAGCACAGCTAACAACTGGGATAGCACTGCTAACGTGGAAAAAACAAAACAACTCTGTTTTGCTGTTGTGCCGTCTGGTTTATCGGCCTCATCCAAAGACACTTAATGTGATAGGATTTCAGGCACGTATGACGAATCAATGTGTAGAGCTGGTAAATCCGGTTCGAATGAGCGTTCAGTGACTACGCTGCGAGAAGATAGAGAAGCTAGAAGGTAGTAGTACAAATGAGCCAGGAGTACGCGCGTCAAGTGCGTGATTTCTGTCAACAGTTGGGAACCAAGTAAGATACTTATGGCTTAAGCACTCACGTACAATGCAGCGCCGTTAAACACAAGAAAAAAATACATGATTTCTTGAAAATTTTACCGTAAAAATTGCCAGTTATACCGTACATTAGTTGTACACATTCAACATTAATGTTACTCTATGATGTCCGGCAATGCGAGGCAGAGTGATACAAAGGCATTAGAGCGCATTAAGCGTGTTGCACAAGATAGATCGCAGGTTCTACTCAGAGTCATGTACTCTGAACGCTGCAAACTGCCGATACTAGACCTGATATGGCTTCGAGGTAAGTTTGTGGGACTAGTTAATACTAGTCCGAGACGGTGCGCGAAAGTAAGCGCGGATATCAGAAGGCAATGGGAGTCGGGCACAGCGGATTGTATTCGATGGGCTACAATAAGAAGCGGACGGATGAAGCGAGGCGAGAGCGTACACGTGAGCGCAGGAACTTACAAGACAGTTGTGGGTCGAGCCGGTTGTAAGATTAAAACAAGAAAGAGTGATGTACAATCGGTCAACAATTAAACTGTACATGAAAGATAGCAGTTATCTTTTAGGGCGCTACAGAGCTCCCCCTAGAAGGCTGACGATAGAAAGCCTTCGAAATCGAAAAGGACTGTTGAATCAAGGTTCGTAAGGCAAAATCGTGCCAAGGAAAAATGAGGGAGCGTTCGTATAAATGGGGGTTCGCCGGAAGTCGGAGTCCGCTGTGCCGTTTGTGATTTGTTATTTATTGATTGCAGGGCAGGATGCATTTCGGCGGGCCGTTGGAGCGGGCTTGTCGGACTACAAAAAAACTGGCTAGCCCGGAAAAAGGCCGATAGGACCTCAACCTCCGCTGCTGCCAAACGGTGCGCTTGGGAGTGGTCTCTCCTCCCGCCCCGCGCCAAAACGACCCTCGTCCGACGAAGAAAACGACCATGGTCCCACGGAGAAGCGACCCTGGTCTCCCGGAGAAGCGATCCTCGTCCCGCGGAGAAGCGACCCTCGTCCCGCAGAGAAGCGACCCTCGTCCCGCAAAGAAGCGACATTCGTCCCTCGGAGAAACGACCAGTGTTCGCGTCAGGGTCCTCGAAAAGATTCCTCGTGTGGGCCAGTCAATCGAAGGGGAGGGTTGGGGCATGTAAAGACGAGAAAACAGAAAAACACGCACAGAAAACGCCAAAAAAAACAAACGAATGATCTGCGTGTTTAAATATATTTTGGCTTTTAAATATTTTTTTAGATAAAGGTTTTTCTGAGTTTTTTTTGATATTTTGTTTGTTTTCAAAACGTTAATCGACCAAAAATAGGGCAAATAAATACAATATCTACAAAGTTAAAAGTATGTACACCGTACATAGTCGGAAAAGCGAACGGGCTTACGTACCTCCCGACCACGGCGATTGGTCGTGGGAGGCGGCGGACTAGGCTCGGGAGATGTCGGGACGGCTGAAGCTTGTAGACCGTGATCGTGGTCTGGTTGGAGTTCATTAGCATGCGGAAAACTAGTACGGTGAGTTGTGACGTCGCACGAGGCACTACTAGACAAAGTAGGTGAGGTGCTCTCTTCCATAAATGCGGGTTTTAGACGGTCGATGGTGACGACTTCGTGTCGACCACCGCGGTCAATAGTGTACGCCTTACTCGCACGGTGTAGCACTTTAAAAGGTCCTATGTACGGCGACTGAAGAGGCTGTCGAACACCGTCTGCGCGAAGAAGGACGTGTGAACACGTAGATAGCTTCTAGGGCACATACACTGGTAACTTCTGCGATCGAGGAGCGGGTGGACGTAGCTCACGCATCTGGTGAGCCAATCGATCAGTGTAACTTCCGTAGTCAAAAGTGGAAGTACATGGGGCTGGTGCTACCAGTTGTCCGGACAACCGCAGCGTGCAACCGTAGACTAGCTGCGCTGGTGTGGCGTCGAAGTCGGTCTTAACCGTGTTTCTTAAGCCTAGGAGAACGATGGGAAGCGTTTCAGACCATGAAGGATCTGCGTGCGCACGTAGCGCTGCCTTCAACTGGCAGTGAAAACGCTCCACCATGCCGTTAGCGGCCGGATGATACGCTGTCGTCTGAACGTGGCGACAGCCTAAATCCTTAAGCAACGTGGCAAATGTCGACGAGAAATGTGACCCTCGGTCGGTGGTCACAATAGCGGCACAACCGTATTGAGCTACCCAGCGCTCCAGAAAAGCTTTCGCTACCGTTTCCGAGGAGCAATTCGGGACAGGGACGGCCTCAGGCCATCTAGTAAATCGATCGATGCAGGTCAGTAGATATACGGAGCCTTTGGAAGGCGGTAGAGGACCTACGAGGTCGACGTGCACGTGATAAAAACGTGCGTCTGGCGTCGGAAACGTGCCTAATGGGCTTCTCGTGTGCTTGTGCACCTTCGCGCGTTGACACGGAAGGCAAGCAACCGCCCAGGTACGGACGTCCCGATTAACATTGCGCCAAACGAAGCGTGCGGTTACGAGTGTAACCGATGCACGAACGCCTGGATGAGACAAGCCGTGCAACGCGTCGAACACGGTCTGCCGAAACTCGCGTGGGAGGACTGAGCGCGGCGTGCCCAGAGATAAATCGCAGAGTATCGTTCCGTCTGATGATGTCAGCTGAACGGGTCGTATATCCAATGAGGGAGACCTGCGTAGTAGATCAACCTCAGGATCGTTGAGTTTTGCTGTGGCCATGGCTGCCAAGTCGATAGCAGTGCAGGCGTCAGCGGAGATGGCCTGGATTCGAGAAAGTGCATCGGCGACGGCGTTGTGCACACCTGAGACATGCCGTATATCGGTCGTAAACTGAGCGATATAGTCAAGGTGGCGCGACTCTCTAGGAGAGTATCGGTCGGTAGTCGAACCGAGCACGTAAGTCAGGGGTTTGTGGTCGGTGAAAACGACAAAGGAGCGGCCTTCTAGGATGTGTCGAAAGTGACGTATCGCTAGATATACGGCTAGTAATTCTCTACCGAACGTGCTGTAGCGAGATTCGGTAGGTTGTAGACGTTTGGAGATAAAGGCTAAGGGTTGCCACGTGTCGCCTACGCGTTGCTGCAAAACAGCGCTGACTGCCACGTCCGAGGCGTCAGTACTGAGGGACAGTGGGGTGGCCGGATCGTGATGCGCTATAGAACCTATGTTGGCGATAGCCTCTTTCAGCGACTTAAAAGCAGCGCGTGCTGCGGCAGGAAATTCAAATTTCTTGAGTTTCCCTCGCAGAAGGTCCGTGAGGGGTTGCGTCAGCGAGGCGCAGTTGGGTATAAATCATCGGTAAAAGTTGACAAGGCCATCAAAACGCTTGAGCTGTTTGAAAGAATGAGGATCGGGGTAGTCAATGATGGTTTAAATTTTATCCTGCAGTGGCACGACGCCTGCAGAAGAGATACGATGGCCGAGGAAATTGACTGAATCGACACCAAACGAACACTTTTCTGCGTTGATCGTCACCCCGTGTTGAGATAAACGATCAAAAAGTGTTCGTACGTGGCGTATGTGCTCTTCTCGTGAAGAGCTTGCGATTAAAATGTCATCGAGATACGCGTAAGCGAAGTCTAAGCCGCGACAAACTTGGTCGATGAAGCGCTGAGAAGTTTGTGCGGCGTTCTTTAGGCCAAATGGCATGCGCAGAAACTCGAACAAACCAAATGGAGTCGTCACAGCAGTTTTAGCGATGTCCGCTTCGGCTACCGGAATTTGGTTGTATGCGCGTACCAAGTCGATTTTGCTGAAGATATTTTTACCCGCCAGACTGGCGGTGAGATCCACTATGTGTGGGATCGGGTAGCGATCAGGCGTTGTAACCGTATTCAAGGTTCGATAGTCGCTGCAAGGACGCCAGTCCCCCATGACCTTCTTCGGGACCATGTGCAGAGGCGACGCCCATGGGCTGTTGGACGATCTGACGATACCGAGTTGAAGCATGTGGTCAAATTCGGCTCGTGCTGCGCATAGTTTGTCAGGATCAAGCCGTCTTGGTCGTGCGTTAACTGGCTGACCACGCGTGACTATGTGATGAGCGATCTCTGTCGTAACTGGTGGAAGCTCTGCAGCTGGTCGTACCAGTCGCCGGTATTCAGACAGTATGTTCGCATAACCTGATGGTACATCGGCGATTCGAAAAACGGGGCTGATTATCGGGGCGTCCATAAGAACGTCTTCAACCCCTAGTTTAGTACGATCGCCTAAAAGTCTGTGGCGACCAGCATCAACAAGCAACCCAAAATGGCGGAGGAAGTCGAGACCGATAATTGCGAAGGGTACAGACGCAACCGTGAAGACCCACTGAAAATCTCGGCGAAGATTGAGGTCCAGGTTCATCATGCGCTGACCGAATGAAGCTAGCGGAGAATCGTTGGCCGCACGTAAATTGTACTTAGCCTGTGAGTGCTTGTCGTTAGCGGTCGCTGGGATGACGCTGACTTCCGCTCCAGTATCGATGAGGAATGTGATGGAAGAACGTCGATCCTTAACGTAAAACAGGCGGTTTGTTGGTTATTGATGGATACGTTGGTCGTGCTAGTATGCGGGCTATTCGATTTCCCTGAAGCAGCTGGATCGTGCCTGATGCAAGGAGACCGACAACGTCTACCTCTTTCGCCGTATTGGCGGTGATACCAACATACTTCTTCGACGTGTTTGACATTATCTTACTGAGAACTTGTAGGGAAAATATTGCGCTTTCGTGCCGAACGTGACGTACTTGGTGCAGGCACAGACGAGCGGCAATGAAAGGTAGACAAAACGTGGTCAGCAATTGACCGTGGCACCCGCTGCTTCGAAGCTTTCATTGTTGCTATCTTGCTTCGAAGTAGCGCAATTTCCTCATCTTTAGAGTCAGGTCGGACTAACGACTGGGAGCAAACATGAGATTCGGTGTTCATCGGTGAGAATACGTCAACGGAGCTACTGGTCGTCTGTTGCGGAAAACGTTCGAACGCAGCGTCTGCCTTAGTAGCTAATTCTTTCAGGGGTGTATCTATAAACATGGACAGCATTACCGGCAACGGCTCTGGGAGACGTGCAAACCACAGCTCCTTTATCCCTTCTTCGCTCAAGAATAAGGGACCAGCGATGCGTTGAAGTTCGCGGAGCAACGCCGACGGCTTGCGATCTCCAAGCTTGAGACCATTGAGCTGCTCAAATCGAGTTCGTGCGCTGGGCCGTAACTCTTTTAAAATCGCTTGCTTCATCGCTTCATACTTTGCCTCATTCGATGGGCAGAGTAGAATGTCCTCAATCAGGGTCACAACCGACGGAGGAAGGCGTGGGACGAGCTGATTGTACCTCGGACGGTCCGCCGTAATACCCTTATTTTCTAGTTCGATCTCGAATATCTTAAACCAAACTTCTGGACTGTGTTCCATGAAACTTGGAAAAGCCAAAGTAAGCATGGTTACGCTGTGAAACGACTCAGATGCCACTCTCGAAATGTGAATCAAAAGAAAAAGAATGAACGAAATATGATAAAAGTACTAAAATTACGCAAGAAACAAATGAATACAGGTATATAATCGAGAAAAAGGAACGAACTCACCAAAAAGTACAAACGAGAAAAAAAAGTTGAATTCGCGCGTGCGAATCGGGGTTACCAATTTGTAGGACTAGTTAATACTAGTCCGAGACGGTGCGCGAAAGTAAGCGCGGATATCAGAAGGCAATGGGAGTCGGGCACAGCGGATTGTATTCGATGGGCTACAATAAGAAGCGGACGGATGAAGCGAGGCGAGAGCGTACACGTGAGCGCAGGAACTTACAAGGCAGTTGTGTGTCGAGCCGGTTGTAAGATTAAAACAAGAAGGAGTAATGTACAATCGGTCAACAATTAAACTGTACATGAAAGATAGCAGTTATCTTTTAGGGCGCTACAAGTTATGTACGCATACACACACACACCTAGAGATTACCCCCACTAAAACACAGTGAGCGCTACTCTACCCGCAATAAAGATGCACACTGCCAGCTTTAAAGTCGTGCACACTTCCCCCCAAATAAATATGCATCGATTTGGAATTGTTCCCCATTGTCCATTAGTCCGTGCAGATTTGGTCCCTGTACAGATAGATAAATTTCTGTTTCAAAAGCTGTGTAACTCTTTAAGCTCAGTGTTGCAGAGACAGAGGTCTGACCGAATGGACCAAGCAGTATATAATGCTATGTCCGTTGTACCTTGGCTGTACATTAAAATGCTTGTTGATATCACATAAGCCAAATAAAGAATAGGGACGGAACTTTCAACCCTTATCAGATTCTTCCCTTAACCGGCCATATCAACCTCAAAGCCCCCATATCAATAGAACGGCTGAAGAGATGGTATCCTAAGTTCATATCATCATTCATCCGACTAAGGTTAGATTCCTTCCTTACTAGACAACATAGATCTCGACGTTTTATGTCTACATGGAGATCAACGACTGAAGACAAACCGAGTGCTCGTTTTAACTCTCTTGTTAACCGGTCATAACTTAAGGCTTTCACGCCCACCTAGAAGCCTATGAGGAAAGGCCAACTGGGTGTTCATCCCTGTTGACCTGAGAACTGTTACGTTGTTCTTGTTCAATTATTATACAAAGCACCCGTTCCGATGGTTTGCCATTGCTACTTGTCATGCGTGAAACACAAAACTAATAAAGAGTAACCTATTAGGAAACTAGTTTCATGTCTCCTTATGCCAGTTTTTCGAAGATTAGTAAGCGCCTAACAGACTCTAATCAATTACCATATTGACAATGCCGTGAATCACTTCACATGCATGTTTTCTGTTCCTACTTTTACTCATTGTACGCTGCTGAACACATCATTATAGAATTGCATCATATTTCCCCTACAGCAATTTTTTCCATTTGTAAATCGGTCGACCTGTTCACTGTTCTATTTTTTCAACCTGTCCCTTCCCCTAAGACACGTGCAACTACTGCGGAAAAGTATATGAATGCACCTGACTGCCGGCTTACTTCCATACAAATAACGCTGGCGCACTGATCCTGCTGCATGGAAAAAAACAATCTTTCTAACTCAGGCCGTATCCGCATGCAGCGTTTCGCTCTACACTTAGCTACCTCACACCGCTGCAATGACAGACTACAGCGAAGTATATGTCAACATGTCACCGACATACCAAACCGCTACTTTGCAATATATGCAAACGACCTACCAACATGCGATTGATACAGTGGTTTTCGTGGGACTGACTGGCCTTGTTGAATGACGTGTTCCCTGCCAAATTGAAATCCCACGTAATTTGTCTATTTACCTGAAAATTAACTAGTTTACGGTCATTTTGTACGATTTGATCGGACCAAAAACCTGAAAAGTAAATTGGAAAGTTGAGAAATAAATTGTTTATTTATCTATGTGCACATCGCGTTGTGCACGCACCTGTGTAGCATGTTTCTCCACAGAAAATTCTTTCTGTGTAAACCGACATGGGCACATCAGTGCGCGTAGTAAGCTTTGTAAATTAATCTCAACAGGTGATGCAGCTACCAGATAACCCGGTGGATGTACCACCTCGAGTAACCACTCAGAAAATGTGAAGGCATAGGCCATGCCACTTAAGGTAGTTTGGGTCTCTAAAGTGCGAATGGAGTCCAGCGCTTCCACGGGGCTGAAACAAAGTAAGGAGAGGGTATAGTCCGCACTTCGGACAAAGCCAGCATGGTATGCATTTGTGAGTCTTTTACTCATAAAGTTGTAGTAGACTAACAAACGCCACTCATGAGATTATTCGCATAAGCTTCCAGGCATCTAAAAAGGTGGAGAAATCGTAGGATACAAACCCGTGTCACACGCACTGTAAGCAGATATCGCGTAAACAGTCGCTTCCATGTCAAAGGTTAGAAAAGGCTGCAGCATGAGCAACAACCGGCATCTCAATCAATAGCGCTTTCCACCAACAAATTTAACGGATAGTAAATTCAACGTCCCGGTTCACTATTTGAAATTCACCCTTCACATTGGTTGCTTTTTCAGCACGTATAACACATCAGTAATGACGAGAACTTGAGCCTTAGCGATGAACACACAGTAAATAGCAAGGCAACCGAGCAGTGGTGACCGGAATCCCCGTGGCAATAAGGCCAACCAAGAAATGACATCCAACAGCAAAGTGTTACGACTGTGAACGCGACTAGTATAAGCTAAATCATCCGATTTACATACTTGATTTACCAATCAAAATATTCCCGACTAAAGTATCATATGAAATAACATCCACCCAGAATCTGACGGATCGGCCTCAAACAATAGGTGATCGAGAAAGTGGGAACCGGAGAGTGCGGAAAACTCTGCGCTTGTAGGTGAAGCTGATCCGTCAGCGTCATTAGTGGGAAAGCTGGAAAATAGTCCGCAACGTCTCAAGATACTAAAATCAGCAGGCTGAAAATGTGCGTTAACATCAAAAATAGTATAGACCCAATAGCCCAGCAGCTGAGATTTCGAGGCCTATTGGAAGAGGAAGCTTGCACTGTCTCCAACCTTAAAAATTAAACAACCGCAGTCTATGCAGAAGTCAAAAAGGGTTAACAAAATAACATCTGGCAGATGAATGTCAAACGGAACGGCGATAAAAGTAGACAAGTGAGAATGGCATAAATGAACAATAGTATCAGAAGAAAAACAGCGACAGCGGCAATGCGAACTGGCAAAAAAGGAGGAATAATGAAGCCTCGGGGTACTGGGATTGTGTACTACGGAGAAGACCGGGGTTCAAAGTCAGGAATCAGCTGGGGTCGCATGGCAAACATTAAAACTGGAAACATGGTTTCAGGAAAATTACTCTGCGCTTTTTCGCCGAACACTTTCAAACCAGCGTCGGCGAACAGAGACAGTAAAGCTTCGCGGGATCGAGTAAAGCTGCTGTCCACTTCGTCAAATATAGCAGATTCAGTATCGGGAGAAATTGGAGACTTGGCAATAACATTTTCCTTCACAACAATAATTCCATTGGCAGAGAGAGCATTTATGCACCGTTTGAGAAACTCGACCAGAGTTAAATCGGTAAGGTGTCCGATAACCCACTGGATCCAAATAAGATCGTACCGGCCGCGAGGCGGTATGAACTCCTGAAAGCAAAGGAAATTGTTAGTTGGTTTCTACCACTATGAAGTGGAGCAGCAGAGGAATCAGGAAAAAGCATTTGATACCATCAGTAACAGATGTGACAGCAGACAACATGGGAGCTCGTCGTGTTCCCGTAAAAAAGAAAGGCGGATTAAGAATGCGGTCCTCATGTTACGACTCATGTGGCTTGATTTTGAAGTACGGAGTAGTTCCAACCGGGCACTGGGTTAGAAAGGATATTGTGATGAAAAAACGATGAATTTAGAGACAGAAGAGCATGATTTGTAGTCCAAAGAATTGGAGGCGGAATTTTGCAAAATTTGAAGTGGACACGTTTGGTTAAGAGCAATGTGCCACACACTGTATGTGGATGAAGACTAAGTTTTCCACATCCTCCTAGATACGGTATTTTGAAATATAGGTCTGTAGTGTTTTATGAGGTGACAAATTGTGAAGCATCAAATTTTGTTTTAGACGTCGCATACAGAGGGGGTCAATGCAAAGCTGCCTGCAATATGCACGATAGTTAAAAGTAGATGTGCTACTGAATAAACGTTTGGTGAATGACATGTGTAAATTTTCCATAGCTTTCCTGTCCATCTCCCGCATGCTGCATGTTGCAATATTCAAGTATAAGACGAGTGAGGGTTCTAAGTAACTGTAGTTTAGCAGGGACCGTATGGATTTTGTGGCATGTATTAGACACGAGCTATCTCGGGTTATTTGGTATTGGGATTCTTCAGAAAAGTGGAAGTTGGAAGAATACAGGATTACAGGATCACGAATAAACTGTCGTATGGAGATACTCTTATAGTTGGGTCTGACTGACTCTTCGGGGATGAAGAAACTACAGGACATAATCCTAGATTAATCAGACGAGAATGTCATTAGCTGCGTGTCAGACCATTCCTCAAGGGAGTAAATATTTTCTTAAAGTTCATAGACAGCCTTGATATCATCAGCAAAAAAGGTGGCAATTTTTGATGGATATACCAATTGAAACAATTAGTTCCCGAGGAAATGTTTAGTAGAAAAGCTAACTATAGTGCCGCTCGATTTAATTCCGGAAAATTTTCTGAGTATTTACAAGTGCGTACTACAGACGTGTGGATTTGTAGCATCATGAAATGAGGTGGTTGAAATTACAAACCGACCAAACTGAACACATACGCACATACAGTCACTTTATCATCTATTCCTGGCCCGCTACCACGGCAGAGCAAAGGTCACAAATGCGTCTTTTAACACACACAGAGTTGCGCCAAGTTGTTTGATGGCCATGGCCTCAGCATAGCGTAAAGTTAGGGGGTTCCTTGAGGCATAGATAACACGGAAGGCTCGTGCAGGGTCTACACAATGGTTGTCAGCCAGTAGGTGGCGGGCGATTGATGACGCCGGCTGTTTGTATGGAACGTCATTTCGCTTCATTGGCTGCGCATTCGGGGTGGCAGACGCAGTCATCTGCGAAACGTGTTTACTAACCCACGCCGGTATGTGCTCCGCGAACTTCAGCCTCAATTGTCGTTCTGTCATGGCCACATATTCGGCATTGTAAATACATGTGAATTGGTCTAGAATGCGTGAAAAGATGGACAGCGACAGTGGGGGTTTAACCGATGGAGTAAGGATAAGATTCGTTGTGTAGATTAATACTGGTCCCGCTGCAGGGTATATGCGCGCCGCTGCGGATTGCAATCGTTGCTGAAATACTTGGCATAAGACGTATCCCTTGAATGGTAGGTGTAGGGTTACTTTAAGCTTCAGTACCATGGGCACAGTTTCTTTTGCTTTCACAGCATTAAACTGAGCGATGAAGGACGGGGGTAATCATTATCTAAGAGAGTGTGAGCTAGCAAGTACAACTCTTGTCCTAGTGTATCGGCAGTGCATACTAATCTAGCCCAGTTGAACCGAGGCTTTGCCGCTTAGGGACAAAGCTGTAGAGGTTCAAGTACCGTCCCTGGATATACCAATATCGTTGGTATAAGGGAAAAATAACAAAGGGCCACGTATACTTCCCTGGTTGATACCGCTGATTGGGCGTGGAGGATCCGTGATCACTCGAAGTGATTAGTTGAAATCGACTGCTAATGTAGGAGGAGAGCCAGTTTAAAAGCGGGTTCAGGACTCCAGGGGATTCTATATCTTTCAACAATCGTCAAATGTTTTTTAATAGTGAAATAAAATTATGATCACAAAACCGGAATCCATTGATTCTGAAGTGTAGTAAAGGTGGTGCAGCTGGCAGGTAATGAAGCAACAAGTACCGAGGAAAACATGTTGAGATGTGTTAAATAAGTCCAGTGGAAAGGAATTGTATAAGTGGAAAGTCATCCAATGTAAACTCAGACAGACAGCTAACACACGCCAGAAAAGCCCTGTACGGCCGTTGCATCCTTTCGAGAATCGTCAGCAGTGCGCATTCCATCTTATGCTTGTACGATTCAGGCCGTATGAGGATCGGATGGAATGTGCACTGCTGATGATTCCCGAAGGGAGGAAACAGCCGTGCAGTGCCTTGCCGGGCGCGTTATGACTGTTTGACTGAGTATAGATGTGATGAATATCCACCTATACTATTCAACTCCCCTACTACAATTTTGTAATTAAGGAATTCTATCATGGTTTTCTTTATTAATTATTCAAACAGAATGGTGATTGTAGTAATATGACGAACAGGTCGGTAACTGGTAACCTTTTGCCAGGGCCATTTTTATGGCGTCACGTTTGAAGTGCAGTGATCTCACTGTTCTTAGTTTGGAAGCGAATTTGTGTCGGTGTTTGGTGGGATTTGTGTCTACCTTCGTTATGGGCGCCAGGATGTAAGTACACGTGGTCTTTCTTCACAAAATCGCTTGCGGTTAAGGATGAATCGGGTGTGAAAAAGGATCAGATCCGACACATGGTCCTAAGCAAGTTACCAAATGCATTCAGGGAATTGGTTTCCTTATAGCTATGGACCTTCCAGGTAGCCTAGTAATCATATTACAGAATAGCGTATTGTGATCAAACATGTTAATTAGTCATCAATTGATACCTAAATAGATGGAATTCCCAAAGTGAAAACAAACTTAAGATGCCTAAGTTGGTAACCTAACGTGATGACTCCAATCAATAATACGTACATGTTGGGTTACTTCTGCAAGCCAAACAATTGTTTCAGGCATATGTGACATCCATTCTATATGTAGCAGATTGAAACCCTCACATAGGAATTTGCACTTGTGTAATAGAAGCGACAGTAATTTCAGACTAACTGTTGAGATTTACGGGGGTAGTAGCCATGTAGAAGAGCATAAGCCGGAATTGTTGACTATAGCGAGTCTTCCAAATCGGTGAATATAGAATGGTCAGCTGAGATTGATGTAAAGTCATGGCGTATGTAGGTGACACAACCACCAACGTGTTTGCGCAGACGATCCTTCTGAAACAAATGGTACCCTGGGGCATTCAACTGGAAATCATATATGGTTGATGCGCGGCAGCGAACAATGGAACCATGGTGTATTACGGGTAAAAAACAATGCTTAACGAGTCCAGTGGGATGGAAATTATTGCGAAAAGTAAAGTGCATGATAAAGTGAAAAGCGTTTTGGTGGACTCACCATAGACTTATGCAGAATAGCGGGGATGTTCGCGTATTAAAAGTATAAATCCATAAATCCATTGCTTGGGAGTTTGGCAAGACACCGTTTGACTGCGTTTTGTTGCCCCTGGCTAACCATTCATAAAATGAGATGCAAATGAGACAACGCATCGTCAACTCGTTTCTTAAATATCGCAAGATTGGGAGCAGAGACGACATAATTTGGGAGGGCGTTCCAAGGCTGGCACACGCAGAGGTAAACGAAATTTCTACGGCATTCAAGCCGGCTATACTGTATTTGCAGTTTCAGAGGATGACCTCTTAGGTTAGCGTTGTGGTTCAATTCCAGCAGCAGACGGCAAATGTGGTTTGGGTTTTTTAGAATCTGGTAAACCATTATGAGATCCCCCGCAAAAGCCGAAATCGACTTCTGTACATTCTTAGAGATTTCAGTCTAAGGTGATAGGGCAGATGAAAGAGGCCCCTGATGTTCCTTGGTTGCGCTTCGTTGAGGAGTCTCGAAAGCATGGAGATCCTGTATCTGCCACGGCTACCACGCCTGAATAGCATATTCCGCGTGCGGTCGCATGTAGGCGTCAAGCATTTAGGGAACGATTGAGGGTTCAAACCGACCGAAGCGTCTGCGAAGCAGGCTGAAGTCTCGATTGCCGATTCTCGTCGCCTTCGTTGCTTGTTTTGAATACCCGAGGTATTCCTGTACCAATACACCCAAGTCACGCTCCTGAGAGGCCCAAGCTTGTAAGCGCTCACTGGCTGGTAACGCAGATGGATCACCTTGCACTTAGCTATGTTCAACCGAATCAGGTTCCTCTTTGACCATTCACAAATGCAATCTAGGTCATGTTGGAGTATATCGTGATCTTCACGGTTACTAATCGCCCGCCATATCTTGACGTCATCAGCGAAAAGCAGAAAATTTGAGGAGATAACTCTTGGCAAGTCGTTGATAAACACCAGGAATAAGCGCGGCCCCAGCACTGAGCCTTGCGGAACACGACATTCTACCTCAATCTGGTTAGTGAGTGACCCCCAAACCCGTACTTGAAGCTTCCCTTGGTGAAGAAAGTTGCCAATCCAACCGAGTACAGGATCTCCGATCCCGTAGCTCTGTAACCGGTGAAGTAGGATGCGGTGATCCAGCCGATCGAAAGCTTTGGAGAAGTCCAGATAGATGACGTCAACTCCAACCCCATCATCAGCCACTTCTGTCCAACTACATTGTGCAATCAGTAGGTTGGTGGTGCAAGACCAGTTTTGACGGAAGCCATGCTGTTCCGATGCCAAGATGTCGAATTTTTCCAGGTAGTCCATTAGAGCCTCAGCGATGCCCGCTTCCATCACCTTCACGAGCACAGGGGGGAGAGTGACTGGGCGATAGTTTGCAGGATCGAAACGGCTACCGCCTTTAAAAATGGGGTGATAATGCCACACTTCCATATACAGGGGACTTGTTGTTCATCAAAGGACCTTTGGAAGAACTGTGACACTGGGTCAGCTAGCTTGTTGGCCGCAGCCTCCAGTGCCTTCGGACGGATATTGTCTGTTCGCGGAGAGCTATGACCGCGAAGTAAGAGTAACTACCTTAGCATAATTGATGGGTTGAAAATTACATGTGTAAACAATTGAGTCGGTAAGGTACATGACATTATGGAACAGGTAGAGACTGCGAGTTCGAAAATTGTGGCGCATTGTAGCCGCTGGGCATTAGCTGCTTTTTTGCCGCTTTGTACTCTACCGCCTGTTGTGAAAAGTGGAGGGATTCCATGCTTCACTTTACGAAGATCGTTGACATGCCTAAACAGCAGTTTATTGTTTGCCAGGAATTTTCTGGCTGGGCACTGTTGATAAGTTACTTTGTCCTCACGGACAAGTGCAGTGCAATGGTTGCGCTAGGTCAAGAAATTGCCCCAAGTCTATGAGTCGTGGTTAATGTTGTGGGCACGCCATGCTGCATCCATTATTGCCAGGTATTTTCGAGTCCTGCTCCTTAGAATTGAAGGCATTTTTGCGGGACGAAGGGGCTTGGTCTCTGATGCTCTGTTGACGATGTCGCTGAGTCTATCAACGAACTCTGTCCAAACGTTGTCAAGGGGAATGTTGTTGGGAATTGCCAAGCAGCTGCGTCGGCGAGTTCTTTCAATATGTGGTAGCGTGTGACTGTGTGAGTTAGTTCCGAGTATTCAGACAGATATTCTGCATAACACACATAGTTGAACGTTATTACTACATGGTCACTAAGACCAAAGGGACTATCCATCAATAACTTGTCAAGCACGAGCTCTTCATTCGTTAGCACGAGGTTCAATATGGATGGTTTGTTTCCTGTTCTGAATCTAGTGGGCATGGTGACATGATTGTACAAGGAAATATTAGCAATTAGTTCATGCAAGTATGCATTGAACTGCTCACTGGGTGATGCCGAAACCAGATCGTGTAGATTGAAGTCCCCGGAGATGAGAATGTGGCTGTACCTAGTGCGTGTTATTCTGTTCAGGCCAGGTATCAAGCGGGAATCCATTTCCGGAGTGAATGTTGGGGGGCGGTAAACGAGAGCTAAGAGACATGCGTCGTTGTCTTAGTCAGAGACGGCAACAGAGTGAGTCGGTAACGTGAGTTTCCAAATCATCGACTAGTGCACATTGCAGGTCGCTGCGGTAGTAGAGTAGGACCCCACCTTGTCTGTTGGGTTGGTCGTTCCGGGTGAGTGACATTCCGGCTATCTCAATCTCAGCATCAGTCACCTCTTGGTGTAACAAAGTTTCGGTAATAGAAATTAGGTCCCGAAAATTCGTAACCTGACGTAGCCGAAGTTCGGTAAGTTTACTGAGGAGCCCTTCGGCGTTAGTGTACATACATGAAAGTTTCTCAGATTTAAGCAATGTTTCGAAGGTTGTGCAATTCATACGTGAGTCGGCCGGTGGCCGAGTGGTCTGCACGTTTGCTTTGCAACCATAAGGTCACCGGTTCGAATCCGCGTAGGGGTGGGCGTCCTCGCGGTATACTCAGCCCGCGCGCGACTGGTGGTGGTCGCGCGGCAGAGAAGCGCCGTTACGGCGTACAGCTGGCACATTATTATTTTTTATTATTAATTCATACGTGAAGTTTCGCCGACCAGCGAGTGGCCAGCGACTAATCGTTTTGTCGATGTGTACTTGGTGAAGGGTCTGACATCTTATTCATCATTCGCGTGGTTAGTCCCGTGTCTAATCTTCTACATACAGTGTAAGGTGTTTGGTCAATATCATCTACAAGTTGTATGGGCTCATTTGACACACTACTGGTGCATTGTTCTTTTATAGGTCCCATCGCGTTTGGTTCTTTGAGTGACATCCTCTCTAAGGCATATAGCTGACTGTCCTCAGCCGAAGCTCAGATGGTAGCCTCCAACGGAACATGTACCAGCTTTTTAGCAGCCATGCTACCACATGTTTTGACTGAAGGACCACTTTCAACACGCTCGGGTCATTTCCTTTATAGTTCGATGAGATACGCAGCCGTGACACGGATTTCCCTAACACATCACTTAAGGAGAGTGTCACAAAGTGTTACTGTATGCACAATTTCGGAAGGTTTGGCATAAAAATATGTCTCGTGTAGGTTAGTATTGTGGCTACGTTTCGCTCTTGAAGCAAGAGCTTCTTCGGGCCAGGTGAATCGGTACACGATTGGCTTAGTCTTTAAGACAGAGTATTCAACTTAGGAGATCGCCATTTCTGAGTCGGAGAGGAAGGTCGTAAAATGATTAGTGATGTCGGTAGATAGGAGGTCATCATGTTAGCATTGATGGTAGAAGAGATTCTGATGTCATATACAGAACTTTGACGATGTACTCTTCCCCTGAGGTGATATAATAGGTTGCTCATACCATGGTGATTTTTCAGGCGTACTTGGCTACTGAGCATTATCATTGAGTACTTTAGTGAAGAAGGCTCTATAAGGCCATCAACTTCTAGTCTGGACCAGGAATGTTGTGATATTCATTAAGAATTGAGGGGTACATTTTCATATACTCTTGATGTCAGAGCTTAGTTCGGGTCATATGTGTTATAGGCTTGTTGTTTGTAGAAGGATCCCAAGGATCACATTTACCGAGGTCAACAGTCTTGGTTACGATGATGAAGAGGCACCAAGTATTCGACAACCTTCACGGCACCAAGTCTGCTGGACTCGACGGGCTCCACCCATTGATTAGCAAATCCCTATCTCGACAGCCATGACTGAATTGTTCAAAAGATCACTGTCTAGGGCTTCACTGCCGAAGGAACGAAAATTCTCGGTGGTAAACACGATTCCGAAATGCGATGTCTCCGGCAAAGTAGAGAACTACAGGCCAATTTGTCCATAACACCGCAACTATCCTACGGGACGTGTCAAGCACTTGCTTTTATCCCGTGATAAATCATTCTTCATTGTACTTTGACCTAGATAACCGAGAAGATCCTGAATAAGAATTAAACATAGCTGTTCCAGTCAAATGATCTCCTGACACGCACACAGTATGCTTTCCTACCCATCCATTCAGGCACTAACAACCTGCTCGGGACAGGCATGCTTGCAACCAATGAATCAGTGGAAAGCTGTCGACATAATCTACATCGAATTCAGCCAAGCTATCGACAAGGCAAACTATGAGATTCTCCTCCACAGGCTGAGTGCAGGCATTGGTGACCAGGTGCAGCAGTGGGTCCTCCAGTTTCTTGTTGGACGAAAGCGAAAGATGCAGGTCGACGGCCATCTGACCAACTGGCATCCCTTGACCAATGGCATATTCTGAAGGTAGTTGATGGGGCATATATATATATATATATATATATATATATATATATATATATATATATATATATATATATATATATATATATATATAAGGCCACAGTGTGCCGCGGCTGCGAACGATCCGAAGATTTGGAGAGTGATTAGCACCACGGACGACTGTGGCCTACTGCAGCAATACCACAACCCTCCCTCCATGTGGTCTGCAGAAGTCCAGCCAAGTTGGCGCATGGAGAAGGATGGTATCTGTGGAGCCTACAATGTTGGCGGCCAACCGCTATACAACACACCTTGGCGTACTATAATGATGCGATTTGAAGTCTGTGAACAAGCAGAGCATGGTAAACCGAAACGGGCTGTGCAGCTTTTACATGTAGCCTGAGGAGGATGCCACTAGCCTCTTCGCCTACAACGCCAGAGTATGGCTCGCTCGCCTACTGTCCAAGCACCCGACGCGAAGTGCAGAAGATCGAACGGGACCAACAACAAGCTTGCCCCTAGTTTACGTGGTCAAACGTACGAAGACGGGTGCGAGAGAGTGGGAATGTACACCCTGTCCTATCATCCGGTACGAGTGGGCTCCATCAGGCAACACCATATGCTACATCTCTGTGCTTTCCCCATACTCAGGCCGCTGGTGTAAATGCGAACACCTTTCAGTACACGCGCGCATCAGTGCAAGCTTATGGTCCCGGATCTGAAACGAGGTCCCCACCACCTGTGCTTCGAATGGAGTGGTCCATGCTAGGAACAGTCTTCCGCAGCTCCTGGTGGAAACAAACTCCGTGCAGTAATCAAAAATATTACTCGATTTAGATTTCTCGTTGTTTGATTCAGAGTACCAACTTATTATGACATAATGCACCTGTGAGCCTTAAATTACTGTGCATTATACATTTGTAAGATGGCGCAAGACAACTTAAAAAACGACTGGGGTATTGACATTTTATACAGTTATTGTTGAGGTTTTAAAGTTGTTGAACATATTTGCTCCTATAGTACAATATTCAGCATGCTGTGAGGAAGTAAATGCCATGTATTAACGTCGTAAGCAACAACCAATTTCCAGCATATTCGACTCGTCGGGTGGGTGCAGCCGAAGCTGTGCAGATCCGGAACGCAGCGATCTCCGAATGACGCGTTGATCACTAGGCTACCAGCCCCAGGGCGCAATATGTGTGACAGTGTGATGGGATTACGCAAACAGAAGAACAGTACGGATGTACATGATGAAACAAGCGGCTAGCTTGCCGCAGACGAACGAAGCAGATGATTTGACGCATACGCATCTTCGCCTATATGCTGATTGGTTCGTATTCGGCAGCGTTGGACTGAGTTTGTTTGAATGGTTCAAAGGAAGAATCTCATGAATGTATCAACGTCGTTAGTTAATGAACTGATCTAGTTAGTTAGATCGAGGCTCCTACAACCTAATCATGCTGTCATTTTCGGCGAGCCTGTTGTCGAGTAAACCGTTTGTCCCTGAAGGATCGGGTTTTGCGACATGGTGTTAGAGAAGACAAAAGCGAGATCGCCGAACGGTGCTCAGTTGCTGATTGGAGCGCAGCCAGTTGTACAAACACCTGCCCCACTGAACATGGAAGAACACAATTTGGCCAGTAATTTGAGAATCTGGAGAAGCACGTGGATCGATTTCGGCGTACTGGTGCATCTGAAATGGATAATGGATGGCATATAGCCTGGCGATGTTTTGACATATGATCGGAGATGAAGCCACGTCCAGGAAACGATGCAGTACGAAAAGGACGAAGACTCAGCTGATATGAAAACAGTCATCCGAAAATTCGGCGATTTCTGCGAGGGCCAGATTAATGAGACGTATCACTGGTATCTCTTTTTATTCGAAACAGGCACCCGAACGAGACTACAGAGAACCATGTTACGGAGCTGAAGAACTTGGCTCGTTCCTGTAATTTTTGCCCTTTTATGGCTGACAGGCTCATCCGGTATGGAATCGTACTGGGGATCAATGATTAAAGTATCAGCAAGCGATTGTTGGGGCAAAGGCATTTATCGCTTAGACAATGCCTTGATATGTGCCTCAGTGACTCGTCATCTGCCCACCACATCCAACAAATGCGGTTGCAGTCTAATGCAGAGCTATGTATCGTATATAACTTGCCCGAAAAAATTGCGAGGCCTGTTACCAAGATACAAGAAATTTGTAAATTCTGTGCCGCGCGACACCATAAAAATCGTGATCAATGGCCAGTTTAGGGCCGAATTTGCGCCAAAAATGACAGACGGAATCATTTCGCTCGATGTTCTCAGTCTCCGAAGGTGAATGCACTCAATGGTGACACAACGTCCTCCGACTCTGAACAATCAATCAGCAACGTGTCGCGGAAGGGACCAAAGAAATGCGTCTATGCAAGTTTATTGGCTGGCGACGAGATCGTGGGTCTCCAGTTAGACACGGGTGCTACCATCAACATAATAACTGCGAAGCGGTGCCCAGGAATTCGTGTGAGACCTGAGTCTCGAGACAAGCACAAGACGGGTCACGTGGACTCCAGCCCGGAAAAGGAGACGGAACGACGGCACTCAGTTTAGTCGTCAGGGCCTTCATTTTACGCTGACAAGTCAACTTGTGTCAACCTCGAGCCATGCGCACCTTATATATGGCAGACTAAAAAAGACCCTCCTAGGTAAGCGGTGACCGGGCATACATAGTATGTGCCTCAAACTCCCGGTAAAGTACCAAGGCATGATCTAAGTCGACGCAGGTATTCCAGAACTAGCGGCAATGCAGGATGGAACTACGCTACCTGTAACTTATGGCAACGTGATCAAGTTGGGTCCATCGCTCGCCAGCTACAGGAGGATGCCAAGTGGCACTTCGGCGCCCACTGTCTAAAAGCGGTGCTACTAAGAAATAGCTGGTGCTCCGCACACAGTTGCAACAGACGCTCGTCGTTGTTAGTCCTTTCGGAGTAAAGTCCATATGTACCATTTAGTTGAGCTTCTGAAGAGCGTTCATATTGCCTGCAAGTACTATGATATCTGAACTTGTAGCACTGCGTAATAGCGCGTTCAGTTTGTGATAGAACGTGTCCTTGGCAGCATAAGGACTGCAGTCGGTGGGCAGGAACATGAGGTCAATCTGCACCACTTTTTACAGCGTTGCGTTCAAAAGAAGATGAAACTCAAACGCAAGAAAGTTGAGCTCCGGAAACCAGAAGTGATTTTTCGTGGGCACGTTCTGACATCTGAGGGAATAAAAATTGGTAAAGAGATGAACACGGCAGTGCAGGAGATGCCAAAACCTAAGGACGTCAGGGCTGTTAGTCGTTTAAATGGCATGGTCAACTATTTGAGCCGACTCTAACAAAGACTAGCTGAAATCATGACACGCATCCAGAGGCGGACGCACAAAGGCATAAAGTGCCGTTGGAGAGAGGAGCAGGAGGCTGTCTTTACAATCATCATGCATCTCATCAACTGTGCACCAGTACTCGGCTACTACGGTGCATCTCTGCCTCTGGAGGTGCAGTGAGACAGCGATAAGAGCGGAATAGGTGCCGTTCTAATGCAGGATGGCAAGCCCTTGGATTTTCGCGGTCGGGAGCTCACAGTAGCGGAACAGCGCTATGTACAAATCGAGGAGATGCTTACCGTTGCCTACCTGATGGAGCGATTCAACGATTGCACCTCTGGGATGAAGACTACTGTGTATATTGACTATAAAACAATCGTGTCAATAGCCAATAAACCATTGCACAGTGTCCCTCGACGCTTTCAACGTATGCTTATCCGGCTCAAAAAATACATGGATCTTGTGTACACCCTGCGGACGCAAATGTTTATCGCGGACGCTGTCGAGAGCTCGTCTTCCGATAGTCGAACACCAGCGAGAAAAATACGAGGCAGTATACCTGGTACAGCATCTAGCAGTAACGGCAGATCACCTGAAAGAAGGCGTCACACGGAGTCAGACGCAACTTGTAAGATGTTGCGAAAAGTGATTCTGTGTGGATGGCCAGATACAAAGTGTTGTAAAGCTGCCTTCGTACTGCTGCACTGCTGCTAATTTGCGCCAGCGAGACTACGACCGCCTGATTGCTCAGTCACGCGCCCAACCAACCGAGGGGATACAGAAGGCCAAGGCTCGGTAAACAAGAAGTCTATTCTACACGACAAGTCAGTTCTATTTATTGGTGAACGAAACATACTAATTTTGGAAGAGGTTGGCTCTCAGCCCATATGAGTTAATTCCGTCCCACGGATTTTCCATATTTGGCAGAATGGTTCGCCTCCGTTGACTCGGGCTTGTATTTGCTGGCCAATCAGTTTGCAGCCGATTCCGAAATTTGGCAAAACAGTCGAAGGTCTTTCCACGCTCGTGCTGGTGACCTTCGCAAGCAGCATACAGCTAACATGCTCCGCGGTACGTCTGTGCGCGACCTCGTATCTGGACATTCGCTCCGCTTACTTCTCTATTACAAAGAACAAAATTCTGAAGGAATTAACATCATTCTTCAACTTTTGGGATAAACACACGGTGTATGACGGTGTGTTGTTCAAAGGAAATCGTGTTTTTAGCCCATTTTCATTTCGCAGAGAGATGCAAGAACACGCTCATCGAGCACATTAGGGTGTTAACTACAGCAGAGTAACCCGGGATGACAGGCCAAATTCGAGATCAAGTATAAATATGTTCAGCATGCGGGTTTCATGAGGCTTGCCAGGACAGAGATTCAATGATGCTGCGTGAGATTCCAAATCAAACATCGCAGAAAGTTGACTTGTTCTGTGACAACTAGAAAGACTACTTAATCACACTGGACTACTACAGTGATTTGGTCGAGAGGAATGAAGGCCCAGACTCCGGAGCTGGCCTCGGTTGGAGCTTCACGGCTCCCAGGTTGGGGTCCAAAAGACTATGAACACGTTTGGCTAGATACACTTACTGACATGGCTAGGAGCCGACCTCAGTAGCGTTCCTGCCGTGAGTTTCTTTTTCCCTCCCCATCCCTTTTAGCCTCCCTCACCAACCACTGTTATTTTTATGTTCTTTTTCTGTAATGTATTTCGGCACAATAGCTGAGGTGCTTTACACCTCTAGCTAACGTGTATTTTAAAAAATAACTACAGTGACTATTTCGAGATTGAGTCACTCACCACTACCACCACGGGAGCAGTCATTAGCAAGCTTAGATGTCAGTTCGTCAGACACTGAATACCGGAGAATGATCTACAGTGGCCCGCAAGAAACAATTGTTGCATTCCAGACCGTCGCAAAAAAGTGGGAATTTTCGTATCGACAAACCAGCGCGTATCATAGCCAGTCGAACGGAAGCGGCGGTCAAAAAACCCAAGAAGTTGTTATCGAACGCTAGAATCAAGCATGAGAACCCATATCTGATGCTATCAGAAATTCGCAAGACGCCATCACCGAACATAGGTCTCAGTCCAGTTCAACATCTGTACAGTGGAAGAACAAGGACACTAATGCCTGCGTAAGCTGCATTCTCACACGCGGTCTTGCCGTCGGATGAGCAACGGCAAATGAATTAAAGAAAACGGATGACCGATCAAAAAAGGCATTACGGTCGCGGTACTCGTGCGTTGCCTGAGCTAGCAACAAACGAGGAAGTGTGGATTCAACCAATATCGGGTGTCGACGAGCGAAAGGTATGGTGACCACGAAGGTCGGAGAAAGATCTTATGAAGTCAACCCTGGAGGAAAGATAATCAGATGGAACCGAGTGCAGCTGAGGTGACACCTGGAACGAGGTGAACCCCAAGCAAGGCGCACGACGGTTTCCGGTGAGGTCACAATACGACAGGGACAGGAAAGGCCACACGGAGTGGAAGAGGACATGAAATCTTCAGTCAAACCGACGCAGTTGGTCAGGAAAAAGAGAAGGATGTGATGAGATAATTCAAGCAGAAAAACGATATGGATCTTCATGACGAGGCAAACGGCTAGATTGCCACAAGCGAGCAAAGCAGATGATTTGACGCATACGCATCTTCGCCTAGATGCTGATTGCTTCGTATTGGGCAGCGTTGGAATGAGTTTGTTTGACTGATTCAAAGGAAGAAGCTCATGAATACAGCAACGTTGTTAGTTATCGAACTGAGCTAGTTAGTTACATCGAGGCTCTTACAACCTAATCAAGCTGTCACTTTCGCTAAGCCTGCTTCGTCAAATAACCCGTCCGTTCCTGAATAACCGAGTTCTGCGATATAAAGCACTCAGCTTTGACAGCAATTTGTATGGAGTCACGCTTACGCGATGCGAATTTGACAAACACTGCGCGTTCCCATCCAAAAAGAATTAACTGGTCCAATATCAAGCGTTACTAGTAGCTAGGTTCCAGTGTACAAAGCGGAACCCACGACGGATGAAGTTCGATTCTCAGCACCGACTGCCTTCATCTGAAAGTATTAAACTAATCGCGAAGTGCCGTATTGACATCGAGTAGCAGCATACATTAAACAGTTTCAATAGACAGGTCGAGCGCTTGCAAAACAAATGATGGTAGGCGTTGAGATGGTGTCTTTATGGAAATATAGGGCAGACACTCTGAATCCGGTAGCAGTGATTGGTAGGGTATCCAAATATTATATAACATTGATCGAAGCGAATGGTGAAAGAGGAACATACACTGTCTAATGAACTCTAAAAGCGGCGAATGCATGGAAATGTAGGAACAACGAGAAGGTCGAACATGCCAACTAACCTGCAACCCAACGCAAAAGAGTTCTCCCACGTTTTCAAAATCTTCACCGATGTAATCTTCTGCCTTGTCCAAAAAAGCCTGCGTCACCTCTACCATATCGACAAAGGTGAACCGGGGCAAAAGAAGCTGCTTCGTGATCCGTCCAATTCCGCTCCCACAGTCCAGCGCATAAGCTGTTGTCGTTGGTCCAAATTCTTCCAAAAAAGCATGCGAATCCGCAATATCCGGAACGTTCAGGGAGGAGTATCCGCCAAGCATTCCGTCTATCGTTGGTGGAACATGCTTCCAATACTCCTCTGCTTTTGCGTAAAAGTGAGGAGGAGGTTGTGAAGGACTCGTGACCGGTAAATTCTCATTGTTCAGATCAGATGAGCGGGACTTTGTGATGGACTGGGAAATGCGTGTGGAGCTCGCTCTGTGAGTTCCCGGCATCAGCGACGATTCAAGAGAAATAGAGACCTGAAATGAAAACTAGTCTTCATAATCTTGGGAAACTGGCTGAAGGAAAGCCATGATGCGCACTCAGCATTGGCATCTTTAACAAAAAGTGATGCATTTAGTGAAATAAAACACCCCACGCCGGGTAGTACCTATTGAGGTCGCTGAAAATTGGAAAAAGGCTGGATAAGCGAGTCTGAATGAGTGACAATCGTAGAACAAACTGGATCGAGCAAAGCAGTGACAAACGCAAAGGTTAACATAGTAAGATAACAAAACATTATCCTAGTGAAAGCTGTAAAGTGAAGACCATTTAAAGAAGTAGAATACAATGGGTGGGGTAGCATCAGTGGACAACTTGGTCAAAAGAAAGTATTTGCTGTGTTGCAGCAAACAGAAGAGAAGGAGGCAGTACCTAAAGAAATTCAGATTCAAACTGGTTGTGTATAAATCATAGAAAATCAGCTGCGGTGTATAAGGTGAAACTGTGAATTCGTAAAAATATAACATAACCGATCAGTAACGGAGAATATCATATCAACAGTGTAGTTAAAAGGGTAATGGATAAGAACCCACACAATTCAGACATATCCTGTATACTTTTGTGCCAAACACAAAAACAAAATGTTTTCACAATAAGATCAGATACCACCAGTGCATTATTTCAGGCTGTGCTACGATCACGTTGAGAAGCGGTGGAGGAGAAATAGAAAAACACCGACAAAACATTTAGGTGGTGTGCTAAAAAGCACATAAAAGTGGCTCACAGAGAACAGACGAATAAACACTGATACCAAACGTAGACATGAGCCAATGAAGGTAGGGAGCCGTCGGGATGAGTTATGGTGGAATGGCTCATCAGCCTCACAAGTGATGACGCTAGATGCCATTTAAGAAGTAGAGTTACGAGAGCAGACGGGTTCAGGATATCGTCGCTTTTCGTAGAGATAGAGATAACGCAGCCTGCTTGTAACCACAGACGAAAATCAAATGGCATGATACCCCGGATATAGAGTTCTTGATGCTGATGGGCGTCTTGACGTCCTGCGGCCACGCAAGACCGTAGGAACAACCAGATGCGGTAGCAGAACTCAGCCATGATAGGCTAAAGGCCGCAAGAGAAGCTTACGTCATCTTAGGGTTAAAGGAAACTTACGAAGTGTAAGCAATAAATTGGATTGTACAAATGCAGATGAGGTGATAACAATGGGATCAATCACGGGTGGGGGTCAGGAAGAATTGAGCAAAGAACCGTACAACATTGAACCCAATTAAAGACTTCTGTAGCAATGATTTCCAAGTTCCTTGATTCATTGAACAAGCTTGATAGGTAGGTCGGGAATACAGAATTTGGGAATCGCCTAAAACAAGCGACTCTTATAAGAGAATTAACGAAGGTCACCTGTATTCATCGGTCTTTTAGACACAAACGGCCATGTACCTTAAATAAATAAAGAGATAAACAGTTACCGAATTCGATCCACCTAAGTAATCATTTAAGTAGTGCTGAAGTAGTATCCAAGTGCAGTATGAAACTGTGTATAAGAAGAACGTTTGTCCTCCCTATCCAATACTAACTAGAATGCGATAAATCTCCGAAGCCTGTAAAAATGCAATTACGCATAGAATTCCTATAGAATGAGAGAGAGAGAGTCTGTAACAGAGTCACGGCGTCAAAGAGAAAAAATGTGCTACAAATACCCCTGCAGCTTGATGGGAATCACAGTATATATTCATCTGAAGTGCAGTGCAAATCTTGCAATGCAAGAGCGAAAGTTGGATCAAGCGCAGTCAAGTTGAGTATCCCACCCCGACAACGTTAGACAAGTTTAAATCAAGTAGATAAGTATTAGCCGGTGACATTAGAAAAACCTAAGACGAGTCTAAGTAATAGTCAAGAGCAGTACGATAATGAACAAGGTACAGCACCAAGTGAGTGGAATCGAGATGAGACGCAGCGCAAGCTAACAACTACTTGGTGATTTTTGAGCAGAACAAAGCATTTATCAGTAGCCCTTTAAGTTCAAAACCAACGCGTGCTTTCCTAAAGTTACTGGTAAAAAGGTGGTGCCAATCTCAAGGCAACGAAGAAAAAAAAGGAAAGACGTCAGTAGTACACCGGCATATCGTACGAAGCTTCGCTGCTACGCGATCATCACCACCAGTCGTAAGGTCGCTAGCATCTAAATGTATTCGAACTGGTTATCTCCGAATTACACTGTAGGAGTATAATTCTTTCGATCAACGGTTGACAGACAGCCATGATAAAAGTTCCTGTGCATGGAAGCCAAGAAAATGGTGCAGAGGTCGACCATCCCTAAGTGAAAAGTGTAGACTAGTCATAGAGTGTTGCAAGGGAGTAACAATTAACAGTTACCTGTTTACAATACAGTCCCAGGTATCGACCTGACCATTTCTCACCTAAGAGCGAAACGTGGTATCGACTGAGACTGCGTGCACAGACAATTAATATAACGGGAATTCAAAGCAAGCAAACCAAGAAAACGGCATTTTGTTGGCCTTAGCTGCAGCCTTGGATGTCAAATAAAAATAATACACCAAAGAATACCAGAAGCCAGAAACGTGCGTGCTACCAAGGGAAAACATAGCCCTAACGTAGAAACGGGTGAACGTGAGCGGACCGGATAAACGATGGCATGTGACGAAAGTATGCACACTGGAAAACATGTCATACGTAATAGTTAGAGTTAACAGTAGTACATAGAAAGTTCGAAAAACTGGTCGCTGCAGCTCGCCTAACGCACTTACAACAATTAACTATCAGTAGTAAATCAGTCCAGAAGAAAAAACTGTAGTTCGTGGAAACGGGTCCTCTCAGCGCATTAAAAGGGGATAAAGACTAAGAGAAAAGGCTTTTAACTGCAAAGACTGCCTCAATTAAGCCTCTGTTGACTGATTTGAAAAATCAATTGCATCGCCGCGAAACACCGATGTTCAAACCGTATACAGAAAAAGTAATTATCGGGGAATATAGAACGTGCTGAATCAGATAAGAAAAGTCGTCTGCGGTATCATGCAGTTTGCTCTGGATGTTGCAGAATTAAACGAGAACTCTGCTTCAATCTCTTACATGTCATCCACTGTGTTACTATAGCTCTCAGATAATCCAATTGCTATCCATAGCTCAGCGATTCCCAGGGTATTATTCCGGATAAAATCGAACAAACCACCCTGTCCTGGCAGATTTTTCTATCATGTTCAATTAATGAGTTGATTACCTGACCTACATTTATCTTTGCCAGTGCAAGTTAAGTTTGAACCAGCATCAGATAGCACTGCTAGCTGTGGACTAGTACCACGCAGGAGCCTTAGGAAGGAATATGCAAATATCGGCATATTACTTTCAAGTCGGTGGCTTCGAAGGATTTTGAGAGGTTTATTTTTGGTAGAGTGCTGACCCGGACTCGTAAACAGCAGCTCGAAGTCAACTTAGTTGCAGTAGCTTGCCTTGTAGATTCTGTGCTCTTATCATTGGATGGTAAGAACAAATAAACGTATATTTTTTTCCCTAACTATATCAATATATGCAATCGTGTGAACCCTGAACTGCTGTTGTTTAGTTTGGTGACCGGAAGAAAGCCCAAGCGAAAATTGCACATAGAAAAAGAATCCCAAAAGTGAGTGCCCACATCTATGTATGCTCACATGGAAAAGTGGCCACTTAAAGCACTCACATTTCAGCATTTTGGCAAATTCGTCACAATCAAAAATACTCTTTGTTTGCGGCACCATCAAGGTGCCAACTCTAAGCATTGCTTGCAACAGCTGCGGAAACATATTTTGCAGCTACATATTGTTACAATAGCACCCTAGCTGCCCGTTAGTTCGATCACTCGGCACATACCATGCCGAGGTCCCCATGCACGAAGACATGCGCTAGCCTGACCAAGTCATTCGGTTAATGTCTTCATGACATCATCATCGACTGGAGAGTTCGCAGTTTCGCCCAACTCGGCGCAGCAACAGCTGTAATACTAGACGAAGAAGCCAATGGGCATACTGATAATTTGATCTAGCCAACGTAAGTAGCAAAGCATTAGCGAACACATTAGGGAGGCACCTGAGAATTTCTTGTCAACAGAAACTGGTGGACTTCAGCACTACCGACTCGGTGTTCGCGCCATATGTCGGAAATACTCCGTAAACACCGCTGATCAAAGACGGCCAATCGTTAATGTTTTCGCGCAAAGTGGACAAGTCCCTGATTGGTACAGTAACGCCAGTCTTATCGCAGCGTTATAAAAACCACCTTCGACTGACGGGCTGAGTCTTTGATAAGTCACCCGGGTTCTTCAGATAAGCTGATGGCAATGGAGTCAATTTGATTGCAGGTCATGGAAAATGTCCGTGGGCGCCAGACTGCACTATGTGAACGTTTGTGCTAGAAAACAGTGCTGATACTATAAAGTTTATGATCAGCACACATTTGCAGGATTAGATCGCCACTATTTGTTCCTTTGGGGGACTACACTCGGAAAGTAAGTGGGGATCAAGTCAACCTGGGAATGCGATTCCCGTTCCGTTGGGACCTGCTTGACATCTATCACACGCAGTAGTTAAAAGTAAGAACAATTCACAAGCGTTTCTAGACCGTAGTGTGTTAGGTACCTGGAATCAAGTCAAAGTGGGGATTGGTTGGTTCGCACCAATATCACCAGGGGCTGTTTAGCTTGGGGCTAGTGGTAGCATCGGACAGTGCTTTCCAACTGTCAGACAGTGCGTGGCGTTCGTGGTGTACACCAATCGAGCTGAGTTTATAACCCGTAAATCTTATGACTAATTTTTGTAAGAGGGACAGTGACCTCTCCAAATCTCCGAAGAGGATGCTGTAACTGAGATGGTCCGACCTGTCTGCTATGAGTTACTCAAATTGAACGTGCCACCAAGTATAGCTCAAATGGGCCACGGAGACACGCATACCAACGAACCAAGTTAAGGTCCTGTCGGCACCGATAGTACCCACGCAAAGATTAGACAAGTGAATTCGGCTCGGTATTGCGTAAGTGATCTAGTCGGAAGAATATACAAGCGAATTCAAACTGGAGACGAAACGCGTAACCTCGTACGACCGCAATGAGACCCAGAAAAAAGACTGGACGATAACTAGAGTTGGTTTATTGACTCCGCCAAAGGCAAATCCTCCATTCTACACCTTCGTATTTATAGCTCAACAAAATGGCAGAGGAATATTTCAGCAATAAAGGAAGGTGAATATTGGCAGGGCACTACCACGTAGTGGTAGATACAGTAGTGTTGCCGGGAGAACTTGGGCGGAGTCTGCGTTGACACATAACAGCAGTTTCACTGAGAACAATTCCGCTGTAACCTACACAGTTTGAGTCGCGGCATGGTGACAGTATTGCTGAGGTGAACTCAGGCGAAATCCGCGCAAGTTTTGCGAAGATGCGCCAGCCCCGCAACATCTACAAAATTGCTCATCTAATGAAGCAGTGGAGAAAGAGAGCCGGAAAGCGAAGTCAGCGGCAAACACTTTTAGATTTGGAGGTTACTGTGACATTGGATGTTTACGAATGGCGCGGTCACACCAAGAATGTCGTTGCTCATCTGTATGGGAAAACGCTATTGTGACAGGAAGAGAAACGCCAGTTGCGCAAATGACAGGTGCTGTTGGAATTCAGCTCGTCGCTATCAAGCATCTGGCGTTATAGCCGATGCAATCGTGTGTGCCTCAACCGAGTCGACCAGGTAAGTCACCAAGGTGGCCGTAAAGAACATACGTTAAAGAAGTGGTGGTAGGTTGAACGGGCAGATTTCGGTGCATAAACATCACACTGCTTCTGACTTCACTTGTTTACCCAGGTCAATAAAGCGGCAGATGTGCCGCATCGTCGTGGTGGTTGGACTGTACAAGTACCTGTAAGTTGTCTCATGTTTGTGTTTGATATTTCAAGCCTGACTGCGCTACAGGTGAACGTCGACAAGGTGCTTAACCATTGGTTCTGGGAGACTGCTAATTGTTGCTGGGGGATACAGGGTGTACAACCTTCGTGACGAGGCTAAGTGCAAAGCGGGGTCCCACGTAGAGTGGAACGGGTTACGGCCCAGCCACCTCTGTGTGTACGGCTGGTGTGCAAGTTCCGGGTACATGAGCCGCCTCAGTCATCTCCCCCGGAGAAATTGTGTATTGGGGAGAATTACGAACATTAGGAACGACAAGCCCGTTTGTACGTTAGGCGTTTCCTCGAAGAGGAGAAACTTTCCGCATATCGAGCTCGGATGCTTACAAAGTTGTGGCTTCGAGAGGCATCATTGGAGACGTAGTAGACGAACAGACGTTTGCAAAACTTAATGTAGCTCTGCAACCATCTCTGCACGAATGGGAACATGGTAGGCAATTCCACACTCGCGTCCAACGTCACGTGAACAATTCTCTAGCTAAGTTGCTGCGTTACGGAAGGTCGCTGCGATTGCTTACCCAACTTCTGATAAGGCCGCATGCGAGGAGTTTTCTCTAAGTCCGTATCTTCCCCCACTTCTCGTCTTACTGTCGCTTTGTCTCTTGTAAATGTCTCTCCTCGTCCCCTTTTTTCGCCATCTGTACGGATATACACCTTTCCTGCGGTCCGTAATTCTACTGTAGATTCTCGTTTCTCCCAGTCATCCCTGCGGTTACTGTGTACCTGTTCTCGACCCGACATATACTACATACGGAGAGAGCTGTGGATGGTGAAGCGAGGGCCATCTATGATCTCTCTGCAGCTGCAGCATCCTTTGGCCGTTCGCAGTCACAGTGACAGTAAAGACAGAAATGGATGCCGCCAAACGTATTATCGCTGTCGAGATATGAAAACTATCGGTCATATTTACACATCAAATACCAATGGGAAACCAGGGCGATGAAGACCAGGGAGATGAAAACGACGAGTACACCAATATACAGCGAAGACGTGTTCTATTTATAGGTGCGGTCCAAACGAGGAACCGTCAGCGATACCGCAAAACAAAGCACCAGAAGCATTTCGTGAACAAGGCGATTAGGTGTACAATGGACGATGATCCAGAGTGGAAAATGAATGGAATGTGCATAGCAAGACACCGATGAATCGGCAAATGATGTGGTCTAAAAAGTGCAGCTAACAGTCAGGAAAATGATAACACGCTAAGATGCAATGTGCACATGCATGCAGTAGTAGAAGGGAAAGGTGATTCGTTAATCTGGGAATGATTTATTGTGGTACAACTTTGCAGGTGAGACGTAACATCAAGGGAAGTGAGGGTGGGGCATGGTAAGTTTGGACGCTGTTCCGATTCGTTAGGCGCGCCGTTGCGTAAACGACGGGCTAGCACCTGTAGAATAAATATAAGAAAATAGAAGCGTGTATATCCTGACATCTCGTACAAGCATAAACATAGGTAGTAGGAGACGTAATCAACTATCTGGGTACTCGGAGATGATATCCATGGTCAATACACGCGACCCGGCTTGGTCGTGAAAGAAGACTAGAGCATTTCCGTATCTTGTTAGAATACTAACTTCTAACTACGAAGGTCGATCAAGGGAAATCGCGCGACGGAACAAGCAGTACCAAACAAAACGATGAGGAGTCGGATAAAGTATTCGGAAGCGGGTAAATAAATACAAGGGGCGATTTAATCGTCAGAATAGAGAAGTGAAACCGTTGGGGTAGGTTGACAACAGCAATACTATAGCAGATGCATTACCCATCTGTGTGGTCACTAATGGGAGCTCCTCCAATGCAATGTGAGGAAGATTTCGTCGATTTGCTTTAACATATACCGAAAGCATCTGGAAAAAGCTGTCCAGTGTAGGCTAGTAGAAAATGAATGTACGCAAGTCAGCGTAACACGTAATGATGCAGTCACGTCGTCATTAAAGTAGTCAGTACTAAGTAGTTTGGAGTAAGACAACTCAATGGTAACCCACAGAATGTGGAAACCATGTATGAGAAGATATCATGGTATTTGGTTCTCTTTTCAAAGCGTGCCGGACAAAAAGCTAGTGTAGATCCCAAATAAGCGCACGCAGAATTCGCGACTGAACTGCGGATGATGATATCACGTAATCCACCCATAGTTTCTGTAGGTCCAAGCGTCCTGCACCAGCAACTGTAGGTGGCCCACGGATAAAGTGTATGAGGCTATGGTCGCCGGCATCCGGTTTCGGATTTGCCTGTCACTGTGGCCTCCACAAGGGCAGCCACAGGACGCCTGCATCTACAGAGGGATCATGGGTGACTTGCGCTGCACCAACCACAGCTCCAGCCACACAACCCATATCCAGTTTAAACCCGAAGAAATAAGACCGGGAGGCATGTGGATGGGAGTCACGTTTCTTCAACGGAGCCGGCCCACACTCCGTCAAAGGCAAACACAAGCATGCTGTATTTGGGGAATCAACGGCACACAAGGCGGTGGTTGGACTGTGGTCTGTTGCACACGGAGTGCATGGAACCAATCTTCGAGCACAGCATGGACACAAAGACCGTGCACCCCGTCCACTCCAGCAACGACCAACTGTCTCCTGGAGCCAGTATGGACGAGGTAGTGGGTAATAGACAGGTAGGCACCTTGTCAACATACACATCAAGCGCAGCCACACCAGGTACATCAAGCAACAGCCAATCACTGAAAATAACATTACCAAAAAAGTATATATGTTAAAGCATACGGCTATGCAGACATAACTCTTCGCTAAATTAACATATGAAGTAAGTTAGTTATCTACGAATAAGCCACAAGTACAAAATGTCCACAAGTTACTCGAAATATGCTACAAACGCAATAGTTAACGAGGATAAGCGCAATTAGCGTAAGCAACGTGCGCAAGTTAATAGAAGATTAGTCAGGTAGGCAGAACAAACCGAATAAAGTAGAATGAAATTTATCCAGCTTAAAAAGACCTAGTGAAGAAGCATCATGAATGCAACATCAGTCTCAACATGGGGCATGAGGCTGCAGGCTAGTAAAAATAAACTTCGCTTCGCATTTGGAGTATAGCCGAAGGATTAGCATACGATGGTTACACCAAGAGGTAGGTCGAATGTCGTGAAAATGTTACCCTTAATCGGTATCCATTCGACTAAAACGTGAGCGCTCTGGTTTCAATGTGGAAGACGCCACTTTATGCGAATCGGTTTATCTTCCGAACTGGGACAAAAAAAGGAAAACACCACAAACCAAAACCTGACCCACAGCGCGCACAGTATCAGCATAATATGGTAAGGTTTTAACGCACATCATCGACCAGTAGCACAAGCAACAAGGACCACAATTCAAATGTGTCAAAATGTCCATGCGGCCGTTATTCTGGGTAAATGGCGATAGTATAGAGGAATATCGAAGAGCCGATCGACAGACGTTAACCTTAATGCCACAGTAAAAAATAGTGGTAGCGGCGTTAAATGGTTGTTACTCTACTGGATTTCTGTCTAAATTCGGTACAGGAAACAGAAATAGAAACCCAAGTATGCTATGGTGCGAGCTGGATATAGAAAGATATGTCGAAACAGAAGTCAACGAGTGTCAGCTCTCATGGGGAGAAATTAAGATGAGCACTCACATGCGAAAGCTTTGCGATTACTGAGGGTGGTACCAAGGACACAACACCGGTATAGACTGCTTCGAAAGCGTTATTTCTGGTGACACTTATCGCCACAGGTGGCCATTAGCGACACAAGACGATCTGACGTCTGGTAAGTCCAACAACCGCTAAGTCGCATTTCACTCCTCCGTAGAAAATGCAGGTCTTGATGTAAAACATATTAACAGCGCAGAAACGTAGCCTGTTGTGAAGTTTCGCTTCCTTTGGACCAAAATGCACACCATCCTCAAACGTGCAGAGAGACGTTGTAGTAGACGAGATGAAAACACGATAAAATGGATACTGGCTGATCGATTGGTGCAAGCAATTGTCTAGCGAGCGTATTCAAGCAGTCCAATGGGTGCATAGTGAGGGTCGACTGCAGAATGTAATTTACTGCCACCATGGTCACATGGCCCGAAGTAGGTTAGGTAAACTAGAGCAGTGAGAATAGCAGTACTCAAGGAGACCGCTAAAGCGCGTGTCAAAAGAAGACGAAGAACCGTAACAAGTTGCGAGCACTGCTCCATAGTCCGTGGAACCAGCATCCTAAGCAACAGAAAAGATGCCTCGTTGTCTTGCAGTCGCAAACAATTAGAAACCATGTGAAGGCGAGGTAACAGTGAGCGACTTCAGTGCTCCGCTCCAAAATTTACCCCGTGGATAACGTGGCACCATGCACATCTTAGACGTGCAGTCGGTAACGCAAGAAAGGCAGAAGCAGTATCACGGCATACCACAAACAATGTCTTAAAACGTGTACCGTCAGGTACATGGTAGGTAACATGGACTACAACATGCAGGAGAACGATGATCAACAGTGTCCAAGCTAGTGGTCGACGAATTTGCCTTCCGTAACCCTAACATGGGTTGTCCGCCACGATCCCTACGCGATCAAACAGTGGGTAAACAGAACAAAGCCGTCTAAGCAGAACGTATTAGGACCGAGGTGAATTATGCCGTTTTATTTGCCGAATGAACGAGCTAACTGGATTATCGCCGCGTATTAAATAAATAAACAAATCGTATATTCCTCGACAATGCGAAAAGCTGTTCTTTAAAAGGAACAGATCAAATAATGATACAACCTTTCCATGACATTTCATTAATACATCTTCAGAAATAAACATGGGCGCAATTGCAAATTAGGTAACACAATCAGAATCGTTCTGCTGTTTTTTCCTGCCATTGAATCAGGATTCTTCACAATCACATGACAGATGTTTGGGCCGAGAGAAAAAAATGTAATGAAAGGGGCTGTTGTCCGAAATTTTATGTGTATGTGTTTCGGAAATTTATCCAGGCACCATGGATACCGTTTTCGAATGCGTTATCTAGGGACTGTGATGTCCCGAACATCTTAAGCACGTTTCGGACAGTTAAATGCTTACTAATCGCAAGCTTAAAATTGCAAAGTGTATAGCATGTTCTGATTTCACTTGGGAGTTTGTTCCAAATCCTTGAGTATTGGGTTAGAAAGAAACGTTCGCTGATTCTCGTAGTAAATTTTGGAATCATGACCTTTACCTCTTTGTTACGTATTGGATATCTGCTGTGTAAAGATATGTGAACACCGTTTTCAAGAATGCGAATTTGACAATTTATGATTCTGTAAAGAAAACATAGGTTCAGCTTCATTATCCGAAGCCAAATTGGGTCAAAACCAAGTTTATCACATCGCTCTCTGCATGTCAACTTCGAAGAATATCCACATAGCTTTTTCGTGAAGCGTCTCTAGACCCTCTCGATAGCGTGCTGGTCAGATTTCCGTAGATAAGACTGTACCATTGAACAGTATTCCATACACGGCAACACATGTTTGGTAAAGCGATATGCGAGATTCCGTGAGGTAAAAATGATGGCAGATATAACCGATGGTCTTCGTGGCTTTCGAAACTTGAAAGTCACAGTGTTCAGAAAAGTTAAAGGAGACTGAATATCACACGTCCAAGTTGCGAACTGCCCTGCATTGCGAGATATATGCGCCTTGTAGTAATAAACTGTCTGGAGGTACTTGGTATTTGCACGACAAAATATTACACTTGTCCACGGCAAATGACATCTGCCACAGTTGGCACCAGGAGTCAAGGGCAGATAGGTCATCCTGAATAAGACGTACGGCTTCCTGAGTATTTTCACGCGATTGTGAGTAGACAGCTTTAATATCATCAGCAAAGACAAATGCAACACTATCTTATTCTCTGGAATATATCGTTAATATAAATTAGAAAAAGAAAGAGGACCAAGGACACTCCCTTGAACTACTCCACTAGTGATTGCTTTCGGTTTAGAGAAATGGTCGGCTAGGCGCACCACTTGCTGTCTACCAATTAGATATGAAGACAGCCAAGAGAACATCGGTTCTCCAATGCCTACAGCTTTCAATTTGTTTAGTAACCTTCTGTAAGGATTTTTGCATATCCAGAAACGGGATTACGACACTGTTTCCGCTGTCAATGACAGCCGTTGTGTGGTTTAAAAAGTCAGCCTGGCATGTTGCGCAGGATCAACCTCGCATGAAACCGTGTTGCGAATTGCTGATAATGTTAGCGTTGTTCAAGAATATAAATAGTTCATCTTTCACCATCATTTCCATTATTCTAGATATGATGAGTGTGTGATTGATGGGATGAGTTTTTAACCCCGTGGGCAGCGCCATTTTATGTCGATAGAAGTTTTCCTTTGAGTAGGGTATACTCCGTTGTTAAAAGAGAGTGTAAAGATGTTGAGCAAAAGCAAAAGGAAGTCACTACCACTGCTTTTTATTAAACAAGGGGGATCCCATCAGGGCCTGCGCATGTTGAGGAGTATAATCGAGAGACCTGACCAGTGATTTCCGCTATAGTGAATTCCACTGTGCATAGACCTTCATTGTTGTGCGGCATGATAAGTGTTGGTGTGTCTGATGATTCATTGAACATTGATTCGGCAAAATAAGCACTGGAAGCTTCGTAGATATCACCTGATGCGTCGTAGTATGTTCCATCAGGCGTGGTGAGAAAATTGAGATTGTCGCTGCAACGCGAACCCCGGGCACGGAATAGTTTGGCTAGTTCAGCTGTTTTGCTAGGGCCGTTCAGAGCTGTATACTCTTCTAGAATGAGTTTTGTCACGTTGATGCCTCTGTTCTTCCACGAGCTTCGACTGCTGTAACAATAGCGCAAAGTCAGCAGTTAACTTGAATTTCTGCCGAATCTTATGAAGCTTTCATGCTGCCTTCCACGCCTTGCGATCGGATTCATGTTTAGTTTGGTAAGCACATTTTATTGGTACTGTTGAATCGATGCAGAAGCCAATTATATTATAAAACAGGTCCGTCGCATGCTGAGGACATGAAGAGAGAAAGAATTTATCCCAATTCATCGAACGAACCAGGTCCTTGAAAGAGTCCTAGTTGACAGAACTGAACAGACGATAATGCTTTGTTTGCTTTACATCGGCCATGCGTAGTCTTAGGCGGCATTTAATCACGCGATGATCGCTCCCAGGAAATTCATCAAGAACGTTAACATTGATTGCAGGTATGCCCAATGAAAAAATGAGATCCAGAGTACTTTCACCTCTGGTAGGTTGGGATACGTGTTGCTGCCAACCATTCATTTGGATACAGGAGATAAGATTTTGGTATTTCAAAGGAGGGGTTCCTATGGGCTATAAAATCGAAGGCAGATTGAAATCACCTCCAATAATCTTAAATAAACATGGTAGGCTAGCGGCGCACTCAAATGTAAGCGTCAAAAGTTCTAGGTCTTCTTGGCTGCCATTTGGCGCGCTGCATATACATCCCATAAGCAGCTGCTGCTGATCAGCAGATATCGTAAGCCAGAGTGATTTCTGAACATTGTTCAACACTGAGTTATCGAATGTCGCTGCTGCGAGTGATTTTTTCAGATAAATTACACAGCCACCACTTCGACGACCAGGCCGATTTCTCATAAATTTGTTATATCCGAAAATAGTTAACTGAGTGTCAGACATGTCAGCATGGCACCAAGATTCAGTTATAAATATTATATTAGGATTATTTACCAAAACAAACGAGCGTAGTGTGTGGATCGTATAGTAAAGAGAGCGAATGTTTATCAAAAATACTGAGATAGATGTGAGATATGAGGAACATTCTTTAGGCTGTATTATAAACACTGAGGTTTCAAGCCGTATGCCTGGACCCAGGTTAGAAATTGTTGAAAAAGTGCGCGTATTGCCAACGGTGGAAATGATTTGGAGGTGGTCACAGCGGAGGGGGTTGAGACTGAGTATGGCCCTCTAGAAAATGGTTCGAGAGAAAGAGCTCATGATTACTGCAATAGCCTGTGGGAGCTGGAGAGTTAGGTTGTGTCCTCTGCATCATGTCGCTAATACGCTGTTGATTACGTAACGCAATGATAGAAGTCAGTGGGTTGCTGTTATTTCCATCTATATGTAAAATCCGCTTAAATGCGCTCCATATACAAGGCTTCACTATACGCGGTGGAGGCACAATGGTGTCAATCCATCCACCAACATCAGCATAATCCATGAGCAGTCAGAGTAACAGCCGCCTTGCCCAGGTATGTTCAATTGGTTCAGAAACAAACTAAGATTCCCTACAAGGTCACAATGATGACAATGCGGGGGAAATGTTTGTTTACAAGATAATTGTTACTTCCACGAAGGAAGAACAACTTGGCAGCATCAAGTCACATTGCAGCTGCCAATTTACCTGTAGCTGTGTTACACGCTAAATCGGCCGTATTGACAAAACGTTGAACTCCAGAATAAGGGAACATATACCTAAATGGTTACAGCGTCAGATCACCCAGTCATCGGTTGCTCCTAACACCTGTAGGTCACCTGTTTCTGGCTGTCTATCAGCCGTTTGATCCGGCACTAATGTTTACAGTCACGTTAAGACATGCAAACGCCCACTTCCTACGTTTCACAGAGGCATTTGCGATCATGCATACCAAGCCCGCACTGTGTGTGCATAAATAGCTGTTCCTAAGCCTATGCTATCCTGGGCGTAGGGATGTCACACCTGCCTTCCAACCTGATCTAAATTGTTCGGTCTCAATCTGTCCGTCTTCCTAGATACTTCCACGTTATTGTGTTGGCATTGAAGGGAGAATACGAAATGTTGATATATGGCAGTTTTTGTCTTCTTACGGCTTTATTCAGATAGAATATAAGAGTTGAGAAAGGAAGAGTATGACAACGCTGACGCATCCTACACTGAACGACATTCTGTAGAATCCAAGGCTGTCCTTGGGAGCAGAGCCGAGTTTTAGATCAGGAAACACTACTAGCACGCTGTATAATGACAGATAAACCCAAAAGCTGGCACAGCAAACTGGTCTCTTGACACCTTTTTAATCACAGTTAACAAAGTGCGATTTTACGTCACTTTTTCTTATTCGGAAATATAACAAATTGTGCAAAATGTATGTTGACTAGAGAAGCGAATGATGTCTGGATGGGAATCTATAGAATTTAGAGAGACGTGAAGCTAAGTGATGACACCCACTTACCGAAAGGTGACGCAGGGGCAACAGGCGTGGTACCAGACGGAGCGCCCATAGCAAGACTTCCGAACGTAAGGCTATCGGTCTTCGCAGCCAAGCTGTAACAGAAATCAAAAAGACAGGTAGCATGAAAAGGAGGGCACGTTCGATAAACAGCATATATGTGTAGCACTTGAGTAAGATGGCAGATGGAGGTGATGCAGAGGACCGTGACACGATGGGCGAATGCGCAAACGGAACAGGGAGACCCAGGTAGAGAGAATCAGTTATGTTTCCGAATCCAGATTGAACATGGCACTTGAACACATGTAGAATGTCCAGAAAAATTGTCTTACGTATGTCACGAAGCGCCAGATAGGTGAATTAACGGCTGCCCCGCAATACACCACCAGAAAAGAGTAATCGCCGTATCCCGCCTGTTTACCAGGTCACCCTAGGGTCGCCTCTAGAGCGTTTGTTACGAAAATTGGAAAACAATGTCAAGACCGTTATCAACTTGATGTCATTCCACAAATTGGTATCACTGAAGCAGAGACAAGCAAGGTTCTTTATCAATGTCACCGCGTCTTATCAGTCCAGAAAGTGACCGGCGCTGTCTTAAATGAATAGGCCGTATCAGGAATGTTTGGTAACCTTCACCAGGTGGTGACGCGAACGTTTGAAGTGGCGCCCTTGTCTGTGAATCGGTGCAGATGGGCTTTCCAGTGTTACTCAGAGTAGTGTGCAAGTAGCATATTCGATTTAAAAGCAGATAGTTCGTATCAGTGCACGCTATCTGCTCTTATAGCCATAAACTTCTTTTGAGAACAGTTTTCCTAGTTACAGACAACGACGGAACGAAGTTGCTACGAATCCAAGAAAACAAAACCGCAATCGACAAACGAAAGATAGCGTAACCTTTACTCCGCGATTCACAAGTAAAAAGCAAAACATTGCCTCCACAAGTGTAGTAATATTGTACAAAGTGATTATAAGATGAGCTCTGTTGAGCTAAAAAAACGGCCAACGTTGAACCTCCTAAAATACCTAGTTTCTTTAGATGACGTCAGCAAACCATGAGAAAAACTCGATCAGATTCAGAAAAAGAGGACAATTTATCGCCTTTATCGCATTGAAGGTCCAAGAACGAACGCGCTTATAAAAAACGATATTGCTTTCAATATTCCTGATAAATTTAATTTGGACAAAATAAAACTACGAGACTGAGCGTTTGCAAGATATCTGAGGCTGAATGCAGATGTATACGACTGTTGCCCGGTTATTTTCGGATTTACTAGTGATGAATCGGCACAGCTTCATGAAGGGCTCGCAATTACTAAGCACAGTCAATCTAAAAACAGACTTGTTAAGTCTGATAGGACCCCTCTGCGAAGATCTCTTCTTTAGTCTACACCACTAATGTCAAAAGCAGGGACAGCAGGCAATTCGATATATTAGCTAGTGACAGGATTCAACACAATCAATGGAGCACCTAGCCGCATCGAAGCAGATATATCGTATAACTTGGAATGGCAACGTCAGGTGTCTTTGCTCCCGGTTCCAGCACAGCGTCGCAAGCTAGCCCAATACAGACATTAGCAGTATCACTGGATTGAACACTTCGGAGGTAAAATATATAAGCTAAGATAGGAGGGACGGTCTACTAGCAAGGGCACGACTACTAGGTCAATGCCAGGTCAAGGGTCAAGCGACTAATGAAATGTCGGAAGCATGATGCAGGCATCCGTCGACAGCTGTAATGACGGGTGCATACAAAGAATCTTTAACTACTCGATCATGTAATCAATGCTATGATTCTTATAAGAAACCGCCTCATTCAGAAACCCTATTTATTCCTCCAGAACGGTGGAAGCCAGGAAAAGGTAGCTCGTCTTCCAGCATCCATAAACACGCAGCAAAGAAAGATTAATTGCAAGAACAACTAGAAAACGCTGCTTAGCATATCATCCTTTACATATGAAGTCACTGCAGTTAAGAATCAACAGTTTCTACGACCAATTCTAGGGGGAGCGGGGATGGTTTCGCAGCAATTTCCAACGCTGGCGAATTCGACAGAAGTCAAATATGTGGTCCCACTGTTCCTATACTTTGTTCTGATGACAAGGCTGGCTCGGCACCATCCCAGTCGCAGTTCGCACTCGAATTCCTTCCTTGCTCTAAAGATATACTAAAGCTCACAAAGGATACCTTGTCCCTACCTCAGAAGTTAACGGCAGTAGACGTGATTTCGTTACGCCCATATCCACCTCCCTGTCCAGAGATCACTATTCTAGTACTTATGACAATCCCGAAACCATTACTGAGCACCTGTCTATCGACATAGGCAAACCATCGGCATCACTATCACAGCAGGTAGTAGAATCGCCAACGACACACCAGACATGTTCTACTCATAAATACAAACTCCATCATAAACAAACCCATCACCCTACGAAAATTTGTTTCCACCATGAACGCACTAGTAGTACTGACAACTGAAACATGGTTAGTGAGTAAGAGCGCCCCGTCTCAGTTTAGAAAACCTATATCGACAGTCTGGAATAGATGGTGGCTTTGGTATCATCTGTTCACATAGAGGTTCTACGATTCCATCCCTGTGATGTGCATTCATGATTACCTGAGATCAACAACTTACAAAATGTGTTATGCCATATTGCAGACCAGCATTGAAACTGCAAGATAATAAGAGCAGACTTCAACGCTTAGAGCGTTGAGCTGAGCACTTTGGAAGGCAATTCAATCAGTCGGAATTGTTAGATTACTCGCCGGCCACTGATCGCCCCACTCCCTGGGCTGTCCCTTTGGATCTACCCTCTCGCTCAGAAGTCGAACGTGAGATCGAACTGTTGAAGTTAAATAAAGCCGCGGGATCTGGTGACCTTAATCCAGCCCTCTTCAAATTCGGGGGGACCTGCTCTTGTGGATGATTTACACGAGTTACTAGTCAAACTGTGGGATCAGGAAACTGTCCCAAACGATTGGAGCCGCTCCGTCATAGTCCCAATTTTCAAGGGAGGCTCACGATCGGAATGCGACAGCCATAGAGAAATCAGTCTGATCTCCATCGCCTCCAAATTGCTTGTTTCTGTCATCCTTCACAGACTGATTGGCACTCGTGAAAGCCAGATTCGTGAAGGGCAAGCTGGATTTCGTCGACGTCGTGGATGCATTGACCACGTCATTCACCTTGCGTCAATTGCTGGAGCACCGTCACATATATTGGCGGCCCACCGTTGTCGTGTTCCTCGATAGCAAAGGTGCATTCGACCCGGTGGATTGACATGCACTTTGGGATTGTCTACTCAGGAAAGGTGTACCTGAGAAATATGTGAATATTATCCGAGCATTATATGCGCGTAGCTCAGGCAGAGTGAGGGCTTACGGCAAGTTGTCGTCGCCCTTTAATATCTCCAGCGGCGTGAGACAAGGATGCCCGCTGTCACCTTTCCTCTTCAACTTCGCTGTTGACGAAGTCATGGAAATCGCGTTCACAGGACACGACTTTGAAGGTGTGGATCTGCTCCCAGGTGAACGACTTCTTGACTTAGAGTATGCTGATGATATTGCCCTGATCTGTGACAGATCACAAATGTGTCAAGCGGCACGGGACAGATAAGCAATAGCTGTCCGTCACTTCGGGCTTTGCTTCGCACCCTCGAAGTGCAAAGCGTTTCTCCAAGATTGGCAGGGATCACCTCCTACGCTGACCTTTGGTGGGGATCAGCTAGAGGCCGTTCAAAAATTCAACTACCTGGGAAGTTGTGTCAGCGCCCGTGGGATCGAAGACGAAATCACGAACCGTATAGCAAAAGCTCGGGGCGCTTTTGATAACCTTCGCCACTTATAGCGCCGGCGCGATATCACTCTTGCCCTGAAGGGTAGAGTGTATAATGCATCGGTACGTTCAATCCTACTGTACGGTTGTGAAACCTGACCGCTTAAATCAGCGGACCTGAAGAGGCTAGTTACGTTCGACCACCGGTGCCTTCGTAATTTAGCTCACATTTGGTAGGAACACCTCGTGAGCAACGAGCGTGTTCGACGCCTTGTTTATGGCACAGGAAAAGGAAATGAACCGCTCAGCACCGTCATTTCACGCATCAGGCTCCGATGGCTCGGCAACATGTTACGCATGCCAGCCCACCAACTTCCGCGACGTGTGTTGTTTGCGCGCTCGGGGCGTGGATGGAAGAAGAGGAGGTGTGGCCATGCGATGACTTGGTCCAGGGGAATGAAGTCCATCACTTCGAAGCTGGCCTCAGTTGGAGTGTCTTGGCTATCTGGTTGTGGTCCGAAAGACGATGAACACGTTTGGTTGGACACACTTGCTGGTGTGGCTAGGAGCCGACCTCCGTGGCTTTCATGCTGTGAGTTTCTTTGTCCCACCCCATCCCTCTTAGCCTCCCACTCCAACCACGATCTCATTATTTAGCCTTATAAAATTTTGCATAGTAATGCACAGTAGCCGGCTGGTAGCTTGCCAGAGCGATGCCCATCCGTTACCGGTAGCTCAGCCGGCTTGCGCCAGTTGCGCTTTACCCCTCTCTTTTTCTGTGTATTGCGGCACAGTAGCTGAGGTGTTCCCCACCTCTAGCTAACGTGTATGAGGATGATGATGATGACGGGTGAGTGAACCAATCTGCAACACCAGGACAGATGCTGTGATCTCATTGGCAATGCGTCGCGCATCAAGCAGAAGTCGTGTATGAAAAATTGCGCACCTAATCGTCAGCTCTCGGTAGCTCAGTGGTAGAGCAGCGGACCGGTAGTTCGTTGGACCGGGGTTCGATTCGCCGTCGAGGCACATTATTGTGTAAATTTCAATCGTGACTTCTACTTTCTACGAAGATAACAGAGGCGTTCTCTCAATTATAACAGATGCGCGCAATGGAACACATTTTTTCGCTACAAATCCGCAGATTACAACGCAGAAGACATGTGACAACATCTCTCGCTCTAAAGATACGGCGATTCGGTTTAGTTTAAATCGTACCTTTTTGGTCGCTCACATAACAGAAATCTCAAGCCAAGGCTGGTACGGCGTCTGGGCAAGTGTGATATGTTCCGCCCAAAGGTCAAGCCCTAGTCCACTCATCCTGAGGAGCACCACAAAGGCACGCAGACACCAATCATCTCATCACCAGTGAAGGGCGGTAGATAATGTTCTATTGGTTGTTGACTGCACCGTGTTCCGTTCACAGGTGTTTCTACTGCAACAGGGGGCAGGCTTGCCGAACAATTTCCTCGTGGTGCCAGCTGGGTGATTCGGGTTTTTCACGTTCCAGCAAACGGTTCGGCGGCCGTATTCCAGGACGTGGTGGACTTTTGTCTAACAAGCGTTTTCCCTATAAAAAAGCCACAAATGTCTGTTTAACAACAATGCGACGTGGCGGATATGAGTCGCCACTAATTAAAGCCACCGCCATTTGCCCCACCCTGAGGGGCAATGTCCTTCACGGACCGAAAGGCGTATGAACCATCTTTCTGGTCACCGGCTCCCAACGGGTTGCGACGCCCTCACATCGCCCTGCTGCTTTGTAGGTTAGACCTTTGATCAAAGGCTAGGAGTAGGGCCTCCCTAAGACAACCCTCTACTTCGGCCTGCGCAACCGGGTAGTATCAGGCCCACTGAGGAAACATGGACCAGCCCGCTTACTACTGCTCTTGCTATGCCTATCATCTCTGCTAACTCAACTCCTCAACCCCCACTCACAGATCACCCCACCTCCCGTCCTTCACCTATATGTACTCTTATCTCCTCTTCGGTCGCCGTCACAAACGACCCACGTCTCGTAACTGAGGGAAGTAACAGCCAAACTCCCGGTTTTCAATGTTCTGCGATCGCAACCGTCTCTCACTCCACCGAAACGCCAGCTCCTCTTCGACCTAGTTCTCCATTCATCCTCACAGCGATTAATCTTCGAACTTTGGTGCAGCTCGGAAAACAAGCATGCCTGGCCCGTACTCTTGAAACGTTCTCGGCAGACATCTGTTGCCTTTCAGAGACCAGATTATAAGACTCTAGCGCCGTCATCAGAATGGCCTCTCCGGTAAACCCTGAGGCCAAATCCTACTTGCGGCTTTCCGAAGACCCAGAAGCTGCCGCCTCTGGCAAAGCTGGTGATGGGGTTGCACTGAGCGCCAGGGCTGAATCAGCTCTGTTTGAATGGATCCAAGTCAACAGTCGGTTATGCGCAGTCCGATTAAGAGGTTCATGTAATGTAAGCAGGCGTCGAGACGGTTAGCGTCCTTTGTCATCTCCGCATACTTCCCTACAGACTGCAGCCAGGATGCAGTCAAGGATAGCTTTTACCAGCAGCTACATGAAGTTCCGCGTTTCTCCAAAAGGACTGATATCGTCATTCTTGCCGGGGACATTAACGCACGGGTAAGCTGCCTTCCACCAAGAGAGCACCAGCTTGGGGGTACTTTTGGCCTCGGTGGCAGTCGATCAGATCATGGAGACAGACTGCTTGCTCTTTGCTCTGATCATCGCTTGTTTCTTTCTAGTTTTCGGCACTAGGGGACACACTGCTACGTGGCGCCCGCCCTCACAAACGCAAGTGTTCCCAACTTGATCACATAGCAATCAGCTACAGATGGCGCGGAAGCGTAACGGACTGCCGATCGTACTGGTCAACTTACCTGGACTCCGATCACGCACTGGTTCGTGCTAAGATTTGCATGCGTTTCGGAGGATCACCCAAGCGCCTCACAACCGACCGGACGTCATAAGTCTATGAAACCCTGCGATCGTAACCAGATACTAAGCCTCACTGTCAACATTGCTTGGCTCAACTATTGACGGTGACCTCGATTCGCCATGACAGCAGATCAAAGATGCTTTAGTTTCTGCCAGTATCAACACTTGGGGAGTTGCCCGTCACACACCAAAGCATTAGATTTCCGCCGTTTCCTTGTCGCTGATGGACAAACGCCGCTTGATCCCGTCGGATTCAAGACACAGTGAAGAACACCAATCCCTGGGTCTAGAGTTGCGCAGCAGTCTGCAAATGGACCGCGAAGCTTGGTAGTGTGAATGTGCTAGGCAACATCCACAGTGCGGCTATTAAGGTCTGAATCGCAAAGCTTCGTAAGCCACTGACAGATCCATGTGAATATTGATCGTCTCCTGCATTGAATGTCAGTCTTCGATTCGCCCATGTGGGTCGGTAAGTGGTCGCGCCTTCGCCCTGTCAATCCGGTATTTACTGTTGTCATCACCTGCAGAGCTTCGTAGACATCCTCTAGTCCCAGGTGCCCGTTGATTGAGTTCCGGCCGGGATGTCAGGCTTTGGTGAACTTACGCGCTCTGCGGTTCTTCGCTGTTCCAAGTATCCTGACGTTTCCCACATCAAACTGATGGCCTTCGCAATCTATATGTACTGACATTAGTGACTTTTCATCATGCTAACTGTAACCCACTTACAACGGAAGCAAAAATGCAGCGCGAGGAGAAGAACTGTCCTGGAAACTGACATACATGAGCGAACATGCAACAAAAATAAGTAGGTCTATCAACCAAGCAAGTCAAAGAACACAGGCAACAGTTGGCGTAACTGTCAAGCTATGAAGGACTTCATACGTGAGTTCTTCTAACAGGTGGACAGCCTACAACTTGAGAAAGCGGCACGAAAAGTTGGCCTCGGTCGGTTGTCTTCGTCTACCTGGTTGGGGTACCAGAGTTACGGAGTGTCGCTTGTTGGAGGCCCTGGAAGTCATGGCTCAAGGCCAACATTGGTGGCGGACGTGTATATGTGCGTGGTGCGGTGATTAACTTACACGCTTAATAAAAAATTGTCAAAAATCTCAAAAACAGAGAATAGAAAATTGAACGAAAATGGTTGCTAGTTTTCGCTTCCTATTCCTAATTCGGTCATGATACTGATTGCACAATATCTGTACCATAGATAGCGGTTATATATATATATATATATATATATATATATATATATATATATATATATATATATATATAGTGCCCCATGCTGAGGCTGATGTTGCATTCTTGATGCTTCTTCACCGCAGTTGGGCTAAACCAACTTACACTTAAACTAGGTCTTTTTAAGCTGTCTAAATTTCATTCCACTTTATTTGGTTTGTTCTGCCTACCTGAATACTCTTCTATTAACTGGCCACATTGCTTACATTAATTGCGCTTATTTTCGGTAACTCTGTTGCGTTTTGTAGCATTTTTAACTAACTTGTGGACATTTTTTCTTTATCGCGGATTTGTTGCTAGCCAACTTACTTCATATGCTTATTTAGCTTAGAGTTATGCCACCGTATCTGTATGCATTATTGTATTTGTTTTATTTCATCTTGTCGTTCCAGGTGATTGGCTGTTGCTTGATATCCCCGGTGTGGCTGCGCTTGATGTGCATGTTGACAAGGTGCCTACCTGTCTATTACCCACTACCTCGTAAGTACTGGCTCCAGGAGACAGTTGGTCGTTGCTGGAGGGGACGGGGTGCACGGTCCTTGTGGCCGTGCTAGGCTCGAAGAGTGGTTCCATGCACTCAGCGTGGAGCGGACTACGGTCCAGCCACCGCCTTGTGTGCGCTTGATTTCCCAAATACAGCGTGCTTGTGTTTGCCTGTGAAGGAGTGTGGGCCGGCTCCGTTGATGAAACGTCGCTCCCATCCACATGCCTCCCGGTCTTATTCCTTCGGGTTTACACTGGATATGGGGTGTGTGGTTGGAGCTGTGGGTGGTGCAGCGCAAGCCATCCATGGTGCCTCTGTAGGCGCAGGCGTCCTGTGTCTGGCCACAGTGACAGGCAAATCCGAAACCGGATGCCGCCAACCATATATATATATATATATATATATATATATATATATGGCGGAAAGGTAGCTTAGCTTGATTATGCGGATGATATTGTCTTGATATTTAACCATGTGGTGGCGGCCCAGGCAATCATGAATGACCTATTTAGAGTGGCCCTATTGTTTGGCATGTGCATTGCAAGTTTAAAACTGCAAAGTATTGTTGCAGGATCACCAACCACTTGATGAACCCTTGACCCTTGATAGTGAGGAACTCGAGATAATTGATCAATCCACTTGACTCGGTCTTGAAGGCCGTGTGTACAAGGCCACAGTGAAAACCGTCCTAGTCGATGGTAGTGAGACTTGTCACTTCGATCTAAGGACCTGCGGCGTCTTCAACTCTTTGAGCATGGTGGTCTGCGAAACATTGCCGGAGCCTGATGGCACCAGCGTTTCCGCAACGATGATGTGCGTGTGCAAGTGCTGAGCAATGATTATGATGCTAGATAGCACTGATTAAGTTGCGTTGCCATTGGAACGTACTACGTATGTCTGGTCACCGTTTACCAAGGAGGGCCTTGTTTTAAATGCCAGATGTAGGGTGGCACAAGGTTCAAGGTGAACAAACGTAAACTCGGCAGTGGGAAATGAAAGTAATGAGTACAAAATTGACGCCTTCCATGATGTCGTCCAAGTGACTCCTTGTGCTTGACTTCATACGTTGTAGGATCTGGCTCGCACTCGACATGAGTAGCGCGTCTGCTGTCATCTAGTTTGACTGCCTGTTTAACGTGTGTTTGGTGCTGAGTTATCTGCGAGGTACTGGCTGATGATGATGCGGGGTAGTGAAAGCCACAAAGAAGCTGTATTGCCAATGCCTCCTTATATTTGCGCGATTGCCAGCAGTTTGTGGCGGTACGTTATTGACAAAGTGTAGGCGCTTTGACCATGAATCCTTGTTTAGAGCATTAAGGTTTTACGCCAGGTCATTCTTCTCTCCCACCTATTATTCCGTAGGATATCGTGGTTGTACGGCAGCGAAGTATCAGTTCAATTGGATGATGGACTGCTGTTGATGATTGATGGCAGCGTAAGTTCAGCCAACGGCAAAGTGGTTGACTGGACACTCAATTCCAGCTACCAACCAATTTCTGTTACCGTAATTTAATTTTATTTGCTTATATACTTGCGAGTAGATTGTAGAACAACTGACGCTCTGGTAAGTTGGACACAGAGATCCTATCAATGCAACTCCAACTGCACCCTTATACTTCGCTTTGATTTCAAGTGATTTTATCACTCGCTCGTGAAACAACGGATGCATCGGTAAAAATAACGTACGAAACTAGCTTGACATAACTTTAACCTCTGGCTGACCTCCCGACCCGAATACTTGGCCAAACCAAGAACTACTGGCCAATCAAGTCAGCGTTTTGCATTCTTTTTGTTACTATCTCGCGCATCTCGAATAACTTGCAATGTGTTTAGTCACAAACGATGTATCCAACAGGTTTACAACGTAACCGCCGAAATATTTCACGTTTGTTCTAATGCGGAAAGGTGTGCTAAAGACTCATAAATAAAAAGATATTGTTGTGGCTCTGCATATATGAACCCTGCAAATCCTTGTCATATCACTATAAAAGCCATTTCTACATGTTAATAACAGGCTTTTCTTTAGAATTCCCAGTGCGATGCATGATATACACTCTTTCCTTCTTTTCTTTTTGTGGCTTCCGGGACCGCAATTCGCTTTGCATTTTCAGAGGGAATACCTGATTGATCACTGAGAGCAGGTTAAACCGAAATTTCTCGATAATGAGAAACAATCTGTGAACGCTAACAATTCTGAATGGAATCTGTACATAGGAAAGGGACTGTGTTCACTGGACCATATTTTGCGTCACCGAGAATTACAACAATATTTAATGAGGTCTGTGCCCAGGTGTTGAGCCATCTTGGTGCAAAAGTTAAATAAGAATGGAAGTGGAGGTAAGAAGACTGAAATAAAGGCAAAACAAATAAAGTAGGTGACTTTAACGTAGACCTGAGGAAGAGAGCAAGGGGAGAAGAAGAATTCAATGGGGGGAATCTGGTAGACAAACAGCTGAATGTGGTGAGCGAAAGTTCAGTGTAGCGCGATAGAACTCCAAAATGATGGTTAGTTAGAACGATGCTCATACACCTGCTTTGATCTGACAGGTTTCCAAAGCAGTTAAACAAGCAACACAGGCTAAAAGAAATAGTGTGATCTTACGCAGCAAACAAGCCACCGCCGGAGGCGGCAACGGCTGGATTATTCGCACCGAAAAACGACTTGTTCGAAGCAACAGGTGCAGTCAGAGCGCTTGACACGCCACCAAAAATGGCAGCACCAGTTGGGGAGCCAAAGGCTGTGGCACCCCCAACAGCGAAAGCGGATTGGCTGCCAGTAGCGGATACGAATGGGGAATCTCCGAACACAGGACGCGACCCGAATCCACCACCAACAGATGGATGGGAGCTTTGTTGAGCAGACAGGGCGCCAAACAAACCACCGGTAACTGTAGGGTTTGGATTAGCACCGTCAAAAAGTCCAGGCGAAGTTGGTGAGGTAGCAGACTGATTGGAAGCCAGGACAGGTGTGCCAAAAAGTCCGACACTACCTTGAGACGTTGAAGCAGCACCGGAGAACAGACCTATGGAAAAATAAAGGTATAATCGATATATGATACAGAAGATACGGTGAGCGTGACAATCACACGATGCTGCAACGATACTTCTAACATGGCTATAATTGGATCGGAGAACACGCATGCAAAAGTATGGACGCCGCTTATAATTTTGATCGTAAATCTCAGCAAAGACTATGGATAAATAAAAAATAAATAGAGATGACACATGCAAGTCAAAAACCGAGGTTCTCAGCAGTATTGCAAAGGAAGCTTGACAGTAAAACAATGCGGACCGAATGAAACTGAGCAAAAATGAATCATGTGGGTAGTCATGAAAGAACGACCGTGTAAAGACGTACCACCACTAGTTGGTTGGGTCGCTCCAAAGCCGAGACCTCTAATAGGTCGGCCGAAAGCATTCTGATCTTGCGTCTGATTCAATGGTTGAGCAGAACCCAGACCAAAGGTGGATCCTGAAAATAGGCTGTAGAAAAAACAGACATCAAAATCGAAATGAACATAATGTACAGCGTTGATACAGATGAATCAAAAAGCACGGAAAGTGGATTAGTTAAGGAGAATGGAGAGAAAATGCGACATTGTGAAGGAATAAAAACCGGTGAGGATCGGTTGAAGGAGTGAATTGGTGGGTGATCAAACGAGGAGTGACCGACAAACAGATGGAGGCTCATATATATATATATATATATATATATATATATATATATATATATATAAACGCTTTGTTAACCAAATTGTACAAATTGTATTCTTAGCAAAAAATCAGCATTTGTGCCAACTGTGTTCCGCCTTTGTGAGTCATACAAGAGCTGTCAAAAATCCGCTTCGTCTTCTCTCTGTGTGCTGGTTGGATGGGTCACGTGAGCGTGTGTCGTTCTAGTCGCCGGCTTCGTAAGCGCATTGTACTACAGATGAGCGCGCATCGTTTTGTTTGGTCTCGCGGACACAGTGCGTCAGCCGAATCTGTGCCTTAACTGGAAACCGTGCTCAGCTTCATGTGAAACTTCGCGGCCAAGCTAGCGCGTTTCATTGGAAGAACAAAATTATTGCATTGGCGATGGTAGAGCTTTCGAACCATGACGGACAACTACGTCGACTTGAAACTTCTGCTACAGCATCAACGTAAATTGAGGTCCGTGCTAACCGACAAACCGTTCAGTTCTTCCCTTCACACAGGTCCGATTGGCAATTCTCAACAGTGGACCGTGTCGTTAGCGGTATCAGTAAATTCTTGTACGACACCAAGGCTGGAGTAACGTTCGATTCTTGGTAGAAGTGGAACGAGGAGCTATTCACCGCTGACCTGACCTGTCAGGATGACACGTGAAGGTCCAGCTGCTTCTGCGCAAGCTGAGTTCGGTGGGGCACCAACGCTATCCCGATTTCACCCTGCCAAAGAACCCACGAGATTGGACTTTCAGTGACAGAATTTTGGTGAGCAGTTCACCCAGTTCAATGCTCGTTTTCAATACCTGCAGCTGGGGGCAAACGTGATGACGAAGACATCGTCACGTACGCAGGCATGGTCGACCGCGAATGCAAGTGTTTTCAACTTGGTTCGCTCACAGAGGACCAATTCATTTGCTTGATCTTCGTCTCTGGTCTCCAGTCTGCACACGATGCCGACATCCGGACGCGCTTCCTATACAAGCTGTGACACACGAGAACCTAGCCGAGCAGTGTCAAACGTTGCCGAACCTGAAGCACGACTTTGCCATGATCTAGTACGCCGCCGCACCTGGTATGGTTCCGGCGGTCGCAACGCCTAGGATGCGATCGTCCGTGCTCCCCACCCAACTCGACCGAACGAAGCCTCCTACCGACTCCGTGGAGCTTGACATTTCCACTGGGACCGCAATTTCCGCCAACACCGATGCCAACGTTGCGGCAAGCTGGGGCAGTGGATGGTTACTGCCATACTCCAACCCCAAAGGGGGCAAAAGTGGTGTGGTCCCCACCCAGGATCCAAAGAAGAGATCTGGATCCAGACGCAAACTCAAACCTGGTCCAATTGGTAGCTGCCTGAGCCTGATGGCTACCTTCCAAATCAACGCTGCGGATCGCAGAAAATTCGTCGACGTATTGGTCAACGGTCAGTCCGTCCAAGTGCAGTTTGACACTGCATTCGACATGACGATCATCTCCGAGGATCTCTGTCAATCCCTTGGCAAGCCTCCATTGGAACCGACCTTCCAATCAGCCACCAGCGTCTGTGGTGGTTGCGTGCAGCTAACTGGGCGGCTGCATGGCCCCGTTTCCTTCCGGGGCGACACATACAACGGGATCTGTTACGTCACGAAGACGAACCTCGAGCTACTTGGTCTCGACTGGCTCGAAACCCTTGGCGTGATAAATCTGCCTCTTCGGGCCATTTGCAACGCGGTACATTCTTCGGCAGTACAAAACGAACAAACTGATGACATCATCAGACAGTTCGCCCCCGAGTCCTAGAATGGTCTTGGTTGACGTACACACGCGCGCCGTGTTACATCTCGTACCTGGGGCTCAACCGGTATTCTGTCCCAAAATGCCTGTCCCATACGGAGCTCTACGTCTGGTCGATGCCAAACTCAAAAGCTTGAAAGACATGGGCGTCCTGGTGCGTGCCTCTTATTCCGTCTGGGCAGCGCCGAATGTGGTGGTCAAGAAACCGAATGGATCCCTAAGCATCTGCGCCGATTTCTCTACCGGTCTCACGTCTGCGCTAGAGTCAAATTGCTACTCCCCACCGATCCCAGCTGACCACTTCACGATACTCAACGCATGAGAGAAGGCACCGTTTGTCTGAAATCCACGCCGATTTCTGACCTACTACCGACCCATTACGACCTAACCTTGCAGAATTTGGTCGCCGTTACCTACGGGATCGGAGCAGTTCTGTCTCACCGCTTCTCAAATAGCTCCGAAAAAGCGTGTATGCATGTCTCACGTATGATCACGCCAGCGGAGAAGAACTATGGTCTGATTAAGAAGGAAGCACTGGCCATCGTGGGTGCCGTCATCAATTTCCACAAGATGTGATACAGCCGGCGGTTCACGTTGTCGACCGATCACAGGCTACTAGTTGAAATCTTCGGTTCAAAGAAGAGCATTCCCACATAGTCAGCCAACAAACTTCAGCGTCGGGCTGTGATCCCGCTTGGTTAAAACTCGAAATCCGCTACTGCCGCACCCAGGATTTCGGTCAGCCCGACGGGATCTCCCGCCTTATTTCCAAACATTTTACAGAAGAAGACACGGTGTTGGCCGCTGTTACCGCAAGGGACGAGGTTCGTCATCAACCCTCGAACGCCATCCGCAGTCTACTCATTACTGCCCTATCCTGCAAAAAGCGGTCACTTACGTTCAGATGCACTGGCCAAACACTGTCTTATCTGGAGAACACAAACAACTGTAGCAGCGCCACGACACTTTGTTCGTGGCCGATTCCTGCCTGATGACTGCGGATGAAGTCGTCGCTTCTTTCTGCCTCCGGCGAGCCGTACTCCGCTAACTGCATTCTGCTCACCTCGGTATGAACGGAATAAAGGCAACCGCGCGCAATAATGTGTACTGGTCTGTCAATAACAACGACATTGTTCTAGATGTCAACAAGCATCCAAGATGCCACCACACCAACCACCAGTTCTCTGGAAACAGACAGAAAAACCGTGGTCTCCAGTGCACACCAACTATGCTGGTCCGATGGATGGCATCAGTTAGTTAGTCATGGTCGACGCCTACTCCAAATGGCCTGAAATGATCGACGTCAACGCAAAAAGTGCAGCCGCCACGCTGGCTTGTCTACAAACAGTCTTCATTCAACGTGGCCTTCCCGAGGTCGTGGTGTCCGACGATGGTCCCCAGTTTATGTCTTCCATGTTCGAAGACATCTGTCGCGGCATTGGATACAACACATATGCTTACTGCCATACCATCTACAGTCCAATGGTCTTAACGGAGAGGTTGGTCGACACCTTCAAGAGAGTACTCTCAAACTATGGTGGGGATGAGAACGTGGAGGCATGCTTTCAAGCGTTCCTGCTCTCTTGTCGGTCCACACCAAATCCAGCCGGTCAGGCTGAAGCATTGATGGGCAGCAAGCTACGCACCACTCACGAAGCGCTCATCCCGACCGAAAAGCTACCAAGCCAATCAACTGCCTGCAATAAGCACAAAGAATTCGTCGTTGGAGCCCGGTATACCCCCGTGCCTACCGAGCAGGTCTTTCACGATGGATCGAAGCAACAGTGACGGCCCATTGAGGTGATATGCTGCCAGATATCACCGTAAGCGATGACGCGTGTGTGCGTAATCGAAATCAACATTGACCACGACAAGGAGAACCGTACACGCCGGACAGTCGTCCTATGAAACTGCCGCTGCACATATCGTTGGATACCTTCGGAATTGTAACAAAACGGAAGACGCCGGTCGAAACCGCCCAATAGCCACAACGTTTTGACAACTATCCTTCCTGACGAACAGGAAGAACCCAAAGATCACTCCAGGGCAATCAGCTGCAGAATCTGAACACCTTATCTTCAAGAGGTGTTGCAGAAACGTCAATTGGCCCCGCAAAAATACGCAACTGCGCTGCGAACTCCAATACGAGGACTGCGCCGCACGGTCCATTTGCTTACCCACAACGCAGCAGCCTCCTGTCAATGCAAGCCAGTCCACAACTGTACCAAAGTGAACTATGGTCTCTTATAAATCACAAGTCCGATTTGCTGATTCATTTCTAACGAAATGGACCGCTGCGCCAACTGTGTTCGGCCTTTGTGGGTTACACAAGAGCTGTCAAAAATCCGCCTCGTCTTGTCTTACCTCTGTGGGTTGGTTGGATGGGTCACGTGAGCGTGCGTCGTTCTAGTCGGCCGGCTACGTAAGTGCAAATAGTCTCTCGGCCGATTGCGCATGGTTCGTCTAATTTCGAGGATAGTTGTTAGTTGAATACATGCGACTGACTAGGATAGGTGATTAGCGTCAGTTGCCACTTCGCGGTTAAGCTAGCGCGTCTCGTGGGAAGAACAATACTATTACACCTAGGCAGATACACGATTACTGGAAAAGTGTAGGCTGTCATGACACCACCAAATCCAGCCTAGCTGTATTAGCAATGCGCTACGCGGACGACGAGAGGACGCATCCCCGAGGCAGTAATAGTGTAAGCGAATGTCATCGGCACAGATAGTTTCTCATCAAGCTTGTGTTCGTCAAGGTCAAGGAGAGAACAGCAAAAAAACATCAGCAATTCCTACGAGTGAGAAAGTTATTAATACTCAGCACAAGTGTGGAAGAAACAACAGGGAAGCTGTCTTGCAGGTAGTTTAAGAGACCGTTGAACAGCATTCTGCGAGCACCTTACCGAAGGTGCAGCAGCAACTGGGAGAGAACAGGATCTACTTCCCGTGTCTACGGTCTTCAACGCCCTCATAGGGTTAAATATAACGTTCAAAAAGTGCCGCTACAAGTTAGACCGCGTGAACAGTGCCAAGATAATCACAAGCCGACAGGCATGCGCTCACTATTTCTTGATACAGGATATACTCTTAAATACTAAACGCAGCATTTTGGCTTGAAAAATGCCTAATCTAGAATGAAAATGAAATATCAAAAAGAAAAAAGCAGTATTGTTGGGTACAGCCAGTTGAAGATGGGCTATCCGGCAGCTGCGCTTGTCCGGTTCGGCATCACACTGAGAACGCAGTTAGAGCTAACGTAACGTTGATATTCTGCTCATAATGTAATGTGTCCACTTTGGTTAGCAAAACGTTCAATTTAAAATGCTTATGGTATATATATATACGATTATAATTCAATATCCTTTTCCTGTTTAGATCCCTCAGATTTCAGCCTTAACAAATGCTACGAAAAATGAAAACGGACACAGTGTCGCATTTTCTTTGTGTTGTTTCGCAGAGTTTGCGATCTGGGTTGTAAGTATTGCGTAGCATGAATATACGGCCCACGGTAATCATTTTGTCAGTTGTCCCGCCTCAAGTTTGTCATTTTTCTAGTGATAGGGCTCACGGTGAAAATAGTTTTGCTGGAAAAATCCACGGAGAAAAATAAGTCTGATAGACATACTTGCTTATGTCGGTGCACGGATTCGAGCCTGTAGAGCCTGAAGGAAGTGGAACAAAAGCGAGGACCACAAACCGTAAGAGGAAGAACAAACATGCACTAATGAAAGATTGCATACACTACAAATGGCAGTCAATTACAAACAATAAATCCAAAAAAGTAAGCCTATACCTGCATCCACAAATATGCAGAGTATGAAAATCCCATTCTGTTCACTACCGCAAGTGCGAAGCTAAAAGTCGAAATATTCCACCCGCAAGTATCATGTTTCAACTTAGTGGTGAAAAAGATTATGCAAACACCGCATTGTCCTCGCAATCCATAGTCAGCGGATTTGTAGTAACTTGTTCCGCGCAAGCACTCATCAATAATCTGAACTGATGCACCGCCGTTGTACAACCATAATGACCAAGAGAAGAGCGATTCAGTGTAAAGCTATTTGCAGCAAGCAAACATTCAGGAGTAAGGCACATATATTTTGATAAAAACAGTTTCACCAAAAGCTGGCTATTGTGTGAAGATAAGTCGATTTCAGTAAAACAGGATTTTTGTGACCATTGTCCAGCGTCATAATCAGCCGTACAAAATAGGTAGTTCAACACCAGATATACTCCAAACAGACAGTCTGGCATTAAAACGACAACAAGCGCATCAATGGTGCAGGCGACGAGTAATGTCCTGTAGCTTCGGGTCAAGGAGAGAGTAGATAGCGCGAGCTCCAGCCTGAAAGGCGATGTGGATAAACAGCACCCGTATAAGTCGTTAATGACTTCATTTCTAGAGAACATCAGTCTGAGGCAAACATTTGTTTTTTACTTCAGCTGCCACCGTCTCGAACCTTACAGTACCCAATATCCGACAACCAAAACAAATAGAAAAACATTCCAAGTTTGTCAACGTGTGTTTATGTTATCTAGTAGTTGCGACGAGGAAGCTCCGTATACAACCTTGTAATACATGCTGAATTTGGAGCGAACGCTGGAAACACAGATCGGATTTGTGGAACTGCGAAAGACTTAGGGAATTGAGATGTCTTACAGCAGCAAGAAAATGAGTCAGTTGTACTCACAGGAGTGGGGTTAATACACAAAAATTGCAGAAAGTGTGACCGAACATACCAGTGGAATACGCTAGCGCTACAAGCAAGGAGCAGAAAGAGCGTGTCTACATTTAGATATCACCTAACAACTTATCTTTCCATGCCAAATGTGGTCAGACTTTTCGGCCTTCAGAACCCATAGAACCCATAGAATCCGGTCTGAAAAAGGTATGGCAAAACTAGCTTTTTACAGTGTTACCTACTACATATTCCACAAACTTGACCCGAGTGAAACATGAGTTCTTAAATGAAATGCTGATGAAACCGTTCCACAAAAATGGAACGTACACGCAGTCGATAAATACGTGCATTAATTAATTTTGCACTCTGTCTGGTAATTACCTCTATAGGGCTTTCAAAGTCCTCCCTAAAGGAATCATGTTCCGCCGCAGATTTCTCAATATAGCACTTATCGCTATCAATTACATCTAAAGCGCGAGAACACGCGTAAATACGCACTGTTTAGTAACCAAAGCCAAATCGGCCAATAGTACATGGGACGAGTACACAGAATGTTGGCTGATGTGTGAATACTCACCCAACAGAAAGCTTGAATTAAGGGGCGTTCGCGCATGTCGGAAGCAATTTGATGGCGATAAAGATGTTACCTAAGGAGGAATTTGGGAGCGCTAGGATGCAAATGATTGAAAAAAGGCACAGAAATCGACTCTACATGCTGACTATCATCATATTCGTCCTGCTTCTGTTTGTATAATCGTAGATATTCGTTGTTCTGGTGTAACATGAATACCGCTCATGTAGAATCAACAGATATTGTGAAAACACAATTTGTCTGCAATCTGCACCTGCGTTACAGTTGCGCATAGGTTAAGAACGACTTTTATTGCGGATTCAAGGAGTTATTGTATAAAGCAGAATAATGAGATGTTGTTGTCCTTGCTTGAGACTTCAATGAAGGCATGGACCGTTTGCTGCCATACGAACACCTCTTCATAGCCGCCATGACCTTGAGGAGGGTTGCTCTGATGATGTACATAGACTTCATGCGTTAGGTGAGGATAAACGCCTTTTCCTCTCGAGCACAAACTTCAGGCATTTTAGGAGACGCGCATCCCCCTTCACCAAAGCAGGTGTGATTAAAATTGATCACACAAGCTTCAGATGGCGGTGCAATATACGGGATTTCAGACCGATTTAGTCCACCTACCTCGACTGAAATCACGCTTTGGTATGTGCGGGCATCGGCATGAGCTTTGTTGGCTTATTGAAACTAAAACAGCGTAGGTAGATACCCTCTACACCAGGCATTCTCAAACAAAATTCAACGGTGGCCCCCTTTAGAACTTTTCCCATTCTCATGGCTCCCTATTCTTGATCAACATAATTTTAGAAACCTTCAACCCCAGACGTGAATCTGTGATTGCCAGTAACCGTATTAGTATCTTTTGTTAGGACAGCTAAATTTTTACGCTGATATCACTGCTCTTTCCCCGTTCTTGAAGTTCTATAGCCTCAAGATAACATTCATTGCGCGTCAAAATCCTACCACTTATCTGTAATCACACAAAAGTCATCATTAATAGTCAACATTGTACTTAATGATTGTAATCTCTTAACTGTAAAGCACTGTTGATATATCACTGCAAGCTTACTTATGTCTGGCTCCAGACTTGACAACCAACCTATATATACTTTTTGTTAGAGAAACCACTCTGCTAGATCCACATACAACCAAGTATGTGGATGGAAATCTAGGAAATATATTTTAGCTATTTCCAATAGTCAGGGATATCAGTTAAGAGAAACAGTCTTTATCCAGTAATCCAGTTTATATTGCGTGAATTCGGATCTTGTTGGCGTATCGCTTTGAAGTTCTATAAGAATTCTCTGGGTTTTAACTCCAACACCGAAGGGTTGTACGTCAAATGAGTCTAAAATCCAAATCGGTATTTCCATATCAGAAGGACCAAAATTCTGTCTTTCATTTCTTTTCGGATGTGTTATAAATGAATGGCAAAAACGACCAAGTATTCATCCTTTTCCACCTGCGTGACTACAGCGAGAGTTGAGAACAGTGAAAATTCCCGAAGTCCGACGTTGTGAACACACACTTCGAGCTTTTTATGAAAAGTGATGGTGGTTTCTTTGCTCGAGATGAGATTACTCAACTTCTATTGGTGTTCTATTTAACATGTTGAATTTTGCAAAAACAGCAGACAGAAAACATCTCTGGCTTTGAGGTTAACCGTTTTTCTTCATACTCAGTCCCATAACGTAAAAAAGGGGCGAAGACAGTTACCCTTGGAGAGCCAACTAACCTCTGCATGCGGCAGCACAAACTGAGAATCTTCACTGTTCTCCTCAAATAACTGCTGGAAAAGACTATTATGAAGGGGGTGTAGTTTGATGTTATTGACTACTATTACCACAATTGACAGTGAATCGTTTAGGCGACCACCCGATTTCTTAGCACTAGGTGGGTTCGATGAACCACACAGTGAACTATATGAACAGGAGAAAGAATTTTTTAGATGGACAATATAAATAAATAAATATGTATATTTACCGATAAACGGTACACGGCCCCATAAGCGGAAGCGATCATTTGTATAGTGAATGGGTTTAATGATTTATGAGGCGCAAATGATAACAGTAAAGGAAAGTTTAGTAATATAATTTCGGATCACGAGATTTTCTTTCCTCAGATCCTAGATCCGAGCACCTGATATGTAAAAATTACCGATATTTGTATCACCACTTTCTACTTTGTGAGGCTCAAGAGTAGATAATAATAGGGGGGGCTACTAGGCTACACAGACAGGATTTGGTATTGTAGGTAATGACATGTAGTGGGTAAGCTAATTGTAAGCGAATATCTGCACATGTATTTTTTTATATCAGCTTCCATCAATGTTCCTGGAGTTTGCTGTGAGTCAAAGATCTTCAACACATTTGATATAATGAGGAACGTCTGTAGAGAATTTCGAAATGTAACATAGCTTGCACTCATGCGTATCTGTAGGGGTAGTTTGCTCCACAGATCAGTGTATCTCACTAAGAAGTACTTCGATCGAGTTTATGATTTGTAAGCATTGTGCATATAAAGCAACCGCCATAAGGTGTGCGGTAGACTGCAGTCTTCCGCAGTTATAGTGCGGTGCTGTCTACGTAAATTCCTTGGTTTAAGAGGTTATAAAAGAGAACGAAGTTGTTCTTTAAGCGTCTCAGCCAAATCAGATCCAGTTGAAGTTTACGACAGCGAGCATAATAACTCCGGTTTGAGCACCGCCCAATGACCAGCTTGGTAAATGATTGCTGGACATTTTCCAGAGCCGTTCTGTCTTTCTTTCTCAAATGGCTGTGAACGTTAGTACAGTATTCCAGAGTGGGTCGTACTATTGTCTTGAATGACTCCAGTCGTGCTACAGGTAGGGAGAAAGTTCTGGTGATATATCCGCATAACTGTCTTGCTTTCGATACCTGATAAAGCACATGTTCGGAGAAATTGAAAGAGTATAAGTACCTAATTCCTAAGTCCCGAACTGAATCAGATGTTAAGATCACGTTTCCGGCAAGTATGACAGAGCCTTCTGGGATGCGGCATCTGTACTCAAGTACTTGGAATTTCACTGCGGAGAACTTCGTTAATAAACGCTCACTAGCTATACTCAGTGTGGATAGATCTTCACAAATGTTTGCCAGGCATATTCGTAGTTGGTCTGGATGAAATGAGTAGACCAGTTTGACGTCATCTGCAAACAGAAATGGGTATCCATGTTTGATCGGGTCGCATATGTTGTTTATGTAGACTAGGAAAAGTAGTGGTCCGAGCACACTTCCCTGGAAGATACCGCTGGTTATTTGTTTCGGTGTAGAATATCGCTGACCGATTTTAACTACCTGAATTTGACCGTTTAGATGTGAGTCGTACCAGTTTAGCAGAGTATTTCTAATTCCATATGACTCTAGAGCCGACAGCAGTGGCTTGTGCGGCACGCGGTCGAAGGGCTTTTGCATGTCCAACAGAATTATAATGATTGCCATTCCTCTGCCAATTATAATCGTGACGTGATCGAGGAATTGTAGCTGGCAGGTAACGTAGGAGCGTTTTGAGAGAAATCCATTCTGTGAGGGGTTGATCAGGTCCAGTCTTGTAAGATATTGAACGATGTTCTCCTTGACTATTCTCTCTAGCGCTTTGGAAGCAGCAGAGGTGTGATTTAAGGGGCGGTAGCTTGATACTTTATTTCTCGGGCCACCCTTGTGCTTAGGCATTATAATGGATTGCTTCCATTGAGTTGGAAAGGAGCCAATAGTGAGAGAAAGTGTGAAGATGTTTAACAACAGTAGAGCGAGGTTTTTTCCTCACAATTTTATAACAATTGGGGAGATGCCATTTCGGCCTGGACGGGTCAATGGTTTTATAGATGTGATGGCATTTTGCACCTCTCTTAATGTCACAGGGATATTGCAGTATAACCCAATCGTTCTTTTTAGAAATGGAGGATGAAATGCCTTTATTAAGGACAAAAATAGAGGCAAAACTATAGTTGATAGCGTCGCATATTCAGATTGCGCGGGTTATTGAACCATCGGCTAGAGGCAACGCTTCAATTTCCTGATGGGGTTCAAAGATTTTTTTCTTTTGAGTATATGCACCAATGTGTGTACTTTCGCAGGATTTTTGAACTAACCGACTTTATTCTTAGATTTTGGACGTTTGAGTTAGATGTTGCATATGCAGCAGATTCTCCTATATTTGTAGCAATATTGAGAAGCTGTTGCTCCTGCGAAATAGCGATATAAGTTAATTTAGTTTGATTTTGGCTTTGTACAGAAGCTTGAGTTTAGCACTATGTTAATGGGCATTTCTCCATATAGTAGGTGCCAGTGGATCCACACTAAGGTCAATATTGGTAATAAAATTATTTGTAGATAAAGTAGGGTTTTAAGTTAGGAATGACGTATTCCAATTCATCGTACTGATAAGTTTGCATAAGGAGTTCCAGTCCACACGAAGGATCCTTTATACCAGGGATGACCAAAGTCAGGGTCGAGGGGCTAAATCTAGCCCGCGTTAACATTTCAACCGGAAAGCGGTCTTATGATAAAATAATAAATTCAAGCTTCCATTTTTTCCATACGGACGACAACATATAAAAAAAATCGAGGGCGTTACGAATACAAAATTCCATCTCGTCAGATATCGGCAAAAATCAAAGATTTAGTATTTTGATTTTTAACCAACTAAGAAAAGCCAAGCTAGTACTTAAAACTAAGCATACTGAGAGTTGTTCGGACACCTAGGGTGAAGTCGTGACAGGCATGCAACGTCTATTCAGGCGGTCGATGCCCATTTCATCTATCATATCACTGGTCGCACTTCTGAGATCCCACTTCATTCTTTGCCTGGCGAACAAACAGTACTGCCCTTCACAAATGATTGTTGGGCATACACAGAAAGTAAACATGCAAATAAGATTGAACAAGCCGTGATTTACCGACAGCGAGATGGAGTGGCGATGGATTCTCCACTTGGGCCACGATACCCTGATATCTTCATGGGCATGCTTGAACAACGGAGTCTAAAATCAACCATCGCAAATCTAAGCCTCTACCGACATTAGGTCGATGACATAGTTGTGATGTTTCAGTTATCCCAGAATATTGAAGAGATTATCAACACTTAACCGAGCCCTTAAAGCGATGCGTTTTATCGCGGAGGCAGAGGAAAATGGTTGTTTTTGCTTTCTTGATGTGGGCCTATAGAAACTCGATAGCGAGATATTACAGCGTCACGTATATAGAAAAGGAACGTGGAATGGCCAGTACACCAACTTCCACAGTCTCGTGCCACTGAGGCTGAAACGTAAGTTAACTCATAATCTAATCAGTGGAGCAGAAGGAATCTGCTCGCATGATACACTTGTAGGTAAACTACAGCGAATATGCTTGTTGCAGCGAGAAAATAGCTATCCAGATCACTTCACAAAAGTCAACATGGAGAAGAGGATGAACACACCAATGGTCTTAATGACCAAATGAAAAGCAATTTTCTTGCAACTTCCTTACAAACAGTAAGTCGCTGCCGAAACTCTTAATCGCCGTCTATCACAGGAGCTCAGACAGATGTTCCCAGCAGCAAAATTACTTACCTACTTTACCAGCACACTGATGGTGAAGCTAAGTCTCAAGAATAGCAGATCAGTTCACGACAACTCTATGTACATCTATTCATTTACCTGTTCCTGTGGTCGCACGAATAAGTGTCTATCCGAGAGAGTGAAATAACGCCGTCCGGCATGGTTAGCGACTTGATGCAAAAGCGTATGTAACTCATCCATGGCTGCTCACGTCGCCGAGACAGGGCACAACCTTAGACCGGCCGAAGCATTCCAGGTTATCTACAAGGCCCCGGATAATCGATCGAAGTATATGTGCAGACGGATACTAGAGAAGCCAATGAAGCTATCGCGATTCGGCTGCACGAACCGTACCTGCGTACTCCGAAGCGATTTGTTCAGGCTGTACAACTGCCCTAGCCAGAACGAATAGTGATTTTTACTCAGCTGGATCGCGTGAAGACCCTGACATCGACCTGGTTAACCGCGATAGCTGACCTCTTCTAAACTGATTTTACCCTGTTTAATGACCTCAGTCTGTCTAATCGAAGTAACTGCTATATACTTGCACTACCCTGAAGATGATTTATCGAAAACATGTTCGCTAACACTGACTTTTAAACTAGCATTCGTTTGGTCAAATGTGGTTGTGGAAACGTTGCTACCACTCAGCACCTGCATTGCTCTATTGGTAGCGAGGTTATCTGATTTTTAGCGTCTAAGGTCTTCGAACCGCAAGAGTGTGCTCTTATTGCTGTTGATTAACCACCACATTCTATTCCTTGCTACGCTGTTGTCTTATGTGTTAAGTTCGCATGGCTAATTTTACAACCTACATTAGATATGTGCGCTACGGAAGGCAAAACCTCGAACATCGCATCTTACCACCTTTATTTTGCCTCGCTACATACTCATAATCATTACACAATAGCTGAAGTTGAAAAACACACTTTGGATATTGTGCCAAACTACATAACGATAATATATATGAAAAAGCAAGATGCTAACCGTTACAGAGTGCAGAAACACAGGCAACGCACTGCTTCGAGATAGAAAGAGGTCGTGTTTGGTAGGGGAAGATAAGCGGGATGAGGATGGACAAAGAAACTCAAAACACGAACGCCTTGAGATCGGTTTCTTGCCATGTCAACTAGTGTATCCAATCAGACGTGTTCATCGTCCTCAGATCGCAGCCCGGCAGTCGGGAGACACTAACCGACGCCAAATTCGAAGCGAAAAACTGCATTTCTCTTAGCCGAGTCATCGTTTAGTCTTCTCTCCTCTCCTTCAATTCAGACCCCGCGTGAACAACGCACGTTGCGGGAGTCGATGTGCTGGCATGCAGAGCACACAGCCCAACCATCGGATCCTGGTGCGGGAAATAACGATGCTGAGCGGTTAACTCGTTCTTCCTGCACCACCGAACACGCTCATTGTTCACGCGGTGCTCCTACCAGATACACGCCAAACTGCGAAGGCAACGAAGAACGAACGTAGCATGCCTGCTTCTGTCTGTCGATACTCTGGAACTATTTCGGTCATTTGACAATGTCTCATTCTGGCCGGTTTCAATAGAGTTTTAGGCGCATTTATAAATTTTCATAGATCAACTCTTCAGCTTTATTTTCGCTTGCAACATTTAACTTATGCCCATATTTTCCATTTACCACCCAGTTCTCTATACTTACGTAGCAGCTAATCCGCTTAAGATGACAAGTTTTCCTTCTTTTGCTTAAGGTAGTATATCAGCTACAATAGCCAATCGGATACATGTCTTTTGGTCTCTAGCAGTGTCATTAGCCCTAAAGAAAATGGTTCGGCCACCAGCGCACTGTTACCAAGAAGGAGACGCCTAAGAAGTCCAAGAAAGATATCGTTTCATTACAAACATTTCTGCAATAGTAACCAATAGAGTAGACCGGCATGAATAAAATGTCGAATCGATCGCCAAAAAGATTGGATGATTTTTCCGAATTACTAATTCCTTTCGCTTACTTGAGTAGGATGTGAGAGAAACCAAAACAGTTGAACTTTGCAGTCGCATCGGAAGTTTGGCATTGTATATGTAGTCAATAAAGGTAATTGCTCTCCACGTGTCAGAAAGCCTTCAAGGCCTTCAAGGTAAGCTTAAGGTAATCGGATGGGTGTATTTTTAGCAGTTTGCAATATCAACTGCGGACGGAGTAAAATGACATGTTTAAAAATGCAAAATTTTATAAATGGATAAAGAAAAGGGTGCACTGGTTTCACTCGATTAAAAGGACCTGCATTCTTGAGCACTGAGCGCAAATTGAGTTTTCGAGTTTTTCAAGCCGACTGAATGAAGTATTGCAAAGACTTTTATTCAGAATTGGTTTCAACTAACGTAAACTTTTGTGGTCAAAAGCAACAAATCGCGATTAGTGCTCATCATCACGACTTACTATTTAAGCACCACGACGTTCCACAAACCCTGTATAATCTCACCACTTTCCTCACACATGTGTTTTAAATTCTGCACCCACCAGCACACCACTCCACTATCCGTGGTTTGCACCACATTACCTATTTATCGTGCCACTTGCGGTAGCTCACCATCCCCTGATTTTCCTAATACAGTCAGCATTAAAACAGCCAGGCCGCGTATGAAAATGCCTCTCAACACTGCGTAAAATACACGATTAGATAATGCTGTTCTCAACATAGTGATAGTAGATGCAGTAAGCTTCTTTCAGCAAAAAAGATGTACTTTACTTTCTTCTTACGAGAGCAAGAATATTGGCCAACAAGATGCATCACTTGGGACCCAGATAATCCATGTGGCGCTGGTAACGGAAACATGGTATAATAGACAGTGCGTGCAGCTGACTGTTTCCAGTTTCACGGCTTTCGCTAACGCAGGTATAAAAATCGAGGTGATGGCTGCGTTCTTTACATAAACAATGCCTTAGACACAAGCAGAGACACTGTCCTAAGACAAATTGATGGGTCCGTCTGGTTGCAGATGAAGATAAATTCCCATTGACTGCTTGCCATCAAAGGCCAACAAGGCCAGAGCAGACAAATTGAGTGACTTATTTGCAAGGATGATCACAACATGCCCGTGACTTAATAACATGAGAAAAACGCAACATCAAGAGAACAGAGATTTCTTTTTCTTTGTTCGTACCTGCATGACGCAATAAGTCTGCTTGCCTACCAAAGGCGCTAACACCAGTACCTCACGTTCGGCATATCCAATGCACCAACATACTCAGCGATTTCCCTGGGAGCGATCTTAAGGTTATCTAATCAACCTTCAAGATTGCTTAACTAATAACAGCGATCTCTCGTTATGCCTGTCAATATCGATCATACCATGAATTGGACTGGAATTACTTCCGTTTAGCTCCTACATCCCTTGACTGGGAAGAGTATTTCTTTACAGAGAGCCAAAAATCGCTGCTGATGAGTTTAACCACCGACCAACTTATACAAATGCACGTTAGCAAGCAGCTATTGCCTCGCCTCAAAATCCCATTTATAATGCTGTTGAGATGTCTAAAACAATCGTGCTCCAGGTTTAGGAAAAAAGACATGTGCAATAATACAAACTGACAAGACCCACCAGGACTTGCAAGTCTAACATGAAAGAAGGGTTGTGTCACAAGCACTAGCAGCTACCAGCTGCATACACGTGTTGCATTGCATAATGGAAGACAGATATGAAGCATAATACAACCAACCGATAACAATTACATCCTCAGAAAACTTCGCACGGAGACGTTCAACAGCTAACTTGCAGCGCAGAGACAACAATCGGTCTAGTGCTCTCACAACGGTAGTGGGGAGTCTTCTTTTCAGAAAAGTAAAACAGTGGGTCCACTTCAGTCAATTCGCTAAGGCAGAGAGTAGACAGAGGTTGCGATATGTCGACATTTCGATCGTTCTCTTCAGTCGCAAACATAATGCGAGCAGAAACACACCAAGGATAATATACATGGAAAAAATAAGCACCACCAATCAAAACGTCAAATGACTGTGACATTTTGATTGATGGTGCTTATTTTTTCCATGTATATAATCCTTTGTGTATTTCTGCTCGCATTATGTTTGCGACTGAAGAGAACGATCGAAATGTCGACATATCACAACCTCTGTCTCCTCTCTACCTTAACGAAAGAATTGCATCGTCAAACGAAGGTTTAATTATCGAACCTGAAGAACAATGTAAGTTATTTAATAAGCATTTCCCCTCGTCGCTCAATACATGCGTAGATTTTGTAAAAGAAAGACTGCCTCGACTCACTAGTGAAAAAATGGATACAGCTGAGTTCAACCTGTATAGCGTTATCAGACAAGTAACCATCAGAAAGCATTCATTTCACTATGGGACTGACAGCATACCACAAGCACGGCGTAAACTCGCTAGACATTACATCCCACCGCTCCTGATAAACAAAAGACGAAATAGCGAATTGCGACGCCCTGCCGCGCTTCCTTTCGGTTTCCAGGATATCTTGGTGCACTGGATTTACAGCCGATTCTCTAAACGGCTGGTTTCTATCGTTTGACTAGTTTTTGAACAATTTTATAAGTTTGTAGGCATAGGCTTAATGTAATCATATGGCACTTCAACCTGGCACTCCACTTTCCCTTTCTTTCTTATTCCACCGTACTTGTTCCTTCCCAGCTGCCTAACCCATAAGGCCTTACATATTTACCTATTGGTTACGTTTACTAAATTGACTCAATTTGCTTATCAACTACATTTATCACCCACTCTATAGATGACTTCTAAAACAATAGCCGCAAAGAACAAAGGTTCAGCCACCAACACACCATCATGCATCTACAAGTTTTCGTTGTCTTACCGTGGTTGTCAAAATGCTAAAGGGAAATAAGTGCTTTAAAAGTCCTACAGAAGTATGCAACAGAGTAGATCCGATTGAAAAGGAGGTCAAATCCATCAATGAAAAGCTCTCGGCAATGGATGACTTCTGTAACCTGCTGCTTCCCTTCTCCTACTTGTGTAGTAGGTCTGATAAACTCAGACTAGAGCCCTTGCACAAGGATTCATAGTTCATCTCGGCAGTTGCATCAGAAGCTTGTGGAGGTGTAGGTTGTGAGAAGAATGTAGTTGCGTTCAATGTACTTGATAAGGTCAAAATCGACACCGTAGCAAAGGTCGTGCTTGAAGCCAGCAACTTACCGTCGACACGTTGTACACCCATTCGATTAAAGAACTCGACGAAGCATTGCTGCCCAGTAATGTTCAAACTCCCTGACGAAGCAAATGCCGAGAAGATCATCCATTCTCAAAGTCTTATAGTCGCAAGACCCGGTTTCGAAAGCATAATTCTTAAACACGATGAGACACCAGTCCAGAGGGAATTGATTCGAAGTAGGCCTGAAAGAACATACTTATGTAAATATGCATCGCCACGTAAGCCTAGAGGCCGAAGTGGACGTTGACAATAGCCACTCCAATGTACCATCCAGCGTGGGTGTTGCACCTATAAAATCGGCACCATCTAGTCCGTCCAAAACAGCTTCCCCAGGAATAGGCAGTATGTTTGACACTAAGCCAGTTCAGCCTTTGGGTGACATCTCTCCTAATAATCCTAAGAATCATATTAAATTCGTCCCCACTAACAGTGGCAGTTCAGGCGGCACGAAGTTAGCCCAACCACTAGGTGGACAGTATAGAGACAATGAGCCAGTGGATACCGTACCTATAAACGCTAAAATCACTGTCGAGAATAAATTAGTGCAAAATACGCCACAAGCGCCACAATACAGTACGCCGTTTGCTTTCCAGATAGGTAGTAAAATTAATGGCCAACCATGCGGTAAGCCCTACACGTCCAAGGCTGCCGCAAAGGTTGTTGCAACAGAACCAAAATCTCAAGGGATGCATGCAAAAATGACAGTAATCAGAAGATAGTCTTCAACAACCTTCCTAAAGACGCCAGACGCAAACTAAAGGGCAACTCAACCTAACTCACTTACAAATGATTCGACCGCTTCTCACAAGATCAGGGCTATCCCAGTTGGTACAGAGGTACTTGATCCCCCAAATCATGGTGTGCCCGTTCCTTCTCCCCCCTTCTGATCTCCATGGGCACAGATGCTCATCTTTGCCATGTTGGTAACTACAGTAGTAAGATTGCACTCTCTCATGGAATCTCTATCTCGCAACCCGTACCACATTTTGAGTATCCCCTCAGTCATGTAGTCGACCATCGCAATATGTTTATACACTTGGAGAACCACTACAAACATGCAGCTGACCTGCAGTTGCCTTATAATGGGAACCCGCCGCCTCACCCGGGCCTCTTTCCTACCTCTCCTCCTCCCGACGCATATCAACCAGTTGGCGGGGATGCAGACGGCACCACATGGTTCTTCAAGCCCTACATACTGCCACAAACCTCCTTACTCATATATAATAAGCCCAATTCCCACTCCCGTCACGCATCAACAGACTACGCTTCATCAACCGTGGCCTGGAATACGGTCTCTGTAAATCGCACCCCATAGAGTGGCTCAAGGTCCCATAGGTCCTTTGATACAGGCAACGATGAATACAGACAAAATGAGCGTGATCTTGCCTCTGCAATTATCTTCAGAAAATACATTATTAGATAATTTTAGCCCCAGAAGGCTGGGAGGCAGTAAGCCTTGTATCCTGAAATGTTGTAGTCAATCTTCTTTTAACAAATGGTCGATCGCTGGCGAACTAGATGCACCACTTACGAGCCTTATTATCCTTCTCTCGTCCACATGTTCTGTTTGTAACGGAAACCCGGTTTGGCTCACAATGCACAGAGCTATTTGTTCCTGGTTTCATGACTTTTGCCAATGGCCGTCTTACTGGTCGGGATGGAGGTTGCGTTGTATACGCTAATGATGCTTTAGAGGCGAGTAGATTGGAGGCACTTTCGTCAGGCAGCTTCAAGGACTCGGTCTGGATACAGGTTAAGATTAAATCCCGTCGTTTTCTTGTTGGTTGCATTTACTTGCCGCCGGCGCAACCAAGGCCAAATGAAACCATTTGACTGGATCGTTCGAATGAACACTTGAGATGTCGTTCCCTCAAAAAATTATACGTGGCGACCTCAATATGCCCGATGTTTCGTGGTAGGAACGAACAGCACCCGCTAAGTATCGGAATTTACTCGGGGAAGGACACAGCAAGTATGATCTTCTACTAGAGACAGTAACATTCGAGACTTGTATTTCACGTTTGCCATATCTAGTGTACAAACACAGACTCTTAGTAATCTCCATGGGAGCGATCATAAGGTTATCCAACTAAGCTTCAAGGTTGCCCAAATAACGGCAACGAACCTTTACTAAACCCACCAATAAGGATAATATGGCAAACTGGACTGGAGCAGCATCCGTCTGCCTATTAGATCCCTTGACTGGGATGGCTTTTTCCTAACAGACTGTCAAGATATCACCGCTGATGAGTTCTACCAACATCTGACCTATTGCACTGACCTGCCTGCACCACTGCAATATAGAAAGTAACCATTGCCTCATCCTCAAAATCACATTCTAAAGCTGTTGCGGTGGGTCCAAAACGCCTGCGCTTTAGGTTTAAGAAAATGAATGATATAGGTGCGATCACACAAACTGATAAAATTCGCAAGGACTTGCAAGACCGATATCAAAGAAAGCTCATTTCACAAGAGGCACAAGCGCTAGCAGCTCCCAGCTGCAAACACGTTAAATCGCATACTAAGAGTTGGATACGAAGCACAACGTCATCCAACTATAACGATTGCCTCATCAGACGGCAGTCTCACTACCAATGAGCTCTGTGAGTTATTTAAAAAACATTTCTCATTTAATACAGGCGCATGTGTTGCGCAGAAAAGATTGCCTCTATTCACCCGTGAAACCATAGACACAGTTGAGTTTAACCTGCATAGCATTAGCAGGCAAATAGCCACCCTAGAGCCTTCTATTCACCTTGGAAGTGACAGTATACCACCAGCATTGCTTAAACTCGCCGGGCCCGATATTCCCGTTCCTGCTAACTATATTCAACTCGTCAATTAACACTGGGGTATACCATGCCAGATAAAAGCGGGCCATCGTCCTACCTTGACACAAAGGGGGATCACATCACGAGCTAGCAAATTATCGCCCCATTAGCCATACTTCCATAGTGACCCGTATTACGGAAAGAATAATCAAAGAAAGAGTCATGGAGTTTCTAAATTCACAAAATCTGATTCACAGATCGCAACATGGATTCCTCCGTGATCGTTCAATTTGAATTTCTGTACTCCGGGTAGTCGATGGTTATTCTCTTCATATACATGGAGAAAGCACTCGACCGCGTGACCCATGCAGGACTTCTAACAAAGTTAGCTTCATGAGTTTGCCAAACCATTACTAGCATGGCTGTCATCTTTCTTGTCCACACGCACCCAGTGTGTCAGAGTGAGAAACTGCGTATCTAGACCTATTCCAGTAACCAGCGGTGTCATATAAGGAAGCGATTTAGGCCAATTGCTGTTTAATTTACATTAAGGACATTTTCCGGATCTTTCAGGCTATACCTTTCTCTCCACGGATGATGATGATGATGATGAAGCTGTGTTGCGTTTGATAGTAAAATTGATCAAGACTGCGCTCAAACTATACAGTTGGAGCTCTACGCACTTCAGCGGTGATGCCGAGAGTGGAAAATGACGCTCCTGTCAGCAAGTTCGAAGTTCTACACTTCCGAAGCAACAGTATGAATGAGGGAGTAACGTTAGATGACAAAACAGTTACCTCCTGTACAACCATTCGTGACCTCGGAGTTCGCCACTCACGCTCTTTCAATTACTCTGAACAGGTACACTATGCCACTACTAAAGAGATATTCACCATATCAAGTATTTTTATTAAGTTATGCTTGGAGGATTCTACGCTAGCTAGGCAAAAAGGCGTATGCCCTTCGAATTCTATAATATTGTCCATTGGTATACACAAAGTTAAAAAAGAGCGACGAAATCAATCTGGAAAAAACGCAACGGTCCTTTACCAAATGGTTCGCAGGTTTAGGTTCTTTGACTAACCAACAACGGTGTTAACTGCCGAAGCTAAAATCACTGTGCTTGAGAAGATCTAGGATCAACCTAATCTTCCTGGTGGATTTAGCTCATACTAGTCCTGAAGAACCAGATACTGTCCAGTTTGGCACATTCCATCCATATCTAATCTACATCAACAGATGCTTTTTATGAAAAAGGCCTAGTAGAACTTTAAATTTCGAGCATCACATCTACCGCATTCTAAGCTTTGCTCGGCTTAGTTCACACCTCATACATTAACATTGTGACCTTGCCTATGTATCTTCTCTCAGTTTTTCTATGTTCAATCTTTTATTTGTCCCAACTGGGCTACCGGGTTGATCAACGGTAACAGGTCTCAGTCCACTTAGTTTACCCGACACTCCTAACCAAAACTAGTTACTGCTAATTTGCTTTCCTTTATTGCCTATTCATTCATCCTGCCTTGTTTTTTAACAACTCACCTCGATACATCAAAAGGAAACATTCCGGATCTAAGTTCGCAGCTTCTTTTGCCAATTTAACCATCGATATATCATATGTAATTAAATTGGCCCGAGAGGACGCAATGTGTCGAACCGACCCCAAGTAGGTGTTCTTGTACATTACGACCGCAAAAGCCAGTTGTTCTCTCTTGTGATGCATCACCATACGGTCTTGGAGCTGTTTTACTGCACGAATTACCGGGGGGTTACCAGCGACCCATTGCCAATGCCACAAGAACACTGACAGCAGCAGAACGAAATTACTCGCAGCATGATCGAGAAGCAGAAACTGTGATCTGCGGTACTACCCGATTTCACCAATATTTATTTGGCCGACCCTTCGTGATATATCCGGATCATAAACCATTTGTTTCCCTCCTTGGACAAGAGAAGGGGATTAAACAAATGGCTTCACCAAGAATGATTCGTTGGTCCCTCATTCTGCCTGCATATAAATATAAAATCCAGTGCGTTCGCGGCCGGAAAAATATCACAGCTGACGTTCTTAGTCGACTTCCTTTAATAAACTTTCGGAGGAGTTTACTCCACAAGAGCTTGCACACTTGGTTAAGCATGTCAATGAGTCACCGGTCACATCAACGGACATACGTCAGGAGACTGATAGAGATCCAGTTGTATCGCTGGTGAAACGCTATGTTCAAGCCAAATGGCCAAATAATACATCCAAAGAATTCATGCCATTCCGTAATAGGATTTATGAGCTAAGCCTTCAGAGCGGATGTTTATGGGGCGAACGACTTCTAGTCCCCAAAGGACTTCGGTCACGTATTCTGGATGAAGTACATGATTCGCACCCAGGAATTGCGAAAAGAAAGTCACAAGCTCGTTTCTATGTGCAGTGGCCCGAATTAGACGATGACATTGAAGCGAAGGTTGGAAGTTGCAGATTCTGTCAGGAAAGCCGAAACGCCGCGCCTCATGCGCCACTGCAGCCTTGGAAGTGGACAGAAACACACTGGAGACGCGTCCACGGAGACTTTTTCGGTCCTTTCGAAGGTCAGCTGATTGTATTGATCATTGACGCCCATTCTAAGTGGACTGAAGCCCATATTCTGGCCTTAGCAATTTCAGGTAGCACCATAACTAAACTGCGCTCAAAGCTCGCGACGTTTGGTCTCCCCGAAACTCTGGTGTCTGACAATGTGTCAGCGTTTCAAAGTGCCGAGTTTTACCTTTCTCCGCTCGAACGGCGTTAGACACCTAACTACTACACTTCATCATCCATCCTCCAACGGATTGGCAGAGACGGCGGTAGACAGTGAAAACTGCTAACAAAACCAGCTGCAGCCATGCGTGTGCGTTTGGATCGTTCCCGGAACATGCCAAACGAGGCAACCTGTAGAAGCCCGGCAGAGTTAATGTTCGGTCGACGCTTGAGTGCACGGTTAGATTTACCCCATGGGACCATTGAGTAACGAGTTACTGAAAGGCAACAACGAGCAAAAGAACAGTATGATAATTGCAGCAGGGACAGAACTGTGACAGTTTCAGACCCAATTAACGTCCGTTTACCTAAAGACTCTGGGTGGGAGCTGGCCCTTACAAAAACAATTAACGGACAGATCGTCGAAGCGGAAACTGAGGACGGCCAGATCCTGCGGCGCCATTTCGACCATGTGCGGCCAAAACGGTCGAACCGAGAAACAAGTGATGAAACAGATCCGTCATTCCAATCACCGACCAAAATGCAGATGACTGACGCACAATCAGTAACGGAACCTTTGTTACGTCGTTCTAATCGTCAACGCCGACCAGTCGAGCGCATCCATGCCAGTTAGCTCGAATCAAAAGGGGGGAGGAATGATACGGTCACTGGTGGTGCCAAATCTATCCAATGCTATTCAGCCGGAAAGACAGTTGCGTAGGAGCGCACGTAACTGTGTGCGTGCGTGTTTGTGAGACAACCAATCAGCGTCCGCCATTAATGCGCTTCGAACTGGTACTCGTTCTCGCATTCACGTGACGCTCGTTACTTGCTCATATACGCTGATCAGTGTACCGCTTCGCGCTTGCTGCTAAAGATTTCCTACTACCGTACCGCTGTTCCGATTTCGCTTGGGTGTAACCATGCATTCAAATTTTAGGATTAAAAACCACAATATATTTCTTAAAAAACCTATTACCAAATTATTTTAAGAGTATATAAGCACACGTCTTTTTCAACTTTCGAATTTCAAATACTTAAGATAGTAGAATCACTTGTTACTGGCGTACGTCAAATTTGATGTTAGTGCTTCCCTATAATGTTCTGTTCTGGCTTTTTATTGTTATTTAGAATCTATAACTTTACATCACTTTGTTTTTCCTATCATAAATTGTTTGCCAAGCGAAAATGCAATTTTAGCGTAAATGCCAAGTACCACGGTGACAGATATCACCAGAAATTATTTCTAGAATACTCCTGCCTTTCATCCCTCAGTTTAAAGCAGATGGAAACAGGTATAACAGCAGAAACAAATTGGTAACGCCGCTTCTAAAGCAACCCCATATTTGCGCCGCCACTCTTAACCAAGCATTCCTCACCGACTCCATTTTATGTGAAGCGGGGATGATTCCGAATCCATTGCGGGTCTGTAGACTTAAGGATCACAAGTTGAGGGCGCGGACCCGAGCCTGCGCAGGGACCAGGTGACCCTCGCAGTACCCTTACACCACGTGTGGCTGTTGGTGGTTGCAAATGGCGGTGGTTGTGTGGCAGCGAAGCGTCGGTACGCAGTACCGACGTACTGCTGATGCCTCTCTTTTTGTTCTTCTTGCAAACCGTGCCACCTAGAATTTTTAAACCATATAACTACCTCGCATGATCTTGGATTGTCGGCGACTTTAATTTAACTTGACACGCATAAGGCTTTTGATCGGGTGCCCCATAGAAAACTAGTAGCAAAAATTATGTTCTACGGAATCGGTGAACCTCCGTTTTCTTGGTTCAGGTAATGTCGCACAAATCGAGCGATGATGGTACAAATCCAAGAATACAAATCTGGACCTACACCTGTCACGAGTGGTGTGATACAACGAAGTGTGCTTGAGCCGCTACTGTTCGTAATAGAGGTTACCGATGTCTTCGAAGTAGTAAAATTCGGTACACCATATCTGTTTGTAGATGAAATTAAAATCGTGTAAGACTTCCGTCCGGATGCATCTAATCATGCTGTAAACATGACCTAAAAGCGCTTCTAACCTGGTGCTCTACGTGGAACATATCTTTACCGACAAATGTGCAATATCTCACAAGTGTGATTAGACACATAGCGGCTTAATTTTTGATGGTGAACTACTTCATCTGTGTCCTACGGTAAGAGACCTGAAATTGCAATATTCATGCGCAGATGACTCTTGTAAACAAGTAGGCTTTGCAACTGCGAGAGAAAGACAGAAAATTGGATTGGTATTCAGGACTTTTTCTCGAGATGAATCATTACTTCATTCTTACATATGTTGTTCGACCCAAGTTGGAATACTGTTCAATGTTATATAGCAGTTCAAAGAACCGAGACCGCATTGCATCAGAACACGTACAGAGAGCATTCACAAAGCGCCTACTAGGTGCGTCCTCACATCTGGAATATTCCGATGTGATTTGCTCAAGCCAGATGCGCTCTGGTGACGGCGCAAGAAGAACACTATAGTCATATTCTTCAACGTCTTGCAAATATATATATATATATATATATATATATATATATATATTATACACAATCTGTGGTACAGATATTGTGCCATCGGAATCATGGCTGAATAGAAAAACAATATGAATAATAAGAAAAGAGCAACAACAAATGCTTTTTCGTCTATTTTACCACTCACAGTTTTTGGAATTTTTTCAGTTTGTTCTTTTTTTAGGGGGAGGAAGAAAAGACACCGCAACAAACCGATGCACACGTCCGCCATTGACATCGATCTTGAGCCATAACTTCCGAGGTCTTCAACCAGCAAGTATCCTCATCTCTCGGACCCCAACCAGGTAGTCGACAACAACCGACCGAGGCCAATTGTTTCGTCAACTTTTTCATGCGGCTTCTCCATGTTGTAGGCTGTCCACCAGACCGTCTCTTCCAGCCCTGTCCAGCAAGTGCAAACAACGCACGACGGGGGTAACGCTGGACAGGCATGCGCAATACGTGTCATAACCACCGCAGTTGGTGCAGTGAGATGAGCTCCTCGAGCGAGTGGCTTCCACGTCCCAAGATACGCTGTCTAACTCCCAAATTGCTTACGTGGTGCTGCCACCACACACGGGCAATGGACCGAAGACAGCGGTGCTCGAAGAGGGATAGCCTACGCAAGTCATCTTTACGAATGGGCCAGGTGTCGCATCCGTACAACAGTACAGCACGAACAGTTGCACAGAAATATACAAGTTTTCAACTGCAGTATGACATTACTGTAATCAGAAGTTTACAGCAAACGAAACAAACAAAACTCAGTGGCGGAACGTAAGTCCAGGAAAAGTAGGTCTGCGAACATTTCCCTAAACTGATACGCCAGAGTCTGGAACAAGCTACCATCTAGATTACGTGCCTGCACCTTTGAACACCAATTTCGCAAAAGCATCAACAAGTTCCTGATTGTACAGAAAGTGATCGAACCTTTTGACTGTGGTGTAACCACAAGTCAAACGAAAGAGTAAAGTACAGATTCCATATGACCATCATACTCTCTCATGTGAAGGAGAACGGTTAAAGGCCAGCCAACATCGTTTTGATTAAGTCAACAATTTATTGTCTATGCAGTCTATCCAAACGTCAGTATGTGGTATGATATTCAATTTCTCTGATCCACCTATGATCAGCGTTCTAGCAAATCATGCACTTACCCGATCATGCCGATACAGGCATGTCTCGCATCGTCAAGAATAAAAGTGTATGTATTTATGCCTGCAGGACATTGTGGAACACCCAACCACTTTTTTCTTGCGTTATGCATGTACGACAAGAAAATTATGGAACAGATTGATCTGACTCTTCAACGGCACAGCTCCCAACAATTGGGAAATATACAAAGTGAGTTTACCAGACTGAACTTTGGATAAGGTAAATCGAGAAACCGTACCGATGAGCAAAAGTCGCAAGGCAGCATTAATGCCATTGCGTACATCGTTAACTAGGTACACAATGGCTCAAGGGTGATGGAGCGAAAGCGAGCTTTGACCCTGTGCTAGAGGCTCTATGTTTTATCGACGGAGGATAATCAGACATCTTAAAAAGAAGGATGGAAATCATATCGAAAGAAGCTATCTATTACGGACCAGTCCACTGAGACACAGAGCTGAAAAGGTGTGGATTCAGGTTGGAAAATACAGGCAATCATGGAGGAAACCATTAGCACAAACACGTTGGTAAGTGGTATACCAAAGCAATGCATAAGCACGCCTACACACGTAGACATGCGATTAATCAGTTTGACCCAAGTAAATAAGAACCGGAAGTACGTGAGCTCAGAGCAGATCGGCGTACACAATTCTACAACGTAATCGCGTGTGCGAAGGAGGGGAAGCAAGTCTGGGAACCATAATGGAAAACAAACGAGTTCCGAATAAACAATGACGACAAACATTTTTACTTGGTGGCATTCAGTGGACACCCATGAAAAAACGAAAATAATTTGGTAACGACACTAGGTAGAAAAAAGCCCACATAAATAGACAGAAACGAGTGCAGTACTGGCTCCGGTGACACGAGCGAGAGATACGTGCATTGGTAAGAGGAGGGTCCGCATGTATGACGAATCCAGGGGAAAGTGATCGTCATGTACGGTAGGTTCAAGCAAGTACGCACTTTAATAATGTTCGCTCACAAAATCGCATTCCACTTGTTAGCGACCTGCAAAGCTAGAGGGCATTTAAACGTAACGTGACGTATCCATCGAATAAAGATCAAGACCAAGTGGGTAATAAGAGTATACCTGGACTCTTCTGGCCGAAAAGAGAAGTATTGTGTCCAAACGGACTCGTATATGTTGTTGGGGACTGAAAAAGGCCGCCAGCAGTGCTAGCAGCTGTGGTTGTAGTCAGCAACGTCGTGTTGGCAGCCGTTGTAGGGACGGAAACGCCGAACGTCGTTTTATTGGATGCAAAGCCAAACAGATTGCCTTGAAAACTAACGCCGTGAGCCGGTTGAGTAAACAATCCGGTAAAGGCTTGAGTTGCGGACGGTAACTGCACGGCTGTAGAAACAGTCGTCGTGGAAGTAACAGGGAATCCAGTACAAACAGCAGCGGTATTCGAAGATGTGGCTGTGGTTGCAGGAAACATAGGTACTAAAGCAACGGATAGCTAGCTCACAATTCGATCAACAGATTGCATAGAAAGAAAGCAAAACTTGCGGTCGTTGTAAATGGATAATGGTCAAACAAACAGAAACATTACCGTAAACACAGTGGTGTTCAGCCGAGCGACTTGTGAGATCAAATGTAATAAGAAAACGAACAGTGGTTTGTAACGACAATGTCCCAGATGAGCCACACCAATGTCTCGAGCTCAAGTTGGCAAACACTCACTTAAACTTACGATACATCGATACTGCATGCAGAGTTGCAAATCTAAATTAAGGAAAGCTTAATGGTTCACAGATCCGTCCCCACAAAAAATTTAAAGCACAACAGCAAGAAGATAGGAAGATGTTAGATTCCTGCTGACACTAGACGTGACGTGATACTATCGTGGCGGATCTCAGTGCAACCAAACTCCTCGAATCAAAAGACGAGGATGGCAATAAGTAAAGTAAAGACCAGAAGGTGCAGTGCTATTTCGGTGACGACTGATTAGATTATTGAGTATCTGAACTGCCATCCGCCCTATCTGGATGGCTCTGGATATAATGCAGTCATTAGCTGGTTTTGGCTGCAAAGCGATCCGTCAATGGGTGATTCCTGGTTAGCCAGTATTAAGTACAGTAATAAATGAGCCTAGAAGATTCGTAGGAGCGATCCAAGTTAACAGAAGGTAGCGTTGCATGATCACACCGTTAAAGGGAAACAAAGATGCTCACTGGGTAATCCGAAAGTGAAACCCGATGAGGACGAGGATGTAGTAGCAGCGGATCCGAAAGTCAGAGGAGCTGTTGCGTTTGCCGCAGCTGTGACTGGGACCCCGAACAAGCCGCCAAACACGACAGTCGAAGAGGATGGTGCAGTCTGTGCCAGGGAACCGAAATCGAAAAGGCGTTTGCCAGGCGACGTGACCTCTGCGGTTGTTGTGGCTGCACAGGAAAGACGGAACACCGCATAAAATGAGAGAAAAATAATGACCAAAAGTGTCTATATGCACGAGAGTGACCGAGCGAAGTCGGCCGTGCTGACGTATCTCTACATAAGAGACATGAAGTTGGCAGTATTTTTAAGGTGTGAAGGAATAAGTTGCGTTCAATGAGACAGCACATCCGACATGATGCGAAAAATTTTGAGTCATTTTTACGTAACTCTTACGTCAAAAAACGAACGTACGCAGTGGTGAACAGAGCAAATACTAATGAAACCAAGAACGAAGAACTTACTAACAGAAGAAGAGAGTGGAGAAGCAAAAGGAGTCAGTGAATTAGCTGTGGTTTTGGAGGCACCAAAGAGCAGATTAGTAGCGGTTGTGGAGCTCGAAGATACAGTAGCTGATGTCTTCGGTGAACTTATCGAAATGTTCGGTCCGAAAAACGAAGTGGTCGGTGCAACAGACGCGGAAGGAGCGAAGATAGAAGGTGCAGCCACAGATGAAAATAGGCCGGAAAAAGAAGGAAGCGGGGCTGAAGTAGAAGTTGTTCCAAGTGTTAACGTTGATGTCACCTTGGGAACCGCTATAGGAATATGAAAACAAATGCGTTACCTGTCAGTATTAGAACAAAAAATTAAAAGATGTGCAGCGTGTCACACTGAAGGTTAAGTGGAAGAAATAACGTTGTGAGTGGCATCAGCTGAAGGAAGAATGTTGAACAAGTTCGTTTCTTTTCAAGTTCTTTCATGTTTTTAATCGCAGAAAGTAGCGAATCACTGTCATAGTATAGTAAACCACGCTTGTAGCAGAATCTTATGCATGAGCCACGGAGCGGAGGGTAAGTAAACACCGAACCGCGAAACCTGTGTATCAGTGAACATGAAAGATGTGGATTGAGCGGTTAAAAATCCAGGGTTGCTGTAGTAGTTGGCCGAACAAGAAGTACTGAGCCAGAGTAGTACGTGTATTCAGAATGCGTGGTCTTGTGTGTGTAAAGCAGAAGCGATCGAGATAACAAAAAACGAATGATTAGTAAGGTAAACATATCATTGGAAAAATAGTTTGGTATATTTTTAGAGAAACCCAGTTGTCGTTTAATGAAGTGCATAGGATCGAATTGGGATTTAGCCTGCAAATGCTCAAGAGTAAGCGAAAGAAAGTATTTCAAAACACAGCTCTAGTATAACGGAATATCTTAGACAGTGAAACTAAAACGTATCGGACTCGGCTGTCTAATCTAAGTATGATATGATTGATAAATGAAGGAAAGATAAACGAACAAATTGTTCAGGCTGACGAGGAAGTAGCGTACAATCCAAGCTTCGAATGAAAGTGATATATCGATCCAGTGTGCGTATACAGTCTAAGGAGCAAAAACGTCATCAGTAATTCGCCGGCACACTGCACTGGGGATTGGGTGCCTGGTAACCACAACCAGTGGCACTTGGGCTGGGTATATCTTGAGGTCGCCTGTACCTACGCGGATTCGATATGGTAGTCTCTGGAGTATGGAGCAAACGCCTAATATTTTCCACCATCGACCGATAAGAAAAAGATAAACCCTAACCTGAGAAAGAGTTACATGAAATAGTCGAAACCAAACACCAAATGGTGGACGCTAACAGCAATAAAAAGTGCTCCACGAAGATACTTAGAAATAGGCGAGTGGAGATGGTAACCAAGAATATGATCAATCTTCAGTCAACCAGTCAGTGCAAGTTCTTGTCATCATATTATATGATCGCCAGTAACCGTGGGGTCTCCACCGAAGCATTGGCAAACTATGTGGCGAAGTAGGAATAAATGGAGATATGGAGAGCGTAAGATGACCGGAATAAGTGCTTCACTTCTTGTTAGAGATTTTGTCAATGTTACAGACTCTGTAATTAGACATGAAGTGTCGGACACACACGCCAGTAAACGGTGCTATCAACATCAGATAGTGATGCTTCAAAATGCCACAATTCGAAGACTCTAATCGTGGGAAATTTTAATTACACAGTACTCAGGTTACGCACATCGACAGCTAGAGTGGACAAATTGCAGCGTAGCATGGCCCCATCTCGATGGGCTCCACGGGTGATTCAGTCTGAACGACCACACAAACACTTCTAATCCCTTTCGGTGTCTTGCATACTAAATATGAGACAGGAACCAATGTAAGTTGACTGACCGACCGCCCATATGGTGGTAGCTCGTAGACGGGGTCCGATAACAGAATCACTTTGAAGCTGCCAGCCTGTTCAATAGGCCTTGCAAGATGGTTGCACCAAATTCCGAGACAACAGTATAGCCTGAACAAACCATGCTTGTTCTCGGTATGAATTTGCCTCAACTCGAAGATTCAAGGAGTGGAATATGTATGGTGCTGAAAGTGGCGGTAAATAGAAATGTACGAATATAATTGTCGAGTTTAGGACATGCAAAGGCTTTCTCAAGACAGATGGACTACAACCGGAGACTTCAAGTTTGTCAAGGAGTGGCGGTACAACTGCGGTGCTTCGTCAACGAGACAACGAAAATGAGACATGATTGGAGGGCAATTTCGAAGTACTTGTTGTGTGATAGTATTGCGACGCGCAATCTCAATGCGGACCGTGATGCGAAGTGAAGCGAGCCTTAGTCAATTCGAGCAATAGGACCGTAGATGAAGCGTATGGAAAATGGGTGTTGTCCGTCGGAAATACTGCACTCCTTTGCACGTTTCGACCTTGTTTGATCTCACCAGGTGGAGATAGCAGGCCCTGAACTGAGGACCGTTGAGATGTTAGCTGGATCATTCACGACTTTAGACATCGTCGACTAAAAGACGATGAGATATTTTTTGCCTACGGATAGAATCTGTGGGTGCGCCTGAGTGTACTGTAAGTGGAACGATTGAATGGAAACCGCAGAGGCTTTAAAGGACCCACAGAGCAAACATTGCCGAAACGAACACTACATGTACTAAATCCAAGACACAAGTGAGTGGTGACCAAGTAAACAAGTGGTAAGGTAGTACTTACTGAACGTGGTGGAAACACTAGGAGACGAGCTCTGCCCAAACAGCCAGCTAGAAGGTTGTGTGTTCTGAGCGAAACTGAACAGGCCACCGGTGGCAGTACCACTAGTGGTAGCTTTCACAGAAAAGATGCTGGTTACCGGTGGGCCAAAAAGATTACCTCCAAAAGTGAAGCCCGAAGAAGGCGTACCAAAGAGACCAGCAGATGATTGGGTAGTGGACGCCTGTGTGGCACACGTGGAAACGATTGGGGAGGCAACGGCGATGAATCCAACAGTCGTGCTCAACGAGGCCGCTGAAATCAGAAGAAGAGGAACAGAATGTTCCACTAAGTCGCATGAGGAGCTAGCCAGCTGGTTGGACAGAAATTAGTAGGTTTATGGTAGCGCAGCTCTAGAATATATCTCATGCGGTCGCGAAGCTCTCAGCCAAACTGGCTTCGTAAGAAATCAGTGTGGCTACGTGCGGTCAACATCCAAGAGAAGCCGAGTAAGCTAGGTATGCAATCATCCTCAGCGAAGCGCTTGGTGAGTATGCTACCTCCGATTCAATTTACTAACCCAGGCCACAAATACGGTCGATGTAGTAAGTGTGTAACATCATCGCCTCAGTGGGCCTGCACGTGTGCACACATACAGGGTTCCTTGTATTTCTGGTGTCGTCTGATGAGTGATGTCCCCGGTGTGAATGTGTTTTATGTGATGATTGAGTAGGTGCAGATATTTCTGTCACACTACTTTGGTTACCGGCTCCTGAAGACTGTTAATCTTAGCTGGGGGACGGGGTGTACGGTTCTTGTGGCTGTGCTAGGTTCAAAGGGTGGTTCCATTTATGCAGTGTGGAGCGAACTGCGGCCCAGCTATCGCCACTGGTACGTCTGGTATGCATGATTCCCCATTTAGATAAACAGGAATGTTGCTGCTGCGCATGCTGAAGGAGTGTGAGCTGTTTCCGTTGATGAAACGTGGCTCCTATCCGCATGCCTGCCAGTCTTATTCCTTTGACTTTACAACAGATATATAGGTGGATGTTGCAGCGCAAGCCACCCATTGTCCCTCTGTAGGCGTAGGCCTCCTGTGGCTGTCCCCATGGAGGGTGCAGTGACAGGTAAATCCGTAACGGGATGCCGCCAACCACATATATTGATGTAAACCTACATCTACAACATAACACTCTGGTTATGATGGACATAAGCTGTTGCGTCGTCATATTTTCTTAGGGCAGTCACGCTTGATGCTCTAACAATAGTCAGTCATTATGTGTTAGTCCGGTCGTTCCTGACCACGCTCTTCCAGTGTCATCAAATATTGATGACGAGGTTCCTCTCGTTCGTCACTTTTACGGCCCCAAGATTTAGGGAGAATTAATCAGTACTTGTAACAGACGCTTGCAAACTCGCTGGCCATTAGGCCCGTAACATATATTGCGACAATCCATGGTACTCTTTCTTGCTCCCTTCATACCTACCCCATCTCATTTGAATGATCCCATAATACCACCTCTCCGCATATGTTAAACGCTCACAAACTACCTCATATATTGGGGTTGCTCTACACATTCCGCCTCCCCCTTTACTATCAACAGATGCTATAAACCTCACTCTGAAGTTGTCACAGATAGCACTGTAACCAATATAGATACAAATTCTAATGAGTATTTTGGCCCAAACACGAGTCAGAATGCTTACCGAATGGTGTTGCTTAATATACGTCCACTGTAAAATAGGATTTATTTACTCCGTACTTTCGTGCATGCTAATAAACTTGAACTTCTGTTGCTTACTAAAACCTGGTAAAACACAAATGTACCAAACCAAATGATTTCAACTGACGGATATAAATTGGTCAGAAGTTATCGAAAGATAGGTAGGGGTGGAGGTCGCGTTATTTTCGACTCACAAAACCTACTTGTTCCTGAGTACCCACTTCCGCTTATCAGTCCATCTCATAATTTCGTCAGGCTAATCTTGTCGTCCGGTGGCAACTGATCTATCGTAGGTTGTATATATCGCCCACCTGGTGCCAGCCAGTATGACGAGATTCAACTAGTTAAGGTTTTTACCAACATTCTGGAACATACTGCAAAACAAAGTAATCTGTGAGAACTTCATCCTGCCTGACATACGCTGACCTAGTTTAGTACCAACTAGGAATCATGCAAACTTTGTTACTTTTCTTATGACTGAGGAATGTAATCAAAAAATCCATCTACCTACAAAAGGTACAAGTGTGTAGGAGCTAATTTTTACTTTAGGCCTTATTTGAATTGTCACTGATGTACTAAGTGGCCTTCCAGGATGGGACCGACCACAAGTTAGTCATCTGCAACATAGAGGTCGAGCCCCCATAGGTGCATTGAAAAATATACTTTCCTTCATCAAAATGTAAACCAAAACTCACTCCCTACTATACACCGGTTTCAAAATTGGGACCTCTTCATTTTTTCTTCCAGGATGTAACTGCTATTTGTCACAACATACACTATTATTGCAATTATTGGTGCCCAGTAAAAAGAAATCTTGTGCAAGATCTTGTGCTAGCTTCACTACGGCTGAGAACGATAGAAAAAATGCGCACACAAGCTCAAACGTATGAAAAACTCGTGATTTAAGCGTGCTGTAGCGTCTCCAAAGATTTATGGTTGAAAATCATGCCAGGAGACTTAGGCATTTTGAGCAAGAAGAGGAATGAAACTTATACAGTAAAAACAAAGTTGGTGCGCTACATCATATTAAATAAAACAAAAGAGCGATAAATTGTCTGCCCTCACATTATCATAAAAGTTGACAGTGTTGTCGACACGCCTACTACTATAGCAGATGTCTTTAGTGCATACTTTCTTGAAGCTTTCAGCGCCAAAACTGCGATTCTGGTACCTCTCATCTGATCTGTCATCTCTTAAACTGTTTCCGTTGTGGACATCAACATCGGAGTCATTAAAACCATGATTAACTTGCTTCGGCCCTCCAATAACCCTGGTATCGATGGTATCTCTACAACAGTAAGCAAGTGCGGTAACGTTGATGATATCCCAGTACTATTACTGAAAATTGTCTCCTGTGCTTACAGTCGGGCCAGTGTCCTGAGAAATGGAGAAATCTGTTGTCATAACGCGATGTAAACTGGGACATTCCAGCTTTCTAAATTTCAGTGAACATGTGAACTGTAACTTAACTAAAGCAATGTATGTAATGAGACGTTTCAGTCAAGGGACAAGACTCATGGCACGAAAAATCAACATAAGACCAATTAGATTAGTGTTGCGTTACGTTCAACAAGCAACGTAAATGTAACATGCAGGCCGTAGAAAATGTTCAAGGTGCCTTCACCAAACGCGTCTTTGGTTACTCCACAATTTATTCCTTATAGAAATAATGAACTAGCATTTGAACATTTGTGGTTGTATAGATTACATTTAAACCTTGGTTTCCTACACAAACTTGTGTGGCACAAAGTGCATAGTGCAATTCCGGTTTGAAGCCAGATATGGAATACGTGACACAGAATGTATAACTGTAGTACCTCCATTCAGGAGCACAATCAAACAGAACTTTTAGCTTATATTAAATAATGTATCAGTTGCACAACATAACGGCGGTTCGCTTCCGTGCGACGACCAGTAGTCGCACGCGGGGTGAGTATAGCGCGAGGACGCTCACTGCTACACGGATTCGAACCCGCGCCGCCAGATTGCGAGAGTAGGTCGTTACCAGTAAGCCACGGGTCGACACTTTTATCATATAAGGTTCAGCCTGTATTGAATAGGCAACCTTGCTGCAAATGGCGTACAAGAAACTAAGCATATTCAAGAAAATGAGTAAGGTTTTCCTGGCACCAGCGAAAGTGGAACAGACCTTAAGTTTGCAATTAAACGATGATGAATTGAGGAAGGACCGGGTCATATATCAAATAAAAAGAACGAGGGAGTCATTCGTCTATCGTTTGTCTATCTCTGCGTTTTATTCCCATTATCACTTGTAACCCGCGTTATGTTGGCTTTCTATACTCAGTGACCGATTCCATACTCCTTTGCCATGTCCACCGAGCGATCGATAACGGCTATTTATACAAGATCAAATGTCTGAAATTAATGAACAAACACTCTTCAAAATCTGATGGCTTCGATTAGTCGTGATTTGCGATAAAGCACCAAAAACTGCAGAAATGCTAAAAACTGCATTTGGGTTATGTGTACTGCTTTTTATCCTCTACGAAACCCTGGCCGAAGAGTATAAGGTCTTTCGGTCGAAATCTCTGTATCATGGTCGTTATTCGCCAAGATTATCCATCAAATTTTGATTGGCCTACCTGCGAAAGATTGTAATTAGTAACATTTATAATTCCTTATACCTTAAATTCTTCCTTATTTCATTGTTGGCCACGACTGGGTTGATCTCTTTAGGTGTTGGATTACAGCTTCCAAGCGAAAAATTGTACCCATGCAAGGCATACCGAACTGATTCACTGGTATTTAACAAAAAAGTGCTGTAGTTGAATGATCCGCATGAAAGAACGAGGTGGGTCTTCACTGCCATTATTGTAGGCATAAAAATAGCCCTTGAAAATTTGTTAAACGAGTAATGGCCTACTTGCTATTTGCCACAATGGCCCACAGTGTTGGAGCATGGAATGGTGGGTGAAACCTATCTAGGATATCCCGTGTATTGAAGCAGATCTCTTGGGGACGGTTCCATGGATGGCCGTATTACTTTACTTGTACTTTGTGTTAAATCTGCATTTGTTATTATTCCCAATTTCTTAATCTCTCTATACGGTAAAACTGTCAATAATTTCAAAATCCCATTTAAGAGCTATCGTGTAAAACGTGAACAATTAACTGTTTTATGCCATCTTGTTGAACAAAATTGACTAGACCACTCAGTTGGACTGTGCTTCGCACCTTCGAGGAATATACCCATTATGTACTTATTACTGACTATACAAAAAATGCATCTTCATGTCCATGTTGCACTAAAGGTCGCGAAATACCAACAACACGCTGCTAACCTCTCCCTCATAATTATCTGGCTTTTTGTTCCCACGACCTATTTGCATAGCTGCCACAAATGGCTCCCAAGCGTTTGTCTCCTTAGGCTCTTATCCATGTGGCGAACTGTCCATCAAACATCTGGGCACGAATTTGAGAGCCGTTGAAAACAGCAGCTTTGGTCATCAATAAAGACAACGGCGGAAAAGCACATTATGTACCGAAAACACGCCATCAGTATTCAAAGCTGCCACTAACAGTTTCGTAAGGCCAAATTTCAAACGTAGTGGACGAAAGAGGATCTATCTGTTGACAAATGGACTATTCATCATGTTTGCCATGCCAGCCTTCCGAGTTTCGCGTTTTGGGCACTCCTTTATGTGTCCAAAGTTCCTCATAATTTCGACTGTCCTACATACAGAAATAACATGAGAACATGAGAAGCTCCACATCGTCAGAACAACACAAATGATCCACGGTTTACTGTGAGGTCAATAACCATTTTCAAACCATTGTATTTTTCGAAGACATTCGTCGAGTAACCCACTGGAAATGCTTTATCTACATTATCAGTATGCAAGAAAACACATCTGAGACTATGCTTTGAACCGTCCAAAAATTGATCTCCCCCTAGTGGCGGATCATAAGAGGCAAAACCCAATTGTAATAAAGGATTTGGAGTACCATGGCAAAAAAACAAACTGTTTTCAAAAATAGGCAACGATGATCTCAACACGTTTTGAAAGAAAACTGTTGCCGTGCAGTTAAGATTTTTTTAAATAGCAAGGAAGATGGTAAGTCAGTCACTCTATTGGAGAGCCCCAAATTAAGCAATAAGTAAATCAATTGTGGGGTTGATGAAGGTTTAGTCACATATGCGGAGTTTTATAAACCGAAGTCGGATTCATGTAACTGGGATCCAGCTTCACGCTCACTAAATTCATCATCTGCTGAAGCAGAATATTAAAATTTTGCAACTGGAAGCTTTTCGAAATGTGGAATGGGAGGACTTGCAGAGGAGATACTAAAATAAGATATGTTATGCCGATTTTTCGCACCAATAGATTTGGTAATAGCATACTATGTAGGTTCTGGCAAAATCATAGGAACTGTAAAAGGTAGGCCCCTGCGTCTGCCTGCTGTCTAGTCACGAAGCATTTGCTCAAAATAATGGCACACAATGTGATGTGTCCAGTTTTGTTTTGATAACCATAGATTATCTCAAGTACGTTTTACAGACATGTTTTACAAAGGGTGGTATCCCTCATTTGGTGAACCAGTATATTACAGCTGCATCTATAGCTAAATGCATTAGGTTCATTTGCAAAGTTATGTCTGCTTGAGTAAGTCCCGGTAATATCTGAAAATAACATGGATTGGTACATAATTTTATAGTTATGTAAAACGTGAAAATGCAGGAAAACCTGACGGTCAACATGCATCTTGGACTTTTCCAGTACAATTGGTTGTTCATTCGGAGTGAAAACCGCTTCCGCCAATTTTCAACAAATCACGGATACGATACGGGACGATATCCCTGGCACACAAGTTTTCGCCACCGTATCATCCACAATCGAACGGTGTGTAGATACTATTAAACCCGCTCTTCACAAAGCGGAAGGAACGAGGGTGTACCAGATGCAATTCAGCCGTTTTTAAGGATATATCGAAACACTCCGAATCCAAACACACCGGAGGGTAAATCTCCTTCTGATTTTCTATTTGGACGAAAAATTAGAACAACATTTGATAGTCTAATCCCTAGAAATGTTGGAAAACGCAACGGATAAACGAGAGAGGAGCTGGATAACAGGCTGCGTAGGTTCAAGATCAGCGATTTGGTGTACGCACGAAACTTCCAAACGCCGGGAAGATGGTCTAGCGGAACGGTTATTGGCAAGATGGGTGAGATTATTTATGAGATATTGGTCGCAAAGGACAAGTGGACCAGACACGTCAATCATCTACGACAGCAGCATGGAAATACCCAAAGACCTCAAGAACCAGCAGCACCACGGTAGGACATACTACTAGATACATTTGGTTTGGAAAACGGAACTGATACCCAAAGCGGAACACAGCCGGTCGAACAGGCACCACACCACCTGTCATGTAGACCAAGTCGAAGAAGAAAGCAACCGTGATGGCTACAAGTGGACCCCAGGGTAGAAAGCTACGACCAAGCCAAAATGAGGAAAATTAGTAAGAGCAGTCAATCGAAGGACAGGTAATGGAAAAGTAAGCGGAGCCAATGTTCAGATACGAGGTTGCGCGGTCTTACCGCGGAACACGTGTGCTGTCTGCTACAATCAAACGTCATCATCACTCGCGTAAAACGACGTTTGACACTTTCGCCAGAATTGGGAATCGGTTGCGAATTGATCGGCCAGCAAATACAAGCCCGCGTCAAAGGAGTAGAAGTAATCTGTCAAATATGGTAAAACTGTGGGACGGAATTCACTCACATTGGCTGAGAACCAGACGCAGAAGAGTGGGTGGCCATGGCTTACAAAATTAGCATATTTCGTTCACCAATAAATTGAGTTGACCTACTCTGTAGATATACTCTGTCCACCGAGTTTTGACGTTTTGTAATCCTTCGGTTGGCTAGTCGCGTGACTGAGCAGTCAGACGGTTGCAGTCTCACAGGTGAATTAAGGCAGCAGTACAACAAAAAGAATGCTCTGGCATGAAAGCGGGTTGCTGAGAAAGGACTGTGTGTCGTTATTCTTACCCGGGGTGGTGGAAATGGAAACGTGTGAAGCACCGGAGGTGGTTGTGGAAGCGTTGGAGAGGATCATCGGAGAGGTTGAAGTTGTTGCACCTAAAACTGACGTAGTGGATGGCAATGTAATGCCGACAGAATCGGCGGTTGTTGGTACAGCAAGCGATATTGATCCAAAACTGGATACTGATGCCTTGGACGAAAGAGTTTCCTGGATGGTGACTAAGGAAAAAGAGGGTACTATGGCAAAATATCGATTACAACTAAAAAACGCTTTCTGCGAAACACAAAATCAGCTTAGATGTTTGTACTTCAGTATGCTTAAGAAATTCGTGACTCATAAGACACTAAAGAATAAGTGAATAAATGTTTATATAAAGTAGTGAGCCAGGGAACATTATCTGAAATTGAGAACTTCGCTGTGTGAAACCATTCGCATGGGTGCGAGTGGGTGCAGTGAATGTGAGTGGTAGAGAAATTCGACACACTAAACTGCGTATTATAAATTATAGGGCGCAGGAAACAATGCATACACAGTACATTGGATGGAGCGTGCATTTCACACGCACTTACTGGTTGGCTCGACAGATGGCGCGGAAGACAGAATTGATATAGAGATGTCTGCCTTTCTGGGCACTGTGAACCCGTTAGATGATACTGTGATTGGGTCTTGGAGTTTGGCAGCTTCAGATGAGACTGTTGGCGAACCAGGTGGTGGGAAAAACGCGGTTTTCTGGCCCAGAATGAAGGAAGCTAAGGGGGACGAGGGTGTCTGATCGGTAGAGCCAACCGATACATTTGGCTTGGGACCGAGGAGAATTCGACTGAATGGAGTTATCGCAGATGCTGACGGTGAATTGCTCGCGGAAGAGGTTTCGTGGACTTTTGAATCTGGTAGAACAGAGGATTCTTTGACTGGACTATCAGCGGATGCCACTGGGTTAGAAGGAAAACACAGTAGGAAAATGCAATGTTACCATGAACGAGTGGTAGGCTCGCAGTGGACAAGGTGACAATTTGTACACATCACAAAGAAAAGTTGCTTAGAGTAAAAATGGTGTCAAACAGAAACAATATAAAAAGGCTCAATTTAGATTTGGAAGAACTTCAAAAATCCCACGAAGCATGGTGGTGCTCTGAAAAACAGCAAAAGTGAATTCTTCAGTTCCGGCTAGATAACCATGAGCTAAGAAAAAAAACGGAATTGACTGCAATTGCAGCGACTATGGCATTCCCTGCAAAGTTGCATAAAAGGTCTAAAATGTTGCAAAGGATGCGCAAAATTGTGCGAAGAAAGTCTAAAATATTGCAAAACCCTGTGCGATCCGCCAGCCGCTCAGAGCCAATCCTCATTGGCCGGATGCCAAGGTACGGTGCGTCAGTCTGGGGAGGTGGACGCACTGCCTTTGGACTGGGTGAGACTTGTGAATGAACCTTAGAGGCATGCACTTCGTTGACCAAGTGATCAAGTGTCACGATAACTGATCATCGTTTGAATCTTGGCGCCATTTGTGACAAATGTCATTGCCTGTCGTGTAAGTGCGAAATACTGCTAGGCAGCCGGAGTATGTACGGCACATATATCTCTCAACACGAACTGGGGTGCGCAAGAATCCGTTACTTCAACTTTTATAGCGCTTATCGAAATAATTCTACGTTGATAAACATGGCACTGACAGAACATCAGATACAGACAAGCGGAATTGTAAAGTCATTCCTGCCATCTATCTGAGCTCAGGAAATGTATCTTGCGAATGCGCAAATTCCTCACAATTGGGGTTTTCAAAGTGCAGTCGTGCGAACATCGGGGCGCTATAAACTACCCACTCTGAAGGTATCTTTCACGCACAAGTATACGTAAGTAATAATACTGCCGTTCACATTCACTATGTGGCGCATTCCCTAGCTCGCACCCTTGGTCTTTGGGTTCACTGTGAATATATTGCATTTACACGAGCACCGACAATTGTCTACATCGCATACAAGACACTGTTGCAACATTTGACCGTAGTCTAGCCCGGCCAGCGGTGGACAAGTTGATTGAGTGTTAGTCTGGATTGGTTCAACATCGATCACTTTACTTCTTGTCGTATTTTCAACCCAATTATGTTTACCTAGTTCAACCTACCCTTGGTCATCGCGATTTGTATGATTGAACTTGTCAACGGACGGGGTGGAGGGACATACATGGGCGTCGCACACAGAAGGTGCCGCATATTAGAAACCGGAATGTCCTAAAGTTCAACGGTATGTGAGCGATGTGACTGGCCGTGCTAGTCTGAGTTCAAATGTTGCGACTGCAATAATGATGTTGATGAAGTTTTGTACTTTAATTCCCCCACGTTGAGCCAATCCAGACTAACACTCAGTCAACTTGTCCACCGCTGGCAGCGCTAGACTACGGTCAAATGTTGTAATCGAAATAATGACAAAACTGCACACATCGCTAATGGAGACACTGTGTCCTGTGTGCGGTGTAGACAATTGTCGGTGCTCGTGTAAATGCAACATAATCACAGTGAACCCAAAGACCAAGGGTGCGAGCTAGGGAATGCGCCACATAGTGAATGTGAACGGCAGTATTATTACTTACGTATACTTGTGCGTGAAAGATACCTTCAGAGTGGATAGTTTATAGCGCCCCGATGTTCGCACGACTGCACTTTGAAAACCCCAATTGTGAGGAATTTGCGCATTCGCAAGATACATTTCCTGAGCTCAGATAGATGGCAGGAATGACTTTACAATTCCGCTTGTCTGTATCTGATGTTCTGTCAGTGCCATGTTTATCAACGTAGAATTATTTCGATAAGCGCTATAAAAGTTGAAGTAACGGATTCTTGCGCACCCCAGTTCGTGTTGAGAGATATATGTGCCGTACATACTCCGGCTGCCTAGCAGTATTTCGCACTTACACGACAGGCAATGATATTTGTCACAAATGGCACCAAGATTCAAGCGATGATCAGTTATCGTGACACTTGATCATCCTGTCCACGGTATTGGCTCAGTGTAACACTTAGTCAACAGGAGAGTCAATTTTTAGACGGACGGGGGTTTCAGACACTTAGTGAGAAGACGTCCAGGATGACAAAGCAGGCCAGGAAAATTGATTCGAATCGGTGACCTTATGATTGCAAGCCAAGCGTGCAGACCACTCGGTCACCAGGCTTGCGGTCTCTTTTCAGATTAGCAAGAAGTTTCGCCCTGAAATCTTTTTGAGTCTTCTTGTGCTCGCTATCAGCCGGAACACGTTCGCTCCGATGGCTGGGCCATGTGTTGCGCATGCCAGCGCACCGACTCCCGCGACGTGCATTGTTTGCGCGTTGTCGGTGCGGTTGGAAGAGGAGGAGGGGAGGCCAAGTGATGACTTGGTCGAGAGAAATGAAAACCCTCACTTCGAAGTTGGCGTCGGTTGGTGCATCCCGACTGCCTGGCTGAGGTCCTAAGGACGGTGAACACGTTTGGTTGGACTCACTTGTTGATATGGCTAGGAGCCGGCCCCAATAGCGTTTGTGTTGTGAGTTCCTTTGTCCATCCCCCTCCTGCTTAGCATCCCCCTCCAATCACGATCTCACTCGTTAGGCATAATATGACTCTCTTCTACCGCAGCCAGCTGTTAACTCACTGGAACGATGTCCATCCGTTATTGGGGACTCAGCGGGCGTGCCACTGTTTGTTTTCCTTTTCTTGTCTTTTGTATTGCGGCACAATAGCTGAGGTGCCTTCCACCTCCAGCCAACGTGTAATGATGATGATGATGATGAGACTGCGTAGTGACCCAATGTGCAGGTTGGCGATTTGATTTGCCACATTAAGACATACCCGCTGCTAATAAAGTCTGCCGAATTTTCGACCAGTGATGTTCTATTGAGTTCGATGAGCGCTTATTCAGCTCGGATACCAGTGTCTTCAAGTAGTACACGAAAAGTGCCTGTAAATTTTGAACACGAGTATTTAAACAATTGAAATAGCTGCATTCAAGACGGCACTCTAAAATTAAACTTGTGATTGTTGTTATGTGAAACGAAATATTGGATGGCAATTTCAACTGTGGGCTTTACAACTGCGAGAGCGGCAGTAAGTGTACCTGCGCCAGGGACAGCAAAAGTAGTTGCTACGCCAATGTATCCACGCCAACTACAGACCCATTTGTTTACGCACGCTATTGGGTCAAACGTGGGATCATCTCAAACGATCAAAACAGTATCCAAGTCGTACTGGACAGCTATTCGCGCCTTTCTGGCACGCAAATTAAATTGGGCTTACTGTAGGAATGGTTGCTTTTAAATCAAAGTACAGCTTCCGAACCGGTTGATGTGGGTTACGAACTTGACAGACCAACTTTTAATCGGATAACGAATTAACGCGCCAGTGCACTCAAATACAGTGGGCAAACATCGCACAGAGATGGTTTCCAGTAGACACGCGAATTATTCGTTCAGCTTCAATGACGACATCTTGTCTAGCAATGGACGCGTTTGCGAACTCGCATTTGCGCATCTATCAGTTCCTCTCACTCTTGGAAAAGGCTGACATAAAGTGCGTAGTAATTTCCTATTCACTACTATTCAAATATCCACGCTGATATCCCATACTGTGATGTATCTGACGGTTGCTTCACGCAGCAAGCGCACTTGGTCCTACAATGCACCTTCCAAACATCCTAGTTTTCCGAACGAAGAAACTGTATCTACATTATCGCATGCTGATCATGAAAGAGTACAGCGCAGCGAATACCGGCATGAAAAGGATCGTAAGTTGAACATATCACTCGGGCATGGCTCAATAGAAGCCGGTCCCGTGCCACTCCCTTACGCTAGACATCATATATCGCTTCAACCCCGGTAGGAACACATAAACTTACGTATGTGCATACATATTTTGAGAACACTGTGAATACTCACACGTCCATACGCACTGCCAGTGACGAGCTATACAATCAGATACGTAAAAAGGCCAGCAACATGATCAAAACGTCATTTTTCTAGACAATTAGGAAAATCTACACGCACATGTCGAATAGCATTACGAAATCCCACAACGCTGATATCCTCGGTGGCTGCTCCGGCAATGCGTTCAAGAAACTGTAACCTCCATTCCATCGGCATCATGAGTTTCTGGGGATCCCCGGCCAGAAGTTCCTCGTAATGCACTCTCATCTCATTCTTCACTCTGGCCTTCACTACCTGCCAAACATTCTAGATCGGATTGTGGAACGGAGAGTATGGGCTCAATCTCAGTAAAGTTACTCCCTCGTATCCATCTACTGACGACAGTTCTTCCAGTCGTGTGTGACATGGTGCATTATCAAATACCACGTCAAACTGCCGGAGCTCCACCTTCGGTTTCAGGCCGTCTAAATAGCCTCGCAGCCATCCGAGAGATAGGGGACCTGTGAATGAGCCTCTTTGGGTGGTCATCGACACTTTCCCCTTCATTGTGAGTGTACCGATCAAATGCAAATTGAGGCCTCTTCAGTTGGCAACTTTGCAACAAGCCCTCACTCCTCTGGGCGCCCGACCACGAGTACGTTTGCAGTACACGTTGAAGTTTGCTTCGTCAACTTAAATGAAGAAGTTGCCATCACTCAACTTGCAGAAACTGCTGAACGAATTCCCTGCGTATAACTTTGGTTCGCTCATTTCCCTTGAGAACCTGATAGATGTTCTTCATAGTTATCAATCGACCATGCAGGTGCCGTGCGATTGTTGACTTCGGAATGTCCTTGTCCGTTCCTGTTCGTACTCGTACTCGCATTTCCCGTAGCGTAAGAGTTGAGTCCCTTGCGATCCAATCCAGGATGTCATCTACATCTTCCTCCGACAGAATCCTCTGATGACCGCGCGCCTGCGTAGAACTCGGCTGCTGATCAAGAGAACGACGAATCCATGAGTAGACAGTTTGATATTTGGTGTTGGTGCCACCAGCTGCCAGTCATCACCGTTGACGAAGGCGCCCAAAAGTCGGTCACGAATGTCTGATGAGATACTCTGTCGAACGCGAGAACGCACGCCGGCGACGTTAGTATCATAGACATGATTTCGGTCGTGCGCTTATGTTCCAACTGTTCGTTGCTCTCACACCAATTGTGATCCACCGTCTCGGGCGTGAGTGGGGCGCATACAAGCCCGTCGCACCGCCGAAGTGCATGCCTCTAAGGTTCATTCACAAGTCTCACCCAGTCAACGGGCAGCGCCCACCTCCCCAGATTAACGCACCGAACCTTGGCATCCGGCCAATGAGAACACAATTAAGCTCTGAGGATTGGCTCTGAGCGGCTGGCGAATCGCGCAGGGTTTTGCAAAATTTTGGACTTGCTTTGCAAACTTGGGACTTTCTTTGCAAAATTTTGCGCATTCTTTGCAAAATTTTGGACCTTTATGCAACTTTGCGGGAAATGCTATAGTATGATCATGACAACAATGAAACAGTGGGTGAAAGGAAGCTTGACAAGACTAAAACGTTGAATAAGCAGTCATAAACAAAGTTACATGCACAGAAAAAAGGGAATGAGAAAATGTAGGAAGCGCCGTGGAAATGCGTACTTGTACTTCTCACCCAGTCTACTCCCGAGAGCGAATACGAAAAAATTCTAACCGGTAAGTTTGAGAAACGAATAAAGTAGCTAATCACAGGAATTCTGGACAGAAGTGCGCGAGAAAACAGCAATCTCTGGACGAGTAAGTCGTTACATGGGATAAAGCTTATCTGATTGTTTACCAAAAAGAGTATATCACACAAGAGATACGTGAACTCACTGGTTATCCAGTTGTTGATGTCAAAGACAATTTATGTTTTATGGGATGCAGAATTATCGTGCTTCTGAGTGTCGCCGCAAAGAAAGCGTCGGCCGAAAATGTGGTAGGACAGACTACCTAACCCGCATGTGTATATCGGAAACCACCCGAATGAGTACTCCCGCTAAGCAGAAGCGTCATAATAAGCCGCAGCTTGCAGTCAGCAGAATAAATTTCGTTTACTTTGCAGTGCATCACCTAATAAATGCCCTCAACATGTAAGTATGGTTAGTGAGAATGAATCGATCAATATGTGATAAGACACGAGGGTTGTAGTTACCTCTATAAACCATAGATCAATTAAGAGACTGATAAGCTTACAATAGTGAAATACCAAAATGCCAGCCAACACTGGAGAGCCAACGGTGGGGGAAAACGCATGTTTAAAGATAGGCACAGGAGGTGGGAATTCACCCTACCACGGACTGTGGTAAGGGAGAAAAGGTGAAATCTGATACCAAAACCGATGAAATCCTTTCCAGAGACAAAGAGACAAACGAAGACCTGGTTGGAGGCCACAATCTAAAAATAGCATCGAAGTAGTTTACCAAATTACATAAACAGACGGATATTTTACATACTAATCTAGAAATGCTCAGACGTCAGGGTCGTCTTCTTGGGACTCGTTAGTGGCGTACATTTTCTCGATAACATTCAGGGAACCGAATTGGACCTCGAGTGGGTAGTACCAATGGCCAGAAGCTTATGCCACTGAGCAACAGTGGACGATTACTGAGGATAATGAATCAAAATCTAACTGTCATATAGTGCATGACTTATGCACCACTGTCATGCAGGTTACTGTGGATGGCCCTTAAGGAATGAAGAATTCCATAAAAGAGAATGAAATGGCCGTCTGGTGTCTTTTGGATCGGTAATACAGTAAACTAAATAAATCCCACCAATCCCTCTACTCATGAGTAGTTACAACAGTAAGAAGATCCACACATCTGGTCTCCGTCGCAATTCCACACAATTAGCAGGCGTAAGCTATCTTCCGAATGTTCAAGTCTAAAACGCGTAGAAATTTTGAAGCCAACGACTCGATTGGTAATCAATTTAACTTACTGGAGTACGCATTGAAATGCCTGCTGGCTCCACTAAAACGCGAAATGTCATGACTAGAACAGTTGCAGACTGCAGCGATGATGCTAGCGAAACGATAGTTCGTAAGGCGAAAAAAACAGGAAACCGTAGCTGTCTGCCTCGAAATACAAAACTGCTGTTACATCAGAAGTTACCCCACTGAAATACGAACGTTTGCGTTTTGGCGCAAAATTCGAAAAAGCCTCTTCTTTCTGTGAACTACATACGACTGGATCTCTTATATCCATAAACACAACTGAGACTCAGGAGCCTGCAAGCTGGTAAAACAATGTGAGTGTTAAGCATAGTTGACAGATTAAATATGGAACCATTCGAAAATGGTTTGCCCGCAGGATATAACATGTCTTGGGCTTCAAAAAAAGGCGAAAACGAAATAATGCTCCATTTTCCATAAATTACCATATGAAACAACGGCTGAATAAATGTTTCGAAATACTGGTAGCTCGGGTTGATGAATCAATTGTTCATTTGTTCTCCGAGCTTGGCGGTTTTCTCGCAAACGTTTCACCACCATGCGAGGTGGCATCCTCAGTGCAGTGATATGTAGCGTACAAGCTTACTAAATGAATCCTCCCTCCATGATCGACCTGCAGGTGACTTTGAACGTGGCAGTGTCGATTTTAGGTCCCGTGACCTCTACCCACTTTCCCCAAGGCTAAAGTCGGCGCCCGAGTTGTTCTGCCTCAAACCGCGTGACAAAAGGTTCTTTATTTCTTTCTGTCGTAGTGGTTCGTATATTGAATCGATGTCCACACGCAGGTTGATTGAATGTTTCGTTGAGAACCAAGCTTCCAAGAATTCTCTTTCTTTTCTTGTTTCACCCCGTGCCAGGACTTCTGCTTTGCTCCAATCGAAGCTATGTCCTTCTTCATATACATGCATTGAAACTAGCGACGATGCATAATGCTTTATACAGGCCCTCTTATGTTCTTGTATCCTTGTTACCAATTTTCTTCCCGGTTGGCCAACATAATCCCTTTCGCAATCTCGGCAAGGTATTTTGTATACCACATTGCGTTGTTCATGTGCCCGTAGTTTTTCTTTTGGTTTTGAAAGGGTTTTTCTCAACGTGGCAGTTGGTTTGTGTGCTACGATGAGATGATGCTGTTTGAATAGTCTGGCTGCCATTTCCTATATGTTCTTCATATAAGGCAGAACAACCCGTTTCTCCGTTGTCGTTGTTGTTGTGTTTGTTGTTGCCGCTGCTGCTGCTGTTGTTGTTGTAGGTTGTATGTTGACGTTGTTGTGATGCAGACATCTTCGGATGAAGCTTCGTGGGTATCCGTTGAGTTGGAAACATTTAAGTAGGTGTTTTTCTTCCTTTTGCTTTGCTTCTGTGGTACTACAGTGTGTTTGCACTCTGCGAAACAGTGTCCGCACACAGCTTACTTTGTGGCATTTCGGGTGGTTGCTGTTAAAGTTCAGAATTTGGTCTGTGTGTGTGCCTTTTCTGTAGACCGATGTTTGCAGCTCGCCTTAAATAGTTCTTGTTACTAATACATCTAAGAAAGGGAGCTGCCTTTCCTTCTCCAGTTCCATTGTAAATTGGATCCCTTCCATGGCGTTATTCAATAGCTGTTGTGCGACTGTTATTTGGTTGTGTCTGATTATCACAAAAGTGTCGTCCACATACCGAATCCACAGTTTCGGATTGATGAGTGGTAGTACCTCCTCCTCCAATTTCTGCATAACCATCTCTGCGATGAGCCCTGACACAGGTGATCCCATTGGTGCGCCTTTCAATTGCTCGTAAATCTTTCCATTGAATGAGAAGTGGGTCGATAAACACAAGTGGAGTAGTTTACATACATTTTCGGTCGTCATTTTACCGATTTGTTGTTCACTGACCTTCAGCCGTTCCGTGATGACCGCTATTGCTGTCTGCAAGTTGACAGACGTGAAGGGTGCAGTCACGTCGAATGATATCATTGTTTCATCATTATCTACTCGCAGGTCTTTGATCTTTTGCAGAAACTGTTGGGCATTGGTTATGGAATATTGCGATCCATAGGTTAAATGTTTGAGGCGTCTCCACATTTATTTCGCCAGGTTGTAGGTGGGTGTTCCAGGGAGAGACACGATGGGCCGCAACGGTGCATTATCTTTGTGCACTGAGGATGCCAACTCGCATGGTGGTGAAACGTTTGCGAGAAAACCGCCAAGCTCGGAGAACAAATGAACAACGGCTGAATAATTTGTACAGAAAAAACGGCTCATTGCTGTACGAACATTTTAATCAGAAACGACTAAACACCACTAAGAAGGAGGCTTGCTTTCAGACGCTCACACCAATCCCATCTAGAACGATGTAAAGCCCAGAAGATCACCAAGACCTCTCCAATCGAAAGGTACTCATTAGCATTGAGCCCACCAACTAATCCAGGAGGTTTCGCTGAATGACAAATATATTGGCACGCGCACAAAATAATTAGTTACAAATCTAGTAGAAGATACTAACATGTCATATGACCCTTACACAAGCGACGGCCCTGGAAAGTAGGTGGCAACAACTAAGATTCAAATTAGAGTGAAATTAAAAGTATTGAAAACTCAAATGAGCCACCTCCAAATGAATATCACATCAATCGTCCGTGGTCACAACTAGAAACAGATACCATCGCAGGGCGCTGCATTCATAAAACACCATATAGGAATACTCAACAGCCGATAACATCTAAACGACCTTCACCAAGAGATGAGAAGCGCAGATTAAATCAGTTGTGGAACACCGTATGCAATCGTAATTCTACATATGAGATTGGAATTGATACTGCGGTCAATAACCTAGTGTCCACCATCACAAAAGATCCTGCTACGTACCACTCAAACACAGGGACGGCAAAATTCTAAATAAATATTTATTCCCGACTATGCGAGGCACGCCCAAGGAGGTAAGATCAGATGTGGTTTCTTATGACAAGCCTGGAAAAACGTATGGGGACATACCATTTCAATCCCGCACTACATCTCAATGGTAGCCTCAGTGTTTAGTCTTCCCTCCATTGCCACTTAGTCCAACGTAACAATCTCCTTGCACATTGCCAAGAGATACTTTTACGACAGCATCAGCCTCAACCAAAAAGGCCTCCGAAAACGACCATGCAGACTAAATGTCCGAGTATTTTCGACGCTGGAGTCAGTACAAGGTAACTCAGCAGATCACCAACACATTCTATCCGTCAGCAAGAAGTGAAAAAGACCTCAGTTATCGTCTCGCAACTCAGCAGAACCTAATTATTTCGTTGCGGTACACCAACTAAGTCCATGATGCAGGAGAATGTTCGGCAAAAGAATTCGCGCATTACACCTAATTATTTTCATCAACTCGGTCATCATAAATACTCAATCGTTATTACCCAAAATGGATTTCCTTACAACGTTTATATTCCTTTAGATCCCTCAAATTGTATTACTGACACATGGCGCATATCAGCTATATGTCAGTTCCAGTTGGAAGTTATCGGTTATCGGTGGTCTCGAGGTGACCGTCTCCGCATACGCGGCGGTCGATTTTCCCTATACAAACACCATGGCACAATAGCAATATCGACTGACCAGTTAAATTACAATGGTTTAGATGACACATTATAGTTGACAAATTCGGCCCATGATCTTCTACTGGGTTGCTTGTAGATCACCTAATGCTATTATGCATGGATCCAAACAGTTAATGTTTGCCATTAGTAGTGCTTCTACCACTCCAAACAGGTGGAAATTCCTAGGTGGATATTTCAATCTACCAAATGGAGACTGAATATAGCATAGGCTTAAAACAACTGGCGAATATATGGAAGTAATCAAATCGGTTTGGATCAATCGACGAACTCGACACGTTAGGCGAGCTACGAGATTAGACATCCCAGATGTTGTTTATCATAGACACTAAATCCGATTACTTATTAAGTGATGACCATATGTTATCGTAATACGGTGTTCTGAAAAATCCAGAGATATAAGGAAGCCAGTACCCCAGAGATTCCATATTGATTGGAGCACATTTGACAAGCTGCTTAGGACCATGAGTTTGGACCGATTCTTCTCCACAGCTGATTCGACCAAGTCGCGAAAAAATAATCGTATGTATGGAAAATCTAGCACCTAGGTTGAAGGTAAACAAAGACCCGTCCGACGGCGGATACAACACTATTCCAAGGCCGCTTTTAAGCTAAAGTAGTTGAGATGACTGAATCGTAAAAATAACGACATCGTCACATAAATTAAAATACACTGGTGCTTTAACATCAAACCTAATAATTGAGAATTGACTAAAAAATCGGGCCATCAGGAGGAATTTAAGGAAGGTTCCTGCCATAAGGCAGTGACTCAAAAGAAGAAATCCGAAACGAAACCATGAAATACTAAAAGTAAATCTGAGCGACATTACTTCAAAACCGGCCGTAGCCTAAATAGGTGAATCATCGAATTCCTACTCCAACGTTTCGTTTAATACCGCATGAGCAGCACCCATCTCCTGTAATGCCAAGGAACATGAAAGTGGTATCAGCAGCATCTAAGTCAGAAGAATATACGGATGACTTTCACATCCATAAAACAGACACTTCAACTGGGTCCTGATGGTTTTCAACCTAGAGCTATAAAGTTTAGTGGCGGAAACGTATCCCTCCTCAAGTTGAACGTTTATCACAACCTTCCCGCATCAATGGAAAAATTCCATAATTATGCCGTAACACAAATGCGGTAAACGAGAACGAATATCAAACTATCGGCCGTTAAACCACGCTTCCGCCGTCTCTAAGGCGTTATAAACAAAGGGGAAGTATCGTATCACACATTTTCTGGCAAAACGAACTTACTTAACAGTTCACAACATTGGTTCATTACACAACGTTTCTGTGTCGCATGCCAACTACAACTACCTGATCATGTTACAGAAACGACTTGTGGTGGCATGACCAACATCATAATCCTGTCGGATATGCGAAAAAAGTTTGACTGCGAACTACACAAGACAATCCCAGCCGTGCTTGAGACCTATAAGATCAGCAACCCAAGACTGAGCTGGTTCGACTCATACCAGACAGACCGAACACAGATAGGACAACACAGCTCTGTGCTTAGAGAAGTCCGGGGCGGTGTTGTTCTAAAGAGTGTCTTGGGTCCATTGCTTTCCCTTATTCACATGAACGATATAAGTTACTAAAGTAGACATGGGCACTCATCTTTATTTTAACAACATTAAAATAGCCTACTCGTTTTCCCTTGACTATTTGGAACAATGTTTAAAAATATGCGCGATCTATCGTTCTTGAACAAATAGTGGAAAAAGGTCTATGAGGTTTATGGTAGACAGATCACAAATATTCCGTCACAGGTGTTGTATATCGGAACGATGCATCACCCTTCATGGTACTACCATCCAAACAGTTCGAGACTTGATAATTCGATACCTTCGTAGCTTCAACTTCTCTGGAGACATAAAACATCAATTACCGAAAGCAAAACACTAACAGGCTACAGTGTAATACACTTGCAAGCCTCGAACAGTATGGCTATTGCTCCACAAAATAGCGCAACCTACTCGTAATGGGAAATGTCGACCGAAGACCAAGCAAAAGCTACGATTAGATTTTTTCCTGGTGAGGTACACCCACCTATAAAATAAGCTACCGTTGTAAAAGATAATCAGCGAGTGTGTCTATATTTAGATCGCATCCTGAAATTTTCTTCGTATGCAAATGTGGTCAAACCTTTCGGGCCTTCTGTAGTAGACGAGTGCACTCAAGTAATTCGGCCCGAAAAGTGTATGACGAAAGTAGCTTTTCACTAACGATTCACTAACTGCATATTCCGCAGAGCAGTGCATTACTGATCTATGTGGAACTGAAATTTCATGAATAAAATGCTGAAGAAAGTCGTTGCACTAATGATCGTACAGCAAAATGGAAGGCATACCACCCGTCGAGAAATATACCCCTTTTTGTTTCAGAACTCTGTGTGGATCCACGGCTACTGGTAAAAGATCCCGGACACTTGAGGGCCAACCACAGTACTCTGAACGGGCACTATCATGCATGACAGTGGCGGATAGGTCGCACTATATGGCAGTTAAATTTCAATCCATGATGATCATCTAACGACCCCCATAGCTTGGTGGCATAAGCTGATGGCTGGTAGTGCAGGCCATTCGAGAACATGAGTTCGGTTCCAAAAAATGATGGAAAGTACGCAAAACACTGACGGGTCCAAAAAAGACGAAATGGTTGTTCGATGCAGTAACCGCTTGGTAGTTTTCCTATAGGGATTGTAACCAAATTGTGATGAAATCCGGAAGAATCAGATTCTAATGAGGCGCAGCTGCGAGCCGTCAGCTAGATCAAAGTCTGCGCAATGATCGTAAGACTGAGGAAACTGAAGGTGCTTCAGGGATCGGGACCGCTGCCCATCCTTCTGCATCGGATCTGTTGTTGTGCCAATACTCAGCAAAGGTGCACGCACTTCGTGCGTTAATCACTGAACGATGAGTCTTAGTTACCTCTACACCACTGGCATTCAATCTGCCTTCGTAATTCGAATGAGTATACTTTAAATCCTCGCACGAGAATCAACTGGGGAGCAAGCCTGGTGCCATCAGCCGCGGTAACTCCAGATCCAGAAGCGTAAATTAAAATTGTTGCAGTTACAAAGCTCGTAGTTGAATCTGGGTCGCATGGCTACATGCTGGGCTCGTATTTCCAATATGGTTAAGACGGGAGCGGATTTGTGAGTTAGTGTCATGGTTGTGCAACCTTTCTGCCGTGTATGGATTCCAAATTCTGGCTATCAATAGGCTCGTCTCGCTAGTTAGACGGCATACTTCTCGATACCTTTCAACGGATGTCTGATGCAGACGGCAAGTTTACTTTGAACAAATTTGAGTGCACAAAGTAGATAACAGAGCCTGAAAATCCTTGGACGGAATAATGAAACAGGATTTTCATACTATTTTGTCGGATTTCGGATCCGAATTAATAACTAGGGGGACAGATAGGACATTTGTATGGCGGTGTTAGGGGTGGAATGCTTGGATCGCCGCCGGATAAACTATAGCGAAAGCATTTGCCAAGGACGTTTTCATTGATCCGGGGCGAAAGTCAGTGGTTCGACGACGATTAGATCCCGTCCTAATTCTGACCACAAAAAACGATGTCAACTGACGATCGTGGATCTTTAGGCGGCCCGTAGCGCAAAGCTAGCGAGCTTGTGTTGCAATCTGACGGCGCAGGTTCGAGCCTGCGTAGGGTCAAGGTGACGTTCGCAGTATCCTTATCGAACATTCGACCGGTGCTGGTTGCGAGGCAGGGAAGTGCCGGTACGGAGTACCGACGTGCTGCTGTTGCCTTTCCTTTTTCCCCTTATCCAGCGTCGTGAAGAATACCCGGGCTTGCGTCCGGATCCTGAATGCGTGGGTTAAGCCTTCACGCCCTACTAAATACTCGAGCACCGACACATTTACCACAGACCCACCATCGCTGCATTTCTAGGCATCCTGGTTACGTTCGATTCGGTTGATCAAACTGCTTTATGGTCTGTTTGGTAAAGATCAGAGTCTCAGAAAGAAAACAATCACCCTGCGTACACTTTGTCTTCGTGTCTTCGGTAGAGTGAAGGTCTAAAACATGCTTTCTCTGCCTTTCACTGTCGTTAGCGGTATACGACACCGATGCCTTATGTCCCTTTTCTTCAACAATTTTGCGATTGAAGGAAACCTGTCAAGAGCTCTACAAGCTTTCCATAATGTTGGATAATGGCTTTTACCCGGCAAGGGCGCGAATGGCACAGATAGTGCAGATGATAACGCCTTATTTGGCGACTCGTTCTGGATAGCGGTCGAGGTATTTATGGCATGTGCATCATCCTCTCACTGTTAAGTGCTACTCCAGGATTGATCCACCCTTTAAGGTGCACACCCCGAACAGGTAAATAGTTCGGTCTAATTTAGGAACTGGTGGCACTATCAGTAACGAGGTTTCTCTCCGTATCGATGCAGCCCGGTTACAATCGTCAATCTGAGGTACTTTTGGCGTTGTCAAGACGTCTCCATCTCGGTAACACCAAGGGCACAAGGCATCTGCTCGTTGGTGTTGTTGTATGAGTACGGTCAACATTAAGATTGTGTGTGGCAATCCATGCACACAAAGTGTACTTCAAAATCCACCGTTAACCGTTGTGCCAAGTGTTGTCCGTTGTGACCCGTTGGCTTAGGGGTAACGGTCACGACTAATATCCCAATGGTCCCAGGTTCGATGCTTACTATCTCCATTTGGTGAGAGCAAACAAGCTCGAAATGGTTATCAATCTTCATCAGGAACTCGGTTTTCGCCCAGCAGCAACAGGAATCTGCCGAATATAGATTGATATGCAAGCTGGGGTGGGCATCATTCTCGGCCCTAAGGCTGAATTATCGTTGGTTGATAGGATTCCCGTGAGCAGCCGTTTGTATGCAGCTCGTTCGACTGCATCAACTGTTTGATTCACGAAGTAATACCAGACGCTGTTTGTATTTGGTTTCCGCTTAGGCCCCCACCGACTGCAGTTCTTATGCTACCCAGGACACATTCTGCCACGAACTGAAAACGCCGTTCCGCAGTGCTGCCAGCTCAGAGACCGTCGTTGTTGTGGGAAATATGAGTGCGGAAGTAGTTAGTCTAGACTCTGCAGAATTTGTGCTAGGTGAAAAGTATGGACTTAACTGCGATCAGAGGGACAACCGCTAGCGTCTGTTACAACTGTGAATAGAATGCTGGCTGTTTCTTAGTAGCACCGGTTCCAGACATTGAGTGACACGGTGTCCTCCTCTAGCTGGTCAGTGATGGACCGAAATAAATAACGATGCCATAAGTTCATCATCATCGTCATCAGTACACTTATGCTGAACGGGAGAAACACTTCAATTACTGTGCCGCAATGAATAAAAAAAGACAAGCGAAAAAACAAGATGCTGGAAATTATAGAATGCGAAAATATAGGCGACAAGCTACTTAGTAACATAGTATGCGTCAAGAGGCAGATCGAAATTAGAGGAGGAAGAGGAGCGGAATGGAGAGGAACAAAGAAACATACAACACAAACGCCATTAAGGTCGGGTCCTTGACACGTCAACTACAGGATTCCCGAGTCAATTAAATCTATAACGAAATCAAGATTTTCTTTAAACAAATCATGTTCCACCATAATAATATTCGACTCAATCCATGAGGATATCAAGTGGAATCCAAGGTAGCTCAAGCGTATAAGTGCGTGCCTATCGTCTTGACCAATTGCAAATCAACTAAGTGCATATTACACGAGAGCAAGAGTACACAGAACACCTTCGGGCACCAGTTGGTTGGCGGCATCCTGATTCGGATTTGCCTGTCACTGTGGCAAGCCACAGGACGCCTGCGCCTACAGAAGGACCATGGGTGGCTTGCGCTGCACAACCCACAACTCCATCCACACACCACATATCCAGTGTAAACCTGAAGGAATAAGACCGGGAGGCATGTAGATGGGAGCCACGTTTCATCAATGGAGCCGGCCCACACTCCTTCACAGGCAAATACAAGCACGCGGTATTTGGGGAATCAAGCGCACACAAGGCGGTGGCTGGACCGTAGTCCGCTCCACACTGAGTGCATAGAACCATTCTTCGAGCCTAGCACGACCACAAGGACCGTGCACCCCGTCCCCTCCAGCAACGACCAACTGTCTCATGGAGCCAGTATGGACGAGATAGTGGGTATTAGACAGGTAGGCACCTGGTCAACAAGCACATCAAGCGCAGTCACACCTGGGATGTCAAACAACAGCCAATCATTCGAAATGCCGATATCAAATAAAAGTTATAGAATAAAGTAAACGTGTAAGACGACATAAATACATAAAGCATATGGAGGAAATTGGTTATAAACGAATCCGCGATAAGTACAAAATGTCAAAAAGTTGTTCAAAAAAATACCACGTGATAAAGTTACGCAAGTTTACCACAATTAGCATGAGCGATGTGTGCAAGTTAAGAGAAGATTATCAGCTACGCAGGACAAATCAAATAAAGTGATGAATTTTATCCCCCTTAAAAAGACATAGTTAAAGTGTATGTTGGTTTAACCCAAGTGCGGTGAAGAAGTATCATGCATGGAACATCATTGCTATTACCATCACTCAACACATCACGAGATGCACGCGCGGACGTCAAAACAGGATTAACACGCGGCGTGGCCAAGAGCATGATATTAATGGGTGCTTGAAGAAGTACTATCTCACAATGAGACAAATAACACAAAACTGGATGGCCGGTAAACCGACTCCAGGTACGCCACCCGCCTTCTCTGTGCTTAGTTGTGCGCAACTCCACCGGACTGGGTACCGTCAAGCTGGCTGAATGCAAGTTAGCGGACATCGTCAATTTCACATGGTATGACATGCTTAGCGGTGTCTAAGTGCCATCACGAGTGTCGGATGCTGCACCAGTATATGTGGAGTAATCAATATGCATGATGCCTCATGCTGTGGTTGATGTTGCATTCATGATGCTTCTTCACTGCAGTTGGGCTAAACCAACGTACACTTAAAGTAGGTCTCTTTACTCTGGATAAAAGCCATTCCACTATATTTGGTTTGTTCAATTTGTTACTCTGCTGTATATACGGTGTCAAATTTGCGTGTTTGCTTTCCATTAAATTCTCCTGGTTTTTTTGCTATCCTTGGTGTGTTTCACTTGATGTGAAGGTTGACTAGGTGCCTACCTGTCTAACACCCACCACCTAGATTACTGGCTCAAGGAAACTGTGAATCGTTTCCGTGGGGAGAGGGTGCACGATCCTCGTGGTCGTGCTAGGCTCAAAGAGTGATTCCACCCAGTGTGAAGCGGAATACGGCCCATCCACCACCTTGTGTACCTCTGGCACGCATGATTCCCAACATAGATAGACAGGAATGCTGCTGCCGTGTACGTTGAAGGAGTGTGTGCCGGCTCCGTTGATGTAACCTGGCTCCCATCCATATGCCTCCCGGTCTTATTCCTTCTGGTTTACACCGGATATGGGAAGTGTGGACGGAGCTGTAGGCGGTGCAGCACAAGCCACCCATGATCCCTGTGTTGGCGCAGGCGTTCTGTGTCTGTCCCCGTGGAGGCCGCAGTGACAGGCAAATCCGAAACCGGATGCCGCCAACCATGGGTACCAGTACTGGTCAATTCAGGCGTAGGACATGCTCCATCCTTCCGGTTTCGACAATAATTGTTCGAAGTGCATAACTAGTGTGAGGTAGCAAAATCAAGTTCACTGCGATGACGACAGACAACGCTTCCTTGGGAATGCGAGTATTCCCTCCAAGAAGTTAGTTTTGCCACGCCATGCCCTATTCGCTCGTGTAGGAGTGGGACGAAAGCGAGCATGCAGTGTCAGTTTTCCACTTGTCGACAAATCATGAAACCACTGACGTCACGTCTAGCTACCGGTGGCTAAGAACCCAAAGATAAGGGGTGCCAGTAGAGTGACACGCTGTAAGACATGACTCACTACCGGATTCAGCTGAACCACAGAATGCAAAAACGCCTTGATTCACATGTTAAACGCTTCAAATATCGAAAATGACGGTTGACCATGACGCAGACCGAAGTTTATTGGTAAACCAATGAGAGCGGACTAAGAATGATGCTTCACCTTGAACACTGCCAATGAGGATGGTCGACCTTGAAGCGCGCCAGTGAGCGTTAGGCCATTCCCTTATTAACTGTTGATTCGATCTCTTTATATGATTCGTGTACACTGCCTGCCGAGTGCACAATACAGTTTACGCCTGAGGCCTTCGTCGGCCAGTCAGCTTGCGCGATAGCAGAACGTTATCCGCACAGTCAACGGAAAGCATAACAGTTTCACTTTACGAACTGATCATTGCGCCCATCACTTCAAATGCCAGACCCCTAACTACGATTTTCAAAACGTGTACCGGTAGGGTTAGTGAAGCCAGATTGCTGATACATTATCTCGATTTCTGGTAGAGCTAGATGACAACGAGGCTCAGCGAAGCAGTACTGGTTCCCAGCCTTGGATTCGACCTATCTGTCTTGAGGATCAATGAATTAGGAATGGGAAACGTCAACAGCCTGAAAAAACAACTCAACCCTCCGAGTATGTGCAACAGGGGTTGCACAAGAACAACGAAGTCCTATGTGAGTTCATTCCGTATTAAGCAATTCGAGATAAACTATGAATGAGAGAGGGTTGCTCGAGGCCTGGTTCCTTGTTTGCAGATCCAACACAATTGGTAAAAAAAATGTTCACTTTCGCGCATGACGGTCATTTGGGTATTGTCCTAAACAAACTTAGAATCCGACATTACTTTTAGTGGCCAGGAATGGCACCAAGTATTAAATCATTTGTGAGAAACTGTCAGGCTTGTCGAATAAAAGTTATCTAACTATTGAAGCTCCTGTATAACCGATTACCCGATGAGGCCATAGGCCAAAACTGCCATTTATGTAATAGGTCCCTTCGCCACTGCCCTAATGAATCAGAAAAGGTTTGTTTGTACGTGTTTTCACAGCAGATGGCCTTAGGTACATATATGTGATTTCTTCTGTAGTGCTGCGCTGGTTCAAAAATATGTTCATTCATTTGGATTACCAGAGGAAGTGATTACGGATAATGGTCCACGAGTTCGAAACTTCCTCCAAGTCATAAGGTGAAACATTCCTGGACTGTACCCTACAATACCGCATCTAACGGCACGGTGGAGCGGCTTAACCGATCTCTAAAGGAGGCAATACAGGCCATCCAATTAGGAGAACGGAGTTGGAAGCAGCTGTCGAACCGGCATTGCTATCACACAGAACCTGTGAACATAGATCCACAGGGAAAACGCCTGCATAATTAATGCTCGAAAGACCTTACGCGCCAAACTTAATGCTGCACACAACGAGTCTTCTACTGTGCATTCCGAGCCGCACAGCACGTTACCAACAATCCCGCCCCACAGGCACAATTCCACTGCAGCCGGGATCATTCATTTGGATGAAAAAAGTACATTAAAAGAGTCACACAACGTCTGCGCCGTTGAGAACCACGCGCGCACGTTGGCCTTGTAAGTGCCAACTGGAGAATTGTTTGGCTGTCAATGCCCATCGGTTGTACAGAACAAATAGACCGGCCTATTAGTTTAGCCAAGGTACACATAAAAGTCAAACGAAACCGGCTCCACCGTCATATGAACTACGCAGGTCCGGAAGTACATCGAAGCCATTCGATTGATACGAACTCGTGTGTAGCAACTTCCCCGACGAGGGAAGTGGTGTTGCGATTCGTTGCCCTAGATTCACGTCTAAACTATAAGTAACCACCAACTGTTTGTATTGATTGCCTATCCTTGCATGTGCGTTCTCACAAGTTGACAAATATGACAGTTAGCCTTACTTCCAATCCAAACCATGTAGATTTGTGTTATTATTGCCTTTGGCGGTTCTTGTTTTACCATTCAGTTCGTGGTAATTCATACACAAGTGTGGGCAAATGCATGTGAGTGTACGTCAATACAGAAGATTCCCACTGCGACTACGTACTTTCCAAGATTGAGGCTGTGAATCTTATTACGTGCTTTGTCGTCTCAGTCGGGTTAAACTAGACTGCCTGTCGGACCCATGAAAACTCCCGTGTGATAAGCAATGCCTAGCTGCGCATCAGGTGAATGTTGATAAGATGCCTACCTGTCTATTACTCTCCACCTCGATAAGACTGGCTCCAAGAGACTTCTAATCTTTGCTGGGGACGGGGTACACCGTTCTCCTGGCGGTGCTAGACTCGAAAAGTAGTTCCATGCATTTAGTGTGGAACGTGCATCGGGTACGTTTGTTAAGCATGATTGCCAATTTATATAGGCAAGAATGCTGCTGCTGTGCATGTTGAAGGAGTATGGACCGGCTCCGTTAATGATACGTGGCTCCCATCTATATGCCTCCCGGTCTTATTCCTTCTGGCATACACCTGATATAGTGTGTGTGGATGAAACTGTGGGTGGTGGAGTGCAAGCCACTCATGGTCCCTCTGTAGGCGCAGGCGTCCTGTGTCTGTCCCCGTGCAGGCCGCAGTGACAGGCAAATCCGGAACTGGATACCGCCAAGCCAATATATACGTGTGATTGTGGGATCCGTCTCCAGCACCGATGGATGTTGGGTTGCTGAAAATAAAACGTTCCTGGGCATAAAATCTAATGTATGAGACAAACACTCTTATGTTAAGGTTCGCCGATGACTACGCGTTGTTTGCTCTCGGGGACAAGTTGTGGCGTCTGATGACGAATCTCGCTCCGATGGCCGCCAAGTTCGGGCTTACTATCAACAGAAGCAAGTCTGTTTGTCTTCAATTAGCCGTCACCAGAAAGGAATTCCGAGGGTGCTCGAAAAGCAAGATTGTTGAAGTTCTGGAGATTTCCTCTAAATTTCTCTACCTCATGAGAATATTGTCAACAGACCCCCTAAGAAGGCGAGTGAGTTAAGCATTCGTGTATCTAGGACGAGTGCTGCGTTTGGAGTGAAAGAACCACCAGCTGACCGTCGGGACCACGCAGACGATTAACAGCCTGATGATGCTGCCGGTTCACCTTTACAACAATGAAGCGTAGACACTAGATATGAAGAGTAACATAAATTTGGAGCGCTTTCGCCAACAGCGCTTGCGCCGGATCAGCGCACCAGTCGGTGTGACAGAGTTCCTGACGCGTTCAGTTCCGTTAAGTTGAACAACAATGATCTGGGCACAGAGGTGCGGTGGAACTAATTGCCATGACTCACATAGCCAAAATAACAATAAATAACGAAAGCAAGAAAATGAGGTTAAAAGCAAAGCAAGGTAAAGAAAATGGAATCAAGGAGATACGTTAATCAGGATAGAATGAAAACTAACAGCAAGATGCAAAAACACCTAATGCTGGAAGATCACTAGCTGTGTGACTGCACTATGCCTGATAGGGTCTCCTAGCACTAGTGTGGACCATCCAGGAAAAGAGTACGCACCGACATAGCCAAGTCTCTCGGTCAGTTTTGTCATGATTTTATGCCTCGTCATCGACTGGTCACCTCGCGCTTTCCATCAACTTGGTACAGACACAACGTCTAATGCACACCGGAAAGGCGGTCAACGGGCATACGGAGGAGATAGTCTAGCCAAGGTAAGCAGTTACGATTTAGCAAACACTCGAGAGAGGCAGCAAAACGCTCCTAGTCAAAAACCAACTCGTGGATCTCAGTACTGCTTACCCACTGATCCCACCAGATTTGAGGAATATTAAGGAAAACCAGTAGTCAAACATGGTCAGGCGTTTAGTGTCCTGATTGCGAACTGGTCGTCTCCGATCCACACAGCCACACGAGCCTTATCTCAGCGTTATATCCTTACCTTTCACTGATAGGATGTAGCACTGGAAAGCCACAAGGGCCAAAATGCATCACCAGTACATCCGTATGCAGCACCGACGATTTCCTGCCGCGTAACTGCAACTGAGCTGTTCAACATGTCACTGTGCACTGGTTCATTATCGGGCGACTGGAAATGCTCAGTCGTAAAGCCAATGTCGAAAGGATGCGACCCAAGCAAAATGGATAGTTACCAGCCGATCCGCCTCACCGCACATTTGAGAAAGACTCTTGAGAAGATCGTGAAGAAAGGCATTCTGCAGCTTCTCGAGTCGAAAAGCATCTCGAGGTCCACACAACGTTCATGCATCACCAACCAGCTGCTAAGGAGGTTGCAAGCGCTGAACCAAGGCAAGTCGGTCCACATCATCTACATAACTTCAGTAAGATATTTGACAAGGTGAATCATGAGGTGCTCCTCACAGGTTTAAGATTTACAGTGTTGGCAACTCGTTGCATCAATGGAGCAGGAATTTCCTTTTTGTCCAAAGTGGAGGGTCCAGGTCCATAACCAACTGACCGACTAGTATTCCTCGTGCAGTGGCGTGTCCCAAGGCATTGTACTGGAGCCCATTTTCTTCCTGATCCACACAAACAATGTACCAAAGCTTCTCCGTTCGTCTTGTGTGCTTTTTGCAGATGAGTTGAAGGTGTGGGGAGTAATCCACGCAACCAATGACTAGGATCTGCTTCAGCAGGACCTCGACCGCCTCTTCATGTGGACTGCAGAGATCAACCTTCCGGTAAACCCGGTGAAGTCGCAATACATGAGGCTGGGTAAGTGTGAGCACGGTCGGAACTACATAGTGGCCGGTCAACCGTGGAATCCCGCGCCTTCCGTGCGAGACCTCGGTGTACTCTCACGACCGCCTCTTCATGTGGACTGCAGAGATCAACCTTCCGGTAAACCCGGTGAAGTCGCAATACATGAGGCTGGGTAAGTGTGAGCACAGTCGGAACTACATAGTGGCCGGTCAACCGTGGAATCCCGCGCCTTCCGTGCGAGACCTCGGTGTACTCTCACGCTACGACCTAAGGTCCATGGACAACACGAATAGGCTTTACCAAAACAGCCTTCGTATGCTTTGGGCGCTCAGGTGCGGTTTCAGCACTTGGTCCGAAGAGACTGCCACTCGCCTCTTCCTCTCAATAATACGACCAGTGCTAGAGTACCGCTCACTTGCATACTCTCCTACCACCCGGAAGGAGGTTGAAAGGATTGAGCGAGTAGAGCATGTGGCTACCAGGCTGATCCCCAATTTACGAGGTATGCCCGTCGAAGACCGGTGTAAGAGACTAGGGCTTTACATCTCATCTTATCAGAGATTGCGGGTTAACCACAACACGACGTACCGGATAAAAAATCTCGGTGACTAACTCATGTTGAGACCGCGGCTGCATTTGCACACACCAAGGAGCACAAGAGGGCACCAGGACGTGCTTGCAGTACCGAAATTGAATCGGGCCGCCCAAAAAATCTGTTTCGAACGGAGAGTGGTGAAGGTATGGAACCCCCTGCCAAGACACGTAATCGAGGAAAAGGTAGGTAGGTAGAAATTCCTGGACAAACACTGCCGATATAAAACATACCAAGCGCAGATCAATATAGCGAGTCTTTGTATCTGAGTGATATTAGATGAAACTACACAGAGATAACCTTACTTGCTGCTTCCAATCAGTAATCAGTCGCGCGTACGCTAGGGATATTCCGAGGGTCGCTCGGCAGGCTTGGACCTGCGCCCTCAGATTACAACGCAGGCTTGTGATCGTTAAGGATACGGGCTCTTCTAATACACAAAGTAACCTCTTTAGTGATGGGACCACTGAAGATGACACAGCGATCCAGCAGTCCCAGTGGCCGTTCGGTAATAGCTAGAATCAGTGGCGTGTCAGTCCAGGCCCGCAACACCACCACGTACTTCGAAAATGTAAAGTGCATGCTGAAGTATGCAACGCTACGCACCAGTATATTCAGAAGTGCTTGCATAGCCATTGCGTCAGACCCAAGGAAAGCTATCTTCCGCTTCCTAAGGGCTTTTTAATCGATCGCCTAGCAGAACTCCCACTTCGGTAGAGACGGAAAGAACCGAGCCATTCATGCACATTTCGATCACAAAGGTGGAGAAAAAGAGATAGAGAATGACCCAGGTGAACCCTACTGGTCATGGTGATCTCAGAAGACAGTTTCTCGTAGACCCCTGCACGGCCTCAGGAGTTATAGTTTCAAACATTCAGAATGAAAAGGAGTTTAGCTGGCACGCCCTTTGTGGATAGGCAGTGCCACAAGCCTGGCGCGGTCAACAAAGTCAAAGGTGGCCTTCAAACCAAGGAAAACCCCCATAATCTATCGTTTGTGGACGTGTCACTGCTCTAACACTTGGCGAAGAGTAAATATGTAGTCGATACAAACACGACCAGGATGGAAGCCAGTTTGGCCTTCAGGGATTCGATTCACACGAGTACCAACAAGTGGCCGAAGGATAAGGCCCGCCAGACGCTTTGAGGAAATATAGGATAATCCTCCGAGGATTTTAACACAAAGTGCGCTGACCCTTCCTGGAGACGGGCACCACAGTTGACAATCGCCAGTCCAAAGGCACATTTTTAGTGTCCCAAATCGTGTTAAATAGAGAAGCAAGTTCATTCCACAAAGTCATCCCCAGCTTCTAGCAAAGATGGAGGAAGGTCATCTAACCCAGGAGCCTTGTTTCGTTTCAATACGGCGACTTCATGTCGTATCTCTTCTAATGTAGGTGTGGCATCCAATTCCTATGCCGACTTTGGTGGCTCAGCAAACGGCAGTTTACCGGCAAGTTGACTGAAATGCTCTACAAAATGTCCCGACCAACTGGCTATTCAACGAGACTGAGAATAGATCAACTGTCCATATTTCTCAGTTACTGTCTCACTAACTTATCTCTCAGACCCGTGTGCCGGATGAGCTGGAATAGCACTCTGCAGTCCTGTACACCACTGGCTTTCTCGTTCTCTCGAGCACCCGCCACCCAATCAACATTTCAGGTCGATTGGAAGAGTCATCCTCAGTTGTCGTTTCAGAGGGTTACAGACACGCTAAGTCAGCGCCTATTGGAACCCGTTTGCGCGCATCGATCAAAGTGATCGATACCTCAAAGATCCATTCACATTTCGGACGTCTGAAGTGGGGCATAGAACAGTCGTCAATATCATTATTCACGGCACACATGAGACAATTCCAACCAGCATTTCGCTCACCAACCTAATTCACCATTGACAACTAGTAGGCTAGTTCGCCATGATATTGCTGAACTGCGGACTGTGAGTTCAAGTTACATCATTACCAGTAATCCACAACGGCCGAAGGTGAGAAACACACTTCATCTAACTGTGCTGCAACGCAAAAGATATAAGAAAGTGAAGAATAAAAAATTAAAAGTTAAGTAATATAATGCTAAGTGTAATGTTATCCATGCAGTGTTGAAGGGGAAAGCTAAAGGAGAAAAGAAGAGGAAAGAAAAGACGAACGCCACTGAGGTCGGCGACTCCTGATCATATCAATTAGTGTATCCAACCAAACGAGATTTACAAACTGGGAAGTTAAGTACTTCCGCGCGAAAAGCGTGCGCACACTAGAGCACGGTCGGAATCCAGGAACGTACTCCATATTAGTCGACAGCCTTGGACTGATGTGCGCCATCTGTAGGTGATGAAAATAAGGTTAAATTAGGTCCAGATCACCGAGGAAATTCGGTAGGCTCCAGGCGACACAGCGTGAACGTTTGTGTTGGAAAGCAGTGTTACAATAATCGCACCAGTATATTTCGCCAAACGGAGATCATCGTCATTAGACACCTTAGCTAGAGGTGAAAAACACCTCAGCCGATGTGCCACAATACATATAAAAAGAAATATATATATATATATATATATATATATATATATATATATATATATATATAACAGGTGAACGCCAGCGGAGCTACCAGTAATGGAAGGGCACCGCTCCGGAAAGCTACCAGCAGGAAAGTATGCAGCCAAAAATTTTATTATGCAAAATTTATATTATGCTAGTAAATGAGATCGTAAACGGAGGGGAAGGTTAAGAGGGATGGGGAAAGAAAAACAAGCACAACACGAACGTCAATGAGGTCGGCTCATAGCCAAGTCAGAAAGTGCATCCAGCTAAACGAATTCATCGTCTTTCGGACCCAAACCAGGGAGCCGAGAGGCTCCAACTGAGGCCAAGGTCGAAGTAAGGGTCTTTATTGCTTTGGACCAAGTCATCGCTTGAGCACCCCTCCTTTACTTCCATCCACAACCCCGGCGCGCAAACAATGCACACGGAGAAGAGATGAGAGAGGGTGATGGAAATCGTCTTTGATATCCTCAGAACTGCGATGAAGAGACACTTTGTCTTCAAAGTGTTCGAAGTCGAACCGCACACATGTGACTGTTCACTGGCATCCAGTCGATTAGATTACTTTCAGTCTGTTTGCTAAGGGCAATACCGACACCGTAAATACATTGAGCCATTGTCTCAGTATTGTCTGATATGCGAAGAGTGTAGTCATTGTCGTTAGATTCAGAAACAGGGTGTCAAAAATTGTCATAACGCAGTTATCCAGTATGCGTTTCAGGCACACGGCGGATATAAATAGCAAGAGAGCAAAGAGTGGGTAGTGCAGCCTGTTGACCGATATGGCCCAGACTGCGGGCGTTAAAAGAGCAATGCGAAACAAGCCTAGACGTTTGATGGAAGAGCTATTCCTATAGGTAGTAGCAGCAGTCTCTAGCTCAATATGTACGAAAGAGAGTTTAAAGTGGAAAAAGAGCAAGAAGAAGAAGGGGTGCATTGTTGACGGAGTAAGGAAGTCATATGATCAACATCAGCAGCAGCAGCACATCAGTCATTTGAACTGATGCTTCGCTGCCATACAACCATGAGGACCTATGAACTAAAAAATAAGAGGGAGAGAAGAGGGACTTATTGGAAACTTTAATGCCCTAAGCAAACATTCAGGGTCAAGGCGCCTATACCTTGTGTTAACAACATACCGTCACAAACAGCTGGCTATCGTGCAAAGATAAGGCGGCATCGGCGAGAAAGCTTCCTTGCGGCTTTCACTGCCACGCGTCATAATCAGCCATTACTCCGCAAATAACTCAGCACCAAACACACTTTAAACAGGCAATCCAATTAGGAGACGGCAGCAGACGCGCCACTGGTGTCGACTGCGAGCCATGTCCTCTAAAGTCTCTAGCCAACCACAAGGCGAGTCACGTGGACTCCAACCCGGAAGGCGAGACGGACCAACGGCACCCAGTTTGGTCGTCAGTGACTTCATTTCCCGTTGCCAAGTCAACGTCTGTCCACCTCGAGCCTTGCGCCACCCTACAACTGACAGACTAAACAAGGCACTCCTAGGTAAGCGGTGACCAGGCATACGTAGCACGTGCCCGAGCCAACGCAACTTATTCAGTGCTATCTGTTGTTCAAGGGAGCTAGCATGATTTTCACTACCTAGTTCTCGCCTACGCACATCATCGTTGCGGACACGCTGGTACCATCCGACACCAGCAATGCTTCGCAGAAAACGATGATCAAAGACTTGAAGGCGCCTCAGCTCTTCAGACCGAAGGGGCCAAGTCTCACTGCCATACAGCAGAACGGCCCTCACTGTGGCCTTGTATACACGGTCATTCAGACAAAGGGAGACTCCTGTCGCCAAAGATGCCGCAAGTTCAAGAAGGCAGCTCCGACCTTTGCAATGCGTGAGCTGACGTCAGTTCCTATGCGCCCATTGTTGTTGATGCAGCTGCCAAGATAAGTAAATTGATCAACCACCGCGAGTTCCTTGTTGGCAAGCGTCAAGGGGTCGTCAAGTGGCTGGTGGTCCTGCAGCAACACTTTGCACTTTGAACGTGCGATGTGCATACCAAATAATGGGACCACTCTGGACAGGCTATTCAGGGTTGATTGGGCCGCCCCAACGTGGTCGAAAAGCAAGACGATATCGTCCGCATAGTCTAGATCAACTAACCTTTCAACAGGCAGCACTTCAACGCCCACATCGTGAGATTCCGCAAGGGAACACTCCATGACAGAATCCACGACGAAATTGAACAAAACGGGGAAATCGGACAACCCTGACGAACGCCGCTTGTGGTCGGAAAGCTATCCGATAGGACACCGTAGACCCTGACGCGGCCTCTAGTGTTCGAGTATAGATCACAAACGATGTTCACATATTTCGTGGGAACACCTTTCCGCGCAAGTATTTCGAACACAATCGAACGATCGACTGAATCGAACGCACTCTTGAAATCGAGGAACACAGCTATCGTCGATCGGCGGTATGCGTGGCGCTGCTCTAGCACCTGCCGCAAGGTGAATATATGGTCTATACAGCCACGCCCTGGGCGGAAACCAGCTTGATCTTCCTTAATCCGAGATTCCTGTTCCACAGTGAGGCGACGAACGATAATCGAGGCCAGTAATTTTGTCACAAATGGCGTTAGGCTAATACACCTGTGGTTAGAACAGTCTGTGCAACTGCCCTTCTTGTATATTGCCACCATAATCGATTCGCTCCAATTAGCCGGGACGTTCTCTTCCTTCCAGATACATTCGAATAAGGAGGTCAGTGCTTTGCAGAGGACCTCACTTCCATCCTTACATAGTGCAGGTGGGAGGGAATCCGGGCCAGCCGCACGAAAACGGTTGAGGGCTGTGATCACGTTTCGGACCTCGGCCTCCGACGGAGGCTCTAAACTAACCGTTCATGGCTCGTCCTGCATCACCGGAGTAGGAAGACGTCTGGAAGCAGGGGGCCGGCTGAACGGATCATGAAAGTGTTCCGCCCAACGAGTCATACGGCGCTCCTTATTGTGTATCAGCGCATCCGCGCTGTCTCTGATTGTCTCACTGACGTCTGGTTTCCTGGGACCAGTGGTGCGAATCAGCTGGAAGAGCTTGCGGTAATTGCCTACTGCTCCTGCCTCCCCCATTTCTTGAGCCTGACTGGTCCACCAAGCTTCCTTGTCAGCACATAGGTTCTGCTTTAGTTCACGCCAAATAGCCCGTCTGATCACATTGTGCTCAGAGCCAGCCGGGAGGTGTCTTCTAGATGCCAACAGGTTCACCGACCTCTCGGATATCCCGTGACTGGTGCGGTAACGATTGACAGTGCCACAAGCAGATGCTCCTGCGTCGTGCATGGCGGCCGAGATCCTATTCCACTGAAGCTCAGCGTCATTAGGACACGACTGCGGAAGTTCAGTAGGCGGTGCGTCTTGATAGGCTTGCCTGACCGAAGGCTGAGACAATTTCTCAGTTGCCATTTGGCGGAGACACTTGGTGCGCCTCCCGGTAAAGTTCATGGAGAAACCACAACGTACCAAGGCATGATCAGAGTCGACACAGGTACTCCAGTACGAGCGGCAATCCGGGATGGAACCACGCCACTTATAACTTATGGCAATGTGATCAATTTGGGTCCATCGCTGGCCAGCTACAGGAGGACGCCAAGTGGCACTTCGGCGCCCACTGTGTCTAAAAGCAGTGCTACTAAGAAACAACCGATGCTCCGCACACAGTTACAGCAGACGCTCGCCGTTGTCAGTCCGTTCGGAGTTAAGCCCACATTTACCACCTAGCTGAGCTTCTGAAGAGCTCAGACGCCCCACTTGTACGTTTATATCCCCTGCAAGTACTATAATATCTGAACTAGTAGCACTGAGTAATAGCGCATTTAGTTCCTGATAAAATGCGTTCTTAACAGCATTTAAACTGCAGTCGGTGGGAGCATAAGCGGAAATCACGAACAAACAGCGTTTTGTACTACTTCGTGAAGCAACCTTAGCTGCTGTCGTCAAACGGGCTGCACATAAACGGCTGTTCACCAGAATCCAATCAACCAACGATGGCTCAGTCTTGGAGCTTAGAATGATACCTACACCAGCTTGACCCGTGAGTGCTGCATCGGCGTCTCCGGATGCGTGCAACCAATAACGAGAGGATAAACCGGGTGCAGTTGAGGTCATATGATACTATCCGGCAGTCCACTCCAAGAGAGGGGTTTCGAATGAAGTGCCTAATCCCTACATTATGAATTAGCAGTCCGACCCACAAGGCAGTGGCAAGCAAATCCACCTCAGAAGTGTGAATGCGGTTCCAGGCTCAAAGAGCGGCTCCATGCATGTAGTGTGGAGCGAAGTACGGCCCAGCCACCACTTTGCGTAGGTCTGGTACGCATGATTCTCAATTTAGATAGACAGTAATCATGATGCTCTGTATGTTGAAGGGCCGACTCTGTTGATGAAACGTGGTTCTCACCCACATGCATCGCGGTCCTATTTTTTGGGTCTATACTGGATATGTAGTGTGTGGACGAAGCCCCCGTGGTTTCTCTGTACACACAGGCGAGATGTGACTGTCCTATGGAAGACTCAGTGACAGGTAAATCCGGAGCAGGATGCCGCTACCCATGTTAGTCACCTGCGACTGCGGCCAGCCGCAGGTGGGAGTTGACGGGTTTGCACCAATTTGACAAGGGGTTGCCTGGTTTGAGGCGAGCAGTAGCAAAACACTGAACACCGGGAGGTGCCCTCCCACTGTCAGAGATAATGCGTGACGTTCGTGCTCTAGGCTAACCGAACTGTCAGCTCATAAAACGTAAACCTGTTGTCTACCATGGCTAGATTTAAGGGGAAGAGCCATGGACCGCCGAAGTGGCATGTATGGAGTAGACTGCATACTTCTGCTGCGACACCTGAGGTGGCTCGGACATGTCCGTCGTACGGTTTCGACTAAAATACCGAAGCACCAGCCATATGAACAAGTTAGTACAAAGAAGAAGAACGTGGGCAAACCGAAGCCACGTTTTAGGGCATTACAAAGGTGCATCTAACACGAAATAATGTTGATTTTAGATGATGGAAAGTAATGGCAGTGGATCGTTGCTAACAACAGGACCACATCAGGATTGTCATTTCTCGGGTGCACCAGTGCATCAATGAGAAAAACGCAGGTTATGGAAGCGATAGGTGCCAAAATGATATAGCCAATGGACGTTGAGCACATGGGGCTGTAGCACAAGCGGTCATGTGGGCTTCATGCAAGCCTGTTTGGAATGCCATTTACTTAGTAACAATTGAAAAATATCGAAACATGACGAGTAAGTTGAACAGGTAAGTTTCAGCGCAGCTCTTGGTATATACGCTGTTTCCGGTTCCATTTAGAAACCCAGTCCAATGATGCGGTTGCTGTGGCACGTGCGCTACAGCATCGATGCAGTTGGTATGTAGGTGTAGTTACGCGCTGGTTTTCTTGCATTTTTGGTTTTCGTTAGTTGACATCCCCGGTCTGGCTGCGTTTGAGGTTAATTTTGGCAAGGTGCCTAACTGTCCACAAACCTCCCCCTCGATAACTGGCTCCAGGAGATTGCTGAACGATGCAGGAGGAGATGGGGTGTACAGTCTTCGTGATGGTGTTAGTCCCATCCGGTGTGGAAGGTCAACGGCTCAGCCACCGCACATCTGGTATGTATATTTTCCCCAGTTCAAATGAATTATGTGAGTGCTGAAGGAGAATGGGCCGGCCCTGAGTCAATTGCAGCACCCATTCACATACCTTCGCGTCTTAATTATTTGAGTTTATACTAGGTATAAGTGTGTGGATGGAGCTGTGGGTGGTGTAGTACATGGAACCCATAGTCGCTCGGTAGGAGCAGGCGTCTTATGGCAATTCGCAGTCTCAGTGGGAGGCAAATGCGGAACCGGATGCCCCCTCATGGAGAGATAAAACTCCCCGTTACACGCTATGAGCAGGCTAAAGTCATACCGCTGGAGAAGGAAACCATTTCAAGTTTGTTGCGAATGGTGAGCATTATGGTGAGCATTATTTGAAGGCGTCAAAGGTAAACCACCTGATCCAGAAATTTCAAGAAGCTTTTCCAGTTTCAATTGCAGTATGTTCGTAGATTGTCCTGCAATAAAGTACCATAAGACTAGTTAGCACTGGGAACACATGCGAAATCATAGTAATGGCCAAATTTTATAGTTTGTAATGGTGAAAGATGCTTAGAGAGTAACCAATTGGATAAATAGAAGCTGCTGCAGAAAGACCTGTGGTAACGGTAGGGACCTTCCAAATACACAGGAGACGAGAAACCGGCGTGGCATTATGGTTCAATGAAGCAAAAAAAACACGGAAAATTAGAAGTTTGCTGTGAAGTAGGCACGTAACAATAGCACTAAAATACTTTAGAGCATGGAAAGCATGGATAGCAGATAGTAACATTGGAAGAAAATAAAGCATTTCAAACAAGAGGAGACGTGATGATTCTAAGCAGAAGTGAAGCAATAAACTAGAGAGCTCAGTTGAATACAGGAGAAAGCAAGAAAAACGTGTGTCTGCACAAAAGTGAAACCCTAGGAAATTATGCAATCAGGCCATGAGATGGGCATATTACCAACTGCTTAGAGAGTAATCCGATGAAGAACCGTCCAGTAAGCGGATACCCGTTTATCTACCGAGTTGTGGCTCAGGTGAATTTGGTGAAAGGGCTACGATAGAAATTGAGACACAATGCCGTCTTGTTGAACGAGCAGACAGGGAGCATCGTGCAGCCATGGAATTCTGCAAACAATGGTGTCACTTTATTCTTCTGACGTCTCTCCGTTACTAATTCCTTCCTCCACGATTAAGTACTACGTGAGTGGACCGGAATCTACAAGCTATTTTAACAGCGTGACTAAGTAGTCTATCAAAATGAAGCTCCAACTGGGTGTCGCAGTGCTCGCACGCTAGTTGAAATCAGTAAACAGAAGATTTCTCCTATTGTGCGTACTGCATATTATCACAATTCCATGTCACGGTAGGTATGACGCTTATTAGTTGACCCAAAGAAAATAATCAATGTGATTGTTCGCTGGAGAGATACGAGTAGACATTTTCCATTAGACACGCTATCTTTCTCACAGAAGCGGTGCTGTGCTGCTTGAGCAACTGTGGTGCGCAATCTACCTCGGGTGCGGAGAGCGGCTCTTGGGCGCAGTTCACCGCAGCCCCCTGAGTCGTTGCCAGAATTGACTGCCTTATCTTCGAAGCCACATGAGCCGTAGTCACCTTCCACACAAGGGTGATTTCAACTGTCCTTGAGTACGCTAGCCTGCAATCCAACTCAGGTCCGGATATTGTGAGGTCGAAGTAAACTTCATGAACATGATAATTGAAAGTGGAGCACTGCAAAACACATGCCAGCTGACAGTATGACGTCGTGCACATTTCCGCTCTGCCTAAACTTTAACAAAACTCAAGCAACATGCGTGAAGCTCAGATGCTGAAGCCCGCGGCAGTAAGCAATCACTCAGTACTCATAGCCAGCATGGAGTGTCAGTGTTGGGAGGAGCAACATCGAAACACCTCCAGCATGGAACTATTCTTACCGTATTCTCTATCGCTGGAGCCAGCTTAAAACTACTAGAAAACTGACTTCGACGGTCTAACTAGAGCCGCGAGCTATGTGGATCGATCGCTGCAAGTAACATTTGTGGAAGACCGCTGGACTGCTACAAAAGAGGAAGCGATATTGCTGTGCTTCCAGTTTGCGTCACTGTAGTATGAGCAAGCTGGACCAATTAGGTCACATCGGTTCGACAAGTAGTATGGTAAATGGATCAGTGGTGGTGCAGACTGTGATACAACTACCTCATCTTCGGATTTACACACGACTAGGAAGCGCATAAGAGGCAGCGGAATGTTTGCAACAATGCAAAAACGAGTCAGTGGCGGCTTTTGAAAAGCAACTGCAACAGCGGCAAAGACCGCCCCGAAAAGAATCTTTGTTTGTTTGAAGCAAAACCTGAATACCGCAAACGATCTATCAGTGCTAGACAGTTCGGGCGCACAGCTCCTTACCTCTAGTACGGATCGTGCATCTACATTGGCTTCGCATTTCGGTGACACAAAGTTAGATTACGAAGATGAAAATACGCCAGGAAGCAATGCTCCAACCTGATTTCGAGTACTGCGGAATGACCAGTGATACTCTGAACCTCAAGCAAGACGCTAAACCACTAGTTAGACCAAGAGGCCTTGTGCCGAATGCAAAGAAAGAAAAGCAATGTAGTTGTTATGTGGAAGAAAATCGAACAGACAGAGTCCGTCATTCCAAAAGTTTCGGGGACCGAGGAGGTGGTCGATAGGAAGGGTGATCAGGAGAAATAGTCGAGTCATCTATGACCTAATGGTAGGAAAGGAGAAATGGGTCAGGCACCCCAAGCAGCTGAGGCCGTAACGGCAAGACTAAGTTCCCCAGAACCGTCATCCTTACCGTGAGACATGCTGCTAGATACGTTTGGTTTGGAAGACGAAGCGGCTACGTAAATTACAACAGAATCTGCAAGCACCACATGACACACAATGCAGGCCGACCCAAAGGCGGAGACGACCACAATGGCTGCAATTTACCCCAAGGCCAAAACCTATGAACAAAGTCGAGTTAGAACGGTATGCAAGCAGACTCAATTCGAAAGAGCAGGAATTAGGCGGCCACAACTGATGAACGGTGGAAAACGGTTTGGAGACAAGCCTTTGGCTTACGGCAGATATCGTGGTCAGCTGACTCACCCAGTTCATCATCGTCGCACGGGTTGCTATGGCGCGGACGTGATCGTGACTACAGCCAGACAGTGGAGGCCGCTATAAGGTTTGAATCTGTCTAGACAAGTGACGTGAATCAGCCTAGTAACGTGCAGTCGAAGTGAGTGTATGTGACCAATAAAGTGAACAATGTTCTGCCCTAATACTCTTCGGTCTAGCAGGTCTCGGGCTTCTGCTTTTTTCCCAACTGGGTTGGCGGTGCAGAGAGTAAAGGCAGCGCCACACCAATTACCCATTTGTTCCTGACGAGGCATAAGTGGTTGCGGCCAGTGGACTAACGGAACCCTGCCGACGTGATCTATATCGATTTCGGTAAAGCATTCAACGACGTAAACCATGAGGTGCTCCGCAACAAGCTGAGAATGTGCAATGTTGTTAGATCACCGCACCAGTGGATCCGCAAAATTATCATCGGACAAAAGTACAAGGTATGGGTCGACGTTTAGCTAACTAAGTAGTATTTTTTTAGTAGCGGCGTAACCAAATGCACTGGACTGAGGCTCACGCAGAACCTAATCTACATCAACTATTTATCGCAGCTTCGCCGGCCGTCATGGGACCTGTTAACAGACGGCCTGAAGATTTGGAGTGATTAGCACCCATGACGACTACGGCATACTGCAACAAGACCCCAACCCCGTCTCCATACGATCTGCAGAAGTCCGACTCCCGGTAAACCCATCCAAGTCGTCGTGGCGGCTGAACTTGCACCCTCGACGGCCAACTTTTACATCCTAAATAAAGGACAAGGTGTACTCCCGCCGTGTTATGAACTCAGTGGACAACACGAACAGGCTATGTCGTAATGAATGGTGCATGCTTTGAATATTCAAACGTAGATTCCGCATCTGATCTAAAGAGGTAGGCACTCGTCTCTTCTCTTTCATCAAAAGACTAATCCTAGTTACTGTCCAAACAGCGGAGGAGCGACAGAAGATTCAATGGGTCCAACACGTCGCTATCAGGCTCATTCAAAGTTTACGAGGATTACCGCACGAAGACGGATGCGAGAAACTGGGACTCTACACTTTGCCCTATCGTCGGTTGCGACTCAATCTCACCGTGACCTACCGCATAACACACATCAGTGCCTTCGTTATGTTGAGGTAGCAGCTTCATTTGCGAACGCCATGCAGCTCACACAGACATCTTTACAAACTTGTGGTGCCAGATATAAAGCGAGTTCCACACTCCCTATGCTGTGAACCGATAGTGGTAAACGTTTAGAACAGTTTGTGCAGCAGTTCAAAACTAACTGACTTACATTTCAGCACCATACTACTAAAGTAACGACGGTACAATGGCGAAGAGATTTCACAGTTGTGAGACCAGTGATACTGTAACGGATATTGTTTAGTGCCAAATAAGAAACCAAAGAACCATAATACTTTCAACAGGTGACAGAGACTTTGTATAACGGAGTTAAATTGCTACGACATCATTGCTATTGTATGGTTATGGAAACTGGAGACAGTTAACTGGATGCCATTATAGAAGTATTATTATATTTAAGAGGCAGGTGAGAGATAAAACACTGCAAACCTTGTACAAAGGTGAAACGATGAATATAAAACTGTGAGAGTAATAAAAGATAGCACACTTACCGCGCTGAAATGCAGCTGGGTGTGGATCAAGGGATTCCTCAAGTCCGATATCAAGAGCATCCGACTCCTCAGCAGTGCCGCGTAAGGTGGGGCACACTTTTGGTGTGTAAATTGTAGGCACCCTGTGGTTGGCAAACAATTTGTAGAGAAACCGATCTCGGTCCGACAAGCGCTGATACACAGGATTTATTTGCTCGCCATCCTCGACATCACGAATAGACCTCATGGTCCGTGGAGTAGAAATAAGGGAGGAGACTTTTACTCTCTTATCGACTGTGGGTAGCGAGTTCAAACGCTTGAAATTTTCTTTTATATATTCCACACGACCCTTCTCCAGGCGAATCAGATCAGTTATGGTATCCAGAGTGTGAAGAATCCTGTTTGTGTGGTTAAGCCTGTGGAATGAAAGTTGGATGAGGGAGGTAAAATTGTGAGCAGATACATGAGGCATAATAATAAAAATCAGTCTGTCATCAAGAACACCAATCGGAGGCAAACATTTGCTATCTAACCATCGACCCAATTATTTCAGAACAAACCAATGAAACAATCACTATCCATCCCTTTGTATTTTAACCTTATATGATCTATAGTGGCCTGCAGATGAATCATTAAAAGACAATTATTGGCCTCAGACCGGTGTTGTTGATGAATCAAAAACACGTCGGGAACCGGTTGTGCCGTGTGAAGATTAACTGTCGTGTTATTGCTGTGGTTGATGCTTAAAAGGTGAGAAGCAGCCATTATGGTAACAGAAGAGCCGACTATTTCTAATGGCCTATACGAGATAGTGATCAAGTGAAAACAATTTTAGAAACCGGAAATAACGCAGCCCACAACAGTTGCAATGTTACTAAATGCTAGGCATCTACCGCTAATGAGGCTCGAACACAGGGATACTGGGTCGCGAATCTGCTGTGACACTACGAAAATTCAAATAGAGGGTAACAAGTTAAATCCCAATGTGGAGTGGCCATGTGACCATGCACCCATTCGTTTGCTTGCACAATTTTTCCTACTGCAACTAGCAAACTGTCTTGCAACCCGAGTATGGTAGCTGGTCATTTGGGCGAGCGAGAATGTCGCAGCGCAGGCACACAAGAGGCTAGTCAAGTGCCCTCACTCGGGCTGATGACTATCACATAGGCAAGGAGAGGGCAAATTAGTTTGGCGTAACATGAAGGAAGCACAGTTTGGTTACAATTAAGGGAGTAGCGGATTGGTTAGAACAGCAGTGAGCGAACTCCAAGTGAGCGCCAACGAACCCAAACTGAAGACAAGGAATGACAGCTGGTCAACTGAGCGGATGAAGCCAGAGAATTGGTGCGGCCTAAAGTGAGTGGCCCTAGAGAGAGTAAGGGTATGTGCATCGCACCGAGCACAAGTTTCGAACACTGCATGAGGGCAAACAGGAGTAGCGCGTGACATGAGAGTCAAAAATCAGAAATGACCATTTAAAACCCGCTGTGATTGGATAGCGCTTCAAACCGTTGTGCAGAATAAAGGAATCTAGGCTTCATGAACAATATATCGGACAGCTGCCCAAAGTTTGTTTTGATTCTCGGGGGGCCACAGGATGCCGGGAAGGCGTATGTGAGATAGAAAGAAGCCAACAAGTAACCATTCGGTATCGTTCCTGGACATAATCTGATGTTGGATGGAACTAATTTACATCATCCGTGGTTAAAGGATTTTATAGTTGAAAACAGGGACGCAAGTGTTAAGGTCTGGATGATGTGCGTTGAGTATCCAAACAAACGCGATAGAGGATTAGCAGTGGGGTCTAAAAGCTGGAACGCTTGTGCGAAAGGGTGATAAAGAAGTCATAAGATAATCCCACTCTGCATACAAACGTGCAGTAGTGGACACAAAATATGATAGCATCATTGTCATCATCACCAACAACGATTATTATGAATGACTGCAGATCATGGTGTGGATCGAGTCTTGCAGGAATTTGATGATAACCCCTCAGAGCTGGTAGTGGCTCACGAGGGTCTGTGAACCAAACCTAGAAAGAAGCAGTGATGATGTTGCCTAGTTTCGAAAGGAAATGTACGCGACTAAAATACCTAGCTCAGAGAAAAAAACAGTACTCTCGCCAACATCAATAGTTTGTAAACTTCGATGCTATATAACCAAAAATGATACTACGATCTTGTTGACATAGATGCCCCAGATAAACGTTTAAGATAGAGGCGCTTATAGCTTATTAGCGCCACATGCTTACAAACAGCCGGGTATCTTATGGACATAAAGTGACATCAGCAAGAAAATTTCATTACTACTCTCACCGCCCCGTATCACAGCCAACTTTACTCCACATATACTTCGGTATCATACAAACCTTTAGAGTAAGCAATCAGCAACATCGATGGGTATAGCAATAAATTGCAGACAAAACACCGAACGGAACACACTTGTCTTCCGCCACACCGGGATGTTTTGTGCTCATGCGGTTTACTGCAATGCCAGGTTCTACACGGTTTTCGAATTGGGCCGAAAGCGCATCCAGCTGGGCATCCATGTCAAGTAGGCTTGATTCGATCATCCGCTCTTTGCGTTTCACCCGATTAAGCCAACGAGCAGCTTGGGGATCTAACTGAGTCACGAGTATTGGAGCGAAATCTCCACTAGGACACATGAAGAGTGATCGCCTGAGTTTGTCAGTGTATTCCACACAATTGATGAAATCCCGTTTGCGCTCAGTACAGCCTTCTTTAAGCTGCAGGATCACCTACCAGGGGAGGGGAAACAGAGCCGTTATATGGTTTGGAAAGTGCAGTTGTGAAGAAGGGACTAAAACTAGGTATGGATTCGGCGAAAACGTTCTGACGCAACACTGAAATGGAACAGTGAAGGAGCTTAAAACGGAACAGAGCGATGGCATTCGAGGACGCACATATGTCCAGTGGAATCAATGAGGACAGTAACCCCACTGCGTCCCAGATAAACGGCAACGGAAACGACTCAACCAACTAAAGCAGAGTCCATCGTGTCACAGTTGATAGCATGCACCTAGTCACAGCAATACAGGTTATCTACAAATGTGTTTCGATAACGGAAAACACAGCAAAAGGAAGCTTTTTAACAGACAAACTGGTGCCATCCTGAGGACAGATTTTACCAGGATGGCACATAGATAACCCGGCTCTTTTAACCAACTGCGACCCAGACGATGGACAATGTTGGTCCAAACAAACGTGCCAGGCAATCGTGAAGACTGATAAGGTGTGCTGAGTGCGAGCAAGCAATTATCAGTAAAGTCCGCAAAAACTGGTTTGTAGAAGCATTCTCGACTATAATGGGATTTAGTAGCCAGTACTGAAGACGGTGGGTAGAATGGATTTTAGTAAACAAATATGTGTTTGTTTTTATGTCGGACGCCCACAGAATAAAATTTGGAGAAAGAGTACACTGGATCGAGCTGTTTTACGCAAGCAACCACTGCAACGACTGCCATCAAAGACAAAGTATGTAATCGGCATTACTTGCTACTTGTTTGCCGATATGATACCAAGATAGTTACCATTGCCCAAAGCAAGGATAATGGGAAGAAAAATAGATGAAGGCAATAGAAAAGTAAGAAACGAGAGCCCGGATAAAAAATAGACGATTGATTTCGGTGCGAAGCACCCGATACGATGTACTATTGATGTTTCCCGGCCTGAAGACCATGCCCACGAAAACGATATGTCACAATCCGGTTAAATATCACGAGTAAGCTTACAATGACCTTTAGTCATGTCACCAGCAGGCCAAGTGGATGCCATTCAAGGAGACAACAAATAATGAAAGAGGTGATCAACGAAGAAGACATGGCCAAGGTAACTTAAGCGGCCCTAGCACTAAAAACGAGTTTGTGCTGATCTAGGGGGCTGTAATTAAGCACTGAGTGGTAGATGTTGGAAGTATTCATTTAGTGTGACCACTAAGTGCAAGCAATTTTACATGGGTAATGCCAGTTGGACGAACAAGCTCTTTAGGTCACCAACGCAAACAGAACGTCTCTGAACGATAAAGCAACAGTAGCCGCACCGCAGCGTTGCAAACACAGTTCTCCGTCGAGGACCAGATATGCAGTGAAAGCTTCGAAAGGTTATCTCTGGCTCTATTGATACAAGAAGTAACCTCTTCGATTAGTTATCATTAGATAATCAGATAAGTGAACAGACAGACACCGAGAATTGCCTGGTAGTCGCAAAAAGTTGGTCCGATCCAACGAGTGTGAATCGCAACCCCATATCACGGGCTAGATTACCCGCTCCAGTATGGGTTTTACCTACCCGGTAGTAGCCCAGTTCGCAAATAATAGTCTGTGGCAACATAACGGTGAAGTATCAGTAGAAAATTGTGGTGTATCACCGACCTCAATACCTACAATCTGATCCAATACCCCATGGGTTGCAGACACGTTGAAAGGTGTCGCACTCTATGATAACCTATTGTAGAAAGCTATATCCTCACACCGTAAACCTTTTAGTAAGGTTAACGAAAAGAGCTCTAACTCCAGTTTGGGCGGCGCAGGCAAATCCCCATGTCGTGGGAAGCCCGGCGAAGAGCTTTCCGTAGACACTCACAGGCTAACGAGGTTTCAGTCTTCAAAGAAAATTTCAAAAACAAGCGCAAGCAACTTGAATAAAGACTGACAAGGTCAATTGAGTTGTGATGCCAAAACACGGGTAGAAAGTAAAGTAACTTCAACCGAGGCCAGTTTAGTCTTTCAATTAATTTAAAACAAATGAACTGCCGTAGTTTGAGGAATGTGTACAATTCGAAGAGGAAGGTGATATAGTTCACGCTTCCATGATGCTTAAAGGTCAATCAGTAGTTATTCATAGAAAACAGCATCCGTAGAACACCGTCGAGGTTTTCGTGTAGGTTTGTCGCAGTTAGACACAGGCAGACAGTCACCACACATCCAGGAAAGCGCCAGACGGCCGTTTCGTCCTATTGGGACTCGTCAGTAGCGCGCACCCGCCGAATCCTGTCGGATTCGAACCCAAGACCTTACTCTTGCGAGTCAGCGACTTGTCACTGAGCCATGGGCGACGGCAGCGGATCGCCACGACTGATATCTAACTGTGATATAGCGCGGCTCATCCTCCACTGTCTTGCATGTTATGAATGTGCAGAGGACAGGGTTGGCCCCCAGAGAAACGACTTCCTATGCAAGCCGCCACTAATCGAGGTGGCATGTAAGCTGCCAAGGCGACTACTGGTTATTGGTACGTAGTAAGGTGATTTATAAGGTTTTCGTGTAGGTTAGACTACCACAAATGTTTAAACCGTCATATAACAATGACGTGGATAAAACAGCGGTTGAGCGCTTCGCTTCGTAGCAGAAACATATATATATATATATATATATATATATATATATATATATATATATATATATATATATATATATATATATATGTTCAACGCCTTCACCGGAAGTGCGATCTGTAGTGGTGCAGCAAATCAGCAGTGGTGATGAAATATTGCAAAGCAGTAAATATACAGTAAGCTTCGTATTCGCATATCGAAGGCTGCGGCGGCATTCGGGAGGCTTGAGTGCCGAAAGTGGAACAACCACCGTCTTACTGAGAACATTATGACGCTCCAAAGGTTAGATTGCGCTTCGGATGTTTGACTCGGTAGGAGGAGCTGTGGAAACAGACCAATCACCATCCGAAGGAAGCGGGGTCATAAGGAGATGCGCTGAGCAGTTAAACTGTAGAGCGATTTACTAGTGTCCCCGATCTCCAAGACGTATCTGAGAAGGTGGCACATGATTGATCGGGAGTTGGTTGGTGGCGACTAGACATTAGAGCAGCAAATTCAGCAGATCAATTCAAGAGATCTGTTACATCTCCACCACAAGCAAGAGCGTCTAAACTCCACTTAGCCTCTTATCTTCAAAGAGAACTTAAACAATAAAAACTTTTTACAGGTGGATAACGTAATTTTTCACGATAATCCTCCTCTATCCTTGCATAGAAGTGCTGGACTGACAGCAGTTCATGGTGGAGCCGCTGTATTCAACATCATGGGAAGGGTGAAGATGAATACCAATACTGAATGTAGTCAACAGTCACCTGTGATTTTAAAAAGGAGAATTAACAGCGTAAGAGAACCACTGAAGAATTTGACTGGTTGCAATCACTGTGGTATTTCTAATAAGCACCGAATTAAGGCGACTGTAATACTGTAGTAAGACGTGAAGGGAAACCAGGGTTAGCTTCGGTTATGAAGGAGGGTACCTCGATCAAAAATGAACTGTATTACAACGTGCTCATCAGCTACTGTTTCTGCTAATCACTTTCATGCGACTTCATCAAACGCCAATTGTTTGTTTGCTAACAATCCTCACTTTCCGTTACCCGATTCATCTGTTCAAAAATTTGGTTGCGATTCCGGTTGCGCCGCAGATCAAGGAGTTCAACCTATGGCTCTCCTTCGTTCCCGATCCTCGTTCCGTCCGACGTGCTTCAACGTTCGGACACTCATGAAGAATGGACAGCAAGCCGGTCTAGCGTGCACCCTAGTTTCCCTAGATATTGATGTCTGCTGACTTTCGGAAACTCGATTGCAAGATCCAGCACTGTGCTAACAATGACATCCCTCACTGACCACGAAGCCAGATATCACTTGCACCTTTCTGGAGATCCAGAAGGAGCCTCAGCGGGTTTGGCTGGCGTAGGTATAGCACTAAGTGGCAAGGCCGAGGCTGCACTATTGGACTGGTTCCCTATTAACAGCCGACTATGTGCAGTTCGACTTCGGGGTTCATGTAGAATCAACAGGCACCACCAAGAGAGACACAACTTGTTTGTGGTCTCCGTGTACGCTCCAAATGACTGCAGTGGCGACTCGGTCAAGGACGAATTCTACCGAGATCTACAACAGCTCTTGACTAATGCTAAAAAGTCGGATTTCGTTATCCTTGCCGGGAATTTTAATGCACGGGTTGGACGCCTGTCCCCATACGAACGACACCTTGGTGGTCATCACGCGCTCGATGAGAACCGCTCTGATAACGGTGAGAGACTTCTCATATTGTTCGAAGACAACCGTTTGTTTCTTTCGAGCACTAACTTCAGGCGTACGAAGAAGCGTTTCGCAACGTGTCGTCCCCTTCTTCAACACAACCGTGGTCTCAAATTAATCACATTGCAATCAGCTTCAGATGGCGCGGCAGCGTACTGGACTGCAGGTCCATTTGGTCCACCTTCGTTGACTCAGAGCATGTTTTGGTCTGCGCGAAAACCTGTATGTGTTTTGGAGGATCCCGAAACACGAAGCACCGCAATGTAAACAGATTAACTGATTCCTCTGTTCAGGCGAGCTATCAGTCTTCACTGGCATATGTACTCAGTTGCAATCCACCGAAAGAAGTGGAACAACACTGGACTTGTATACGGAAAGCGATGACCATTTCCGGACAGTCATGCTGCGGCCTAACTCGACGCCCTTTGAAAGCTTGGATCTCCATTGATTCTCTGGAGCTGTTCGAACTACGCAGATATACCCGCGGAATCAGATTGCAACGAGCGGCGCCGTTCTGCCAACCGGCTGCTCAAGCAAAGCCTACGCAAGGATAGTGAGACATGGTGGCCTGAGCGTGCTTTAGAGATGGAGACCGCTGCCCCCTCTGGTAACTCGCAGGCTTTTCCAACTAATTCGGTCCACTGGCCTTAGGAAGCCTGGTGTCAGTGAGGTCATTTGTGAGGTGGATGAGTCTCCGAGCACCAACCAACAGAGGCATATGGACCGCTGGGCCGAGCACTTTCATTCGTAGTTCAACTGGCCTCCACAATCCATCAGTACATGCAGTACACCTTGTTGTCCATCCTGGCTCGTCCCATTGAATCCACCCAGCGAAGCAGAAGTCTGTCTCGAGATTCGACGCTTGAAGCGGTTCAAGGCTGCCGGCTTAAACGGACTTCCTCCGGAACTATTCAAGTACGGCGGTGTGGTGACCATTAACCAGCTAAAGGCGCTGTTCGCAAAAATTTAGCATGAAGAGAAAGTGCCTTCCTCTTGGAGCGAATCACTTAGTGTCCCCATTTTCAAGAAAGGCACTCGCATTTCATGTGCAAATCATCGCGGGATTAGTCTTATTTCGGTTGCCTCTAAGCTATTGGCATCCATTCTGCTTCGCAGGCTATCCCCAGTACGTGAAACATAATACCGTGAGGAACAAGCTGGTTTCCGTCCTGGCCATCATCATCATCATCATACACGTTAGCTAGAGGTGGTGAACACCTCAGCTACTGTGCCGCAATACACAGAAAAAAGGAGAAAAAAACAACTGGTGCAAGCCGGCTGAGCTACCGGTAACGGATGGGCATCGTTCCGGTAAGCTACCAGCCGGCTGCTGTGCACCCAAAAAAATTATTATGCAAAATTATATAAGGCTAAGTAATGAGATCGTGGTTGGAGGGGGAGGCTAAGGGGGATGGGGTGGGACAAAGAAACTCACAGCACGAACGCCACGGAGGTCGGCTCCTAGCCATATCAGCAAGTGTGTCCAACCAAACGTGTTCATCGTCTTTCGGACCCCAACCAGGGAGCCGAGACGCTCCAACCGAGGCCAGCTCAGAAGTGAGGGTCTTCATTCCTCTGGACCAAGTCATCGCTTGGCCACCCCTACTCCTCTTCCATCCACACCCCCGGCGCGCAAACAACACACGTCGCGGAAGTCGGTGGGCTGGCATGCGTAACACGTGGCCGAGCCATCGGAGCCTGATGCGTGAAATAACGGTGCTGAGCGGTTCATTTCCTTTTCCTTTGCCATAAACAAGGCATCGAACACGCTCAATGCTCACACGATATTCCCACTAGATGTGAGCTTAATTACGAAGGCACCGGTGGTCGAATGTAACTAGCCTCTTCAGGTCCGCTGCTTTAAGCGGCCAGATTTCACAACCGTACAATAGGGTCGAGCGTACTGCTGCATTGTACACTCTACCCTTCAGGGCAAGAGTGATGTCGCGCCGGCGCCATAAGTGGCGAAGGTTAGCAAAAGCGCCCCGAGCTTTTGCTATACGATTCGTGATTTCATCTTCAATCCCATGGGCGCTGATACAACTTCCCAGGTAGTTGAAATTTGAACGACTTCTAGGTGATCCCCACCAAGGGTCAGCGTAGGAGATGATCCCTGCCAATCTTGGAGAAACGCTTTGCACTTCGAGGGTGCGAAGCAAAGCCCGAAGTGACGGACAGCTAGTGCTAATCTGTCCAGTGCCGCTTGGCACGTTTGTGAGCTGTCACAGATCAGGGCAATATCAACAGCATACTCTAAATCAAGAAGTCGTTCTACTGGGAGTAGCTCCACACCTTCTAAGTCGTGTCCTGTAAACGTCCCGGCCGCGAATGCGTGGATCAAATCTTCAAGCTCCGCCAGCTCCTCGAACATCGCCACATTTATCACAGGCCCATTATCGTTGCATTCCTAGACATACGTGTCGCTTTTGACTCCGTTGATCGACCTGCTTTATGGCGTTGCTTACTAAAGAACGGGGTGCCAGAGAAATATACCGCCATCTTACGAGCACTTTATCTTCATACATGCGGCAGAGTGAGGGTCTATGGCAAGCTTTCCTCGCAATTCGCTGCCAATAGCGGTGTGCAACAGGGTTACCCTATGTCCCCATTCCTCTTCAATTTCGCAATCGAAGACGTTCTGTCGAATGCCCTAGAAGACTTCCAACATTTTGGCCTAGAGCTTCTACCGGGTGAGCGCGCGACCGACTTAGATTATGCGGATGATATCGCCTTACTTGGTGACGATCTGCAGTGCATGCAATTCATTCTGGATCGTTTGGCGGTTGAAGCATCTAAGGCATGAGCTTCGCTCCATCGAAGTGTAAAGTACTGCTCAAGGATTGGCTTTCACCTGCTCCCGTGCTCACTCTCCAAGGTGCACAACTTGAACAGGTAGATAGTTTCGTCTACCTTGGGAGCTGTGTTTCTGCTGACGGCATTATTAACAAATAAGTTTCTCTTCGTATTGCTAAGGCTCGATCAGCATTTGTCAATCTGAGGCACTTGTGGCGTCGTCGCGACGTCTCATTCTCACTAAAGGGCCGCGTTTACAGCGCATCAGTTCGCTTACTATTGTTGTATAGGTGCGAGTCCTGGCCGATTCGCGTGGAACACATGCGTCGTCTTTCTGCCTTCGATAACGGTTGCTTAAGGAGGATCGCTCGTGTTTGGTGGCAACATCGAGTTAATAGTAATGACGTTCGACATCGCATGTTGGGGAATGCGAGTATTCCCATCAACAAACTGGCTTTGTTGCGCCAGTTAAGATGGTTCGGTCACGTCCTACGCATGGCACCTGAACGTCTATCGCGTCGTGCTCTATTTGCTCGTCAAGGACCTGGCTGGAAGCGACCGCGTGGTGGTCAGCCTTCCACTTGGTGGCAGCACATGAAATCACTGACGTCGTGTCCAGCCGTTATTGGATCCGTACGTCTTCCAGGATGGGGACCCAAAGATGATGATTGCCAATGGCTTAGCACAATGAACACATGGCCCGCAACCGGAATCAGTGGAAGAATTGTGTACAGTATGGTATTGATTCACATGTTTGATACTACAAACATTGAAAGTGACAAAAAAGTGAAAAATCGGCGTGTGAAAAACAAACTAAAAATGTTTTGTTCTACTTTTTGTCAAAATGTTCCATTCTTCTTGCGGCATATTAGCTGAAGTGTGTTGCCCACTTTCAACTACCATGCCACGATGATTAGCCATCTGGTGGAATCTACGAGTGTGCAGCGCTGAGACTCGTCGGTTGATGTTCGGTGACACAGGTTGTGTTTCTCCTCTGGGACCTGAATGGCCTATGGTGGTTGGATCACGCTCTAGCTGTTGCCCGTCTAACTAAGCGCCGTGCCTGGTTGAATACAGTCTCAGAGCAGAGGTCTGATGAAGAAAGAAAGAGACGGAAGAAATCCACTGCGATATTTGCCGGGCTGATGCATCGCCACATCAGACAGACCAAACAGCTTTTGGGACATTAAATATTAACGGAGTAGGCGCAGATCCCTGCGCTCAATCTGCTGCCCCCGACTGCCGGGTAACCTAGCTATTAATTATTTTTAATTTCGCCCCAAACTCTTTTATTGCATTTCGCATAGCATCTTCATCTAATTTTCACGAGTGGTGCTTCCTGTAATGGTAGGGACGTACTTCAACGCACTTCGGTACCCCTGTTGGAGTCGCTTAACAAAACCCAATCAGGCTGATTAGTCCACTGGCTGTTCAAATGGATAGGATCGGTTTTACACTGGGCGAGGAAGATCTGATGGTGGTTATATTCCGACTAACAGCTCACACTACGATGATCCGCTACTACGTACTCATTCGAGATAATTCGTTTTCGTGAGGTCGACGGCGTAACTCGAGTGAAAAGGCGCACCAAGCAGTCGGCAGTATCAACGCCATGATGATTCGTTAATTCGATTAGCTGCTTCAATACTGTCACACCCCGAACCCATAAAACAATGAATGGAAATCAGTAGTAATTGCTTCTCCATGTTATCAAGGGAGCAGTATAATGGAACTCCGCGTAGCTAAAATAAGCGTGTTGTGAATAACAGATAAGCTAGTTGAAGACCGAAAGCAAAGAGATTGCTGCGCATTGCCATAACGAAATCATAAAACTACTGCTGGGTAAACAATTAACAAGTACATGGAAACAGAATTTGGATGTAAGCACCAACGTGTCGCAAGACGGAAAAATACTGGCGGGTTGTTATCATTGCCATAGCAGTACAAGAAGAGTTGAATGACTGAGGTAAAAATAAAGTGGCTGAAAAAGCAATAACTAGATTAGAATTTAATAAGGAACAACCCATGAGATAAGTTGTAGAAATGAGAGGACAAGGACTACCAACAATAACAGCTAGTGGAAATGTGTAGGATGATTATACACGTCGGTAGAAATATCACGTGGTTAGAACATCGATATGACTAATTCAATCGCAGCCTCAAATAAAACATGAAGAACTGACATATCTGGGCAATCGACCCAAGGTTAAAAAAAATAGCAAGACGCTTCGGTCTTTCCAACCAAACAAATAAAGCAATCCTCAATGCGCTACATATGTCGGAGATAGTGAAGACTGCTTAGGGCAAGTTAAATTGATCTGCTAACGCTGAGATGATAGCGAGATTCGACCGAACGTTAAGGCAATCGATTGTAGATAAAAGGAGGGAGGAGGTTCTTGTCCACGACCGTTGTCGCATATGTTCAGTCAATTCAGGTGAACCCATGGTAATCGGCTGACATTTTTACAGTTAGCCCACCAAACATCGCAAGAATGACATGGCTCAGTAGCTCGGAATTCATTTTCTAATTAGAGCAACTGACGCGCGTTTTTGAGTGTGGCACGCAACTCCCACACGAACTGATGGATAGCACAAGGTCAACTAGGATTCACCTTGTCCAAAGCATTTAAGAAGGATTCCGTATCAAGTAGTTTCGTCTCGATTGCATCAATCCCCATCGGTACATGCGATTTTTCACCAGAGACCTGTGGTCCGTTCTTCATGAGATCGAACATATCGAGCCAAGCGCTACGTCCTGCTTCCGCCTCGGAGTGCAGTGCTTCCATAAATTGAGCTGAAGCGATTTGAACCGAGGTTGGGAACGCGGGGTCAGAATGCTCGTTAGACGATGTTATGGGGCAGGAAGATGTAGGCATTGGAGTGTGTTTGAAGGAATCCACCGCTAGGGAGAACGAAGGAGTAGCAATGGTAAGTGAACGCAAAGTTTAAGAAGAGTAACTTGACTGCGCTCGTTAGTACTGGAGGAAGGATAGCCGAAGAATCATCTCTTCGGATTGGAACACGCTTTGAAGTAGAAGGAAAAAGACATTAAGCAGTACAGCAACAAAAGGTGGAGAAATTCAGGAGAAAACGAATAATATGTACGAACGCACCTTTACTCAGAGGAAACAGATATGGCACTTGAGTCTTGATTTGGGATTCAGAAGATTTCGGGGTCCATGGTACCTGGGTAGACGCCACAAAGTCAGCAGATTCTGTAGGTACATACTGTGTGGTAACGGCAGTGGAATGCTGATCAGGCGACTGTGAAGCCAATGGCAACGGAATCTCAAGAGGAGTCGGCAACAATGAAGGAGGTGGTGCGATTGTGTCCAAGTTGAGCAGTAGATACGGACTAAAACAGCCGTTGGTTAGCCGTGAAACCAAGAAGTAGGACAAGCTTTGTGCAGTTTGGCTCTAGATAGATAAATTAGAATTTCGCGGAGTAAACGAGGATGAATCTATTGGCGAAAAAAATGACAACGCATAGTCACAAACTTGAATGCGAGAGATACTGATTCCGGAAAGTACCTGAAAGTGTGGAAACATAATACCGAGCCGAAATAAAGAAACGCAGTGCCCAAAATGCCAAAACGAATAGTTTCAAATGCGCATACATGTATGTTCTAGTACAAATCATTGTTAGAAAGAATGCAAATGGAGTGAGGGAAAGAAATGGTGGTGAAAACTGTTAAGTGATAGCAACAAAAGGATTTATACTCAAGTGCAATGAGGGGGAAGTTTTGTTGGCACATAGTGTGGAAGACGTCTCCAGTCCAAAGAGGTCGGAAGTATTCATCCATAACCTAATAAGCAGCTAGTGAGTCGGATGCCAATGAACTTGTTTCAAAGGAATAAAATATCCACGCACCTCTCTGAAGTATCCGAGGCAAGAGCCAAGGGGAGATCCATCTGGAGGAAGTTCTATGGTCAAAATGTTAGAAGGTGGTGACAGCAGAGCGTTGGCAGATATAGAAGGCATAGCGAAAAGCATAACTTCTTCACCATCGGCCGAGTGAGATGCCAGAAAGTGATTATTACCGATCGCATGAAAGTAGTATTGCCAATGATGGGTCGAAGCCGGTGAGCCACGTAAATCAGGGATCTCAACACAGGCGATCTCCGTTGACTTCGACTAAAATAGAATAAAATAGATACTAAGACACTACGCAGTTCAGATGAACACAAAATTGCATGCAGCCACTGATATGTAGCAATCGATAAGCAACGGCTTCCCTAAGCTCCAAGTGCATAAGCAGATCCGGGTAAAAGGCCAGCGTCTAATGCGGTATGGCTCAAGCACGTAAGTTCGGGTAATAAGTCATCGTAAGGAACAAAAGCCAAATGGAAGTGGATACACTTAGAAAGTGTGCAAGGTGCAATGTATAAAGGATATTCAACTATCAGGTGAGTTGGTTGTTGTGAATTCGAATGTGAAGTAATCACCACGACTGTTTCCTCTAAAAGCGCCAACCACGTTACCAAAGATAAGCGACTGTTGCTAATTCTGAAATTGCTCCTCAAGAGTAATGGAGAAACGACTGGATGGACTATTCACAATGTAACTCAATATTACCTACAAACACCAGACGGAGCGTGGCATGCGCCGGAGCAAACCGCGGTCCCCGCTGATACCAAGACAAGACAAGCCGGATGTCATCAGTATTGAACAATACAAGTCGTATCCTCGGATGGATTCCAAAAGTGTAGATGGCTAGGCTGGGGTCCGGACTAATGGTCTTATCACTGCCTAATGAAGCTTAAGACTCGGTTAATAAATTCTGGCACCATCATGTGTGTAGATTTCGGAGTTGTCATGGTCAGTCGTGCGAACCACTGTTCGATATGGTGAAGTGATGGAGGCGACGGTTTCCAGTCTATCGATCTTTTGCTCCTATTGCTAACCATTTCATTTCTTTATTACTACTCGTCTTTTTCAGATTAATTTTGTATCTCCATCTCCTTCAACATTTAAGTTGGATTAAAACTGCAGTTTGCCGCTGACAAATGTAATGCACTATACCATGTTCACTATGTTTCTCCTAGCCACCTGACTGTTAATAATACTGCCATCCTCAAGTTTCTCAGAGTTCGTGACTTTGGACTAAAATATTGTGCTTCTTTCAATTGCACGGAACAACTACATAGTAGCAAGCCACGTTCCAGGAAGATGGTTGTATATATTGCGATTCCTAGGCGTGAGTTGAGAAAATGCCGGGTTGGACAACCGATGAAGCTGAAGAGGAACTTCGAATATGTCACCGCATTCTTGGCTTCATCAGGATCCGTCTGTCTTCCAGATTGGGAACCAGGTGATGGAAACCCCAAATGTCCGGAAGTATTGGAGGTCATGGCTCGGAAGCAAAATCACTTGCGTCAACGCTGTTCTAACATTTCTCTTACCTCCGAATTTCAATTTTAAACAACCGAACAAAAATTCAAAAGAACGTGCGTGGAATACAAAAAAAAACAAAAGGAAAGAGCCGTGTTTTAATATTTTTGCAACCATTTTCTCATACCACAGCTATGGTTCTGATGCCACATTTGTTTATTCTCAGATTTGCGAAATATATATGGTTGGCGGCCTCCGGTTTCGGATTTGCCCGTCACTGTGGCAAGCCACAAGACGCCTGCGCCTACACAGGGACCACGAGTGGCTTGCGCTGCACCACCCGCAGCTCCAACCACATACCCATATCCAGTGTAAACCCGAAGGAATGAGACCGGGAGGTATGTGGATGAGAGCCAGGTTACATTAACAGACCCGGCCCACACTCCTTCACAGGCAAGCATAAGCACGCTGTATTTGGGAGATCAAGCGCACACAAAGCGGTGGCTGGACCGTAGTCCGCTCCACACTGAGTGCATGGAACCACTCTTCGAGCCTAGCACGATCACAAGGACCGTGCACACCGTCCCCTACAGCAAGGACCAACTATCTCTTAGAGCCAGTATGAAAGAGGCAGTGTGTAACAGACAGGTAGGCACCTTGTCAACATGCAAATCAAGCGCAGCCGCACTGGGGATGTCAAACAACAGTCAAGCACTTGAAATGACAGTAACAAATAAAATATATCTGTTAAAGGATACGGCTATGCAGATATAACACTTCCCTAAATTAGCATATGAAGTATGTTGGTTAGCAACGGATCCGCTATAAGTAAAAAAATGTCTAGAAATGACTCAGAAAATGTTACAAACGCAATCAAGTTAACGAAGATAAGCACAATTACCGTAAACAACGTGGAAAGTTAATAGAAGATTATTCCGGAAGGCAGAACAAATCAAATAAATTAGAATGAAATTTGACCAGCTTAAAAAGACCTACTTTAAGTGTAAGTTGGTTTCGCCCAACTGCGGTGAAGAAGCATCATGAATGCAACATCAGCCTCAACATGGGGTGTATATATATATATATATATATATATATATATGTATATATATATATATATATCGAGACCATTAGTCTAGAAGGAAATTAGACCGAAGGCGTTCAAACTGTACATAAGATTATGGCTAGAAGACCGTCCAGTTATGTAGGATAATCTGCGTAGATACTGATGCATTAGAAAACATTCAGAGATCCCTTACAAGGCGGTTTTTAAGCATGCTTGAAATATGATTTACAATGAACATTGGAATACAATGGATCTAAAACAGCTGTAGCTAGGCAAAATAAAGATCTGATTGCAATTTATCGTATATAGTTTGGTTTTCATTCCACTGCCCATGCTATATTCCATTTTCAGGTTGTCAGGCATCACGTAACACGAAACAGCAAGTGGATACTGTGCATTACAAACATTCCAAGCAGTGGCAAAATTCTATATTACTCGGTTTGAACTATCAAACAATGAGCTACTTACATAAAAGGAGAATCGACAAACAACTGGGTGTCGCCAACATCTCTGTAATGTTTGGTCTTGAAATGACCTATATGAGAAGTGCCGGGATACTGTGAAGCGCGGTGTGCAAATGTTGATAGCTACCTACAAATGACATCATTTCTTTCATTAAAAACTTAGATTCTAAGCCTCAGTTTCATTATGCATGCTTAATTTCTCTGTCCGGATAGGTAACGAAAACATACTCGCTAAGACAGTGCTGAAAGTCGCTTTTATAATTCTCCTTTACTTTAGTGAGAGGGGAAACATACGGTGGGTTTATGCGAAACACAGATCTGGTAAAAAGTACTTATCCTTGTCTTCTCTACTCGCTGTTACTTTATTCCCCTCTGCTTTCGGTTTTCACCGATTCAATGGAGGGTCCAGGTAGACATTCATTTGACCGACTGGTATCCATCGAGCAGTGGCGTACCGCAAAACACTGCACTGGGACCGATTTTGTTTCGGATCCATGTAAACGATGTGTCTCACCTATTCCAATCACCTTGTGCGTTGTTCGCAGATGACTTGGTGTGGAGAGTAATCCGCACATCCAATGATTGTGACCTGCTTCAGCAGGACCTCGACCGCCTCTCCATGTGGTCTGCAGAGGTCAGGATTCCGATCAACCCAATCAAGTCGCAATTCATGAGGCTGGGTAAGTGTGAGCGCAGTCGAAGCTGCACGGTGGCTGGTCAACCGTGGCATTCCGTGCCTTCCGTGCGAGACCTCGGTGTACTCTCATGCTACGACCTAAAGTCCATGGACAACACGATTGGGCTCTACCAAAACAGCCTTCGTATGCTTTGGGCGCTCAGGTGCGGCTTCAGCACTTGGTCCGAAGAGATTGCCACTCGCCTCTTCGTCTCAATAATAAGACCAATGCTAGAGTATGGCTCTCCCGCGTATTGGCCGATCACAAGGGGCAAGTAGGAAAGATTAAGCGAGTGTAGCATGCAGCCACCAGGCTGGTTCATAACTTACGAAGAGTGCCGTACGAAGACCGGTGTAAGAAACTAGGGCTGTACATCAAAGCTTATCGTCAACTGAGGGTTGACCTCATCATGACGCACCTGCTAGCACATCTGGGAGATTACCCCATGTTGACGCCGCTGCTTCATCTGCGCACACCAAGCAGCACACGAGGACACCGCTACAAGCTTATCGTACCGGATTTGAAGCGAGTCGCTCGCCAACTCTGTTTCGAAAGCACAGTGGTGAATGTATGGAACGACCTGCCGCAGCACGTAGTTGAGGCAAAGTCGGTCTCGGAATTTGATAAATTCCTGGACAAACACTCTGCCGATGTAAAATATATCTAGCGCACCACAACATAACGGGTTTTTTTCCCTGAGTGACAATAGATGCAGCTACACAGAGACACCTCTACTTGCTGCTTGCAGCCAGTAGTCAGTGGTAAAATATGTTTATCAACCATTATTAATGTCAATGCCCTTCCCTTACCACTTGTACACGGAGACAAAAAACCATGTGCGTATGAAAATGTGACAACTTTGCTAGGTTTGGTAGGTAAACTTTACCTTTGGCTTTTCCGTTCTATTTTGTATCTTCTGATCTCAATTTTCAGTGAACACAACGACTGATGGTGTATAGTTGAGAGATACGCGTATCAACAACGCTGAGCAATCCAATCCGGTTTGATTCAAAGCATCCCCGATCTGTGTTGAAAATATATTGCTTCCCAATGTTACCGTCATTCCTCATGTACTTGAATACTTGCTGCGCCACATACCTTTTATGTCGTGCCTTTCTGCTGATAGCTGTCTATTAGTTTCCCACATTTTACACTGCTGATGAATGCAGTTTGCTTGCCACCTCAGCACATTTTTCAGACAACTGCATTTATGCCTTATGTGTGATACAGAAGCCCAACCGCTATTCAAACACATCCTTTAAATTCTTTATTCGCTTCTAGCTGTAGGCGGTAACTTCAAGTAAGTGTCATCTAAATACCATAGGGCGAACGTCCAAAACACAAGCTGCAAACATGTTGGAAAGACCAACAGTTTACTTTCATTATCAAATGTGTCATCCGTACAATTTATCAAAGTGAAAATGTACAAAACCCCACTGCCTCAAAAAATTGACAAACAACAGTAGTATCGTAGGGAATAAAATAGGCATTTGTTACGGAATCCATTGGCCAGTCCAGTGAAGAAACCAGGCGCGATGTAGGAGCTTAGATCATGTCTGGTGGGAGCACCGCGTGAGCAATGGATGTATTCGGTTTCGTGTATTTGGTGCAGGTGGAGCGAGTGAACCGCCCAGCATCGTTATGTCCCGAACCAGGATCCGATGGCTGGGTTGTGTGCTTTGCATGCCAGCACACCGACTCCCACGCGGGGTCTGACTTGGATAAGAGGAATGAAGTTCTTCGCTTCGAATTTGGCGTCGGTTAGTGTCTCCCGACTGCCGGGATGCGATCTGAGGACGATGAACACGTCTGATTGGATACACTAGTTGACATGGCAAGAAACCGATCTCAAGGCGTTCGTGTTTTGAGTTTCTTTGTCCATCCTCATCCCGCTTACCTTCCCCTACCAAACACGACCTCTTTCTATCTCGAAGCAGTGCGTTGCCTGTGTTTCTGCACTCTGTAACGGTTAGCATCTTGCTTTTTCATATATATTATCGTTATGTAGTTTGGCACAATATCCAAAGTGTGTTTTTCAACTTCAGCTATTGTGTAATGATTATGAGTATGTAGCGAGGCAAAATAAAGGTGGTAAGATGCGATGTTCGAGGTTTTGCCTTCCGTAGCGCACATATCTAATGTAGGTTGTAAAATTAGCCATGCGAACTTAACACATAAGACAACAGCGTAGCAAGGAATAGAATGTGGTGGTTAATCAACAGCAATAAGAGCACACTCTTGCGGTTCGAAGACCTTAGACGCTAAAAATCAGATAACTTCGCTACCAATAGAGCAATGCCCGTGATGAGTGGTAGCAGCGTTTCCACAACCACATTCAACCAAACGAATGCTAGTTTAAAAGTCAGTGTTAGCGAATATGTTTTCGATAAATCATCTTCAGGGTAGTGCAAGTATATAGCAGTTACTTCGATTAGACAGACTGAGGTCATTAAACAGGGTAAAATCAGTTTAGAAGAGGTCAGCTATCGCGGTTAACCAGGTCGATGTCAGGGTCTTCACGCGATCCAGCTGAGTAAAAATCACTATTCGTTCTGGCTAGGGCAGTTGTACAGCCTGAACAAATCGCTTCGGAGTACGCAGGTACGGTTCGTGCAGCCGAATCGCGATAGCTTCATTGGCTTCTCTAGTATCCGTCTGCACATATACTTCGATCGATTATCCGGGGCCTTGTAGATAACCTGGAATGCTTCGGCCGGTCTAAGGTTGTGCCCTGTCTCGGCGACGTGAGCAGCCATGGATGAGTTACATACGCTTTTGCATCAAGTCGCTAACCATGCCGGACGGCGTTATTTCACTCTCTCGGATAGACACTTATTCGTGCAACCACAGGAACAGGTAAATGAATAGATGCACATAGAGTTGTCGTGAACAGATCTACTATCCTTGAGACTGAGCTTCACCATCGGTGTGCTGGTAAAGTAGGTAAGTAATTTTGCTGCTGGGAACATCTGTCTGAGCTCCTGTGATAGACGGCGATTAAGAGTTTCGGCAGCGACTTCCCCTTTGTAAGGAAGTTGCAAGAAAATTGCTTTTCATTTGGTCATTAAGACCATTGGTGTGTTCATCCTCTTCTCCATGTTGACTTTTGTGAAGTGATCTGGATAGCTATTTTTTCGCTGCAACAAGCATATTCGCTGTAGTTTACCTACAAGTGTATCATGCGAGCAGATTCCTTCTGCTCCACTGATTAGATTATGAGTTAACTTTCGTTTCAGCCTCAGTGGCACGAGACTGTGGAAGTTGGTGTACTGGTCATTTCACGAGCCTTTTCTATATACGTGCCGATATCGAGTTTCTATAGGCCCACATCAAGAAAGCAAAAACAACCATTTTCCTCTGCCTCCGCGGTGAAACGCATCGCTTTAAGGACTCGGTTAAGTGTTGATAATCTCTTCAATATTCTGGGATAACTGAAACATTACAACTATGTCATCGACCTAATGTCGGTAGAGGCTTAGATTTGCGATGGTTGATTGTAGACTCCGTTGTTCAAGCATGCCCATGAAGATGTCAGAGTAATGTGGCCCAAGTGGAGAATCCATCGCCACTCCATCTCGCTGTCGGTAAATCACAGCTTGTTCAAGCTTATTTGCATGTTTACTTTCTGTGTATGCCCAACAATCATTTGTGAAGGGCAGTACTGTTTGTTCGCCAGGCAAAGAATGAAGTGGGATCTCAGAAGTGCGACCAGTGATATGATAGATGAAATGGGCATCGACCGCCTAAATAAACGTAGCATGCCTGTCACGACTTCACCGTAGGTGTCCAATCAACTCAGTATGCTTAGTTCTAGGTATCATAGGAAACGACGAGTAGCGTTTTCGCCGCCTTTTCATAGACCGACTACGTTTTAAACCGAGTATGTTATTGAACTAACTATAGGGGATCAAGAATGTTACCGTATCAAGGACATTCAATCGTTCCGCCACAGCCATGTGTAAGTGATCGTAAGGCATTCGTAAACTCTGAACGCTGTAAGTGGATACCGGCTTAATGCGTTCAGATACTCAGAGCGGTCGTCATGCCCTCTTGTATTCCTCCTCAAAGGATCTGGTTTACCGAAGCGATGATTGTGGGGTTGCCATGGTGCAGAAAGAGCGAATGTACTGCTCAGCGCCACTATATCACGCACCAGGCTCCGATGCCTAGGCTACATGTTACGCGTGCCAGCCCACCGACTCTCGCGACGTGCGTTGTTTGCGCGCCGCGAGTGTTGAAGGAAGAAGAGGAAGGGATGACTTAGTTAAGAGAAATGAAGACCCTAAGTTAGAAGCTGATGTTGTTTGGTTCATCCCGACTTCTGGGCTGGGGTCCGAAGGATGATGAGCACGCTTGGTTGGATACACTTGCGGATATGGCAAAGAGCCGGCCCCAATGACGTTGGTATTGTAAGTTTCTTGGTCCACCCCACTCTCCTTTAGATTGCCACTCCAGTTAGGATCGCATAGCAAAGGAATAATATGATATTTAACATTATATTACTTGCCTTTTGAATTTTGTAGTGTAAGTTTTAGTACCTTATTTTCTTTGTATTGCGCTACATAAGGTGAGGTGTGTTTCTTACCCTCAACGTGAATTGATGAGGGTGATGATTCCTTCACTCGCATCTTCAGCAGCGTCCGTATAAACGTGTCAACAAAGCGCTCTGCTTGTCCAGTGAATTGAAGGTGGAACGGCTGCGAACGTAGGTGTGTGATACTGTCCTGGATACAGTATTCGGCAAACTCCGAAGAGGTGAACTGAGGGCCCATATAAGTGACTACAGTCTGGTATTCCATGATGGGCGAAGAGTCCTCTCAGTATACTAATTGTTGCGCCACTCGTTGTACGTTCCATGCAGAACAATTCAAGTCACCTACTGAAAGAATAAAAAAATAAGATACTGTTGTTCACGGTTTCGTTGCCCGAGGTTAGGAAGACAATTACGCTTTTTGAGCGTCTTGCTGACAAGCGGACATTTCGGACACAATTTTGCCATTTACTCCAACTCCGAGTCAATAGTTGGCTAGTAATGTGAACGCGCAATCATCTTTATTCCATGAATACCAGTGGTGTTTTCGATGAAACTGCTGCAGGATAGTTTGGCGATGCTCCCTGGGAGTAACAACCCTTTCCGCAAGAATTAGACATCTACTGACCATTGACAGTTGATTCTTTCTTCGGGACAAACCCCGCAACGTCCCATTTAGGCTGTCCTTCGGTCACGGTGTATTATGGAATCTGACCGCTTGTTGTGGAAAGGGATAGGGTATCGATGCGTCAAGCACCATCTCAGAAGTCACCTGAAGTCCTCTGAGCGTTTTCAATAGTACCGGATTCCCTTCCGATTCGAGATAAATCAATGGTTTCTTCTTGCTGGCGCTGATGGTTTTCCAATAACCGGGAAAGCGCGCCCTTCGTGGAAGTGTGCTTCACCAAAAGTCATAGCCAAGTAATGTGGTAGCCCACCGATGCAACTTGTTTGCTGTATGGACATGGATGTCCGACTTCGATCTGAAAAGTGCCAAAGGCGGTTTATGGTATGTAAGAAATGTAAACTTCCTTCCATAGAATATTTTGTGAAATTTATTTACATTGACGACTACTGTCAAGGCCTCCTTCTCTGTATGGCCGCAATTTCGTTCTGCAAGAGACAGCGACCTGGCCACATGTGCATTTCTTTTCTGAACCATCTGCGAACTTGTGGGATATGACCGCACCAATGCCATCGTTCGAGGCATCTGCGGCCACCTCGATCTCCAAGGTAGGGTAGTAATGTGTCACCAAAAGATCGGAACATAGTAGCCTTTGAACTTCGGTTAAAGCGTTTATCTTTGGTCAGTAAATCATTGAGTGGGCCGCGTAAACGATGCAGTAGGAACGGACCGCAATGGCTTATAAGTCCTAGGAGGGACTTTGGGCGGCTGCATCTTCTTGATTGTCTCGATGTTCGCTGGGTCTGGACCCCTGCCGTCTGTGTCAATTATAAAGCCTAGAAACGTAACTTAGTCAATAAAAAATAGATTTCTCAGGTCGCAGTCCGATTCCGTATTCTTCAACACGGCCAAGAATTCGATTCAGGTTTTAGAATGGGCCATCAGCACTACCTCTGACAATAACGATGTCGCCCAAGTATGTAGCTATTCTAGTGAAATCTGCCAACATAGAGTCTACTGTCTGCTGAAATAGGCTAGTGCGGATTTGATTCTGAAACGAAGCGGTGGTGCTGATACAAGCCCCGGGCGTATTGATGGTGAGTAATTCTCAGAAAGCGTTATGTACCTCGATCTGTAGGTATGCGTCGGAGAATTGGCTTGCGAAATATGTACCCCATTCAATTTCGAGAACAAGTCATCCGGCAGCGGTAAGGGCTATTAATGGACGCTTAATGCAGTACTCAGGCGGTTCAAGAAATTGTTGCATATTCGAATATGTCCGTTTGGCTTTTAGACCAAAGCAATGGGGACCGCCCAAGATGAGTAGCACACCGGATGGATAGTTCCGGCTCCCTCTCTCTCTCTCTCTTTCTAACCGATCCAGCTCCTGGTCAACAATCAGTGTTGCTGCGTAAGGTACAAGACGTCTCGTACGAAACGATGGAACGGCACTGAGCTTAAGGAGTAATTAAGCTTGAACTTGCGTGCACTTACTTACACCTTCCCCAAAGACTGAACCATACTCTTCATCCAGGATACAGTTTTGGGGGTTGTTGGCTTGTGCGTCTGGACACGCACAAATCTGGTTGATCGGAACATCCGCGAGGTTGAAACGCTCGATTCAGTCTAGAGCCAGAGGACTCAAATGCTGATGACTCGTGACAAAAGTCGTTCCCTATGCGGCTGAGAAAGCATAATGACACTTACATTCGAGTTGACCAATCAATTTCAATTTGGCACCTGATGCACTCTTCCATTACTGACTGGTACGTTTGATGTCACGGGACCCGACAAACCATCACAACCTTTATGATATGACTGCGATGTTTGAGGCCGTATCGTCCTGTAAAAGCGCCCGTCTTCCATTGGTGCTGATGCTGATGTACTTTCTTCTATCTCTGACATTGTCAGTCAAATTAGCATTCACAATCCTCGCAAAATGGTAGCGTATATTCTTACAAGCAACGTGAATAGGCCCGAAAGATAGCCTGGATCTGTAATGGGCTTCTTTGTGCCCAAGTCTACGGCATTTCTGGCAGATGTGCTTGTTGGATGGACACCATCTAATAAAATATCCGCGTAGGGGTAGGCGTCCTCGCGTGACTGGTGGTGGTCACGCGGCAGCGAAGCGCCGTTACGGCGTACAGCTGAAACATTTTATTTATTTATTATCTAACAAAATGTCAGTCTCCGCACTGCCAACAAGCTTACTTTGAGAGAGTTTCTTGCTGTAAACTTGCTCCCGGTAAGTTGTTGAACTAAAAAATCATTGGAATGCGTCTTGGTATCCTCGACCATGGTTGTGTTGCAAGTTAACGATCATCTGAGCCACTGCAATGAAAGTTTGCAGTGTGACGTCGGGATCTCACTCCAGCAGCACGAGTATTCTAGTTCGGATTCGGTATCCTTGGGAGATTGCAAACTACATATCAATATCAGACACTCAAACGGATCTTTAGTACGCAATTTCAGCTTGAATTTCTGACACTCATGTTTCACTGTTGCCGCACGGACAATGAGATTGTCGTTGTCCCTACTGCACATCTTCGGGCAATTGCACCGGTTGTGGAAAAGCGATGCCTAAGTGCCGAACATCTCCATGAGTCGGGAGATGAATTCACCAAAGCTGAAATCTTGAGCACTCTTGGGCCTAATGTAACTGAGGTATCGGTGGTGCACCACAGTTCCGAGTTTACGCAACAGTAGTCGCACTTATGACGCATCATCAAGATTTGCATGCTCTATCCTGAAAATATCTTCATAATGTCGGAACCATGCATCGAAAATCAGCCCTGAAGCGAGATCAAAAACGAACTCGCTGAAACTGTTGATTATTGTATCAACTGAAGACTACTGGGCATTTTGGACAATCGCAGACTGCAGCGATAGTGTTCGAGTGAGAATCATAATCATTCGCAGATATGCAGCTTCGAATTGCTGCTGCTGTTGTAACAAAATAGCTTTCAAATCTTTCGTAGATAGAACGTCTTGAGTTAGTTTATCTCAGTCGCCAAAATCTGTTGTTTCTGCTGGCAGTACGGATAGGGCTTCTTGGGTCCCGGTCCAGCCACTACCCAACTCAGAAAATATAGGGTCTCTGGCAAAACTCGTATCGAGCACCTGGAAGACAGTATGTAGAACCGAAACATGGCGTCAAAAAGACAGTTCATGAGAGAATGACCTAACTGAAAGTTCCTGAAATCCAGCAACAACTAGATGCATGAAAACGAGCCTGTTGGCCGTTCAAGTAGTGCGCTCACTGGCAGGTCATTCCCTTGGTAGACTTCAAGGTAACACGCTCACATTTGCTCACTCTCATTGGCTGGCCAATCAGCTTCAGGCTGCGTGCGACCAATTTTCTCAACTGCTTGAGAGAGGGCTGGTTTCGAGGGCTGCTAAGGACGGGTTCGCTTTATTGCAAATAAACACGTCTCAGTATTGTTAACATGGGAGCAGCAACGACATTTGTATGGACGCAACATCTTAGAGTTTCGTGCGCAGAATAATGGGAGATAAGAAAGAATTTGTCCCCATAGTTACCGGAAGAAGCAACATTAGTAAACAAAGATATCCGATCGGCGTAGTTGTTAGTGGAGAATAATTTAAGAATGCAGGACAGCACCGGTGTCATTGATAATGGCCGGAGAAGTGTGGTAACTAAGTACGGATAAGAAAAGTGGTTAAAATTAAAACAAAGATAAATAATAAGGGAAAACATCGCTTGCTAGTCCAAATGGGTGACAGGCGCAAGCAGGCAAGATTGGATTTTCTACGTTGGGTAATATCCATTCAGCACTACGTATAAGTACACAAGAGGATAGCTACGTAAAACAGTGCATAATGTATGCGTATTTGGATCAAAAAGCAACAACTCGGTATGGTTCCCGAAAACTGGAAGTCACCGGGATAGAGAAAAAAGTAACGTGGCCAATAACAAAGCTGGCTACAATGATTAGGCAGATGGTCACAGTGAAGCAAATAAGCCTAGCAACTGCATGAAACATATCAGAAGACTATAGATCCAATTAAACTGGACCCCAATGAACTCACAGGAGCGTGAACCAACAAGGCGTTCAATTCCAAAATCCCTGCAGCTGAAATGCTTTGCACGCCCAAAATAAAACAAGCAGGTGAGACCCAGAGCAGATCCAACGGGACGACGTAAGTGCAACCTGAATTAGAAAGGGGACAAGGGTTGAACAAACAGAAACACGTACTCATCAAGCGTTAATGGGAGACGGGTAAGGGACTCACTCGAGAAATGTCTTGTTAAAGTAGGGTTGAGCTGAATAACACGTTTCATCCGTAGCTCTGGATCAACTTGAAGAATCAAAGGTCCCCGAAGCGTTCCAGATTGAGTGGACAAAGTGCCGCCTAGGCAGAGAGCAAGCTGCTTTCCTTTGCCACTCCAAGAGACTGTAACAAGGGAAATAAAACATTAACTTATGAAAGTGTCAAATACGAAAAGTGAATAACCTTTAAAGATAGAAATGTAGCCTGATGTCTCACAAGTGCAACAGCAGTTGAAGAGAAGGAAGTAATGGTTCGCTTCAGGTAAATCAGCAGTAGGAAAAGATGAAACCGACTTACGGCAGAGCGCATCCACATTTGATGGTAATTGATTAACCAAGGTTTGGGGGGCTTCGCTAGATGGATGTGGCGACGCGTGAAACAAACGAACTGCGCCGCAACGCAGAATCACCGCGAATGCCGTCTGAGCAGCGGGACTCCAACCAAAGTCACGCAGTTCCCAGTTCAGTTGCCCATCTGGCGAAAGTGGCTCACCTCCACAAACACGAAGGGGCCGAGAAATAGAGACTAGATCGCTGGAGGAAGACTGGAAGGGAAAAATGTGCGTCAGCAGTAAAACGCAGACATTAGTCATTCTGAGTGCAAATATGCAAAATTTAGTGGAACAAGAAGCCGCATGCGGGTTTGGAGATTCGTATAAACATGTACATGTGAATGATGCGAAATAACCACATAAAAATATAGGACTCGCCTTAAGTGCGTCATGCAAGTCAACTAGGTTAACGAACGTCCCCTGTGAAGCATTTGAGGTAATAACTGCCAAGACAAGACCATCACAGTTGAAGGCTATCCATGAAACAGGGCATGTGGTCTTGATGCGAACGTCTGGTTGAAGATCCGGAATGGCTTTGTCTCTGCGTAGAGGGGAAGCTTTTGATGCTTCCAGATATCGATTGACACTGTACAACAGGACGCCTGTAAATGACAAAAATGGAACAATGCATCGTCTCAAGCTGAGTAAGAAAACAAAGTATTAATCCTCCGAGAAACAACCCGCTTAGTGAGACTGGGTGGGGAACATCAAACAGATACTACTGCTGTGAACTGATAGAAATAGCACATATGCACAATGATCGAGGTAATACCGGAGTGACCAGTAAAGTAAATCATCAATGCCTCACTTTGACAAAAAATGAGGAGAGGCAAGGAAGAGAACGATGAGTTGCCATTGCGGAAGCTCATACTAGGAGGAAACTAGTCAATAGCTGGTAGGTGGGTCGGCAATCTCAGATAGAAAAACCCACACTAAGTGTATGTGTATATATGGGCTGGTATCTGGGCAGTGCTTCCTTGCAACGACTGTGGAGAGGATAACGGTCCAGCCACCGCATTGTGTGCGCCTGGTACGCATGATTTCCCAAGTAGGCAGAAATGCTTCAGCTTTGCTTGTTGAATGACTGTGGGCTGGCTCCCTTGAAGTAATGTGGTTCCCATCAACATGCCTCCCGGTCTTATTTCGTCTGATTTACACCGGATATAAGTGTGTGGATGGAACTGTGAGTGGTGCCGTGCAAGCCACGCATGGTCCTTTTGTAGACGCAGGTGTCCAGTTGCTATACTATGAAGGTCGTAGTGACAGGCAAATCCAGACACGGATTCCGCAACGGTCAAATGTGTGCTTGAACACTTTTGGAAATCGCTTATGTATAATGTCGACGATTGTGGAATTCTACGCTGCGCAGCATTCTGATGACGTGTGCAAAGCGGTTACGGTTACATAGCAGATTTTGGAGGGACACTCCACAACTTCAACGCGGTGATCCGATCGATGAAGTAGATTCAATCCTTGCTTGTCAAAAACGCGACAGATGCTATTTCGTTTATCGCTTATATGTACAGGAAAATTGTCCACATAGACGTAAGGCACTGTTCGATGCCCTTGTTGTGATAGTTCCGCATTGTGCAGTATCGGTCTACCGATAGCCGAACATGTCAGAGTGGAGATTATGGTAATGTTATGCGGGTATCTAGCTGTAGGTGCACTGAGTGACTATCAATAGTGATAGTGATGAATTTACGAGGTGAGAGAAACCCTTCCTGTGCAGTTGCACAAACGACACTGGACTCCAGTTGATACCACGTAGCTGAAACGCACACCGTGTGGTCGATCGGCAATGTATTTGTGGCGTTTCTTGTAGTAGACGATGTACTGGTGATTGACGAACAGTCAGTTTCTGGCAAAACGTCATTCACCACAATTTTGACAAAAATGTGGGAGGGGGTTCTGTTGTGCACTGTTATAGCCCTCTTTTGGTCCTCTGGTAGAAATATCACAACCATTGCAACTTCTGGTCTCAGTTGTCTCGACTGCAACATTTGTGAGTCACTCTTTAAGACGCAGATTAGCTGCAGTAACGTACTGAGTGGCGAACTTCGGAGATCAATCTAGTTCGGGTAACCGAACCGTTCTGATTTCTGCTTCAGCTACAGTAGTTAACAGGATACAAAACTAATTAACTTGGACTAATCGTCTGTAAGTTGTTTGAACTTGAAACGTTCGCATGAGTGATGCTCTGCACCCGCATACGAAGCATAATCCTCTGATTGATTTCTAACTAGTTTCAAGCAATGAGAACAGATGTTGAAAAAAGTTAATAAATTTTCATCAAAAATGGAAATAAGGATATCGATAGTCTCCTGGAAATTGCAGCTGCAGCATTCATTTGCGCCACACTCAGTAACAGCAACCGTACTTTAACCATATCGCCAAGTGCGATCGCCTCAATCAGAAAGGTGTCTTCACACCGCTTGCGACATAGTGGAAGTCATGTATTCCGCCTACCAACGCTCCAGTTAGAATGAACTCATTTTACTGTGGTGAGTGGTGATGGACAAAGTAAGCTGAAGTGTTGCCTTAGGCGTGTGACGTATGAGGTCGGATCAACTTCTCCAGTCACCCTTGAGTTGAGCACCATTTCTTCGGGAAGTCTGAGATTAACGCCAAAGAGCAACTCAGTGGGACAACAGCCAATGTGTTTTTTATGGTGCTACCAAGAAAGAGAATGGGTAGACGTCTTGACCATTGTGTGTTCGACTGGGAAGCACCAGCTGGAATGAACTCATTTTTTAATGTAATGAGTGCAAAATGTGAGGATGACAGGTGATCTGAACCCGCCTGAAACAAAGGTGTTTCGCCGCTCTTGTTGAGGCACAGCTCACTGTTGCTGTTGGGTATAATGTTGCTATTGTAATTATTGGGTTAACTAGGAATGATCAGCTATCTATTATAACAGAAACTGTTGGAGCGTAGATACGTCAGAATCATTGTGGAGAGACTAGGCGACGGTTTGCGTTCCTCAGCGATGCAATGAGCTATCGTTTGTGGCGCTTATGGATCTTCAGAGCCACTTATACCACATTAGTCAAAGAAAAGATGTCAAATCAACACAGTCTTTTGGTGATCCGGGTTAAGGTGGGGTGGATTCTTACTCCATAAGACAGACGATCCGTAGCTTAGCCCGAAGACCCCGCTAGCCTGCAGTCAGGTTTTTGAATCAGTCTGGGCAATCTGACAGTATCATGCCTATGCGATACAACGATAAATGGAGTGTCGGTGTTGGGAGAAGCAGAATTGAAACAACTATATTTCGGATACGGTACTTTTGATCGGGATTATCGTGATATACTTCAAAGTGAACTGAGGTCTAAATAGTGATTGCGTGTCGCAATCTAACCATACGGCAGGTACTTTAAATCCAACTTTGAATTCCTTACCGCTGTGCCAAGCGTTGCTCACGGATCTTAGTGGCATGGTGATCAAGGTGTCAGCCGTGGACCACGGAGCCCCGAGTTCTACTCCAACTCAAGCTATCTCCATCCATGAGTCCAAACCAGAACAAAAACAATGTGGTGTCAGTTTTGGGAGGAGCACCACCGAAACAACTCCATAACGACATACTCTTCAAATGATTTCTTGATGCGATGACCGTCGGAGAGGACGATCAACGACGCAGGGTGAATAGGAGTGAAGATGCTACTGCTCAGGTCCCTTCGTCTTCTTACCACCAACTCCGTTTGGTACGGAGTGGTGAATATTTGGAATAACCGCATGCAAATATAGTCGAAACAAAGTCGATGCCGGAGTTTAAGAAACTCCTGGACTCGCACTTTGCCGACTTGATAGTTCGAGGATAATCACCATCATAATAAGTAGATTGGCTTAAAAGATTTTAGATGTAGCTATATAAAAGTATCTCTACACGCTGCATTTTCTATGTATTCAGTATTCTTACGCTTTTTCATTCGCATCGTCCCTTTCACTTTTGTCCCCACTAGTTTTAATTCCCCAATCCTTGGCCCTAACCCATCCCGCTTTGAGTCACATGCGTTCGCAGCGCGTCGCTCCGGTTAAGTCGAGAGGTGCATGTCTAACCAAGCGGATATCGTCAGTTCACCCGTTTCTACTTGAAGCCCTCGATCTACGCTAAGATCCGCACGCCTCCACATGTGCACTTGGTTACAGAGTGACTAACAAGCAGTATTTGCACGAACATCAGAGACCTTATCGATCAATATCTGGTTCGCATGGGGAACCTTCAGGACTCCGGTTCTGTGCTAACCCTACCACCCTCTTCATATTACACTGGTGTCACTTTCTCACTGCTTCTGTCCGTAGAAAATGCAGTTTGGAATCCCAATTAAGCCGGTGTGGGCATTGCTTTGAGTCCCCGAGCTGAAACTGTTCAGATCGGATTGGAAGCCTATCAACAGCCGAATGTGAGTCGTCAGATTGATTGGCTCGTCCAGGGCTATGAAGTCGCGCGCAGTCAAACCGTACATGCTTGTCGGTGCTGTTTACAAGTCCACATACTGTAGCAGTGAGTCAGTGAAAGATGACTTCTGGTGCTTTTCTGGTCTAGGCTGTGCTATGTAGCTTGTGAACTACTGGAATGAAAACCTAAAAACAAAATTACAACCAAAATCCTACTACTCACAAGTAATGTAAAAAAGCTGACCTCTGTCACTGAATGGACGAGCTCCGTCTCAAAATGAATACGGATAGTGTGGTGCTGTCGGTGGGCTGAAAGCTCAAATTGAAAATTGTTCACTAGACGTCCAACACAGTGTGGGTTCCCGTAATGATAACGATGAACGGTTGCAACACATGTATAAAGATGTCCGTCTACTTCTAGCGACACAGGAAAATGGCGCCCACGAGCCTCGGAAGCAAATCGATCACATCGCGACCAGATACAGATAGGCATATTATCTCTAAAAGTGTCGTTTGTGCTCCAGCACAAACGTGGACTCAGACTACGTACCTGAGTGTGCCGCTCTAACAGTTCGTTTCGACGGACGCCCGCGGTGAAGATCTGGGTGCATAGACATCAGCTAATCTATGAAATTAGACATTTGAAGCACTGGGTTCCTTGTATCAGTCTAAATAATACAATGAGAAGACGGATGTTGCACCATGATATTTTTTCGCGCTTTCTGATCACATGCAAACGAGCGACATTTAACGATCACGAAAGGGGAAACCAATAACTTAAATGGTGTCGGAATGGGAGTGGAAGAAACATAAGGGGAGAAACTCCAACAGAAGCACAAGGTTTGAGATAAGTGTCACTATCGCCAAGGAAGCTTGAGGGTGACAGTCAAATGTTTTTGCACACATAGGTCCGGACGGCTGTGATTAATTGCCACAGCCTCCGCGAGCTTGAGTATCTTGGCGTTTTCATTACGGTAGATAACCGTAAACGCCAAGTTAGAATCAATTTGGTGCCTCGTTTCAAGTAGATGTCTGGCTATCGAAGAGGCCGGCAATTTGGATCTTGACTCTTGTCCCGGCGATTGTTTTGCCACACTTGTAGCAACCCATTTCGGGATGTGCTCGCTTGAGCAGACTGCTCTGTTCTGCCGATGTAACTGCTTCCACAGTTAGAGACAAAGTTGTAAACGCAATGTGTTGTGGCGGAGACCGACTGCGTAAGCTCAACCGGAGGCGTTGGTAACTTACTGGTTTTCCAAATTGGGCACAGTTTTGCAGCAGTGAACGTACGTCGAATTGCTGTGGCAAAATGCCGCTGGACTTGCGTAATCACATCATCCCCTTTGAACGGCAATTGGAGATAGACGGGAATTTTAAACACTGTAGGGGGCTTCTCTTTGTTCGCCTCCGTCGCGCGACCGTGAAACTTAATAAACGCTGTCGGGTAGACATTTGCCTCCAGTGTCTGGGTGATGAAGTGCCATTCAGTTTCGACACATTCAGGAATGCACATTTTACAAGCTCGTTGGAACAGCGTTTTAACGAGGCAACGTTTGTACCTAACCGGTGTGAAGCTGCTGAAGTTTTCGTAAAGTCCCGTCCAAGTGGCTTTTCGGTAGACAGAACGCCGTATCGAGCCGTCGTCAGTTCTAGTCAAAAGTACATCCAAAAGAGGCAGACGGGTGTTGTTCTCTAACTCACATGTAAAATGAGCGTTCGGATGTGCATTGTTCACCACCGCAAGAAGACGTTGGGCGGCATTGATGTTGGGGGCGACGGCTAGCGTATCGTCAACGTATCGCTTGTAAGGACACATCTGGTCGAGGTGTGAATCACAGCGTGCTTCAACCACTGACATGAAAATGTCTGCTAGCGTGGGACCGAGTGGACTTCCCATTGCAACGCAGTCCACTGGTGATTAAAACATACATTCGAATAAGCAAGATACATTCTCTGTGCATAACAGAATTAAATCGTTTAGGTATTCGACGGGTACCTGCAACGCCACTTTTCTATTCGTTACGAAATCGCATAGGTATTCCACCGTCTCTTAATGGGAAGTTATATATTTGCAGAAGTCTATGAATAGACATAATGCCATCAGAAACCATGGGATTCAAACGAAAGTACATAAATAGTACATAAATAGTAAAATAAAACACAACACAACAATGTCCATGGTTTCCTCAGAGGGCGAGATACTACCCGGTTGCCCAAGCCGAAGTAGGGTGTTGACTTAGGGGACACCACCCCGAGCCTTTGGCTGAATAGCCTGTCCGCAAGGCAGCGGAGCGAATTCAGGGAATCGCGCCCATTGGGAGCCGGTGACTGATTGCTCAGTTCATACGCCTTTCGTTTGTTCCTTTGTCAAACAGGGGCCCAATGCTCCCCAGAATTACAGCATGACGTTGCTGGAATACAATGCTTCGCCAGGATGAAGCAAGGGACAGTGACTTTATTTAGTGGCGAGTCACGTCCGCCACGTCACAGTGTTGTTAAACGGACATATGTGGCTTTTTATAGGGAGAACGCTTGCCAGGCGAAAACCCACCACGTCCTGGAACACTGCCGCCGAACCATTTGCCGGAACGGGAAAATTCCGAACCACCCAGCTGGCACCACGAGGAGGTTGTTCGGCAAGAGTGAGTAAACATACAGTGAACACATTACTTTGTTTGCTATGTTCAAACTTTGTACATGTTCGATCAGTTCGAAGGTGTCTTTGACAGTGTGTTTCATGGTCATCTCTCTGACCGGCGCCAGTACCCTGACTAACCACCTGGCCAGTTTGTGATACGGAGAATTAGTCATGGACAATATCGGTCTGAGGTATGCCAGACTTGTGGATTTTCGGTAAGCCATACATTTGTGGGGTGTAAGTGCCCGTTGGTTTGTGCTGTACATTGTTTCTGTAATCATTCCGCGGTGCAGCAATAGTTTCAGCCTGTTGGCCAGTGAATTTTCGATATGGGTTACCTCGGTCTTACTTTTGCCCTTTTGAAACCTGCTCTTATTACTAAGTATCATTCATCTCGTTTATGTAATCTGACTTGTTTATGATGACGACTCCGGTACCTTCGTCCGGCTTCAGAACAATCACATTCTTGGATTTCAAATAGCTTGTCTGGAGTGCAAGTGCAAGCGCCTTCAGGAAGCCACTTGCAATGTCGACAAGCTTCACTTTAAGCCAGTTGTAGTTTTCTAGTGTCGTTGGATTAAGCTTCGATAGTTGCTCAATCAGGTTTTCGAATTGTGCTTCTACATGGATTCGATCAACTTTCCTTGGAGGGACTTTGTAGTCCAGAGCCAGTGAGAGAGCTTCCATTTGCTTTCCGTTCAAAGATATGGAGAAGTTATGTACATGCTTCTGTAAGTCACCATTAAAATGGATTCTTCATCGGAGTTCTCGAGAGATCTTTGTTGTCCCTTCAAAAGTCTTCTTTTCGTTCTGTCGACGACAGTCTTACAGAATTTGATGAACTTGATCCGGCACACTAACGACAGTTGATTGGTGATGGTGATACGCCCGTCATGCATCTCCATAAGTTGCGAAAGGGTTCTCATTGAGTGTCACCCTCAAGCTTCCTTGGGGATAGTGACACTTGTCTCAAACCTTGTGCTTCTGTTGGAGTTTCTCCCTTTATGTTTCTTCCACTCCCATTCCGACACCATTCAAATTAGAATGAATCAAGGGAGGCAGAATCTGAGTAAAGAATTCTTTTCGGTAATTCTCATCAGACTCAAACATTACATGATGAGGAAAAAGTGCTAAATGTGCCGGATTGGGCTACGTATTGAACAAAATGTTTAATTTCACGGGTACAAATCAATAAATCACGGGGTCATTGGAAGTGGCAAGTGTGTACAGGGGAAATCATAGCCGAAGTTGTAGGCCACGGTAGAAGCAAAGGAAGTACAAACTGTTTTTGTACGCACAGTTCTGGCTTGAGGTGGCGGATGTAGATAGCTTCCGCAATAGACAGAAGATGCGTCCGGAATCCGCGCGTGAAACGTTCAGGAACAGTATAGATAACTCTAAAATCATTGTCCGTTCCTGCGTGACTGCACTCTAGTAGGTGAGATAAGATGGAACTATTGCTGGACCTCGCTTCGCCTCTGTAAAACCACTTTGGGATGTGTTCGCGAATCCTATGAGATAGGCGCCTCGTGGTACGACCCACGTACCGTGCCACTTCCAATGACCCCGTGATTTATTGATTTGTACCCGTGAAATTAAACATTTTGTTCAATACGTAGCCCAATCCGGCACATTTAGCACTTTTTCCTCATCATGTAATGTTTGAGTCTGATGAGAATTACCGAAAAGAATTCTTTACTCAGATTCTGCCTCCCTTGATTCATTCTAATAAATGGGAATTTTTGGATCGCTGAGGATCAGCATTCCCCGTGATTCAGTCAACCACTCAAATTATTGACTTCCCCTTTCGTGATCGCTGAATGCCGCTCATTTGCATGTGATCAGAAAGCGCGAAAAGATATCATCGTGCAACATCCGTCTCATTGTATTATTTAAACCAGACATTATTGGCAGTAGGCATGTTATCATATGGCATATCTGACTGTAAATCTGGACAATGGGTCCCCACGGAGTTTGCTTACGTTGGCTAGATCATGTGATCTGTAGGCCCGTCAACCGTCTTCCCGGTGTGCATTAAACATCGTGGCTGCACCAAGTTGGACGGAAGCGCGAGGTTGCCATTCGATGGCGTGGCATAAGCGTATGAAGAAACTGACCGAGACTCGGTCAGACTGGTGTATGCCGACCCCGTGGATGGGAGCCCAGGGATGGTCCACACTAGCGGTTGGAGACCCTAGCAGACATAGCGCAGTCGAGCATTCAGTGGCGTTACTGCATTCGGTTTTTTGCGCCTAGCTGCTAATTTCATTCGATCTGATTGGTTCAATGCCATTCCTTCCTAATTCTATTTGCTTTAGATTCTATTTCATTCAACCTCATTTTCTTGTCGTTACTTATTATTACACTGGCGGTGCGAGTCATGGTAACTGGATCCCTTGCACTGTGGTGCCCAGATCGTAGTTGTCCAACTGAACTGAAAGCAGCTCTTGAATTTTTATACGCTCATAGACAATGAGACTCGCAGACTTCAGGGCAAAACTAGGTGTTAGCTTGAGGGGAAACCGCGAAACCTGGTGGTCTCATCGTGCATGGGAGATAGAAATGGCTGTTGACCTTGGTAGCCAACGTAATCTATTCTGTTTGAAATAGGAAACGGGCAGCAAGACAGTGTTAACGGGACTATATCCAATGAGAGTGGGTAGTCTATCCATAGCGTGTCAAAACGCTTGGTGTTGGGCCGAACATTTTGTAAAACAGTTATATCAGACAGTTACCTGCTTCCTCATGGGGTAGTGGTCGTACTTCTCCCCTGACCATCGGCTTGGAAACGCCCTTATGCGCGGAAGTCTAACGTGCGATCAAACAAATGAAACTGAATTCGCCGTTCATGAAATGCAGGGAATTAATTTTGTGGATCATTTGCACAAGATACTTGTGAATGTGTGGGAGCAGGAGACCGTCCAAACACACTGTAGATGCTCCGTTAGTCCAAATTTTTAATGGGGTCTCATGGTCAGAATGAGACAAAAATAGTGAGAACCGTCTGATCTCAACTGCTTGTAAACTACTTGCCTCTGGCTCTCGATAGACTGACTTGCACTCGTAAAAGCCACATTCGCGAGCAGCAAGCCAGATTTCATCGAAATTGGGGACTGTGGACTCCTACTTTTCAGTACATCAGTTGTGTTCCTCGTCATCAAAGGTGACTTCGATTCGGTGGATCTAGGTGCTCGTTAGGACTGTCTGCTCAGGAGAGGTGTGCTAGATAAACGTGTAAATGTCATAAGAGCGTTGTAAACGCGGTTCGGGTCGAGTGATGGCTTACGGCAAACTATCGCCTCCCTTCAATATCCCCAATAGTGTGACAGGGATGCCCGTTGTCACATTTCTTCCTTAAATTCTCCATCGACGAAGTTATGGAAACTGCAGTTACTGGGCACGACCTACATGGTGTAGATATGCTTCCAGGTGATCGACTTCTTCACATGTAGTACGCTGATGACAAGGCTCTTATCCGTGCCAACTCCTAAACATGTCCGATAGAACCGTACAAAGCAGCACTGGCTGTAAATCGTTTCGGGCTATGCTTTGCATCCTCAAAATGTTGTTCTCTAAGATTGGCAGAAACCCATCTCTGCACTGTCGTTCAGTGGTGATCAGCTAGAAGTCGTCGAAAAATGCAAATATTTAGGCAGCTACATTAGCGCCTGTGGAGTGGAAGATGAGATCACGAACCGTATAGCAAAAGCTAGAGGTGTTTTTGTCGATCGTCGTTACTTGTAATGCCGACACGACATCATTCTCGCTCTGAAAGACAGTTGAAAACGCAGCCGTGCGTTCAACCCTCCTGTATGGTGGCGAAAGGTGGCACATCAAATCGAACATCGCTTCAGTTTAGCTCATGTCTAGTGGGAATACCGAGTGAGCAGTGAACGTGTTCGGTATATAATATTTGGTACAAGAAGAATGAGTGAATCACTCAGCACTTCTATATCACGCTTCAAGCCCAGTTGGCTGGGCTACGTTCTGCACATGCCAACACACTGACTCCTGCGACATGCGTTATTTGTGCGACCGGGGTCTGGATGGAATAAGGAGACCAAACGATGACTTGGCTAAGAGAAATGAAGAACCTCACTTCGAACTTGGCGTCGGTTAGCGTCTCCCAACTTCTGTGTCGAGACCCGGGAGACAAAAAACACGTTTTAGTAGATAATCTTGTTGACATGGCGAGAAGCCAACCTCCATGACGTTTGTGTTGTGAGTTTCTTTGTCCGTCCCTTTCCCGCTCATCTTTCCTTCACGAAACCAAAAGCTTAGGCTCAGTGCATAACATAATGCTAAGTATTATATTACCTGATTTGTAGTTGTTATTTTATATTTTGTAATGTTTACTATCTCACTCCTTCCTTTATCTTATCTTCCAGTGCTGCGGTACAATAGCCAAAGTATTTCTCACTTCAGCAAACGTGTAATGACGATGAGAGCCGACTTCGGCGCTCCGGATAGCGTATTGACTTAACGTTAAGTCATACGAAACAGGAAAATCAACCGACCAAATAAAGTGAGGCAAGGGGTCAGACAGGCCTTCATAAATAATGGGCGACCTCTTACATATGGACCACAGTAGAGCAGTGGGTGAGTGAAGTTCATGGCAAGAGTCGCACGACGGCATTGTGCTTTTAGGCACCAGATCGCCTGGTGTAACAATGGCTGGCAAGAAGTCGTCGCGATCGATCGTGTAAAGCCGTATCGCCTTCATTTACCCATAATGTCTTGCAAAACTGTACCAAACCGCGTAGCGTTCCCGAATTATACACTGGCTCCAGTACATAGGTTACGGAGGCAGAATAATCCGCCCTTCCAAGAGCCCTTGGTCATCCCCGTCGCATTTGGTAGCAAGGAAATCCGGTGTCTGGCGTAGCTGTGGTGACTACAGGGTCTTCAACGGTCACCGTCGGAATAAGTACCCGATTCTCCATATGCACAACTTAACGTCAACTGTGGAAGGGAAGCCAATCGTCATCAAAGTAGACAGTTCGCGCCTTAGTAACGCTGTCCAAAATTCTGGCGCTTCAGGTCACAGCTGAACTTAGCGCTTACCTCTACTTAGATAACACCGCTAGCTTCTTTGATGACAAACACGCCCATCACATTAAAACTGTTACGAGTGATGCAACATAGGGTTAGCAACTACCCCGACAATTGAAGCCCTACAAGACAAAGTACAGACACTAGATGACCGCGCTGCACCTAGCTACTTCAAAGAGCTTCACCGTTACTATGACAAGAGCAACTATTATCGACGCTTCATTCCTAACTGCTCGAGCAGTATGCAACCAGTCGCGTAAACAGCGCGTTTTCCACTTTCTAGACGGCGTCCAACTGGCTTTCGAGAAGCGCAAAAAACTACATCCAATCTAACACCTCTAATACACAGAGAATCGACTGCACCACCCTGACGACTGTAGCATCAGACACCGCTGTCGGTGCGGTCCTCCAACATCATCATGAGTACACGTTAGCTGAAGGTGAGAAACGCTAGCTACTATGCTGCAACAGAAAAAGAAAAGAAAAAAATGAAATAAAAAACAAATGTAATGCATAAGATCCTATTATACTTGGGGAGTGAGATCGTGGTTTGAGGAAGAAGACTAGCGACGTAGGGAGGGACAAAAAACTTGCAAGGGACAATGGTCTTTCAACAGCTCATGGACCAGAAATGGGCACCTCTAGCTTTCCAATTAAAACGTTTACAGATGGCCGAATCGCGTTACAGCACCTTCGGTAGGGCGTTGTTTGCGACCTACCCAGGCATCGATAATTTCGTCCTCATCTGGGCCGACAATTAACAGTTTACGCTGACCACAAACCACTGATCTACACTTTTAATGGCGGAACAGAAAAATATTCGTGCGAAACTAGACAGCTGAACTACGTTACCCAGTGTGCGACTAACGCACGACATGTGTCAAGCGCTCTTAACCCCATCTCGGATGCTCTTTCGAGCATTCACCAGATCTACTTAGCATCAAGCTGGCCTGTATAGAATAAAAACTGCCTGTATCCCTCGGCATTCTGAAACCGTAACCTGGGATCCCGCGAAAGAATGCGTGTGAAATGTGGCGCTTATACAAACTACGACAGTACTTCACACATATGTTAACATGCTTGCTGCAATCTTGTTACGCGAATTGAGGTGTCCAGCAGATGGCATGACAAAGAGAATGGAGAAACGGACAGATATATGGTTCAGTCAAAGTGTGACGTCTGTCAGAAGGGGAACTTAGATACAAGGCAAAGTAACGATCTGGGATCTTGACTGGAATGCATTAGCGTTTAACCCACCGCTATTCTGAGTATGGCCATTAATCCTACCATTCATGTCTATGCCTATTTGCAAATGCTTTGCGAAAGTCATGGTATATTATCGTGCATTGTATTGTATTCTTACCGGCATGGCGATGCGAGTTAGAACGGCTGATATAAATTCACCTCGGCGACCAGACCGCGCATTAACTGCAACAGTAAGCCAGCACCGGCGCACAAACAGAGCAATGCCATGTGGTTACAGTGCAATCAACACTTCCTTATAACCTAATGACGTGCGGTGAAAATATAAATCAGAAAAAGCAAGTGGATTCGCTTGAGCATACCGGATGTTCTTCATATAACGACAAGAGTCCGCTTACTCACTTTCAGATATTGCACACGAAATGTAACCGTATGCACTACAATCCACCAGGGATACACGGGCAGGAGGATCGACGCTGCCACACGAAACTTGGTGGAGCTGTTTGTACGACAGCTCACTCATCGTTTCGCGGATACGAGTGTTCTGTGCGTCCGGTCGAGGATTCCGAGGGCGTTCGTGTCCGAAACGTAAGAGAAATGGGAGGCTGAAATAAAAAACGGGCACTTCGTATTTGGTTGGATAGTTTCACCACAACCATCTAATGAGACGGAATTGATTGGATGATGTCCCTAACTAACAATTAGTGGCAAGCTGGATGCCTTTGTCACAGCAGCTCATGGAGAACCGAACATGACCAGACTGGAGGTGAATGGATGTATGGTTGCTTTAAATACACCAAAAACGAAATAGAAAGGGAAAGTAAATAGGAAACAACCAGCCATCAATTGAAAGGGTTTCCAGCGTGCGCGCAAGACTAGCTTGTAGTCCGATTAACAATAATGTGCACATGTTGAACGTTGACAGCTTGAATGGCATTCCAGATTGCAGGAGCGAAGACAGCAGAGTTCGGGGTTTGCAGCTCCGTGTCGAGGACTACGTGGTTCCCACCAAATACATGACGGCGAACAAGCTCATTGTTCACACGGTGCTCCATCAAGACATGTGGTAAGCTATGATCGAGTGTATCTGTCTGTCTACTTGATGGGCTATGTTTCGAAAACGTACAGCAGTGTTGAACGGACGGCTTCATTGTAAACTCTGTCCTTCCGAGAGAGAGTAATGTCGCGCCGGCGCCACAGGTGGCGGAGATTGGTGAAAGTGCCTCGAGTTTTTGCTGCGGTCTGTGATCTCATTTTTCATTTCACTGGCGCTGATATAGCTGTCTAGATAATTGATTTTATCGACGATGCCAAGCGTCAGGTCAGAGATGGGTCCCTGCCACCCTTAGAGGAGGAATTTGCACTTTGAGGGTGCAAAGCATAGCCCGAAACGATGGACAGCAATGCTAATTGGTCCAATGCTACTTGGCAGATTTGAAAGTTGTCACAGATGAAGGCAATGTTATCGACGTAAAGTCAAGAAGCCGTTTACCTGGGAGCAGTTCCACGCTTCCCAAGTCGTGTCCAGTGAACGCAGTTGACATGAATTGGTCAATGTTACAAAGGAAAGATGACACCGAACACCCTGGTCTCACACAGCTGGAGGTGTTAAAAGGCGGCAACAGTTTGCCTAAGTCCTCACTTTGTCTAAACGATGCGAGTAAAGCGCTCTGATAACGTTTACATAATGTTCGGGCACACCTTTCCTAAGTCGACAGCCCCAAAGGGCACATCGAGCAAGCAAAGCGAAGAAACCTTTGATGTCGAGGAACACGAATAAGGTGGCTCGCCGATAAATATGGCGGCGCCGCAACAATTGACGTAATGTGAAGATTTGATCAACACAGCCGCGACTACGATGAAACCCAGCTTGCTCCTAGCGAATCTGGCTTACACATGTGCCAGCAAGTCTATGAAGAACGACAGGCGGGTAACTTAGAAGCAATCGAGATCAGACTGATTCCTCTATGATTGGTGCATTCCGGCCGCTACACACCTGACGCAGCAACCTGTGCTTCTTCTACCCCAAACGCTCCAGGTTTACATGTTAATGGAGTCCCCTTTTTCCACTATAGCTTACTCTTCCCCTAACTGTATGAGAGTGTAATGAGGTGTCACGCCTTAAGACGGCGAGTATTCTGCCTAACTATCATATAGGCCGGATGAAGATCCGGCTAAGACGCGAGTATAACCCGTTATAAGGTTAGTTAGCCTCTTCATAATAATAACAATAAAATAACGTATCAGCTGTAGACCGTAACGGCGCTTCGCTGCCGCGCGACCACCAGCAGCCGCACGTGGGCTAAGTATACCGCGAGGACGCCGACTCCTACGCGGATTCGAACCGGCGACCTTATGATTGCAAGTCAGGTGTGAAGACCACTCGGCCACCGGCCTTTTCATAAGACCCGACCCTAACTCCTCATGCCCTCTGGGTTATGTAAAGCTGCGGCTTTTATTCCAATTAAATACAATGTTCTGAACGTGAACCCGCTTTGAAAATGGTGACTATTAAGAAGCGGCTGCAGTCTGCTGGGAGAGTTTCCTGCATCCATAGCTTCACAAATAAGTTGTGCAGATCATTTAGGAAGAGGTCCCCTGAATTTGAAGACCTGGAGGGAGTCCACCCGATCCTGCGGCCTTATTCATTGTCTACAGTCTGATCTTACGTAAGACCTGTGCGTCAAGGCGGGTCTAGAGGGATGGCCTAGAGAGAAGGACGATCAATGGTCGAAGGAGAAATTGGTAATTCCAGTTGATTAAGCTAATTTTCAAGGTGCTCGGCCCAATGTTTCAAGCATTCTGACAAGCTGTGGATCGCCCACCTACCCTTGTCACGCATGGTCTCGCTAACACTATGTCTACTTCTGCTCGTTTCGTGTATAAAACGGAATAATTTGCGATGGTTACCAAGGGCAGCGACCATTTCTAACTTTGATGTAGATAAGGCCACCACGCTTCGCGATCTCTGTTCAGACTAGAATGTAGTTTCGTCCGGAGGTAGATGCGAGTCTCACTGTATTCACTCACAGCCAGAATGTCGGCGAACTTCCAAAAGTTCTAGAGAATGCATGGACACCCAATGTCCAAGTTGGCAACTTGATTTGCCGCATGCTGAACCACCAGATTCACGCAGTAACGTGTAAGAAAATGGTTTGCGAATAGAGGACTGCGAATATGAACAAGTTCTGCAAGATTTTCTGAGTGTCGGATTGCTGTCCGACATCGATGTGTGAGAAACGAGAGCATAAAAGTATGAGAAAGATGGCTTTGTAAATGAAAAACCGTGTCTGACAGTGTTTATCACTTTGCCGCAATATTATACCGTTAGAGTAGCACTCGCATAGCATGTTTCCTACCTCAAAAAGTGGTATTTGGGGGCGGGACAGTGTGTAGTTGCGTCTGATCGAGGGTTCCAGTCGCATGTGGGTCGTAATAGACCGAAGGGACTAAAAGGTAAAATAGATACTCGGTAGACCACTGGACAATCGCCTAGTAAGTGTCGGAGTTGGATGAACGGTGTGCATGTGTCACATCTCGTAGATAGATAGACGGCATTGCCATAGCTCCGATAGAGAACCGAACGCGAGGCGACTAGATGGATGGCGCGAAGACACGCATGATAGGTGGCTACTCCAACAACACCGAAGACGAAAGGGGAGAGCAAAAAGAAGAGGAAAGGACGATTACAATATAAGCTGCGCTCGACCACAACTTAATTGTTGACTTGCTACCGCGATGACCGGGCCGTCGTGTAATGTGCGTCTGTCCGAGGGCTGCCGGGTCCAGGGCGTATGTGGGTCGTAATAGACCGAGGGGGCTATAAGGCAAAAGAGATACTTCGTAGGCGGCTGGTCAACCACCTTGTAAGTCTCTGAGCTGGATGAACGGTGTGCTTGTGTCACATCTCGTGGATAGCAGGGCGGTGCTGTCACAGCTGCCCGTAGAGAACCGAGCGCGAGGGGACTAGATGGATGGCGTAAAAACACGCATGGGAGATGGTGGCTCTAACGATACTGAAGACGAAATGGGAAGGCAAAAGGAAGAGGAAACAACAATCACTAGATAGGCTACGCCCGACGACAATTAACTTGATTGACTTGCTAATGCGACACTGACGCGCTACATGTCGGGTACGCCTCTGGCGAGCAAAGGGATGGAGAAAGTGTTTATAGTTCATAGTGTTGTGTTAGCTCCTTCACCTCCCGTTCACTGGCTGGATGATGCGCGTTCTTGCCAACCTGTGTTCACCAAGGGATCAGCACAGTTGCAGCAAAAACAGTTGAATCCAAGCATTCTCAGCATGTAGTTATCCAACTGCTGCTTGAAACATCCCTCCGAATGGGCACTGACAACATATTCCGGGAGGTTGTTCCATTGATTCACGACCCGGGTGGATAACGTGACGTCGGAGCGGATGTGGAGCTTCCGCAGTTTAAACAGTTACCAACTGTACCAGGTGTCGAGTTATCTACATTGAATTGGAAGAACTCTTGCACCTCCGTCCCAAAATCACCTTTTAGGGTGGGTCTTGTGCATATCAGGTCCCCACGGCGATGATGATAGGTCAGAGAACAAGTTCATATGCTGAAGTCGAAGGGGATAAGATAAATCACGCAGCACTGACACAGACTTAGATGCACACCTCTGAACCTTCTCTAATAAAGCGTGCTCAAACTTTGGGAGCGTGTAAAGCGAGTAGTCCATATTCCAATATTGGACAGGTGTGGGAAGGAAACAAGAACTTGAAGATCTCAGGTGTCACTTTTGAAAATGACCTCCTTATGGCGCAGAGTACCCTGTTGGCGAAGGCGATTTTCCGCAACGTATCCGGGATGGTTTTCAAGTTAGGGAAGACAAGCACACCCAAGTTTTTCTCAGAAGCCACGTCGCTCAGCAGGAAACCACCAATGTGGTAGACGTCGAAAGGTTCTGGAGAACCGATTGGAAGAACATAGCATTTGTCATGGCTGATAGGTAACTGCCAGTTCACAGACTAGTAGTGCAGCAAATCGAGCGTCAGTTGTAATTTGTTCGAATCTTCAAGTCTAAATCATAGTTTGAGATCATCAGCGTAGATCAAGTAGTCAGTGGGAAGCACCTCTGGACGGTCGTTACTGAAGATTTTGAAAAGTTCGGGATGAATGACGGAACCCTGCGGAACCCCACTGATCATGTGAACAGGCGCAGTTGGAATCTCACTGACCACTCTCATAGTATGACAAACCAGGAAAGAACATTACCAGCGATGCCAATCTTCCGGAGCTTGATAAGGAGCCGGTCATGTGAAACCCTATCAAATGCTTTGCTAAAATCAACAAAAACAACATCTAGGAGACGACCGGAATCCAATGACTTCGCCCACTTCTCGCGGAAAACAAGTAGGTTGATAATAAAAGAGCGTGCCCTTCAGAAACCGTGCTGAGCAGGACTAATGATATCCAGTGCCTCGAGATGAAGTTGAAGGGCTCTTTTAAAAATCCTTTCTATTGTCTTGCAAAGGACCGACGTCAGGCAGATCGGTCTGTAATTCGCAGGATCCTCTCGGTTTCCGCCTTTGTGGATTGGCCTCACAATACCTACTTTCTAATCAAGTGAAAGGCGAACAGCCTCCAGGGAGTGCCGAAACAACTGGCAGATTGAATCGGCGACATACATAGCCAGTCTTCAGGAACAGGGAATGTACTTCATCAGAGTTCGAATCTAACTTCAAAAGAATTCTCAGCACCATGTTCGTGGTGATTGCTTTGTGCTCCAAATAGAGTGCGATGCGTGAGCACATAATTACTGAATATTGCGAAGCAAAAAGACAGGTTTTCGCCTCATCATCATGAAGTATAGCTTCATCCTCTCGCGAATACATGGCAGGTACGCCACTATCCGTCTTAGTACTTCTTTTCAGGTACGAGAAGAGCATTTTCGGGACACTATAGGATTGCTCAGCCAGACGACGCTCATACTGCTCACGCTTCTTGTGTTTATTCAGTGTACACAAATTCCCGAGCCCTTTGTAATCATAAAGGTCAGACGCCGACCGTGAGAACTGGAATCTGTCTTCTATGGGGTAGGGTTCACAGTTCTCTATCAATCCAAGGAGGACCTTTAGAGAAACGTTCGTCAGCAAGGGTTGGTACAACTTTGTCGATAATAGAGAGCAATGTCAAGCGAAGGAAGTTCCAAGCGGTATCGAGGTCCGACTTCAGGGGAGTACTCCAGTCCATAACACTTGCAGCCATTTGTAGGCAGATGATAAATCGGCGGGCCAGTAGTTCCGGCGAAGTATGCCCCGGTGGTGAAGGATGGGTTCTCTAGTCCATAGAAAGGAAAGCACACAATGAGCACTTGACCCAAGTGGCTGGAAACTCTCTAACTCAGGTACATCGTATGGTTGGGGCGTGAAAACGAGATCGAGGATGTGCGGCATTTGGCCCGGAATTATCCGAGTAGGTGACGAGACATGTTGAGTTAGACCCACATCGAGGACAGTTTCCAGTAGAACAGCATCGAAGGATTCTGGGGCGAAATCACAGTGAAGCAGATCCCAGTTGAAGTTGGGGCATTGAAATCTCCCATGATTAGGCAATCCTTGCCTCTGCCGTTTAGTTTGATCGAGTCTAGCGATCGGGATCCAGAGTCGATTGCTGGTCTGTAGACAAAGCAAACCATGAGCCGATTGTGTCCGTCGTGGACACGACACCAAAGTATCTCCTAACCAGCAACTGTCAGAAACATACCTCTACGGCATGAACCCTCAACTCAGACTTCTAGTAAAGTATGATGCCACCTCCAGATCTCGTACCAAGACGATCAGCCCAAGAAAACGAATAATCAGAAAGGCGTATTCCAGAATCCAAAATATCCGGGGACAGCCACGTCTCAGTAAAAGCCATCAGGTCAGGATAACACTGTAAAGTGAGGAGACGAATCTCGTCCAATTTATTTCGCAAACTTCGCACAATAGCGGACATCACAAGCAATCCAAGCATAGACCCTAGGGCCCGGGTGCGACAAAGACTGGCTGCCATCGAGCTTCCGGAGGCTACTGAACTACAAGAAAATCCACAATACGAAGATTAGCTTCATCATTGGCTCGGTGGGTCCGCATTTTAACAGCGTTCTTCATTCTAACTCGGTCGTCATGAGTAGATATGCCTCAAGGCATGAAATGTTTCTCCCTTAAGGCACGAGGTCTGCTTGAGAATGCGACGACATTCCTCTTCATTTTGACAAACGATTTTCAGCGGACGCACCTAGGAAATGTGCTCTTGCTTCCGACCAAGGCGAAAGGCAGAGACGACATTGGTCCCCTGTTCCCCTTCGTCGAACAGTAAAGAAATCATCAGCTATAAAAAAGCCTGTTCATCCACGATCCTCTCGGCCGGCGTTTCCTTGTTAGACTCGGGAGCGTTCACGATGATCAGACACTGTTCACGAGGAGAAAATCTGCTTCCTTCGGAAACAGTCGACGTTTGTGGTTTTGGGAGTGCCTTAACTAGGTCTTCTAGTTGACTCATCTTACCAAGTACTAGCTTCGGTTGGGAAGCTGGAGAGTTAAATGGTGTCTTAGGTTTGTGATTCTTTTTCAGTTGGACTTTGCGACCAAATGCACTGTTTCTTTGTTGCCAGTGTTTTGAATCAATACGGCGGCGTATGCTTTTGTCTCACATGGGCTACGCTGCTCAACCGTCGTCAATGGTTCTGAATATTAAACAGATGAGACTCGACTCTGTTTTTCCTTAGGAGTAGTTGCGCAAGACGCGGGTAGACGTAAAAGAGGGACTTGAGTTGGTTTCGCTATACGAACCACAGCTTGGGCAGGGACGCAAGGTGGATTGAGCGGAGGTAGATCGGCCGGGAGACATTGATCCATCAGTATGGCTCGACAAGAATTACTAAAAACCAGTTGACAAACTGAGACTTAGACCGCTGAAGGCTTTCCTACATCAGTGCACCGATATTACAACAGGCAATGTGAGGTTAACCATCGCACCAAAGGCACTGAACGGCTTTCGAGCGGGACAGAACAGGATCCAGGAACGAAATAAGCTTTCGCTTAAATGGCGTCCCGTTTCGTGTACCAGTAATCGAGAAGAGCTCCCAGCAATTCAACGTGATAATAGATGCTTGCGTTTAGACTAGGAAACGAAAGAAAAAGTCACTGCATTTTCATGTAGTTGCATAGGCTACTCACATGTAGTTCAAGACTGAAATGAGTAATCATATTAATTCTGGGAACAGGGCTAACCACACTCCGTTCAGGACGCGTTTGAAGTCCCGTACCGTTTTACATTCCAAACATGCAGGATGAAGCTTGTTCCAGCTAGGCACTACACGAGTTGAGAGTTTAGCTTTAATATCGAGCCTAGATCTCTGCTGTTTCAATTTTAAACTGGTACAACGTAGCTGGTTCGAAGAGATCGGTTGGACTGAGACCGCTGAGACTCTTCATGAGCTTGAATGTCTTCATTAAACCCCTTTCAATCTGCGTCTCCTCATTGGGTACAATCTTAAGTTGGTTAACCGAACCTCGTAAGGTAATTCCAGCTGGCGTTCTATCATTCAAGTGGCCAATCTGCGCATTCTCAATACAATTTACGTCCTTCTGCTAGGGTGTCCAGGCCTGAACACAGTATTCCGAATGTGGTCTGACTACTGCTTTATACAAGGGAAGACCACTATAATGGTACAACTCAGGGCTCTCTTAAGTCGAAATAGCTTCTGTCGTGATTTATTAGCAGCATGCTTACATCGCGCCGACGACTTGAATTTATTCGTCACGATGATGCCAAGTTCACGTGCTTCGATAGCACATTGCATTGTCAGGGTTCTAATAGGTGTTTGCAGTACCACATTTTTGCCACTCCGAGTCAAGATTTGCCATTTACTGGCGTTTAAGGGCAGATCCCATGAGTGTGACCATTTAACAACGGCAGCCAAATCTTTAGATAGTAACCCTGTCACCCTTGCTAACTAACTTGAAGTCATCAGCATAAACATTGGAGGGATCCTCAAGTAAAGGGGCCAAGTCATTTATGAACAGAAGAAACAGTAGCGGACCCAGTACTGAACCATGGGGAAACCAACTATGTGCAGTACCTGTGCTTGAAATACCATTTCCAACCCTAACACAAAATGTCCTACAGCAGAGGAACGCAGACAGCTAAGAAAGTAGTTGAGGGTGTAGTCCAAACCAAATCATCTTTTCCAGCAGAAAGCGGTGGCTTAGCGAGTCCAAAGCTTTACTGAAGTCGGTAACATATTTCTACCGGAATCCCGTCATAAAGACACCGGGTTATTTCGTCAGGGAAACACAACAGGTTTGTGAGGCGTGACCTTTTCCTGACAGATCCATGCTGTTCCGCTCTACTCAAGTTATGGACAGTGATATGCTCAGAGATTCGATTTCTGATGAGCTTTTCCAGATACATCAAAAGTACGCTGATCAAACTAGCAGGTCTGTAATTATTCAGCGATGATTTAGGACCCTCTTTATGAATGGCTACAACCACTATCTCCTTCTAAGTCTGTGATATCCTTCCTTCATGAAGAGACACATTGTAAAGTTAAAGAACTGAAAGTTGGAGAATATCGGCAACTGGCTTTATAACAACTGGATGCATATCAGAGCCAAAGGATTGGAAGAGTTTAACTCTTTCAGAACAGAAAGGACATCTACTGCAGTTAGTTCGATTTCCCTCGTTTATGCTACGGGGATTGAATATCCATCCCTGCTGACACGAGTGAACGCAACGCGTCCGAAATGAGTCTGAAATTCGTCCGATGGGTGACCGAAAGTGGTCCGAAAAAGCTCCAGACGAAACAAGTTTCGGTTACGTTACGGTCACTTAGAAAAAATTTTGGTAGCACAACTCTCCTCATCCTATAGAATTTCCCAGACTTTCAGATTAGGCCGATACGCCGAAACTCCCTATTTAACGCTCTTAATGACGCCACGACAAGCGATTTAACGCAATCACATTTTAGAGGATAGTTTATTCACGATTGCCGCAAAGAGAGATAGCGGCTCTTGTGTGTCCCCAGTTCGTTCTTTCATTCGCTGCATCTATCGACGTACTTTCTACACGCACCATGGCAGCTGCAAGCAAGATGGTAAATTCTGTTACACAGTTTACTCTCATCCTGTCAATATATGTAGCCCTGCCGCCCTGGCCATGTACAAGATGGAAGATGAGTCACCCGCATCGTCGGTATCCCTGACTGTATTCTGGTCTATTACACTCACATCAAACCGAAGCAGTATTCTCTCCGTTACATCGGCTGAGTCACTACCTTCCAGTAAGACGATGTGTCGACCGGAAAACAAGCCCAAGACGTATGCTGTCGTGGCAAGCGCCACCGCTCCAACAACAACCAGCATGAGCCCAGCTGCAAGCAAGCCCCCACGGAAGGTGGTCTCTAAGCCTAAGGCGAAACCCAACACCTGGGATAACTCTTCCTTAGTGAAGGGAAATGTGACCACAACTTTAAGCAGTCAAATCCCAGCTATCAGTGCCACCAAAGCTAGTCCCAAATCCGGGAATAAACCCAATTCTAAGCAAGTTCTCAAATGGACTTTCTGAGCTGGAGAAGGTGATTAAGGATAATCCCTCTGGCCGCAAAGACATGAGCGCACTCCACCTTCTCGGGACCGTTGCCTCATCATTATGAAGGCGGTGGAATCGGACAAAGCCATCCAGCGGAAAGAATGCTACATGACCAAATACTTCTCGAGCAGTTGGTCACTTTGTTACTTGATGAAGGCAAAAAGGGAATCAACACGGTCTCTGCAATCCGGATCGGCAGAAAGCAAGAAGATCCACCCAAAGTACGCACCCTCACAGACGTGTGCCAAACAGAAGAGGAATCACGATGTATGTAGTGTACCGGAAAACACGCTCTTTCAGTATTTTGCAACATTGGATTTCAGGGTTGCTTTAACTTTAGAAACGTCCATTTGTGTTACTGACTGCACATCCGTTGACACAAAGCGCTTTGGTGAGTACCTTGCTGCACCGCTTCTCGCTCTGGCTTCAGATACAAATTCAGATGGACTGGAAAGTCCCTTGAGTGTTCCTTCTTGAGAAAATCGTTGAGCCAGGAAATGACAAGGTGCTAGGAGGTCTTGATAGACCTAAAACGAAACACCCGAAACACCCTGGTCAGCCAATTACTGCCCACGTTCCCTGCACTAGCAGGCCCTGCTGTGTAGGTTACGTGAAGTAAGAAAGAAGTAGAAAGTAAATGGAAGATAAAGGGGAAGGAAAGTCATTAAAATGAAGGATAACACCAGAGTGAAGAGAATGACAGAATATGAACTAAAAGTTTGAAAATGGATATGGTCAGGAGAAGGGAAAGGTTTCGTGTTGCCACCCATGAGCGTCTAACTGACGCTGGAAACCCTTAACCGTAGGTTCACTGACTACACTTTCTGGAAGCGAGTTCCAGCGCTCGATAACACTACGCGATAACCGAGTTTCCGCCCTGATCCGGTCAGAACGCGCCTTGCGTAGCTTCATAGGATGACCCCGAAGACAAGGCAACCTAGCCGCGCTAAATAGCCAGCTCAAGTCCGATCCAACCTTCCCTGTTAAAATGCGGTAAGTAAGGATTAGGTCTCCTCGAAGCCGTCGGTAGTGCATTGAATACATACCCAAGCTAAGTAGACGCTTGGGGTACGATTGCCCCCGTAACCCCTCGACCAATTTACTACCTTCTCTCAAAACCCTCCCGAGCTTCATTTTGTCCCGAACAAGCCTGGATGCAGCATTCCAGATTGGGCCGAACGAAAGCTGAGCACAGCTTCACAAATATGTCGGCAGTTAAGACCCCGAAAGGACGGCGTATTAACCACAACATTCTGAAACCCCTACTAGCGGCCTTCTTCCAGTTGTCACCAGAATGCAAAGACAAGGAATGGAGGACGCCTAGGTCTACCTGGTTGGAGACAAGGGGGAGTTCGACCCCACCGAGTACGTAGCTCGAAGGCGGGAAAGTTGCTCCTATACAAAGGACGGAACACAGCCTGATTAATGGGCAGTAGCCACAAAGTAGACCAGTCCCAGAGTCTGTCCAGGGCATGCTGTATGGCCTCAGAACCCCCAGGAACATTTACAACATTCCATAGCTTAAGGTCATCAGCAAACAATAGGGATGATACCTCAAGCTCTCCAGAGAGATCGTTTACGTAGATGGAGAACAGCATCGGTCCAAGGACCGAGCCCTGTGGGACACCGCTAAGGACCGCTTGCCTAAAGGATAAGCTGCGACCCACACTTACACACTGCCCTCTTCCTTGCAAGAATGCAGATACCCAGTGAAGGGCGCGGCCAGATACGACATAGGAGCTCAGCTTTTGTGATAGCCTCAAGTGGGGTACCTTATCAAATGCTTTCGAGAAGTCTACGGAAAGCACATCCACTACGTGGCCATTGTTCATTGCCTCGGCCCAAGCTTCACGAGCAACCAACAAATTCGTCAGACACGAAAACCCCTTCCGGAATCCATGTTGTGCACTACTGAGTAGATTAAATCAATTCAGATGACCTTCCAACGAATCTCTCACCAGCTTTTCAAGCAGTTTGACCACGACGCTAGTCAGACTGACTGACCTATAATTGGCTGACAGACTCCTGTCGCCAATCTTGAAGACAGGACAGATGACAGCCTCCTTCCATTCAGAAGGTAATGTACAGCTGTCAAGTGACTTCTGAAACATCACTTAGTTCCACCGCCAACTCATGAAGAAGCTTCGGGTGAATTGAATCAGGTCCAGCTGCTTTGGAAGGGTTTAGTTCTTGCAGCAGCTTAAGGACTTGCGTTTCCACCACAGTAAACTCAGCTAAATAAGAACCCTCAGGTACTCTGGGGACAAGTTCAACGGTAGACAAAGCGGCCTCACGTACAAAAGCCCTGCATACTGCTCCCCAAGTCCACGAACCTTATCTGAGTCCACATACGCACGAGTTCCATCGGCCCACATCAAAATTGGGATTACCGAAGTTGAACCACAGCGTCTCTTAACATAAGCGAAGAATTTCTTCGGAATTTCCGAAGCTCCATCAGCAAATTCCTCTTCGTACAACAGCCGAGCTTTCCTTAAGTGTTGTTTACAACTATTTCTAGCCTCGCGGTATCTATCATAGGTGCTAGTTGATGGAGCCGCACGGTAGATCCTCCAGCACCTAGAACGCTTCTGGAGCAGGTACTTGCCAGTGGTATCTATCCACGGCGGCCGCGCTCGTGTCCTCTCGCAAGCGGGATGTAGGGAGTAGACACTTCCATGAGATAAGACTTAAATTTATCCCAGACCGCCTGAACCATATCAACCACCGAGATTTCGCAACGCAACCCAGAAGCTTTGATACGCATTGCCTGATAGTTATCACGCCATATGTTTGGAAATGGCTTAGCGATGCTCTGGTGACGCCTGGTCAGAGTACACCTGAACGATAAACAATTATGATCACTAGCACCTAAGGGAGAGCTGTAAGTGATGTCACCTACGAAGTCTAGTGACTTGGCAAACACTAGATCCAAAATAGACGGGAGTTGGGCATCCATGTCCCTAGTGGGGAGGTCCACGAACTGATGCAACGGTACTTGCAGCGTAAGTTCAAGTAGATTTGCACCGAAAGTACCTTCCGCCGAGTTGCAAGAAAGATCTGCCCAGCAAACTTCTGATAGATTGAAATCCCCCAGTATCAAACACCTGTTTGCGGATTGAGAGCGAATAAAGTCAAACACCTTTTTGGACGCACTCCCAGGGCTTCTATACACAAGTACAACTGTAAGTTGAGCTGAGGAAGTGCTAATCACTACCGACAGAGCTTCGACAGCTTTATCTGCCGACTGAAACATGTAGGTACGTGAAACGTCAAGTTCACATCTAACGTAAAGCGCAACGCCTCCGCCTTGTCGGCTAACGAAGCGATCACATCCAAATAGTGCGTACACAGACAAATGTACTTCACCGTCCGTGATGTCCTGAGACAGCCACGTTTCAGTGAATGCAAGTATATCGGGACGAGACCCATCTACAAGCAGACCTATCTCGCACATTGCTTAGCACTATCTGAAGGTACTCGTAATGTCCAGCCCTGGGTCATGCGCTATCAGTACTGGCACTGGTAGGTCGGAAACAGACCGCCGGCTGACCACCAGAAAACCCACCGCCAACCGGAGACCTTGTTCACCGACCGCTCGCCTGGTTTTGTGGTCCTTCATGACCTCTTATAGCTTCAGCCTATCCGCTAATGGGAGGTCTGGCTGAAAGCTAACATTAGTACCCTTCAATTGAAAGGCACACCGCAACAGCGAGTTGCGTTCCTCCGGGGTGGAAAGGAGTACACGAAGTAAGCGGGGTCGAGGGTTTGGGGCGTTAACTGGGACGTTACCCAATCTAGTCAGTTTCATGACAGTAACACCGGAAAATGCAGGAAAGGGGCATCGTTACACACATCTTAAACCACTGTAGGTCGTCCAACGTACGTTCGGCAGGAAGTGCAGCAGTGGATTCCATTGCGTTACGGAATATCACGCTGCTATCCATAAAAGAATCCCCTCGACTGAGTGTGTTTACCCCAAGGGATTTGTAATTTAGATTAACAGCAACCGGCTTAGCCGCAGGCAATGAGACTGGGCGCAGTTTATTTTTGTAGCCTGCACAATATACTTTGGGTTCAGTTGCCTCCGCCTTCTATACTGTCTCGTATATGACACGTCTTACGTGTCACTGCTTACCGACTATTATCCCAGGCTCCGCCCAACAATTGGTGACCCCTGTCAGGAAAACGCTGTCCGCCATTTTGAGTTTTCATTCTGATAAGCTTGTTCCAGTGATTCTGTGATTCATTATTTGTGCTCATATTTTTTCTATCCAACCACTTTTATCTGCTTTTTCAATGGATTATGTAGAGGATAAGGCGTCTCCATACGCGGTTAACACCGTTGAGCCTGTCATGGTCAATCCTGTTGCGTTAACCCCTCCCCGTTTTTGGGAGAATGATCCTTCGTTATGGTTTTTGAACTTAGAATCCGCTTTTTATATTCGCAAGATTTCTTCTGATTTCGCCATGTATAATCAGTTAATATCTCGCCTTCCTCAGAGTATACCCTCGGAGGTGAGAGACATCATATTATGCCCCCTCTATGCCATTTCTCACTCGCTAACATCCTTAACGCAATCACTTACATCCTCAATGCAGAGGCTTTCCTCCTTAAAGAAAAGGCTATCATCCGGTATTCATCGCACTTGCATCCAAGTAGCACTGCGTGGGCAGAGGCTACCATCCAATAGAATTCGGTACAGCGTAGCGACTGAAAACAGTTGCGCGCAGAATACACAAGCTTTCGGAGCTGGGTAGGAAAACTGTGAGACTAGCGTGGTCCAACTCAAATGGGCGGCAATTGAAATTTTACTATACGGATCTCAGCCGGTGCACAGTGCGCCGCGCGCCCTCACTGGACAATGGTAGTGTCTGAGATATTCATTGGAGCGCGCACAGTCCCTGACGGAAGGGAAACACGTGCGCTCAGAGCACCGGGGATAAGCCTGAAGTGGAGTCAAACCCCATTCGTAAGTGAGCAAAGGAGATGTCTGAGGCTAGGGTGCAAATGATGTACGCAGGACAAAAGTGAACAACTTTGGCTTGGTACTAAAAAGGTGCTTTAAACAAGAGGCGCAGATAGGTTGTCTCGTTTTGGTGGGTATTTAGGCTAATTCGGTCGGACAGTTGAAGACGCAGTAGAAGCTACCGTTTGACCTCGAAGTGAAGTTTTCCGTAACATAAGGAGCGGAACGATCTCCGTCGCAGCAGAATGGATACCAATCACTACAGTAACTTCTTTATTTATGCAATGAAAGCATTTTTGTGACGGATCCACAGGTCTAAGTTGAACGTGGGGTAGAAAATTATCATATTCCAAATAATTCGCCCCCATACGAACCACACAAGTCAAATCTGATCGAAGTAGACAGGACAGCTCCCGGGTGGAATCATATAATCAAAAATGGAGCGATGAAGGAGGCATGTGCTTTATGTTTGAACGCAACCTTGCAATTCCCTTTCAAAGGATATGTTAAACGGTGACTTATATTACTTTCCTTCTTGCAAGCAAACATGTACAATTTTGTTACCCAGTCACTTGATATACGAGAGGTCGGTGAACCTGTTGGAATCTAGAAAACACCTCCCGGCTGGCTCTGAAGAAAATGTGACCAGAAAGGCTATTAGGCGAGAACTAAAGTAGAGCTTGCGTGCTGACGAGGAAGCCTGGTGGACCAGTAGGGCTCAAGAAATGGAGGAGGCAGGAGCAGTAGGCAATTACCGCAAGCTCTTCCAGCTAATCCGCACCACTGGTCCCAAAAAACCAGGCGTCAGTGAGACAATCAGAGACAGTGCGGGTGCGCTGATACACAATAAGGAGCGCCGTATGGCTCGTCGGGCGGAACACTTTCAAGATCAATTCAGCTGCCCTCCTGCTCCCGGACCTCTTCCTACTCAGGTGATGCAGGACGAGCCATGGACGGTTAGTTTAGAGCCTCCGTCGGAGGCCGAGGTCCGAAACGAGATTACCGCCCTCAATCGTTTTCGTGCCGCTGGCCCGGATTCCCTCCCACCTGCACTATGTAAGGATGGAAGTGAGGTCCTCTGCAAAGAACTGACCTCCTTATTCGAATGTATCTGGAAGGAAGAGAGCGTCTCGGCTAATTGGAGCGAATCGATTATAGTGGCAATATACAAGAAGGGCAGTTGCACAGATTGTGCGAACCACAGGGGTATAAGTCTAACGCCAGTTGTGATAAAATTACTGGCCTCGATTATCGTTCGTCGCCTCACTGCGGAACGGGAATCTCGCATTAGGGAAGAGCAGGTCGGTTTCCGCCTAGGACGTGACTGTATAAACCATATATTCACTTTGCGGCAGGTGCTAGAGCAGCGCCACGCACACCGCAGACCGACAATAGCTGTGTTCCTCGATTTCAAGAATGCGTTCGATTCAGTCGATCGATCGATTCTGTTCGAAATACTTGCGCGGAAAGGTGTTCCCACGAAATATGTGAACATCCTTCGTGCTCTATACTCGAACACTACAGGTCGCATCAGGGTCTACAGTGTCCTATCGGATAGCTTTCCGACCACAAGTGGCTTTCGCCAGGGTTGTCCGATTTCCCCATTTTGTTCAATTTCGTCGTGGATTCTGTCATGGAGTGTTCCCTTGTGCAATCTCACGATGTGGGCGTTGAAGTGCTGCCTGTTGAAAGGTTAGTTGATCTAGATTATGCGGACGGTATCGTCTTGCTTTTCGACCATGTTGGGGCGGCCCAATCAACCCTGAATAGCCTGTCCAGAGTGGTCCCATTATTTGGTATACACTTCGCACGTTCAAAGTGCAAAGTGTTGCTGCAGGACCACCAGCCACTTGACGACCCCTTGACGCTTGCTAACGAGGAACTCGAGGTGGTTGATCATTTCACTTACCTTGGCAGCTGCGTCAGCAATGATCGGCACAGAGAAACTGACGTCATCTCTAAAATGTCGTGAGCTGTGAAACCGGAACACATTTCGGGCAATTTTACTGCCTAGTCGCATGCAGCACACCTATCTGAGTCGCCGCTTCGCTCGATTGCTTACCAAACACAAGATCGTCTACTGATGAAAGCCTGCAGCCAACTGTTTGATGATGTAAGGTTTGTGCTTTGTAATACTTTTACGAAGTATAATGCTCGTTCTTGATTCATTTGTCCTGATAATGGAATTTTCTCCTCAGTGCTGACTGGCACTATTTCCAGCAAAGTGCGTTCATGTATTCGTTATCCATTTTTCTATCGTTCTTTCTCTCAGTCTTGGTGTGTGGTTCACAAAATCATACAAAAACGGCTTTCCTCTTTTATGTTACATGGATTTGTCTTCTGCCAACACTGAAATTTTGCGCCAATGTTAGCGAACTGTTCCTTCTTAACGTCGTCGAATCACTGATACCATTTCTTTAAGTGTGAATGTCCTTGGCCTTGCTGAAATGGAACTAGCCATTTTGTTCTTCGTAAGAACGCTCAAAAAGAACTATAAAAACGAACATGAATACTCAGTAAGGACGTACGCCAGCAGTACCCGTTCAGTTCTGACAATAAAATGGTTACATAGTAAACAAATACATACAGAAAGTGATGGTCACAGTACTTGCGACTGTATAACGGTATTACGAATCGCATAGTGCGCGAGGGGAGTACCACTGCTCTTTTATTTTGTAACATGGCTTTATCAGATTTGTTCATTGCACAGCCCATAGCAGCATACATGCATTAGTTACATTGGGTGAAAATCCGGGTGGGGGGGGGAGTGATGCGTCACTAGACAATTCTGGTGTGGCTTCTCTATGTCGTAAGTTGTCCACCGCACCCATCTAGCAACCACGAAGAACACGCGACACAGAAGACAATGACCGGGCATAGGCAGTACATGTCCAAGGCACCACAGCTGACGCAGCGGGACAAGCTCCTTCAGCGAATGGCTGCCTCCACCCAAGCCACGCTGTCTAACTTACACATTGGTTACGTGGTGCAGCGGCCACACACGGCCATCGACCGCAAGCAAAGACAGAGAGACGGCGCAGGTCGGCGATACGAACAGGCCAAGTCACGCAACCGTACAACAGTACAGCGCGGACAGTCGCACAATAAATCCGTCCTTTGATGGATATACCGATGTCATGGCGGCGCCACAAGTGCTTCAGCTTAGTGAAAGCGAGGCGAGCTCTTGAGATGCACAATGAAATCTGGTCTCCAATAGCTCCATTGGCTGTGATGCAACTACCCAGGTAGACAAAACTATCCGTAATCTTCAGTCTCACAACCAAGATTGAGTGCAGGTACAGGCATCTGAAAGTCTTGGGAAAGAGCTTTGCACTTGGATAGAAAAGTCATCCCATATTTTGACTCTTCAATCGCAAGTTGGACGGCCTGTGGACCGTTACCCAGCAAGACGATATCATCAGCGTAGTCCAAGTCAACCGCTCGGCTACCTGGGAGGAGCTCAACGCCAGCGCGTTTTACGAATTATGCAGAGCATTATTTAGGACTTCCTCAATGGCAAGGTTATTAAAATAATTGCACCTACATTGTCCTGGAATATCCCGAATGAAAGCTTCAGCCAGAAGTTACGTATATTGGCCTTTTATTGACAACGCTATCCATGATTGTGTCCCCACATGCAGCATATGTGCATCAGCAGCGGAACTTCCAAGCAAATTCATCCAACCCTGGATGCCAGCCTCTAAGCCATGGGAGAGAATTCACCTTGATTTCCCTGGTCCCGCTCAAGGCCATTTTTTGAATTGTGATTGGTGCGTATACCAAGTGACCGGACATATACCTGATGAACACAACTGCGACAGCCGCCACGGTACGAAAATTACAACAGTTATTTGCACAATTCGGTTCACCAAACACCTCGGTTTCCGATAATGGTTCGCAATTTATCTCCGAAGATGCTGGTGCTTTTTGCCAGTGTATTTGTATCAAACACTGCCGGTCGCCTCCGGAACATCCCCAGTCCACCGGATAAGCAGAATGATTCGAGGATACCATGAAATGTTTACTTCTAAAGCTGCGGTGGGAAGGACCCACAGTGGATATCATACACCTGTTCCTGTTAAGTAATATGGGCTACGCAAAACCCCGATCTACCAGGCGGTAGATACCCAGCGGAAGCCATGTTCGGTAGTGAGACACGTCCTCCAATTAATGTAGTACTCTATAAGGTTACGCAACGGCTCCTGGCGTCCGCAGAGAACAGACGTTTTCTACTAGATGAGCCGGTGTATGCGTTGGATGTAAGGCCAAACCACCAAACCTGGCAACCTGCAGTGGCACGATAAAAAATGCTCTGTGCTGTATGTGGTGTCTGTCGGAACGTTGTCTGTCATACGGCACGTTAATCAGTGACGCAAACGACAGATCGAACAAACAATCACTTCTACTTTCGAGTTGCCGTTTGATATATTGCCGGACACATTGGAACTACCAAAAATAGTGGGGCGTATTGAACCGACAGAGACGTGCGCAGAGCCATGCGACCGAGTCACTGGGAGAACTACGCGACCTACTAAACCTATGCAACTTTACAGGTGAACCCAGCGCTTCATTCGTATGCGTCTGGAGAACGTGTATTCAAAGAGGGAGATGTTACAATAGACAATTTGGTGCCTTAAAATTGCAATGTCGTCTCACACACCGGACCGTGAACTTCACTCTCACCCAATGGTCCACTGTGGTTCATATCAATCAGGCCGCCTCGAGTCGGAAACACTCACACCATAACCTTTGTAGTCGGCTGTCTTGTCCGTTCCATGTGACTTGAGATCTGGTCCATACACTGTCCGGTGCGGTGAAGGTCTTTGTTCTGATGGCCCTAAGCCCCATTAACCGCAATTATAACACTTAGGTGAGCGACTATGCAGGATCGAGTTTGCGTGCCGTTCCTGGCCGTATGTCCGGTTTAATGACGGTGCATTAGAAATTCGTAGACTATGGGAAGATTGCGTCGCTCCGAAACAATGCATTTGCATCTGATGGACTGATGGGGTTCAACAGCAATGGACAAGTATACTCCCTAGACGTCCTGTGAAGTCCTCCCAAAGTTCATTTAACCTATGTTATTGTTCAAGTATTTGGTAGGTGCCTTACACGGGGTTTAACGTGTATCTATCTGAGAGCTGATTAACTGCAGTTATATCTTGCGTTTTTATTCTAATGTTCTACGAGCGCAGTCGATTCGTAATTGTTAGTGCAGCTATACTGACCAGACCGCTCACTTTTTTGCAGCGCACCTGCGATTCAGCACTGCAACATGGAAGGAAAAATTTCTTCGCACACAATTCGATTTCTGTTTTTCATTATAAACCATGAAATGGAAATAGTTGGCCTGCTGAAGCTCAGCATACCCCGTAATTCATTGGAACATGAATTATTTTTGACGTCTGTCACACCGGACACTTTAGACCGTCGCACGACTCCCATCTGTGCGTCGTGTTATGGTACATGCTGCCTTTCAACATGTGACGAGTTAGCAAGTCAGCTAAGTCCCTGAATATGGGACGGCGAAGGTGGCCTTACTGTGCACACCCTCCGAAGCGTTTGTGCTGCGTGGACCAACGTGTTAAAATCCTTCTGGCGTCGAACTACGAAATAGTCGCCGGACCTGTCGGACAGGGGCCCGTCAAGTCAGGCCTGAGGACGTTTTCAGTTGGGGACGGCCGTGACGTACAGATACTTGTGTCTCCAAAACTGGTGAGTCACACTTGTACAACCACCCCTAACAGATGCGGCAGCGGAGACAAAGTGCACACTGGTCAGCGGTGACTTGCTCGCTCGCCTAAGAAGCCCTTGCACCTGAGCATGGAACTACCTAATGGGGCTGCGAAGGGTCAAACTACAAAAGGAGCCGGACACGTCTGGCTTGAAAATGTTGCAACTATCCTCGTACGCACAGCTAACGTTATGTGCTGACCAGCACACCGAATTAGCAGACAACAAAGCAAATTAGAGTGGAAGCCTACAGCCACAGTGCCATTGCGATGGTCTATGTTAGACATATAAACATGGACATGACTAATGATAGCATATTCGCCATCTGGTCAGCCAACTTGTCGCTTCTGGTTTTCCCAGGCATTGCGTAGAGATAGGTCTACGTTGCGACAGCGAGCGTTTTCGAAAGATCCGTTTAACGACGCAAGGTTTGTCTTTCATAAGCTTTTCATGGTTTGTTACCTTTAGTTTAACCTAATCGCGATGGAACAAAGAGGAACGCGCATCCATCATCCGGCTGAGGTGAAGGCTATTATACTGAAGACCAAGGAGGAAGACGAAGACTAGAAGAATGATGCTTCTGTGTTACAGGTAAACGTGAAGACCTGTCGCAATTGGATTAGAAAACTGGAATTGAATGAGCCGAAAAGTACTGCTACTGTGCCGCGTCGAATGTCGTTGTCAGAAAGTCACGTTGATTATCTGATTAATTGGGTTGAATCGGAGCCAACAGTGACGTTAGGTACTCTTCGGTTACGACTGAAAGGTAAGTTCGAGGTGGAGGTAAGCGTCAGCACCATTGCCCGCTACCTAGACGGTCGGCTCATGACAATGAAGAGGTTGCATTCAATACCAGAATCTATGAATACCATAGAGGACAAGAGGCTAAGGAAGGTTTACGTCCTGACACTGATGAGGTTGGAGGCTGAAGGACAGCGAGCAGTATGGATGGATGAGACAAACTTCAATCTGTTCTGCGCGCGCACAAGGGGTCGATCGGCACGCGGCATCCATGCACAGTGTACGGTGGCCAACAGTCGGGGACAAAATTTGCACCTAATAAGCGCAATGACCGCGGACGGATTGCTGGGGTATTCCGTTCTAAGGGGCAGTTACAATAAGGAAAGATGTGCGCGCTGGTTGCGGCAGATGCTTGATACAGATGGTAGACATTTGTCTGACAGCTGTGTTCTTGTTTGTGATAACGCCCCATGTCACACTAATCTGGAGCGTATTTTTCAAGAGGAAGCTTACACCTCGGAAACACTGCTACGACTCGCACCGTATTCTCCACAACTGAACCCCATTGAAGGGATTTGGAGCATCATTAAGGCCTATGTTAAACAAGAAATGAGGAGGAGATATAGCGAAATGCTACAAGGAGATCCAGCTGGTGTTCTGAGCAAGACGGAGTGGAGGATGAAGTTTTTGGAGCAGGTTGTGGCGGAAGCACGCGCTTGCGTGACACTGAGCCACTGTCAACAAATGTTGCATCATGTAAGGCAAAAGTATGCTGCTGTTTTACGCCTACTTGATCTGTAAATACTTCAACATCACTGATAACTTGCACTGTCACTGTTGGTTTTATCTTTCAAATATTTGTTGGCCTAAGTGAGGGTGCACAGTGGCACTCAGTTGATATTGCTTCCAGTCCTGCGTGGTTCCCTCGGACATAGAGATACTTCGAGTAAGTTACCATGGCAGTTGTTTCCTGCTGCGTTAGTAACAGGTTGTGATCCAGTGGAATCAGCAGTTGAGGTCACATATTTAGGTTGTGTAGAAAGTCAGTGCGGTGGCTACATAGATAGACCGACGACAAATGACCACGAATAGTGCAACTGGAATCCCGGAAGGAGTACATTCACTCCATCCGTTCATTCTGTAATTAAGATGTGTGGACATCAGCCTGAGTGTTACCTGTCATACCTTAGCGTTGTCGGGCTCGTAAACATGATCTCCTACATTCGGGTTGCACTTATGTCCGCATAGCCCTATGCCGTCATCCGGTCACCGTTATGGCATGGCACATTAGGGTGGCGCGTGATTTATGTGCCTACTCAAAAAAGTGAGGCAAAAGTATCGATAAAACCACTCATAACGGGCAAGCTGTGAAGGATTAGAAAGGGTCAAAGTAGTATACCGACAGCACTTATGGTCACCGCTGTGATTGTGATTACACCGCTGGAAGCTTCCACCCAGAAGCTATTCACAGAGATGAGAGATGTCCGCAGGTAAACCTGTGGGGAGGGGGCTAGACACGAAGTAAGAAACGGTTGAGGGAATAGTGAAAATTCGCATTCAATGGTCCTGACGCAATTGCAGGGGGCGATAAATGCTTCACCGGCTGGTTTCAAAACGCAAACGGACTCAGTCGTTGTCAAATGCGATCTACACGCGAATCGCTACGCAGCAATCGCATACAGATAAAAGGACATCATGGCATGCGAGTAACAGATTCGAATAACTACGCAAGATGTAACTGCAGCTAATCAGCACGTAACAAGCCGACTGTTTGTAAGCTCCCACATAGATATACCCGAAACACTGTGTAGGGCATCTACCAAAGGATTGAACAATAACACAGGTTAACGGAACTTTTGGAGGACTTCACAGAACGACTAGGGAGTATACTTGTCCATTGCTGTTGAATCCCATCAGTCCATCAGATGCAAATGCATTGTTTCGGAGCGACGCAATCTTCCCATAGTCTACGAATTTCTAATGCACCCTCATTAAACCGGACATACGGCCAGGAACGGCACGCAAACTCGATCCTGCATAGTCGCTCACCTAAGTGTTATAATTGCGGTTAATGGGGCTTAGGGCCATCAGAACAAAGACCTTCACCACACCGGACAGTGTATGGACCAGATCTCAAGTCACATGGAACGGACAAGACAGCCGACTACAAAGGTTATGGTGTGAGTGTTTCCGACTCGAGGCGGCCTGATTGATATGAACCACAGTGGACCATTGGGTGAGAGTGAAGTTCACGGTCCGGTGTGTGAGACGACATTGCAATTTTAAGGCACCAAATTGTCTATTGTAACATCTCCCTCTTTGAATACACATTCGCCAGACGCATACGAATGAAGCGCTGGGTTCACCTGTAAAGTTGCATAGGTTTAGTAGGTCGCGTAGTTCTCCCAGTGACTCGGTCGCATGGCTCTGCGCACGTCTCTGTCGGTTCAATACGCCCCACTATTTTTGGTAGTTCCAATGTGTCCGACAATATATCAAACGGCAACTTGTTTGTTCGATCTGTCGTTTGCGTCACTGATTAACGTGCCGTATGACAGACAACGTTCCGACAGACACCACATACAGCACAGAGCATTTTTTATCGTGCCACTGCAGGTTGCCAGGTTTGGTGGTTTGGCCTTACATCCAACGCATACACCGGCTCATCTAGTAGAAAACGTCTGTTCTCTGCGGACGCCAGGAGCCGTTGCGTAACCTTATAGAGTACTACATTAATTGGAGGACGTGTCTCACTACCGAACATGGCTTCCGCTGGGTATCTACCGCCTGGTAGATCGGGGTTTTGCGTAGCCCATATTACTTAACAGGAACAGGTGTATGATATCCACTGAGGGTCCTTCCCCTCCCCCATCATAGTCATACACGTTAGCTAGAGGTAGGGAACACATCAGCTACTGTGCCGCAATACACAGAAAAAGGGAGGGGTAAAATGCAACTGGTGCAAGCTGGCTGAGCTACCGGTAACGGATGGGCATCGTTCCGGTAAGCTACCAGCCGGCTACTGTGCATCAAAAAATTACTATGCAGAATTATATGAGGCTAAATAATGAGATCGTGGTTAGAGGGGGAGGCTATGAGTGATTGGGTGGGACAAAGAAACTCACAGCACGAACGCCACTGAGGTCAGCTCCTAGCGATATCAGCAAGTGTGTCCAACCAAACGTGTTCATCGTCTTTCGGACCCCAACCAGGGAGCCGAGACGCTCCAACCGAGGCCAGCTCAGAAGTGAGGGTCTTCATTCCTCTGGACCAAGTCATCGCTTGGTCACCCCTCCTCTTCTTCCATCCACACCCCCGGCGCGCAAACAACACACGTCGCGGAAGTCGGTGGGCTGGCATGCGTAACACGTGGCTGAGCCATCGGAGCCTGATGCGTGAAATAACGGTGCTGAGCGGTTCATTTCCTTTTCCCGTGCCGTAAACAAGGCATCGAACACGCTCGTTGCTCACGCAATGTTCTCACCAAATGTGCTAAATTACGAAGGCACCGGTGGTCGAACGTAACTAGCCTCTTCAGGTCCGCTGCTTTAAGCGGCCAGGTTTCACAACCGTACAGTAGGGTCGAACGTACCGCTGCTTTGTACACTCTACCCTTCAGGGCAAGAGTGATGTCGCGCCGGCGCCATAATTGGTGAATGGTAGCAAAATCACCCCGAGCTTTTGCTATACGGTTCGTGATCTTATCCTCAATCCCACGGGCGTTGATACAACTTCCAAGGTAGTTGAATTTTTGAACGACTTCTAGCTGATCTCTACCAAAGGTCAGTGTAGGAGGCGGTCGAGACCAATCCTGGAGGAACGCTTTGCACTTCGAGGGTGCGAAGCAAAGCCCGAAGTGACGGACAGCTAGTGCTAATCTGTCCAGTGCCGCTTGGCACGTCTGGGAGCTGTCACAGATTAGGGAATATCATCAGCATACTCTAAGTCAAGAAGTCGTTCTCGTGGGAGCAGATCCACACCTTCAAAGTCGTGTCCTGTAAACGCGATTTCCATGACTTCGTGAACAGCGAAGTTGAAGAGGAAAGATGACAACGGGCATCCTTGTCTCACGCCGCTGGAGATATTAAAGGGCGACGATAACTTGCCGTAAGCCATCACTCTGCCCGAGCTACGCGCATATAATGCTCGGATAATATTCACATATTTCTCGGGCACACCCTTCCTGAGCAGACAGTCCCAAAGTGCATGTCTATCCACCGAATCGAATGCACCTTTGCTATCGAGGAACACGACAATGGTGGGCCGCCAATATGTGTGACGGTGCTCCAACAACTGACGCAAAAGGAAGATGTGGTCAATGAAGCCACGAACTCGACGAAATCCAGCTTGCTCTTCATGAATCTGACTTTCACGAGTGCCAGTCAGTCTGTGAAGGATGACAGAGGCTAGCAATTTGGAGGTGATGGAGATCAGGCTGATTCCTCTATAGTTGCCGCATTCAGATCGTGAGCCTCCCTTGAAAACTGGGACTATGACGGAGCGGCTCCAATCAGTTGGGATAATTTCCTGTTCCCCAGTTTGACTATTAACCCGTGTAAATCATCCACAAGAGCAGGTCCCCCGAATTTGAAGAGAGCTGGAGGAAGATCATCAGGTCCCGCGGCTTTATTTAACTTCAACAGTTCGATCTCACGTTGGACTTCTGAGCGAGAGGGTGGATCCAAAGGGACAACTCAGGCCGTGGCTGTGCACATTGGCGCTCGTCTGTCAAATGTTCCGTCGTTCCTTTGTTGTCGGGAGGCTTTCATTTGATAGGAAGGTGGGAATCATTAAAGCTATGTACAAAAGAGGGAACCGACAGCATCCAGCCAGCTATCGTCTCCACTGCCTGACTTCGATTTTGTGCAGTCATGGGACGGATTCTGAAACGGGCTTTTCACCTTCATCTCTAAGAGTTGGAGTTCATCTCTCTTGCCCAACATGGTTTCCGAAGGGCGCGTTCATGTGCCACACATTCGCTGATGGCAAGGGAAAATGGGCAAGATCCTTAGGTACTGGTAAGCGCCTGGATGCTGTGTTCCTTGATTTCAGTAAGGCTTTGGACAAGGTCCGGCATGATCGGCTCCTTTTCGAACTCCAAGGAATCGGCGTAACTCGTAATTCGCTTTCTTGGGTTTCCGATTTCCTGGACAGTCGCTTCCTGCAAAGCAAAGTGAACGAAGCGCTTTCTGATCAAGTGCTCACGACCAGTGAGGTCCCTCAGGGTTCTGTACTCGGCCCCGAACTCTTAAATATTTTTAACAACGACCTGCCATCCGAACTGCAGACCGACAGCTTAATCTACGCGGATGATCTGAAGCTGTGGATTGAGGTAGCCAGTCTGGAAGATGCAAACAGATTTCAAGCGACGCTTGATCTCTACGATTGGTCAGTAAAGTGGCAGTTGCCCATTAACCGTGACACATGAGCTGTTCTTCTAATCAGAGCTCCTGGGACATTTAGGGCGTACCATATCGGGGGTTTCTTGCTCAGGAGTGTCAACCAGGAGAGAGAGCTCGGGGTGATTGTGCCTCCTGACCTCAAATCAATCGAGAACACCCGAAAGAGAGTCGCCGCCGCCTACAGAATGCTTCACGCCATACGAAGAGCCTTCTCAAGCCTGACCCCAGCACCCTTCAGACTACTATTTGCTTCGCATGTGTGCCCAATTCTCGAGTACGGATTGCCTGCTGCGTATCTTCTCGCCAAGTCCGAACGTGACATGAGCGAGAAGATTCAACGGCGTGAATCTTTGCTTATCTTATCCCCTACGGCTTAAAGAGTTGAACCTGTTCCCTTTGGATTATCGTCGTCGCCGCGGAGATATGATATTCACTCGACGCACTCCAAGAGGTGAGCTGTAACCGTTCTTTTGTCTCAACACAAAGTGTGCAACTCGAGGATACCGGTGGAAACTTTTCAAACCGCCGCGACCCCGTGTGCGGTTTGAGCTAAACCTATTCACCCGGGTAATGAATGACTGGAACACCTCGCCGGGGGCCGTCGCCGATGCGGATAGAGAGGAACGTTTCAAACGACTGTTGGATTCCCATTCGCTGAGTGTGCATGGATTTTACTGCCCCCAATACAACCTAAGCGGAACCGTGTTCCGTAATGATCCCAGCAACCGTCTCAACGATTGGGAAGTGACGCAGCTAAATAAATAAATAAAGGTGTATATTTACCGACAAACGGTACACGGCCCCATAAGCGATTATTTGTATAGTGAATAGGTTTCATGGTTTATGCAACGTAAATCATAATAGTAAAGGAAAGGAAAGTAATAGAATTGCGGGTCACGAATTTTTTCCTTGGGTCCTAGATCCGAACACCTAACATGTAAAAATTACGGATATTTGTATCATCATTTTCCAGTTTGTGGGGCTCAGGGGTAGATAATAAATGTGAGGTGATACTAGGCAGCACAGACACAGGATTTGGTGTTGTGCGTAATGACATGTAGTGGGTAAGCTAAGTGTAAGCGAATATCCCCTCATATATTTTTTATACCAACTTCTATCAATGTTTCTGGAGTTTGCTGAGTCAAAGATCTTCAACACATTTGATATAATAAGGAACGTCTGAAGGGAATTTCGAAATGTGACATAGTTTGCACTCATGCGTATCTGTAGGGGTAGTTGATTTCACAGCTCAGTGTATCTCACTAAGAAGTACTTCGATCGAGTTTATGACTTGCAAGCTTTGTGTGTATCAAGCAGCCGCCATTATGTGTGGGATAGACTGCAGCCTTCCGCAGTTAAAGTGAGGTGCTGTCTACGTAAATTCGCTGGTTTATAATGTTATAAAAGAGAACGAAGTTGTTCTTTAAGCGTCTCAACCAAAGCAGATCCAGTTGAAGTTTTCGACAGCGAGCATAACTCAGGTTTGAGCAGCGCCCAATGACCAGCTGGGTAAATGATCGTTGGACATTTTCCAGAGCCGTTCTGTCTTTCTTTCTCAAATGGCTGTGAACGTTAGTACAGTAGTCCAGAGTCGGTCGTACTATTGTCTTGAATGACTCAAGTCGTGCTTCAGTTAGGGAGAAAGTTCTGGTGATATATCCGCAGAACTGCCTTGCATTCGAAACCTGATAAAGCACATGTTTGGAGGAATTGAAAGAGTTGGAGTACCTAATTCCTAAGTCCCGAACTGAATCAGAAGTTGGGCTCACGTTTCCGGCAAGTATGATAGAGCCTTCGGTGATGCGGCATCTGTACTCAAGTACTTGGGATTTCACTGCGGAGAACTTCATTAATAGGCGCTCACTAGCTATACTCAGTGTGGATAGGTCTTCACAGATGTTTCCCAAGCATATCTGTAGTTGGTCCGGATGAAATGAGTAAAGCAGTTTGACGTCATCTGCAAACAGAAATGGGTGTCCATGTTTGATCGGGTCGCATATGTTGTTTACGTAGATTAGGAAAAGCAGTGGTCCGAGCATAATTACCTGGAAGACACCGTTGGTTATTGGTTTTGGTGTAGAATATTGCTGTCCGATTTTAACTACATGGGTGCGACCGTTTAGATGTGAGTCGAACCAGTTTAACAGAGGATTTCCAATTCCATATACCTCTAGAGCAAACAGCAGTGGCTTGTGCGGCACGCGGTCGAAGGTCTTTTGCACGTCCTACAGAATTATAATGATTGTCATTCCTCTGCCAATCGTGACGTGATCGAGGAATTGTAGCTGGCAGACAACGCATGAGCACTTTGAGAGAAAGCCATGTTGTGAGGGGTTGATCAGATTCAGTATTGCAAGATATTGAACGATGTTCTTCTTGACTATTCTGTCTAGGGCTTTGGGAGCAGTAGAGGTGTTATTTATTGGGCGGCAGCTTGACAGTACTTCTCGGGCGACCCTTGTGCTTAGGCATTATAATGGATTGCTTCCATTGAGTTGCAAAGCAGAAGGCAGTGAGAGAAAGTGTGATGGTGTTTTCCCCTCCGATTTTTATAACAGTTAGGGAGATGCCATTTGGGCGTGGGTGGATCAATGGTTTTATGGATGCGATGGCACTTTGCATGTCACTTAAAGTCACAGGAATATTGCGGTATAGCTCGGTCGTTCTTTTTGGAAGTGGAGGATGAAACGGCTGTGTTGGGTAAAACAGGAGGAGAATTTGTTGCGCGGACAAAGACGCTTAAGTACTGTTCACCAAGCACGCATGCCTTGTCATAGTCGCTATAGGCATGAGTCCCATCTCATCGAAGCAATGGTGGTATGGGCAAGTTTGCACCATAGCATCGTTTAATGTAACCGAAGAATTTCTTGGGATTTTTCGAGGCGGTATCAGCTAAGCGCTTTTCATACTGAAGTCGGGCCAACATAAGATGTAGCTTGCACTCATTTCGAACCAACCGATACTTATCAAACATGTTCTTCGACGGAACTGTTCGGGACGATCGCCAGCATCTAGAGCGCCTCTTTAACAGGCCCTTCACCGCGGAGTCTATCCACGGAGGCTGCGCTCTCGTTTCCCTTCTTTTTACCAGTTGGATGTGAGTTACAGAAATGTCGACGAGGTGAGCCTTAAGTTTTTCCCAGGCTATGTGAACAATGTCGGTCTCAGATATCACACAAGGCGATGACCTAGCTCTATCCCGCATCGCTTGGAAGTCCGCGGCCCAAATGTTCGGATACCAACTGGTAGTACACTGGAAGGACAAAAAACGTGATCTCTAGCGCTAAGAGGCGAGTCGTATTTAATGTCAGTTACAAAGTCAAGTGACTTAGCAGAAACAAGATCTAAGACAGCTGCTGATTGCTCATGTACCTAGTGGGGAGGTCCACGAACTGGTGTAGTGGTACCTGCAGCGTCAAGTCCAGCAGTTCTGTACCGAACGATCCCAGCGCAGAACTGCAAGATAGATCATCCCAACAGACCTCTGGGAGGTTGAAGTCTCCCAGCACCAGACACTTGTTCGCAGAGTGAGTGCGTATAAAATCTATGATTCCATTTGAGGTGCTCATAGGGCTTCTATACACTAACACAGCCGTAACCTGAACCGAGGAAGCGCAAATCAAGACTGTGAGAGTCTCAACAGAGTTATCGAGAGACTGCAAAACGCTGGTCCTCAGTACGTCGATGTGATAACTCACATAAAGAGCTACACCACCCCCTTGACGGCCAATGGAGCGGTCAGCGCGGAACAATGCGTAGCCAGGCAGATATACTTCGCCATGTGTGATTTCCTCAGACAACCATGTTTCAGTGAAGGCAAGTATATCTGGACGAGATTTGTCTACGAGCAGACCCACCTCGCACAACTTGTTCCTCAGGCTACGCACGTTACTAAGTATTACTTTTAGGAATCTGGCACGACCATGGTCGTGCCAGGGCTGCAGCCCTGGGTCGTGGGCAGGTAGAATAGGTTCTGGCAGGGCGCAAGTAGCTTCATATTTAACCACTTGTTAATCATTATATAATAAATTTTGCATTTTCACCGATGCATGAAATAAATACAAGTTCAATTGGGTAGGGAAAAGTAGGATAAATTTCCTTGGGTGTTCATTTCGTGGCGCGTCGTTGATCCGGGGTATTATTCGTCCGCGATAACTGGAATCTAGAAGAGTCAGAACAGCACGCGCGAACCGGCGGAGCAACCGTCTAGCGATAAGCGATTAAGGTGGTTTCCGTGACCGGAGCGCCTGATCGGCCAATGGCGATCAATGAGATTTTGACAGTGTGATTGTGGTACACAGATTCAGATGGACTGGAGCGATAGGAAAGTCCCTTGAGTGTTCCTTCTTGAGAAAATCGTTGAGCCAGGAAATGACAAGGTGCTAGGAGGTCTTGATAGACCTAAAACGAAACACCCGAAACACCGTGGTCAGCCAATTACTGCCCACGTTCCCTGCACTAGCAGTCCGCGCTCTGTAGGTTACGTGAAGTAAGAAAGAAGTAGAAAGTAAATGGAAGATAAAAGGGGAAGGAAAGTCATTAAAATGAAGGATAACACCAGAGTGAAGAGAATGACAGAATATGAACTAAAAGTTTGAAAATGGATATGGTCAGGAGAAGGGAAAGGTTTCGTGTTGCCACCCATGAGCGTCTAACTGACGCTGGAAACCCTTAACCGTAGGTTCACTGACTACACTTTCTGGAAGCGAGTTCCAGCGCTCGATAACACTACGCGATAACCGAGTTTCCGCCCTGATCCGGTCAGAACGCGCCTTGCGTAGCTTCATAGGATGACCCCGAAGACAAGGCAACCTAGCCGCGCTAAATAGCCAGCTCAAGTCCGATCCAACCTTCCCTGTTAAAATGCGGTAAGTAAGGATTAGGTCTCCTCGAAGCCGTCGGTAGTGCATTGAATACATACCCAAGCTAAGTAGACGCTTGGGGTACGATTGCCCCCGTAACCCCTCGACCAATTTACTACCTTCTCTCAAAACCCTCCCGAGCTTCATTTTGTCCCGAACAAGGCAGGGCGGACAAGCCTGGATGCAGCATTCCAGATTGGGCCGAACGAAAGCTGAGCACAGCTTCACAAATATGTCGGCAGTTAAGACCCCGAAAGGACGGCGTATTAACCACAACATTCTGAAACCCCTACTAGCGGCCTTCTTCCAGTTGTCACCAGAATGCAAAGACAAGGAATGGAGGACGCCTAGGTCTACCTGGTTGGAGACAAGGGGGAGTTCGACCCCACCGAGTACGTAGCTCGAAGGCGGGAAAGTTGCTCCTATACAAAGGACGGAACACAGCCTGATTAATGGGCAGTAGCCACAAAGTAGACCAGTCCCAGAGTCTGTCCAGGGCATGCTGTATGGCCTCAGAACCCCCAGGAACATTTACAACATTCCATAGCTTAAGGTCATCAGCAAACAATAGGGATGATACCTCAAGCTCTCCAGAGAGATCGTTTACGTAGATGGAGAACAGCATCGGTCCAAGGACCGAGCCCTGTGGGACACCGCTAAGGACCGTTTGCCTAAAGGATAAGCTGCGACCCACACTTACACACTGCCCTCTTCCTTGCAAGAATGCAGATACCCAGTGAAGGGCGCGGCCAGATACGACATAGGAGCTCAGCTTTTGTGATAGCCTCAAGTGGGGTACCTTATCAAATGCTTTCGAGAAGTCTACGAAAAGCACATCCACTACGTGGCCATTGTTCATTGCCTCGGCCCAAGCTTCACGAGCAACCAACAAATTCGTCAGACACGAAAACCCCTTCCGGAATCCATGTTGTGCACTACTGAGTAGATTAAATCAATTCAGATGACCTTCCAACGAATCTCTCACCAGCTTTTCAAGCAGTTTGACCACGACGCTAGTCAGACTGACTGACCTATAATTGGCTGACAGACTCCTGTCGCCAATCTTGAAGACAGGACAGATGACAGCCTCCTTCCATTCAGAAGGTAATGTACAGCTGTCAAGTGACTTCTGAAACATCACTTAGTTCCACCGCCAACTCATGAAGAAGCTTCGGGTGAATTGAATCAGGTCCAGCTGCTTTGGAAGGGTTTAGTTCTTGCAGCAGCTTAAGGACTTGCGTTTCCACCACAGTAAACTCAGCTAAATAAGAACCCTCAGGTACTCTGGAGACAAGTTCAACGGTAGACAAAGCGGCCTCACGTACAAAAGCCCTGCATACTGCTCCCCAAGTCCATGAACCTTATCTGAGTCCACATACGCACGAGTTCCATCGGCCCGCATCAAAGTTGGGATTACCGAAGTTGAACCACAGCGTCTCTTAACATAAGCGAAGAATTTCTTTGGATTTTCCGAAGCTCCATCAGCAAATTCCTCTTCGTACAACAGCCGAGCTTTCCTTAAGTGTTGTTTACAACTATTTCTAGCCTCGCGGTATCTATCATAGGTGCTAGTTGATGGAGCCGCACGGTAGGTCCTCCAGCACCTAGAACGCTTCTGGAGCAGGTACTTGCCAGTGGTATCTATCCACGGCGGCCGCGCTCGTGTCCTCTCGCAAGCGGGATGTAGGGAGTAGACACTTCCGTGAGATAAGACTTAAATTTATCCCAGACCGCCTGAACCATATCAACCACCGAGATTTCGCAACGCAACCCAGAAGCTTTGATACGTATTGCCTGATAGTTATCACGCCATATGTTTGGAAATGGCTTAGCGATGCTCTGGTGACGCCTGGTCAGAGTACACCTGAACGATAAACAATTATGATCACTAGCACCTAAGGGAGAGCTGTAAGTGATGTCACCTACGAAGTCTAGTGACTTGGCAAACACTAGATCCAAAATAGACGGGAGTTGGGCATCCATGTACCTAGTGGGGAGGTCCACGAACTGATGCAACGGTACTTGCAGCGTAAGTTCAAGTAGATTTGCACCGAAAGTACCTTCCGCCGAGTTGCAAGAAAGATCTGCCCAGCAAACTTCTGATAGATTGAAATCCCCCAGTATCAAACACCTGTTTGCGGATTGAGAGCGAATAAAGTCAAACACCTTTTTGGACGCACTCCCAGGGCTTCTATACACAAGTACAACTGTAAGTTGAGCTGAGGAAGTGCTAATCACTACCGACAGAGCTTCGACAGCTTTATCTGCCGACTGAAACATGTAGGTACGTGAAACGTCAAGTTCACATCTAACGTAAAGCGCAACGCCCCCGCCTTGTCGGCTAACGAAGCGATCACATCCAAATAGTGCGTACACAGACAAATGTACTTCACCGTCCGTGATGTCCTGAGACAGCCACGTTTCAGTGAATGCAAGTATATCGGGACGAGACCCATCTACAAGCAGACCTATCTCGCACATCTTATTCCTTAGGCTCCGCACATTGCTTAGCACTATCTGAAGGTACTCGTAATGTCCAGCCCTGGGTCATGCGCTATCAGTACTGGCACTGGTAGGTCGGAAACAGACCGCCGGCTGACCACCAGAAAACCCACCGCCAACCGGAGACCTTGTTCACCGACCGCTCGCCTGGTTTTGTGGTCCTTCATGACCTCTTATAGCTTCAGCCTATCCGCTAATGGGAGGTCTGGCTGAAAGCTAACATTAGTACCCTTCAAATGAAAGGCACACCGCAACAGCGAGTTGCGTTCCTCCGGGGTGGAAAGGAGTACACGAAGTAAGCGCGGTCGAGGGTTTGGGGCGTTAACTGGGACGTTACCCAATCTAGTCAGTTTCATGACAGTAACACCGGGAAACCCAGGCGTAAGAAGCTTCGTTACGCACATCTTAAACCACTGTAGATCGTTCAATGTACGTTCGGCAGAAAGTACAGCAGTGGATTCCACCGCGTTACGGAATATCACACTGCTATCCATGAAAGAACCACCTCGACGGGATGTATTTACCCCAAAAGTTTTAGAACAGCAACCGGCTTAGCCGCAGGCAATGAGACTGGGCGTGTTATCAGACGACGTTGAAGCAACTGTAGCGTGCGTCTCACGCTCCAGCTTGTTTCTCCCGTCATTCTCGACGCTTTTCGTCCCTGTCTGAAGAGTACGGGCAGTTCTGTTCCGATTTTTCTCTCGTCCTGCAGGCGAAGAAGCCCGTGGTTCAACGTCCATGCCCCCTCCACGACCTGTACCCCAGGAAGACAGGATGAGGTGTTTGGAGTAGGCACGGCAGTTTGAGTGGCACGCGTGTGGACATCTGGGGTTTTTCACCCCCTGCCTGCACAACCTAAGGTGAAACTGAGGGAATCTCATCACCAGGTGGTGTTTCCAGGTCAGGCAGTTGCATCTTGAGCGACTTCTCACCTCTCGGTTTGGGTGTGGAGGGTTTGCGCACTTTCCTTGCCCTATTTCGCCTATCCTTTTCTTGCCCAGGAGCCCGTGACTGGCTCTCCATTTGTGGAGGGCCAACAATGCTATCCGAGGCATATGAGTCAGTTATCTCAGTGTGTACTGGAGCGTCCGGTAAGATGAACGACCTATCAACGGATGGACTGCCGGCAGGGGGACAGTACGCTACAGAGTTTTCATTTGCAATACTCAGGTAATCCATAAACAAATCCACTTTAGAGTTGTGCGAGGCAAGCCCGACTAACGCCTTCTCAACCACTGTGAACCTGGATGCCAGTGTCTTAAATTCATCATCATCATCATCATCAACAGCAGTACATCAGCCATTTGAACTGATGCTTCGCTGCCATACAAAAATGAGGACCTATAAAATAAAAAAATAAGAGGGAGAGAAGGGGGACTTACCTGAAAACCTTAATGCCCTAAGCAAACATTCAGGGTCAAGGCGCCTACACCTTGTGTTAACAACATACCGTCACAAACAGCTGGCTATCGTGCAAAGATAAGGCGGCATCGGCGAGATAGCTTCCTTGCGGCTTTCACTGCCACGCGTCATAATCAGCCATTACCCCGCAGATAACTCAGCACCAAACACACTTTAAACAGACAATCCGATTAGGAGACGGCAGCAGACGCGCCACTGGTGTCGGTTGCGAGCCATGTCCTGTAAAGTCTCGAGCCAAGCACAAGCTGAGTCACGTGGACTCCAACCCGGAAGGCGAGACGGACCAACGGCACCCAGTTTGGTCGTCAGTGACTTCATTTCCCGCTGCCAAGTCAACGCCTGTCCACCTCGAGCCTTGCGCCATCCGACACCTGGTAGACTGAACAAGGCCCTCCTAGGTAAGCGGTGACCAGGCATGCGTAGCACGTGCCCGAGCCAACGCAACTTATTCAGTGCTATCTGTTGTTCTAAGGACCTAGCATGATAATCACCCCCTAGTACTCGCCTACGCACATCATCGTTGCGGACACGCTGGTGCCATCCGACACCAGCAATGCTTCGCAAACAACGATGATCAAAGACTTGAAGGCGCCTCAGATCTTCAGACCGAAGGGGCCAAGTCTCACTACCATAGAGCAGAACGGCCCTCACTGTGGCCTTGTATACACGGCCTTTCAGACGGAGGGAAACTCCCTTCTGTCGCCAAAGATGACACAGGTTCAAGAAGGCAGCTCTGGCCTTTGCAATGCGTGAGCTAACGTCAGTTTCTATGCGCCCATCATTGCTGATGCAGCTGCCAAGATAAGTGAATTGATCAACCACATCGAGTTCCTCGTTAGCAAGCATCAAGGGGTCATCAAGTGGCTGGTGGTCCTGCAGCAACACTTTGCACTTTGAAGGTGCGAAGTGCATACCAAATAATGGGACCACTCTGGATAAGCTACTCAGGGTTGATTGTGCCGCCTCAACATTGTCGAAAAGCAAGACGATATCGTCTGCATAAGCTAGATCAACTAACCGTTCACCAGGCAGCACTTCAACACCTACATAGTGAGATTGCACAAGGGAACACTCCATGATAGAGTCCACGACGAAATTGAACAAAAACGGGGAAATCGGACAACCCTGACGAACGCCACTTGTAGTCGAAAAGCTATCCGATAGGGCACCATGGACCCTGACGCGGCCTCTAGTGTTCGAGTATAGAGCACGAAGGATGTTCCCATATTTCGTGGGAACACCTTTTCGCGCAAGTATTTCGAACAGAATCGATCGATCGACTGAATCGAAGGCACTCTTGGAATCGAGGAACACGGCTATTGTCGGTCTGCGGTATGCGTGGCGCTGCTCTAGCACCTGCCGCAAAGTAAATATATGGTCTATACAGCCACGTCCTGGGCGAAAACCGGCCTGCTCTTCTCTAATCCGAGATTCCCGTTCTGCAGTGAGGCGACGAACGATAATCGAGGCTAGTAATTTTGTCACAACTGGCGTTAGGCTAATACCCCTGTGGTTCGCACAGTCTGTGCGACTGCACTTCTTGTATATTGCCACTATAATCGATTCGCTCCAATTAGCCGGCACACTCTTCGTTCCAGATACGTTCGAATAGGGAGGTCAGTGCCCTGCAGAGGACCTCACCACCATCCTTAAATAGTGCAGGTGGGAGGGAATCCGGGCCAGCGGCACGAAAACGATTAAGGGCTGTGATCGCGTTTCGGACTTCGGCCTCCGACGGAGGCTCTAAACTAACCGTCCATGGCTCGTCCTGCATCACCTGAGTAGGAAGAGGTCCGGGAGCAGGGGGCCAGCTGAACTGATGTTCAAAGTGCTCAGCCCAACGAGCCATACGGCGCTCCTTATTGTGTATCAGCGCACCCGCGCTGTCCCTGATTGTCTCACTGACGCCTGGTTTTCTCGGACCAGTGGTGCGGATTAGCTGGAAGAGCTTCCGGTAATTGCCTACTGCTCCTGCCTCCTCCATTTCTTGAGCCCGACTGGTCCACCAAGCTTCCTTGTCAGCACGTAGGCTCCGCTTTAGTTCACGCCTAATAGCCCGTCTGGACACATTGTGTTCAGAACCGGCCGGGAGGTGCCTTCTAGCTTCCAAAGGGTTCACGGACCTCTCGGATATCCAGTGACTGGTGCGATGACGACTGATAGTGCCACAAGCAGATGCTCCTGCCTCGTGCATAGTGGCCGAGATCCTATTCCACTGAAGTTCAGTATCATTAGGACAAGACAGCGAGAGTTCGCTATGCAGTGCTTCTTGATAGGCTTGCCTGACAGAGGGCTGGGACAATTTCTCCGTTGCCAATCGGGGGAGACGCTTTGTGCGCTTTCCGGTAAAGTTCATGGAGAAACGACAGCGCACCAAGGCATGGTCAGAGTCGACACAGGTACTCCAGTACGAGCGGCAATCCAGAATGGAACCGCGCCACCTGTAACTTATGGCTATGTGGTCAATTTGGGTTCATCGCTGACCAGCTACAGGTGGACGCCAAGTGGCACTTCGGCGCCCACTGTGTCTAAAAGCAGTGCTAGTAAGAAACAACTGGTGCTCCGCACACAGTTGCAGCAGACGCTCGCTGTTGTCAGTCCGCTCGGAGTTAAGTCCATACATACCACCCAGCTGAGCTTCTGAAGAGCTCAGACGCCCTACTTGTGCGTTCATATCCCCTGCAAGTACTATAATATCTGAACTAGTAGCACCGCGTAGCAGCGTGTTCAGTTCGTGATAGAAAGTGTCCTTGACTGCATTAGAACTGCAGTCCGTGGGAGCATAAGCAGAAATCACAAACAAACAGCGTTTTGTTTTACTTCGCGAATTCACCTTAGCGGATGTCGTCAAACGGGCTGCACATAAACGACTGTTCACCGGAATCCAATCAACCAACGATAACTCAGCCTTGGAGCTGAGAATAATACCTACACCAGCTTGACCGGTGAGTGCCGCATCGGCGTCTCCGGAGGCGTGCAACCAATAACGAGAGGATAAGCCGGGTGCAGTCAATTCAATAACCCCGTTAGGGTCATTAATCCTAGTTTCGGACACACAACACACATCAACACCCAGTGTGACCAAAGTGCGTGCGAGTGCAGCCTGCTGACCTGTTTGTCTTAGAGTGCGGACGTTGAAGGTCGCCATGGAAAGGGGACAGCGTGGTCTTATAAGGGACTTTTGCCGATAAGCGTCTGATAGGTGCTGTGGGATGGTGGCTGCAGATGGTTCTACTCCAGTAGCACTTCGGTTGCTGTCAATTAAGCTGGGAATTATAGAAGGAAGGTTAGTAATGGGGGCCGGGATGGGAGTAAGAGAAAAAGGTGGAAAAGAAAGAAGGGAGGTGCCAGCAGTAGCATGCTTTCGCTTATCCGCCCTGCTGTATGCAGCAGATAAGGCGACCCTTGATAATCTGCGCGACGGCCGATGCAGGATGAAGTTTATGTTTGAAGAAAATGTCATGGTTGTATGTGGGCTGGGATACTGCCAGGGCGCCCAGACCTAGACAGGAGAACGATTAGGGTCCTCATCCAAAGCCTTTGGCTCAAAAGCCTGTCCGCAAGGCAGCGGGGTGGCAGTGATTTAGTTTTACAGAAATGGACGCCATCCCATTTCAAACCCCCAACCTGGAGGACCAGGAGACTGAGTTTGTCTGACCTCTCACCATTGACCAACCTGGTAGGAGTAGCTCTCAAAATGCTCGGAGGGATCACCCAGTATAGCTCAATGGGTCAATGAGGTACGCAAACCGTCGCACCACGTTAAGGTCCAGTCTCGTTGCGACGGCCTTAAATTCAGCACAGATGATAGCCGGGCACTACGCTTTCTGAGTGCAGAAATCAGCACATCTAAACAGAAGGTATTCACTGGATGATAGCATGGTGTACTGATTCGTTCGGAGGCCGGTGCAACTTTTGTGATACCAGCGGAAGCAGACACCACACTGCATACCACAAGATGAATCCGTAACTGGTCATGAAAAGGCAGAATTGTCGCAAGCTGCATTGGATTCATCAATCGAGGACAAAGTTCAAGTTCAAGTGGGAATGGAACAATAGGATGAATCCCGTAAGTGTTCCTTCTTGAGCGGGTCGTCGATCCAAGAGTTGATAGGGGTGCTCCGACTTCTTGATGGGTCTAAAACGAAAACACCCGAAAAACACCCTGGTCCACCAATTGAATGCCCACGTTCCTTACATTAGCTGTCCCAGCTATGTCAGTTACGTGAAGTAAGTAAGAGAGGAAGAAGTATCGAAGGTAAGAGAGTAGGGGAAATCAGTTAAAAGAAGAGAAGAATACCAATGGCGAGGAAAAGTAAAGAAAATAGAATCGAAGTATACAAGTTGGGAATTTGTCAAGAAAACGGAAAGGTTTCGTGGTGCCACCCAAGAGCGTCTAGTTGACGCTCAAACCCCTTAATCGTAGCTTCTTTGACAACATTTTATGGAAGCAGGTTCCAGCGCTCGATGATTCGACGCGATAAGCGTGCCTCCGCTCTAACTCGATCGGACCGCGGTTTGTCCAGCTTCATACAATGCCCGCGAAGACAAGCTAATCTAGCAGGACTAAATAGCATGGACAAATCACGGCCAACCTTCCCAGTCAAAATACGGTAGGTTAGGATTAGGTCCCCTCTAATTCTTCGATAGTGCATTGACTGCATCCCCAAACTAAGTAGGCGTTCGGGGTACGTTTGCCCTCGTAATCCCTTGACCAACCTAGTACCGACACGAAACACCCTTTCTAGTGCCATTTTGTCCCGGACAAGGCATGGTGGACAGGCCTGGACGAAATATTCTAGGTGGGGTCGCACAAACGCTGAGAAGAGCTTCACAAACACATCAGCGGTTAGGGTCCCAAAAGAACGACGGATAAACCACAACATTCGGAACCCTTTACTAGCCGCCTTCTTCCAGTTGTCTCCAGAGTGTAATGTGGAACAGTGGACGACACCTAGATCAACCTGATGAGTCAGGTGAGGAAATTCACTCCCATCGAGCACATAACTTGTGGAGGAAGCAGACGCCCCGATACCCAGCACTGAACACTTTGCCCGGTTTATGGGCAGCAACCACAAGACAGACCATTCCCAGAGTCTATCCAGAGCCCGTTGAAGAGCCATTGGACCTCCAGGGATATCAACAATATTCCAGAGCTTTAGGTCATCTGCAAATAAAAGCGATTGTACCTCAAGCTCCACCGGCAAGTCATTCACGTAGACTGAGAACAGCAGCGGACCTAGGACAGAGCCTTGAGGAACGTCGCTAAGTACAGCCTGTCGAAACGAAAGACTGCTTCCCACACGAATACACTGTTCCCGTCCATCCAGAAAAGCTGACACCCACTGGAGAGCACGACAAGCTATTCCATACGACCTCAAATTCAGTGAGACTCGAGAATGGGGGACAGTGTCAAAGGCCCTGGAGAAGTCAATGAACACCACATCCACCGCATGTCCACTGTCTACGGCTTCAGCCCAGCACTCTCGAGCTACCAGCAAGTTCGTCTGACATGAAAATCCTTTGAGAAAACCATGTTGCTCGACGCTAAGCAGGTTAAACCTATTTAAATGGTTCTCCACTGTAGCTCGTACTATTTTTTCAAGTAACTTAACGACCACGCTAGTCAAGCTGACAGGCCTGTAGTTAGCCGGTAGGTCTGTCACCGCACTTGAAAATCGGGCAGACAACAGCCTCCTTCCATTCGGTAGGCAAGATACAGCTGTTGAGTGACTTCTGAAACACACAAGTCAGAGATCCACTGAGTTCCAATGACAATTCGTGCTACAATTGTGGATGAACAGAATCTGCCCCGAGAAGCCTTAGTTGGGTTCACCTATTTTAGCAACCGGAGAACTTGGGACTCCGTTACAGGAATGTCATCCAGATAACAGTCCTCAGGGACTCTTGGAGCTAACTCTTTAAATGACGCATTTTCTCGCGGACAAAAAAGCTTGGGGACTCCTTACCAAGCACGCATGCCTTGTCATAGTCGCTATAGGCATGAGTCCCATCTCATCGAAGCAATGGTGGAATGGGCGAGTTTGCACCACAGCGTCGTTTAACGTAACCGAAGAATTTCTTGGGATTTTTCGAAGCAGTATTAGCTAAGCCCTTTTCATACTGAAGCCGAATCAACCTAAGATGTAGCTTGCACTCATTTCGAACCAACCGATACTTGTCAAACTGCTGTTTGACGGAGCCGTTCGGTAAGCTCGCCAGCATCTAGACCGCTTCTTTAACAGGCCCTTCACCGCGGAGTCTATCCACGGAGGCTGCGCTCTCGTTTCCCTTCTTTTTACCAGTTGGATGTGAGTTACAGAAATGTCGACGAGGTGAGCCTTAAGTTTTTCCCAGGCTATGTGAACAATGTCGGTCTCAGATATCACACAAGGCGATGACCTAGCTCTATCCCGCATCGCTTGGAAGTCCGCGGCCCAAATGTTCGGATACCAACTGGTAGTACACTGGAAGGACAAAAAACGTGATCTCTAGCGCCAAGAGGCGAGTCGTATTTAATGTCAGTTACAAAGTCAAGTGACTTAGCAGAAACAAGATCTAAGACAGCTGCTGATTGCTCATGTACCTAGTGGGGAGGTCCACGAACTGGTGTAGTGGTACCTGCAGCGTCAAGTCCAGCAGTTCTGTACCGAACGATCCCAGCGCAGAACTGCAAGATAGATCATCCCAACAGACCTCTGGGAGATTGAAGTCTCCCAGCACCAGACACTTGTTCGCAGAGTGAGTGCGTATAAAATCTATGATTCCATTTGAGGTGCTCATAGGGCTTCTATACACTAACACAGCCGTAACCTGAACCGAGGGAGCGCAAATCAATACTGCGAGTGCCTCAACAGAGTTATCGAGAGACTGCAAAACGTTGGTCCTCAGTACGTCGATGTGATAACTCACATAAAGAGCTACACCACCCCCTTGACGGCCAATGAAGCGGTCAGCGCGGAACAATGCGTAGCCAGGCAGATATACTTCGCCATGTGTGATTTCCTCAGACAACCATGTTTCAGTGAAAGCAAGTATATCTGGACGAGATTTGTCTACGAGCAGACCCACCTCGCACATCTTGTCCCTCAGGCTACGCACGTTACTAAGTACTACTTGGAGGGCTTGGGCACGACCAGCCCTGGGTTGTGCGCCAGTAGTATAGGTTCTGGCAGGGCGGAAAATGACCGCCGTCTGACCACCTGAAAACCCACCAATCGGAGACCTTGCTCGCCAGCTGCACGCCAGGCTTTTAGGTCTCTGATGGCTTCCTTTAATTTTAACCTATCCGCTAACGGAAGGTCTGGTTGCACACTAACCGTGGTACCTTTGAGCTTGAAGGCAAATCTCAGTAAGGCCCTGCGCTCTTCTGGGGTAGTGAGGACCACCCTAAGCAGACGGGGTAGAGGATTTAATTGACCAACCGGAACGTTTCCCAATCTGATGAGCTTCCTGACAGTAACGCCAGGAAAACCTGGTGGTAAAAGCCTGGTCACGCAAACTTTAAGCCAACTAAGATCATCAAGCATGCGCTCGGTGGGAAGAGCGGCAGTGGATTCCGTGACGTTTCTGAAAATCACACTGCTATCTGTGTAAGAATCGCCTCGACGAGGTGTATTTACACCACCCTGAAGAATCGCTGAGGACCGAACAGAACATTTGTAACACGGGTCAATGTTAACAAATTATCAGGTGGATACACAACACTTATTGCTTTCCAGCAACATTCGCTCGCTTGCTATGCACGCGCAGGAACTGGATATATCGGTACAGGCATCCTTCCGGTAGCACTTGCACAGTCAACCTTTGTTAGGCTTCCGATATTATAACGCTCCGACAAATAAACGATGTCGCGGGTTCCATCTGAAACGATTTAGATCCTCAAGGATCGCTGAAATGTCCAGATACGGACGCTTGAATATAGGTCGGAATGCGTTAGAGTCATCCAAATCGGCTGCTGTAACAAGAAGCGGGAAAAATAATTAACCAGCGTGACGCATTGCGACCGTTTCGTACAATAATATATAATTCAACCCCTTAGCGTATTATCAACGTCTTCCACATATTAATAAACGTTCGCCTGCATCCAAAAGCTCTATATTTTTCTTCATCAACTAACAACCTTACGTAATTGTGTACTGTGAGTTCTACGAGGTAGCTCAATTTTTTGGTGTGCATACTGATCGAGTTTTCTAGCTGAAACATTGTGGAAAACGGTGGCTAAATAGGCTATTGTCAAATTTACCCTAATCCAAGATATCTTTAATCGATTAAAGTGCTACTGGACACAGCGTCTGCTTGACGCTTACTGGTAATTTTTGCGGTTGGTTCCCTATTTAATCCTCTGTCACACACTGTTGTGCGTTTTTATTATCGTTATACGGTTGTATACGTGTTTTTAAATTCTTTGTTTTCCACCTTAAGCATGGTTGTATCGCTAACAACCGAGGCGGATGAAATCTTTGGATCGGGGTCATGCAGTAGATGTCGTGTTTATTGACTTCTCCAAGGCGTTCGACACTGTATCACATTCTCGCCTTTCCTTGAAACTTCGGTCCTATGGAATATCCGGGGGTATACTAAAATGGATCACCACGTTTCTGGAAGGGAGAGAGATGTGTGTTCGTGTCGGGTCTTGTCTGTCCTTCCGACAGTCAGTCCTCAGTGGGGTCCCTCAGGGTTCGGTGCTTGGTCCGTTGTTATTTTCCTTGTATGTCAACGAGCTGCCCGAACTGCTGGACGTACCATCTCTCATGTTTGCTGAGGACCTAAAGTTTTGGCACATAGTGTATGACTTCGATGGACCCCAGATTCTGCAACGGGCCCTCGATCAACTTTGGGATTGGGCTGCTCTGTGGCAGTTGCCCATAAACTATGCAAAGTGTTCCATCTTACGAGTAGGGCCAAATAGCCCCCAAACGCGTTATTTTCTTGGCGGTAATGAACTCCACCATGTTACCCAATTGGTAGACCTAGGGGTCACATTGTCTTCAGAACTTAAATCCAGTGAGAACTGGAGGAAAGCTACGTGCAAGGGTTTCGGAATGTTGTGGATGATCCGCAGGGCATTCGGGACCATCACGGGAGCTATGTTTGTTAGGTTATTCTCAGCGTTTGTCAGGCCACACTTGGAATACTGCATCCAGGCTTGTACACCTTGCTTAGTCAGGGACAGGATGTCAGTGGAGAGAGTGTTGAGAGTTGGAACCAAACTGGTCCATGGACTGCGGAACCATTCTTACCCAGAAAGACTACTTGCGCTGGGGATGTTCTCGATGCATTATCGTCAACATCGAGGCGACCTAGTCTTGACCTATCGTATACTTTCCGGTAAAACTGGACCCGATTTATCCGGGCTTTTCCAACCGGCTCGGCTTCCATCGCTCCGCGGTCACTCGCTGAAGCTACACAAACCTCGATCGGATGGAGTCCGGGCGGACTTTCGTTTATCACGCCGAGTGGTCGATTCCTGGAATGCACTGCCCGAAAACGTGGTATTGGCACCAACGGTGAAAGAGTTCGAACACCGACTCGACGCTCTTGACCTTCAATTCTTAACATTCCCCTTCACCTCCTAGTTTATTTGTTTTATTGAAATATTAAATCTTTTTTTCTTGACGCTCTTATTACTTTCGTACTTCTTTTTCTTATTTCACGTGACCGGTGCGGCGGGGACTGCCAGTGCAGGTCGCGTGGGTATTAATTGGTTGACCGTGGTGTGATTCGCGCGCGCTGATCTGACTCTTCTGGATTCCAGTTATCGCGGACGAATAATACCCTGGATCAACGACGCGTCACGGAAGGAACATTCACGGGGACTTATCCTACTGTTCCGGTCCCACTTGAACTAGATCAACAGCGGTGTCCTGCTTCAAGGTCACGGCGTGCTTGTCGTGTTTCATCGCTCGGGATTTTGGGACCGACACATCCGCCACTGGCGCGATTTTGAATGCGGGCTGTTGTTCATGAGGACAACCTGTTTCTGCGTTCTGAAAAAGTAAACGTTTTAATGGAGGAATTTCTATCGCAGCGTGTTTGCAAGGTGTTCCAAACCTCCAAAAATGCGAAAAAGGTTCTGTACCATGCTTAATTAAAAAGTTGACAAAAACTGTAAAAGTTGAAATATAACATTAAGTAAGGCGTTAAAAAGGAAAAGGAGTGTAAAATACAGTTTATATAAGTCCTCGGCATTTATTTCATAGAAGAGTACATTCGCAGAATGTATTGTTAATGTTGCAAGACATAGGGTAGTCGGCGTTGACTAGCTGGCTTATGGTAGTGTGGATTGATTTCTAGTGCAGCTTGCAATTGGCTTTGGTAACCGTATAATGTATATGATGAAGAGATTCCTCGCTACTGGATAGATCAAGTGGTGTGTATGTGTAATAATGGTAAATGCGTTTTAAAGCTCTCTCTAGCTGTCTATATATATATATATATGTATATATATATATGTATATATATATCTATATCTATCTATATATGTAATAATATATTTATGTATACCTAAGTATGTATGTAAATATATTGGTACATAAATATCTATATATGGATATGTATACACACATATATATATGTATATATATATATATATATATATATATATATATATATATATATATCTTTGTTACAACGATATGTATATACTGATGCGTAATGTGTATAAATATGTATATATATATACGTAATAGGAACTATATATATATATATTGCACTGAAAGGCCCATGTGTGTATAAATGCATGGGTTATTGACTACTGTATACAAGATTGATAAGAAAGAACGTAACCAAAATGAACGTTGTAAACGGATGCAGTGTTAGTCTCTGTACTAAAGCATGGTGTTTGCATTATACCTGTGACATAGCAGATGGGAAATATAACCCGAATTATAATTCGTATGGCAATCCAGTGATTACATATGGCAAAAGGTTATGCGATAAACATTTGCGGTTTATGAATCTATGTATGAGTATATGCATCTGTTTATATATATATATATATATATATATATATATATATATATATATATATATATATATATATATATATATATACAAGTGTTTAAAAGTCGCAAATGTATATCGCATAACCAATTGCGATGTATACATATACATATAAATGGGATGAGCTATTGGTTCGCATTTACCTTTAGTAAGTGCTATAGCCTTTAATCACGCAAGGAAAGATGAGTTCGCATGACTTGATGGTATGTGATTGCGAAATCCGGTGATTTCTGAGCGGAATAGGTTCTATGCAAGAAAGTGGGTTCAAGAGGCAGTGTGTATGGAGCAATGAATATGGCGTCCTTAAGAGTGACTTACTTAATCGATGGTGTTATGGAAAGAGGGGGAAATGTACAGCTGAAAACCTACCAGCAAAAGCTACGTGATTTCTACGTCAGTGGGAGTAATAACTTGAATGGAATAGTCGGTTTAGTAAACGCTAATGATATATACGGCTATACTTTAGTGTCTTGGATAGCGAGGTAACACAACGTAATACATGGGATGTTAATGTGGGGCGCAAGCTGTTGCCCACATAATGCTGACGTATTTGCATGGCTACATCAATAAATGAACATACCTAAACGGCATATTCGGGAAGTGGTGGTGACATCGTACTGAAGTAGGCAATCCCTTGTTAAGGTGGTGTTTGATTATATGACAAGTGCGCGGACGGGACGCTCAAACCATATGCAAATATTCTCGTGTCTGTGGGGAGCGTCCGGAACGCTCATCACCCACGAAGCGAGAATACTGAAAAATGGTTCATCAAATATCGTTACAGTAGGAGGGGATGGGTCATGAAGGTGAGCCATGCTAAGTGTCGGAGCACTAAAGAAGCAGAATTTAGCGATAATGGAGGGATGCAACAACATGCTGCAGGTTGAAAATGGCTGCGAAAGCTTAACTTACCGGTTTGTTTGAGCAGGACGATTTTGTTAGCATGCGTCGCGGGGTTGCGAACACGTGTCCAGGTATGAATGCCCCCATACGTGATCTGAAGATTACGGAGCCACCCACGGAACCTGTGAGCTTGTAGTCCGCCGCAAGGAGATAGCGGTAGTTCGCATAATTCCAATGGGCAGTGGGACGACAAGACACTGATTCAGGGGGTGGCCCAGAAAAGGGCCGTTGCTCCGTTCTCCAAGGAATGGTGGTGGTGTGGCAACTGGAAGGCCAGGGAAGACTGGACAAGGTGCTATGATAGGATACGTCCGATGCACGTACATAACATGAAATCTAAAAGATAAATGAGGATGGACAAGGAATGTAACCTGCGGCGGCGATTTATGGTGTTACCACATGGCGCCAGCGGTACTTGAGAGGAGTGTCTTTGGCAGTGAGAGGTTACAAGTAGGTCGGCGGCAAATATCATTGTCTCTGAAGTAGAAGTGAGCATACCAAATATATGTTACCGGTAAATACGTATCTATGCAACATCACATGGCGGCGGCGGTACGTGACAGCAGGCTCTGTGCTAGTGAGAGGCAACAAGGGGCTGCGCGGCAGATGTCAGTAACTCTGAAATAGAGGTGAGCATTGAAAATCTATGTTACCTGTAACTACATATCAATGCGAGATCACATGGCGCGGCAGTACGTGACAGGAGGCTCTGTGCTGGTGAGAGGAAGCAACGGGCTGGACGGCAGATGTCAATTGCTGTAAAATAGAGGTGAGCCTTGAAATTCTATGTTACCTGTAACTACGTATCAATGCGAGGAAGCGATGCGTTGGGCGGAAGATGTAAATGGCTCTGAAATGGAGGTTAGCATAGGAAATTTATGTTACCTGTAACAACGTATGCATGCGACATGATGTGGCGGCGGCGGTACCAGACAGCAGGTTCTGTGGTCGTGAGAGGAAGCGATGCGTTGGGCGCAAGATGTCAATGGCTCTGAAATGGATGTTCGCGTTGAAAATGTATGCTACCTGTATATACGTATCCATGCTGCATTGCATGGCGGCGCCTAGACCGTGTAAAAGGCAACGGCCGGTGCGTTGCGCGGAGTCTCTGAAAGAGTAGCGATTACAGGAAACAGATAGGTAACGAATCTGATTACCCGCATGCAGAATTTTCACTTCACCATTTCTTTGCAACATTTGAGTCACCTCCTCCACCTCTGTGACACAGGCCTTACGATGACGCCGCCACATAACATACAAATCCCTCCTTGTTAAACGAATGTCATACTGCTGCCGCACAAAGGCCCGCATCTCCTGGGTCCGACGAAACGTTCTCATTAAGTTAAGCACCAGCCTCTCCTGCTCTTCCGATAGCCTCCGATTACACGCATACAACCAAGGCTTCCCAACTTGGAAGCTGTGCGAATGCCACAGATACGCATTCCCAATTTCGTAACATTCGCCCTTATACGTCACAGAAAAACGCGCAGGGCAATCGTAACATCGGTACCTATAGTAAACTTATCATGAGGCAATTGCAATGCACTTACCGCTTTCCAGTGACATTACTGCGCCTCCCATGCACACATACAAACAGAATATATCGGTATGGGCATCCATCCGGTAGCACCTGTCCAGTCTCCCTATCGTACGCCTTCGCAGATTGCACGTTACGACGAACAAAGGAAGTCGCCGTTTTAATCTGAAACTCTTTCAGATCCTTCTCCACCGATGTGAAGTCCAGATAAGGACCCTTCAACAAACGTCGGAATGCAAGCGAGTCATCCATCATGGCTGCTACGCGTGAGGCGGGAAAATGATTAACCATCGTAACGCATTTAAACCACTTAGTAAATTGATTTCCAATTGAGGTCGTAGGGCTTTAGCAAGCGTACTCAATCATTAATAAACAACACTATGAGTTCAATGTCAGGCAAATCGACATCACATGACCTGCCACCCTATGTACCGGGATAACACTGCCGAAGGAGCGTTATTTCCAAGTGGCGGATGGGACGCTCTCCGGGATTTTCTTTACTGAAGTCCTTGTTTGATAACATTTTCTTGTACTCTGAAAGTACTTGGAAGTGCCAATATACTCGGAATCCATTG
>OX104071.1:32195154-32229460 GCA_944474145.2 Dicrocoelium dendriticum | reverse complement strand
AGAAACATAGGCCCGTCGATCGGTCGGAAGTAGTCGGCGTGAATACGCTGCCAGGGCTTGTCGGGCCAACGCCAAGGGAGCATTGGACCTGGCGCCTTGCTCCGCTGATACTCCTGACAAAGATCGCAATTCTTCAGTAAGTTCTCTATGTCTGAGTCGATGTTGGGCCACCAGCAGTACCCTCTCGCTAGTGCCTTCATCCTCGCCACGCCTGGATGAGCATCATGGAGCTCTTTAAGTATCTGTGAACGCGCCTTGGTGGGAGGGACTAGACGAGAGCCCAAAAAACACAGCCGTCGAATAGACTCAGTTCGTTCTTCCGAATCATAAACGGTTGTAATTCAACTGTCCCTTCAGGAGGCCAACCCATGTTCAAAAAGCGTTTCACCATTGATGGGACGGGGTCTCGATCCGTCCATTGACGGATTGTTGAACTCCGTATCGGTGTTGTGTTTAGATGTTGCATTAGATTAACCAGTTCAAACGGAGGGTCGTGTTCATGTGCAGTTTCCGTGATCGGCAGACGGCTGAGTGCATCAGCTGTGCAGCTGCTGACGCCGGTAATATAAACAATCTTGTAACTGTAAGCACTCAAATTTATGGCCCATCTTTGCATCCTCGGTGATGCCATTTGTTGTATTCCTTTGGTTTCCCCAAACAAGGATATCAATGGTTTGTGGTCTGTATGAAGCTCGAAAACGTTTCCCATAAATACTGGTGAAACCTCTTAACTCCGAAGATAACGGCTAGCGCTTCCCTGTCCAGTTGTGAGTAGTTCTTCTCCGCCGTCTGTAAGGTGCGCGATGCATATGCTATGGGACGTAAAGAACCATCGTCCATGCGGTGGCACAGGACAGCCCCGACCCCCCAAGGGCACGCGTCGCACTGAAGTATGAGTGGCTTGTTAGAGTCATAATGGACTAACGTTGGTGGCGAAGCAAGAGCTTGTTTTGCCGTATTGAAGGCACTTTTTGACGGGAACCCCAACATCACGATGCAATTTTGTGTAACAGCTCATTTAATGGCGATAGAACCGTCGATGCATTAGGCAGGAAACGGCGACAGTGAGATAGCATTCCGAAGAACGAACGGAGTTCATCACAACTCTTTGGCTCTGGGCTTTCTAAAATAGGTTTAACCTTGTCATTTAAGACATGTAAACCGTGTTTATCAAGCCGGTATCCAAGGTAACAAACGGAAGGTGAAAGGAACTCACATTTAGACCTTTTCAATCTGAAGCCACTTCGCTCAAAACGCTCGAGCACGACCGCGAGTTTTCGAAGATGCTCTGTATCCGAGCGTCCAGAGATAAGAATATCATCCAGATAAGCACACGCAAAAGGAATGTCCTTCACTAGGTCGTCAATAATTCTCTGAAATATTCCCGGGGGCGGAATTAATGCCAAAAGGTAAACGAGTATATTGAAATAGTCCCATGTGCGTGGTGATGGTAGTAAGTTTCCTCGAAGGTTCATCGAGCTCTATCTGCGAGTATGCATGACTCAGATCGAGTTTGGTAAACTTTTCACCACCAGCTAATGTTGCATACAAGTCATCAATACGTGGCAAGGGGTACCTGGCCAGCATGGATGCTTGATTTATGGTTATCTTGTAGTCACCACAAATCCGTACGGAGCCGTCCGGTTTGGTTACTGGCACAATTGGAGTTCCCCAGTCAGAAAAGTGTACAGGAGTAATAATACCTTGAGTCCGTAGGCGGTTTAATTCCTCTTCAACTTTAGGCCTCATAGCGTATGGTAGTGTGCGCGCCTTAATGAATTTCGGTCGAGCGCCTTCCTTTAGTTTTATCGCAGCCTGAAATTCTTTCAACTTCCCAAGCTCCTCGGAAAAAACAGCTGAATGTTGGTTAAGTATTGTTTCAAGTCCGGAGATCTCGGTGACTAATTTTACCACATTCATTTTATCCGGGAAAGCACGTATCTAGTCTCTTCCAAGCAGATTTGGACGATCCCCGGGGATCACATATACAGGAAGTGTGCGTATTTTGTCGCCATACCGTGCCTTCACGAAGCATTTACCAAGGACACGTATAGGTTCACCGGTGTATGTGCGAAGAACAGAATTGCAAGCGGATAAGTTCGGGAGCGTTTTTACAGCGTTTTCCCGGATTATCGTCACGGATGCTCCTGTATCGATTTCCATCTGCAGCTTTTGTCCTTCAATGTAAAGCTCTAGAGTGTATGGCGCCGGCTGCATGCTAGAAACGGAATTAAGCCAAATGGAATGTAATTCAGGGTCGCGGCCATCAGACTCGCCCAAGGTTTTGATGGGGTTGGCTCCTCGATAAGCCCCACCTGAGCGTCGCTTGACCGATCTACACACTCGCGCCAGGTGGCCCACCTTCCCGCAGCTTCGACAAACTGTCTTCTGATGCCGGCAGTCGGATGGACAACTGTGCTGCTCACCACAGTGATAGCACACAAACAAATTGACGCCAGTGGGTGGTTTTGGTTTTGGCGTAGTGTTAATCAAGCGCAGCTCATCTGACGAGTCCTTCAGCGTAAATGTTGCGAGTTGTTTTGTAAGGTGTTCCCTCTGCCGGGCAATCGAGCAGGCCGTCTCCCAGGTCAGTGAACAATCATCTTGTGAAAGGAGCTTCTCCCGCGTGCTCTGGTCTGAGATTCCGGCTATCAAACATTGGAGTAACAGGGTCTCTTCAAATCTCGTTGGATCGACTTCATTGTATTTACAATCAGGTGCCGCTTGTAGTACACGAGCGATGAACTCGTTCACACTCTCATCTGGTTCGTGGCAGTTTCGAGAAGTAGTACCTAGCCGTAAAAACATTCTGACCAGCACCCCAAAGAGCAGTGAAGGTTTCCAAAGCGCCGGTTATCGTAGAAGAGATTTGATCAATACGAAGTGCATCGAAATACCTTTGACCCTCATCTCCAAGAAACTGTCTCAAGAGCTTCACTTTGTTTTTCTCAGTAAGAGATACTGCTGGATTAAAGATTGGAAGCAATTCCAAGTAATCCGTAAAGGTTTTCCGCCATCTATGCCACGAGTCCAGGGAAGGTTTGTCGGTAGAGCACGACCAGAAGACCGGTGGAGTATTTGTCATGGACATGTTGACCTCGTCGCCAGATATCACAACTGCACTCTAACCGCAAGTACGTATTTCAACTCGTAGCGAATAAGCAAGAAGGCGCGTCAATCTGGCGCACAGTGTACTGAACACTTAACGGTTTACATGTGAGCACGGAACGTTAGGGCGTGTCCTTGAGTGCGTGTATGCGAGCTTATCTACGTGTGTGTGTTGGGCCAATCAGGTTCACGGTCATAATGAGCTAACATTGGTCGAATACGTAACAAAAGGGTGTTGCGTGTCGGTACTAGGTTGGTCAAGGGATTACGGGGGCAAACGTTCCCCGAACGCCTACTTAGTTTAAATAAATAAATAAATATTTTATTCTCGACTATGCGAGGCACGCCAATTGAGGCATGATCAGGAATGTACAGCTTTACAGACATTTTATGGGAACTGTAGTGACAGTAGCAAATTGTTCCTATGTCCATTCTTAGAACTGTGCGGTAGTGAACATGCGAAAGAACGATTTGGTTGTAGTGGGATCGGGATCCATTTGTTTGGACATAATCGCTCTGCCATATATCGCAGTCATACCTCGATTAATAATAGATAAAGAATTCTGAGTAATCCATTGGAAGATAATTGAAGAGCAAGCTATCCAGTATGAAGATTCTAATTGAGCTGCCAGTGTGAAGTTATGGGCTGTGACCTTATTCGGTAGCGAGTCACATCCGCCGCGTTGCAGTGTTGTTAAACGGACGTTTGTGGCTTTTTATAGGGCGAACGCTCGCCAGGCGAAAACCCACCACGTCCTGAAACACTGCCGCCAATCCATTGAGTGGCAAGTTGTAACTGGCTATGTTTCTTGTTGAACGTTTTTTTGCTCCGTTATTCGTAGTCAAGTTGCATCCGATTTTTCTGCTGACTGATTCGTTATGCGAGTGGCCATTGCGTGCCTGGGTCCTCTCCTGTGCCAGATCAGTAGGTCAGGAACTAAGCCTTCTTTCTGGATATGATGTGTTGATCATCTGCAGAACCACGTGAAGCCTTGAAGAATATATGTTGAAATATGTTGAAGTCTTGGAGGACAGGATAGGTTCCGAGGAAAGAATCGCAGATCCCAGGGGTATGTAGCGAAATTGGTTAGAGATAGGGGAATTCACGGCCATTTGAGCGGTCAAAGCGGATTGAAGAGCTTAGAATGACCGATTGTTCAAGCTTTGTATCGGCAGGAGAATGTGCCTTACGTAGTCGAAAGTCCTCCAGTCAAGAGATATGTGGAAGAAGTATTGTTAGGTAAATTGAACTCAGTGGTTCATGCCGCGGAAGAATTGTATCAGTGCAAGATATTAATTGATTTGTCCGGTAAGTAGGTTGTAAAAAGGTTGATGATTTTCCGCTCATCTCCAGGTAAAGGAACTGGGTGCCTTGTATTGTTGTCGAAACGGAGGACAATTCCTTGGGTGCGTGTCGCCGTACCTGTGACAGACTCGGGAGAAAAAAAGGAAACGAACAGAGACAGCCACACAGACAGAAGAAAGGAATGCATCAGGAATGCAGTCAATCAATTGCGGCGATGCCTGAACTATTGTACCCATATGCATGTAATTGTTATTTAAATATAGCATATACACGTATATCATAAGTGGCGAAATACGACGAGAATCGAGCAGAACACGAATCAGTAAAGATCGAAAGATTGAAGATGAAGCAGGAGTGTTTCGGGATGGGTCAGAAAGCAAAAGAGCGTTTAGATGAGACTGGATAAGTCAGCAATATGAAGCTAGGCAGTCAGCTTAAAGTAGGGATAACAGTAGTGAATGTCACGAGAAAGAAAATTTGCGGGACTACAGAGGCTATATAAAAAGCCAGTTAGCATATCAAACGAAGCTCTCAGGCTAAGGGACAGGGTGTGTTGTGACTGCACAGCCTAGAACACGTGCGTCTTTGATTTCTGGAAACAGTCAGAAAGTAGGAGACTGGTCAGACGAGGCTAGAGTGGAGCCAGGCCCGAAGTGTTATCCGTCCAATGGATAAAGGAAGGCAGACAGAGCGCGAAAATGAAAGAATGTACTCGTGAAGGAGACACTTAAGGGGAAGTGGAAGAGCCTACTAAGATCTCGAGCTGTTGCGAACAGACATTTGGACCAGTCGATGGTTCAAAAGTATGGGCTCAGTATTCGGAAAGCAGGAGACCATGGAGATGAGAGGAGGATATCAGCTCATGGAGAGAAAGCCGTATTATAAATGTCAGAACGTTAACAGAGCGTCAACAGGATAGAAGTGTTAAGCATAAAAGCGGATATACTAGTGATGAATCATGAGCAGCAGTGCTCTGGATGTGGGGGAGACAGAGCATTGCGTCTGCAGAGACTAGAGCATTTAGAACTCAGAAGTCTGAGAGTGGTCAGAAGGCAGGAGGCCGTACAGCTAGAACCAGATAAGTCAGACTAGAGTGTGAAAAAAGACTCTATGGGTGAGAAGAGAAAGAAAAAGAAAGCCAACGATATGCTCCAGTTGCTTGCGCAGACCGTTGGAGCTGTCGGCTTCTGATCATTAGGGTCACGGAAGTCGGAAGGTACGAGATCGTTGAGACGAGCCCAGAATGTCAGCTCGTAGGGTGAAAGTCGTATTATTAAAGTCTAAGTTCTGACAGAGAGCATCTACAGAAATGGACATGTTAAGGAAAAAAGGGGCCATAATAATAAGGTTCAATCATGACTAGCGGTGGTCTTGCGGTGGGGGTAACAGACATTCGTCGGTAGAGTCTAGATCACAGAAGTCCGAGCAATGTCAGAAGACAGGAGTGCGTACAGTCAAACCCGGGCAAGTCAGCAAGCTGAAGCTAGGCCTCCAAAGTAAGGTGGGAATAAAGTAATGAGTGTCAGCATAAAAGCAGTTTGGGAAGCAAGATTTAACCTGCTTAGCGTCGAGCAACATGGTTTTCGCAAAGGATTTTCATGTCAGACGAACTTGCTGGTAGCTCGAGAATGCTGGGCTGAAGCCGTAGACAGTGGACATGCGGTGGATGTGGTGTTCATTGACTTCTCCAGGGCCTTTGACACTGTCCCCCATTCTCGAGTCTCACTGAATTTAAGGTCGTATAGAATAGCTTGTCGTGCTCTCCAGTGGGTGTCAGCTTTTCTGGATGGACGGGAACAGTGTATTCGTGTGGGAAGCAGTCTTTCGTTTCGACAGGCTGTACTTAGCGACGTTCCTCAAGGCTCTGTCCTAGGTCCGCTGCTGTTCTCAGTCTACGTGAATGACTTGCCGGTGGAGCTTGAGGTACAATCGCTTTTATTTGCAGATGACCTAAAGCTCTGGAATATTGTTGATATCCCTGGAGGTCCAATGGCTCTTCAACGGGCTCTGGATAGACTCTGGGAATGGTCTGTCTTGTGGTTGCTGCCCATAAACCGGGCAAAGTGTTCAGTGCTGGGTATCGGGGCGTCTGCTTCCTCCACAAGTTATGTGCTCGATGGGAGTGAATTTCCTCACCTGACTCATCAGGTTGATCTAGGTGTCGTCCACTGTTCCACATTACACTCTGGAGACAACTGGAAGAAGGCGGCTAGTAAAGGGTTCCGAATGTTGTGGTTTATCCGTCGTTCTTTTGGGACCCTAACCGCTGATGTGTTTGTGAAGCTCTTCTCAGCGTTTGTGCGACCCCAGCTAGAATATTGCGTCCAGGCCTGTCCACCATGCCTTGTCCGGGACAAAATGGTACTAGAAAGGGTGTTTCTTGTCGGTACTAGGTTGGTCAAGGGATTACGAGGGCAAACGTACCCCGAACGCCTACTTAGTTTGGGGATGCAGTCAATGCACTATCGAAGAATTAGAGGGGACCTAATCCTAACCTACCGTATTTTGACTGGGAAGGTTGGCCGTGATTTGTCCATGCTATTTAGTCCTGCTAGATTAGCTTGTCTTCGCGGGCATTGTATGAAGCTGGACAAACCGCGGTCCGATCGAGTTAGAGCGGAGGCACGCTTATCGCGTCGAATCATCGAGCGCTGGAACCTGCTTCCATAAAATGTTGTCAAAGAAGCTACGATTAAGGGGTTTGAGCGTCAACTAGACGCTCTTGGGTGGCACCACGAAACCTTTCCGTTTTCTTGACAAATTCCCAACTTGTATACTTCGATTCTATTTTCTTTACTTTTCCTCGCCATTGGTATTCTTCTCTTCTTTTAACTGATTTCCCCTACTCTCTTACCTTCGATACTTCTTCCTCTCTTACTTACTTCACGTAACTGACATAGCTGGGACAGCTAATGTAAGGAACGTGGGCATTCAATTGGTGGACCAGGGTGTTTTTCGGGTGTTTTCGTTTTAGACCCATCAAGAAGTCGGAGCACCCCTATCAACTCTTGGATCGACGACCCGCTCAAGAAGGAACACTTACGGGATTCATCCTATAATTCCATTCCCACTTGAACTTGAACTTGAACTTTGTTATGAGATCGGATACACCTGCCTTGATCGTTTGCACATTTTGCACGTAGGAAGTTGTTGCTGAATGCCAAAATATCGGCGGCTATGTACGGAACATGAATGCATGATGCTGAACTTGATGAAGACTTTTCGTCGAACGCTGGTGATGCGTGCATTTCTGCGCCTTCCGTCTAACCTTCGTTTAACGAGGCGAGATTTTTGTGAGATACAGCGGCGTCATCGTAACGCTTACGTCACATTCGTGGAAGTGGTTTCGCAGCTATTAGGAGGAAATGGTCAAGTGCAAATAATGCATTTGGGAAATGCGAACCCGGTACTTCTTTTTCATTCCTTCGCGCATGCTGGAATTGGTGAACCAATACGGTGAGGTAGTTTTGGCGGATCCCACCTATCAGATCACTTAGGGCGGTTATAGCTTGTGGCGTCGTAAGTTTGTGGACGTCAACGGCCCTGGTATGTGGTTATTTTAGGCGCTGTCGTCAGATGAGACTAAGGCTGCCTACGAAGCGGCGGTGAGAAGTAGCTGGATTTGGCCCCCGGGTTGATCGCGCCCGAACGCTGGTTATGGAAAAATGCGTGACGCAGGTTAATGCGTTCTGCATTGCGTATCCCACTGTCAACAGTATTTTCCGCTGGTTACACTTTATGCGCGACTTGCAGCGGCGTTGTGCTCACCTTCGCTTCTGTAACACGGAGGATAAAAGACCTATGTTCAACCTGCTGAGTTCCTTGTATGCCGACGCTTGCGCGCATTAGCATCGGCTTATGTAGGGTATATCGGTGAGAAGCGCGGTATGCTTCCAGTACCTCCGTCGCACGTGGATCCCATGGCGGCGCATTTGCTGGGCCAAGCGGTGTTAGTCGGGTGCGACAACACCAATCGCGTTGAAAATAGGAATAAACATTTGTAAGAAACTTTACGTGGGCGGTCCATACTGCAGCACCTGTTTCATGTGATAGTGCAGCGGTGCCGTGGCATTTTGGAGGAGTGGGAAGCCGGCCTTTCAAGGGAAAATTTAGGTATATGCGAGGTTGAGCACAGTGTAACCAGTGAACAGTCTATATTGTGGAATAAAACTTCATACGCCCAGCAGCACCGTCTAAGCGTTCGCATACGCAGTATGTACCCGCACGGCAGGTATTGGCTAGTGGATGCCGAGCGCCTGGGCGTGCAGCGTTTGGTCATAGAGAATGGCAGCGCATGCGGGTATCGGCTTAAGCATCAGTAGCGCATTCAATGTGTGTACATTATGCAGGTTGCCAGCCTGCATGCATCCGACGATGACGTTGTTCATTGTGATTGTCGTTGGGTACCACCGACAGAAAAGGTTGCAGTGGAGGACCTGTTGGAGGACACGGAGGGAACGGTGACCGGCGCGCAGATGCCATTTCGCGAGTGAAATAACGGTATGTGATATCCGGCCTGCTCACGAGGACTTCGACGTGTTCTTCAACCTCACGTTCGGCCGGGCTTTCCGCTGGTGGATTACGTGCAGCCCAAAGTCCTCTATTGACGTCCACACCACCTACGGGGCCAGTGAACAATGTCAACGTTCGGTTGCTTTTTCGGTCGCTAAGCCACCTTGCATTATCCCGGCCAACTAACTTCCGTAAGCCTGGTAGTGGAGTACCCAAGGGAGATAACTACGGCCACTGTCAGAGTGCGAGGCGATGTTCTTCGTGACACGCACCTGAGGGCTAATCACCGGCCTGTCCAGGTTTACCGGGATGGGAATCCATTTCTTTGGTACCTTTATAAAAATGCAGTAGTGAACCATTTGCAGATCAATAAGCTGCATAGCGGCTAGGAACCCTTTTTAGCGCAATAGGGGAATAGCTTGTGGTACTTGGTATTTGGGGTAGGCTTACCTTATTGGATGGGCGCGGGATATTGCTGTAGGAAAGGCTTCACTTTTGGATAACTCTCCTTCGCGAACTTCGGCAAGTCTTTGTGCTACCTTCACTGTTGTTCTACAACTGATCAGCGCCACCATTCACAAACATAATTTTTCTCTGCGTCCGCAATTTTGTACCACATAAGCTTTTGAAAACAAAACGGCTGTTTCTTTCTAGCAACATAACAGTCACAAAAGCTCTTCGAATTTTCCTTTTGACTATAGTACACATCCCACCTGCAATACTGATTACACATGTACACACCTACACATAGATATTACTTAAGTAGGTACGAAACAATATCCATTATGTAAGCCGTAGATATATATAAGTATCTGTTGACAGAAGGGGACCTCTTTGCACATACATGGTCCTTTATATAAGGATTTACAATATTCCTGGTCACTATTTTGCTTTCACGCTTACCATTTCTTCAGGTAACTTCCACTGTAAAACAATTAGTACTTACAAACCGTATGCTATACATGAACGCTCATATATTTGGAAGATTATCCATACATCAGTTTACGGAAACATAGCCCTACCTTTTCTGAAGCGCCATTTTACATTCACCTTCTTTTTAACCACTAGCATGAAGTTATATTTTAACTTTTTAACTTCTTTTGTTGCTTTGCAAGTAAACATGGCACAGTGGATTTTTTAGCTTTTGGGGGTTTCTGACCTCGTTATACACACATTCCGAACTAAATAATCCTATTAACCCCCTTACCCTTAGAGAACTCAGACCCAGTTGTCCTGATGAGCGGGGACTAATGTTGCCACATTTCACTAAATCAGGTGATTGGCCGTTGTTGTTCAGGTACGCCAGGGTGATTTATATGATGCCAACGGGGGATATTAAAAGTGGTGTAGCACCATTTTACTAACAGTAACAATCATGAACACGTACGGCGGATTGGGTGGTTTCAGTGTCGTGGAAGCACGGTTATAATGGGCTAAAGTAAAAGAGCGTAGCTTCTGGAGCACATTACAATTGAGGCAATAGTGGAAGGTTCCGTACCGTTTTAGAGCGTATCCACTCCTTTTATCGGAAACACCAAGATTTGGAAGGTGATTTAAAGAAATTCTAACTGGAAACAGCCTACTCGTTTTACAGGCATACAGTGATTTTACAGGAATTTCACGAGAGGCAGACTGGTGGGGCATTACCGGAGGGCCATCCGTACCGACATGTGCAATTTCGATGTGTGCACAGCACACGTACATACCTGGTTGGCAAGCGATAAGTGGTGTTACTTGCCGTACTGCCACGTGGTATGACCTGAATAGTTGGAATCGGTACAACCATCACCTTTGCCACCACTGACGTTCATCGTTGCGCGAAATGAATGCTGTAGTCATTCCTCTCTTCATACTATATACCTCATTTTGGAGTAATGGCTAACCCTGTTTTGCAGTACCCGGCACTATGAAATCGTGGTAAGTACCATGTGGATTCCAGCAGGAGAATAACACCTTAAGCATGGTGAAATATATGGTTCAAATTTCGGCGCATGACATGGGATACAAGGACAGGTTGCTACAATGACGCAGGATAAGTGGAAAAAACAGATGCGTTGTCCACAAAGCAATGTTAAGTGAATGAAAGGAATGCATTTCATGCAAGGTAACGCATTGTTTATAGCTAATCAGATAAGGGTATTTGGAAAGATTACTTTGTGACCCAGTTCCAGAAAAGAGAGAATTGAAATGGTGTGTAAGAGCATTCACGACTGAATGAAAGACTATATATATATATGGTTGGCGGCATCCGGTTACGGATTTGCCTGTCATCAGCTGAGCCGGCCCAGGCTCCTTCACAAGCAAACACAAGCACGCTGTATTTGGGAATCAAGCGCACACACAAGGCGGTGGCTGGGCCGTAGTCCGCTCCACACAGAGTGCATAGAAACACTCTTGATCCTAACACGGCCACAAGGACCGTGCGCCCCGTCCCCTCCAGCGGCGACCAACTGTCTCCTGGAGCCAGTATGGACAAGGTAGTGGGTGACAGACAGGTAGGCAACTTGTCAACATGCACATCAAGCGCAGCTACACCGGTGATATTAAGCAACAGCCAATCACCTGAGAGAGAGAAATATACAAAGAAAATAACTCGATTAATGCATAAGGAAACGGTGACATAAACCTTAGGTTCCTTAACATATGAAATAAGTTGTTTACATACGAAACTTCAATAAGTTCACGAGGTCAGAAAGAATACTTTACGGAAATACCACGAACAAAATAATGTTATGGAAATCGAATACAACTGGCTTAAGCGAGTTGTGAAAGTTAACGGAACGGAGTACAGGTAGACATTTATAAGAGAAAGCAAAGCATTAAGGAAAAAGTGAAAACCCACCACCCGAAATAGATAGACTTAGCATGCAAGCAAGCGATTAGTGAATCGAATGCAGCGTACCTACAAACGTTGCACCGGTTCTGCCTACGTTCTCTGCAGGACCCGCCGTCGCTACTGTAGTGGTCCCGAGTGGCCTAGCTCATGGCTCGCACCTGAAATTATATATATATATATATATATATATGGCGGGTTTGCACCAATTGGACCAGGGGCTGCCTGGCGTGAAGCGGACAGTAGCAAACCATTGAACACATGGAGGTGTCCTCCCACCGTCAGAGACAATGCGTGGCGCTCGTGCTCTACGCTACCCGTGGTGTGAGCTTATAACCCGTAGACCTGTTGTCTCCCATTGCTAGGTTTTACGGGAAGAGAGCCGTCGACCACTTCCTAACCTTCGAAGAGGATGGACAAGGATACCGGCAGGGCGCCCATTCCTGACGGGAGAACGACTCGGGTCCTCAGCGTGAGCCATTGGTTATATGAACACACGAATGGCAGAAGGTCTAGCACATGGTTAGTTCACTGACTCATGCGGATTGGTGTCTTGGTTCTTAGCAGGGAGAAGGGCGAAACCCAACCCCTATCCAGCGGTCGCCACAAGGAGGCGCCCAGGACATGAGCAAGTGGCACAGCAGTATCAGCAGTGGGTAGGCCATCTGTCAGGATCTAAACACCGCCAGCATGAGCGCATCATAGGCTATCCCGCCTGTAAATATATATATATATATATATATATATATATATATATATATATATCCTTAAGCGTTCCCACCTTAAAAGCCAGCGGTAATGGGGACGCCGCTAGCGTAAGTGGGTCGCGTTTACTCCTAGCTACCAAGCGAGTGCTGCTCACATTATTCCACATTCGTTCATACTTTCAAGTGAACAATTGGGTGTAGTGATCGAAAATTATCCCTGGAGCCCAAATAGTCTACAACCCACCATCGCTTTGGAATGCAGCTTGGAAATTCGGTGTTCAAGACCCAACAAATTTTGTTGCAAGTGTCCTAAAGTTGGTTCATCGGTGTGTAAACTGAATACACCAAGCCACTGTCTAGTAATTAACATGCGGATGTTGAGGCTACATGTTCTGTTTCATATATTAATAACAAGGATGAGTGCAGCTACATTTCCCACTGTACGTCGCTCGTACTGAAGTTACGACAAGTCCGCTATTAAGGAGATAAGGTGCGGAAGAGCAAACGTTCCTACTACAATTTAAATTAGAAATGGCCAATCATCTAGATGGACTTGAACGTAGGTTAGCCCATCTGTAGTGATACGGTAGTGTTTAAACAAATATTTAATTGGAAAATAAATCCAGCACAGAAACAATTGCTTTGCTGCAAAGAATAGCTGCCACCGAGATGTATGATGACAGATTGTTGGTAAATTGTAAGCGGTACACTTACCATGAGAAATCCCGGTTGCACAGGTAAATCATACGTTCAGCTAACCACCCTATTTGCGCCATCTGCCTAGGCTCTTGATACCCATTATTTGCCTACCCTCAAATGATTAACTATGCAATGCTCATTGTTTTCATCGTAACGCACACCATGGGTATGGAGATTTACTGGTTCCTTGTTTTCCCAACCATGTATGTGTGATTCCGTTCCAAAGCCGGCTGCGAAGGTACCATCGTGCCCAGGTGCCCACGACATACTCATTTGTGATATTAGCTAATTAGATGTTGTGCAAGGTACTGCTAGTAAATTTGCTAAAAGAGTTTGCACGCTCATTCAAAAGCCGATGGTAGAACAGGGAGCGGCGGAATTTACTACATGTGTTGATGTGATAGCTCCAAGGGAGCCATCAGGATATGTATGATACAATCGCCTACTGACGCTTATAGCAAGACAGCATCTGCAAAACACAGGAACCATAGTTCATCGGTTTGTTACGGTACATTTTTTGTGCATCATTCAACTTGGTAGCCATACTGATGGCACTTGCTTCCTTATTTCCATATCTCTCCAAATCTATTGTTAATACCCACCCTTCTGACTAAACTTAAGGCTGCCGTTTATACTAAAATCTAGACGCTATCTAACCACTGACCGTCGTATTGGTTACTTATAATTTTACGTACGGTTTGCCTTAACTAGAGGAATACGGCTCTTATTCTTGCATGCAATCCAAACTCATGCAGTAACGTAGGGTTATGATTCATGGGGTTTATGGTTTCTCCATCCAGTTTGTGGTAGTCCATACACAAGTGTGAACAAATGCCCGTTCGCAACACTGCAATACTGTAACACGAACCGGGGACCTTTGGTATGTCAACTGATATCATACGTTGAATGCCTAAGTGGAAGCCATCTAGAAACACTTATTAGAACCACACTCCAGCCTGTCAGGCTGATGGCATTTTCACTCGCGTACCACCATTATCTGCTGGCTCGATGTCTAAATGGGACTCGGCTAAAATACAAATCCCGCTAACATCTGTTCGTGTCTCGGTACATTCCCATTTGACAAATGCATTTTGTTACATTTCTTCCCGCGTGACACCGTGACTTATTGCCGGCTACAATATGAGGTCAATGTATCCCATCTCAAGTGTCTCTATACGCCCCCTTGTACTGCTGCCGCCTCCAGGTACAAGCACTGAGATTCAAACAAGTCATGAAGGTTGATGCCCGGAACAGCGGCAATACGTTGTGACATCCAACCCGAAATGCTTGAGCATAGGTAGTATTCTAGACACTGATGATGAATCGGTCGACATATGCTAACGGTCAGAACAAATGACCAGGGGAAATAAATACTAACACATGACGGACTGCCTGGTGGTTCTACATCCCTGTTGATTCTCGCTCACCTTGGACAACAGCCGATCAGAACCGGCTCTGGTTTTACCATACGACACTGATAGCCTGCACTGAACATAAGCGCACCATTTCCCTGCCAACTTGGAAGGTTACTTACGCCACCTCCGTCATCTTTTTGGCATCCTTATTCTATATACCGCATGTAAGTAGCGCTTGGGTGCAGTTGTATTCAAGAAGGATTGACTACTGACTTTGTGCAATGTGGTATCCTTATTGCGCCTCTTCATAACGAATGCCCTACACCTAGCCTACCTTTTTGAGCTCATTTAACTCGGTTGTATTTCGCAATGCGTTCACGTGTTGCTCAGTACAATGTCGTACTCATCATGCTGCGGAACGGGCTACGGTCCAGCCACCGTCAAGTGTAAATCTGGTGTGCATGATTTTCCCATTAGGGGGAATGATTCCGTTCTGCTTGTTGGCTGCGTTGATGAAACGTGGCTCCGATGCACATGCCGCCCGGTGTTATTCTTTTGGCTTCACACCGGATTTGAGGTGTGTGAGTGGAACTGTGGGTGGTGCAGCGCAAGCCACCCATGGCCCTCTGTATTCGCAGACGTCCTGTGACTCTCTCCATGGAGGTCACAATGACATGCAAAGCCGGATACGGAAGCCGTATATCGTAAATGGTTGGTGTCATCGGTTTGCGGAGTTGCCTCTTCCTGTGGCCAGCGACAGGACGCCTGCGCCTACAGAGGTTCCATGGGTGGCTTCCGCTTCACCACCAACATCTCCAACTAAACTCCCCTTATCCAGTGTAAACCCGAAGGCATGTGTATTAGAGCCACGTTTCATCGAGGGAGCAGGCCCACACTTCTTCACAGCCAAACACAAACAAGTAGTATTTGGGAATCAAGCGCCCACACAAAGCGGTGGCTGGACCGTAGTCCGCTCCACACTGAGTACATAAAATCACTGTGATCCTAACACGGCCACAAGAACCGTGCACCCCGTCTTCTCCAGCAACGACAAACTGTCTCTTATAGCCAGTATGGACTAGGTAGTGGGTAATAGACAGGTAGGCACCTTGTCAACCCGCACATAAATCGCAGCCACACCGGGGATATCAAGCAACAGCTCATCACGAGCGAAAAAAACAAAAAGGATAAACCTAATAATGCACAATGGTGCGTGGGTATAGGAATTAAGTTGTTAACAAATGATCCGAGATATGTTTAGGGGTACAGAAAGTTTGTTTTACGGAAAGGATACAAACAAGAAAATGTTATCAAAATTAACTACATTTGGATTAGAAAGCTGTGCAAGTTTATAGAACAGCTTACATGTGGACTCTTATTAGAGAAAGAAAAGCATTAGGACAAAATTGATAACCCAGCACTTGAAATAAATAGGCTTAGCATGCAAGCACGCGGCTGGTAAATGAAATGCAGCGTACCTACAAACGCTTCGCTGGTTATGCCTACGTTCTCTGCAGGACCCGTCGTCGCTTCGGTAGTGGTCCCGAGTGGCCTCGCTCATGGCTCACTAAGCCTGCTTGACTCACGCACTCGCGACCGCATGTGCTACAGCACCATGCGCTCGATGACGATGGAGAATAACCCATCGGTGCTTGCCGCTGCCGCACTTGCCACTTCTTCTTTGCAAGTATGAGGTCTTCCTCCCGCACTTCAGCAACTGCCTTTGTGATTAGATCTCACCATGCACACCGATCAACCGCCTTCGATTCCCGTGAACTTCAACCTAGATTAGAACGTGAGAGGCTCAATTTGATCATGTCCTGGTAACGTAAATTTGGTTTCCCCACTGCCGCTTCCCTATAAACAGCTGCTCTTAAAAAAGTTGTTTCTGTATCCGCGTCGAATTCATACGGCTCGCAGACCAAGCCACCTCAGGTCTCTCAGCAAAAGTATGCAGTCCACTGCATACATTCCACTAGGGCGCGACACTTCCGTGTCAGCACCTCTGTCGCCCCTACCGATGCGCAAAATCAGTCGCAAACGATATATATATTGGTGCATTCAGACATGTATATATTAATTCATGTCATTTTAAACCACATACCTGAGGAAAATGAGACAAATGTTACCGCTATCAATTACCTTTACGTAATAGGTACAATTAATTTCTTTTTTGCCTCTAATGGTATTATTTCAACCAATCAACGCCCCTTGCTGGCAAGCCGCCAAAGTTTTTCGTATCACGCTACCTTCTTTTGGCAACCCTCCTTCTTTTTTCATTTCATACCCATATACTTTCTCATTTAAAGGCAAGTTTACCTTGTGTTCCGACTTCATATTTGCATTTTAGCGGATTTCAGAGCACCCCATCATTGCTGCCACTTAATTATTTAGTCAACTTCAACGCCTACACTCACTTTTTATTTAACGCAACCTTCCTCCCTTTCCAGGTCCTGGTTTCCATCACATTTCATTGTGCTTATTTAGGTTTTCTACATCCTCATTCCATATGATTGTCGCCCCAGAAAGTGCCTTTGAACAGTTGCTGACATTGTACCTGGCAACGGTAATTAATTTACCACGTACACCTGATTCATGCAATTAAAAGATACCGTTCCGTTTTCAAAATTAAATTATTTTGCACTAACAGTTTATCCACTTTTACCTTCCCATTACATTTATCCATGCAGATGTTCCAGTGAAACTCCGCAAGCGAATTCCTTCCCGCCAAAAAGTGGCCGCAGCCTTGTTGATGAGCAACAGCTCGCATTCAAAATTCTGCCACTGGCGGACTCCACAGTCCTGTCCGTGACAAATGCCTAGTACAGTCAGTGTAAACATGCTCAGGTACGTCTCGCTGTTGTATAGTCAGTTAAACGGTAAGTGCATGTAAGGAAAATGTTAATATACGTCGTAACGAAGAAATGGACGGTGTAAAGGTCTTTTTTATATAATGCTATGTGGCTTGTACATTTTAGTGTGCTTTGTCTCTTTCGCCATGTAGGATGATATGACTGCTTTTCATAACATGATAACTGGTGGTTATGATGCAGCTGAGGCGTTCCAACGCGAGGTAATACGGTTCCGACGCGAAAATGCATGCTTGTTTTATAGATGCACGGTGATTGCTGCAGTGAGTCATAAGCAAGGGATTGGAAACGATCTCCCTAATGGTATTCGTTATCGATTCTTTTAATATCGATGCGTGCACAGCAAGCGTAAGAATGTGAAAGAGAAACAGTAAGGTGCGTGATAATGTTTACTGCTGATAACTCCTCTCGTTACAAGTGCTGCAACTGCAAGGTTGGATTTTCCGTGCTACTTAAAGGCAGATATGAAATTGGCCGCGCCTACTTGACGCATTCGTTTGTGTTCCAGTTGAGGCCACTTTAGCTTTACCTGGTTAATCGGCGGCTTAATGCGGTAGAGGATGCTGCGGTATTAAAGTTGATGAAGTCCTTTCGTTAGCTAGGTTAAATCAGGAGTTTCGTGTCAATGGAATACACAACACAGATTTTAGCACTTACAGTGGAGATCAAATTGTGGCACCAATCATGTCGCTCGTCCAGATGGCTACGGACCTCAAAAATGAGGCTGCTTTGGAAGTCCTATCTAAAAGTACCCTGCTCAACGCCAATTTTCTGGTTCAGGTGTCCCTTCCAGTAAAGCGAATTGGAGCCAGGAAACCCTGTAAGCTCTCTGCTAAACAAGAAGTTGTAGTTGTCTCGGCACCGGAAACAAGCCAAGTGTCGTTACTTTTCAGGCCGTCTGACGTATGTGCGAAGGCGAAGATTACAACACACTACTTTTCAGTCGATGATGCCGGATCTCTCGGTTCTCACCGAGAAGGCATGTTTTGAAGGCTTGCTTGACTCTGCTCAAAGAAAAAATCGTCACGGGACCCTACCCCCGTTACCAAAATCCACCAAAGCTGCCATACAGCCATCCGCTAGAATCGATGACACGAACAAAGTAAGACACCGACAATGGAGTGAAAAGCATACGAGGCCATTGCTACCTCATCGGAAGGGCTAAAGCCAATCCCACAATCAATGGTGAAACCACCAGCTCCATGTACCGATAAAGTACCCTTGGGGTTAATAAACCGCGTGGTGGCGATGCTTTCACGGATAGTAGCATTATTCCGCAACGCGGCTGAATCTACTACTGTGCTTCCTGCTGATCGCATGTTAGACGACCTTCAACGGTTTAAACCGTGAGTAACAAAGCTTCAACCGCCTGGATTTCCAAGCGTTACCGTCAGGAAGCTGATTAGACTGGGGAACATCCCAGTAAACGTACCAAACCCTCGACCGTGGCTACTTCGTGTGGTACTACCTACCCCGGAAGAACGCAGCGCTCTCCTGCGGTTTGCGTTTAACCTAAAAGGTACAAATATAAGCGTTCAGCTGAACATTCTGCTGGCCGATATGCTGAGCTAAGGGAGACAATAAAGGACCTCAAAAGCAGGCGAGCGGCCGGTGAAAAAGGTCTCTGGTTAGTGGGTTTCCTGGTGGTCAGCCGGCCGTCATTTTCCACCCCAGTACTGCCAATCCAGGAAGCGCACAACCCAGGTCTGGACCTAACGAATACTTTCAGATAGTGCTAAGTAATGTGCGCAGCCTAAGGAATAAGGTATACTCGTTAGGTCTGCTTGTAGATAGGTCTCATCCCGATATACTCGCATTCACTGAAACGTGGCTGTCTCAGGACATCACGGATATTGAAGTACATCTGTCTGGCTACGCACTATTTATGTGCGATCGCTCCGCTGGTCTTCATGAATGGGCTGAGCTCTTTATGTGAGCTGTAAACTTGACGTTCTGAATACTTGCTTACTTTATTCGGCAGACAAAACTGTTGAAGCTCTATCGGCTGTTATTAGCACATCCTCGGCTCAGGTTACAGTTGTAATTGTGTATAGAAGCCCTGGGAGCGTATCCAAAGAGGTAGTTGACTTCATTCGCTCCCATTGCGCAAATAAGTGTTTGGTGATGAGCGACATTAATCTCCCAGAGGTTTGCTCGGCGAATCTTTCTTGCGGCTCAGCGTCAGGCACGTTCGGTGCTGGTTTGCTTGAACTTACGCTCCAAGGATCTTTGCAACAGTTCATTGACCTCCCCACTAGGTACATGGACGTCCAAGTACCGTCTATCTTAGACCTTGTATTTGCTAAGTCACTCGTTTTTGTTGGTGACAATACTTACGGACCTCCACTGGGTTCCAGTGAACATGTTTGTTTGCTCTTCAGTTGTACGTTGTCTAACCGCTAACAGGGTACTTTTGAGTCTCGCCCGAACTTATGACAGGCAGACTAGCGGTCAATGAGAGCCAAGGATTCGGGTTTTCATTATGAGATCTCAGACGATAATGCTGTCGAGCTTGCCTGGGATAATTTTAAATCCTACCTCACAGAGGTCTGTGCTCGCTTATCCGAGTCACAAGGAGAAAGGAGGCACGAGCACAGCCGCCCTGGATAGATCCCAATGGTAGGCATCTGCTCACAAAGGGGTGTAGATGTTGGCGGGCTTACCGAGATGCTCCGTCACACTATAATTATGACAGGCACCGTAAGGCTAGAACTAGGTGTAAGCAACGCCTAAGGGATGCTCGGCTCAATTTTGAGAGAGGGTTAACGGACGAAGCTTCAGAGAAGCCAAAAAGATTCTACGCTTATGTCAAAAGGCCCTGCGGTTCGAACATGTCAACTCCAGTAATGAGGCGTGATGACGGTACTCATGTGCATACGGACTATGACAAGGCCTGCGTACTTAGTGTGCACTATGCTGCAGCGTTTGTAAGGGAACCTCTTTGACAGGCATTGAGCTGGTTTGCAGGATCCCAGAGGGTTCAGGACTAGCTGAAGTTATTGCAGTGAAGATGGAAGTTCGCAGGTTGTTAGAAGAGCTGAACCCTTCTAAGGTCTCCGGGCCTGATTTAAGTCACCCGAAACTGCTACATGAGTTGGCTGCGGAACTAAGTGGACCGCTCGCTATGGTGTTTCAGAAATCGCTTGCCAGTTGTGCTTTGCCTTCCGAATGGAAGGAAGCTGTCATCTGTCCCATCTTCAAACATGGGGACAGGGGTCTGTCTGCAAATTACAGGCCGGTTAGCCTCACGTGTAAAATAGTCAAACTCCTCTAGAACCTGGTGACAGATTCATTAGAAAGTCATGTGAGTAGATTTAAGCTAATTATCAACGTAAAACACGGATTCCGGAAGGGTTTTACGTGTCTGACGAATCTACCGGTGGCTCGCGAAAGTTGGTCAAATGCAGTGGATAATGGCCACGCACTGGAAGTACGTTTCGTCGACTTTTCGTGGGCTTTTGACAAGATACCCAATTTGCGGCTCGCGCAAGAGCTTACCTCCTAGGGTGTATCTGGCCGCGCCCTTCATTGGTAGACTGCCTTCTTGGAGGGTAGAGGACAATGTGTACGGGTAGGCCGGGGCCTATCGTTTAGGCAGTCTGTCCTTAGTGGCGTGCCACAGGGCTTTGTCCAGGGACCGCTGTTGTTCTCTATCTATGTGAATGACCTACCAGCGGAGCTTGAGGTACCATCGCTGATATTTGCTGAATACCCGAAGCGGTGGAACATTGTCGATGTTCCCAGGGGTTCCATAGTTATTCAGCGAGCTTCGGATAAGCTTTGGGACCGGTGTACTTAATGGTTACTGCCCATAAATCAGACAAAGTGCTCCGTTCTTCGAAATGGAGGAGGTTGTCCTCCTACAAAGTACTTAGCCAGGGGAGTCCCCTATTATTCCAATCTCATTCGCACATGCACTTGAACTTGACATCCGGATTACCAGACGCGATTTATGTCATCTGAAGCAGGTGATTTAGGCGGAGCAACTTAGTGCGGTAAAACCTGTAATCCCATGGTTGGGAAACGAAGGCTATTGTACGGTTGTGAGAGAGCAGCTGTAGGTGCGATTACTGTTCTTCGTACTTGCGTGCATTCGGAGGTTGGATGCACGGTACGGCAATGTTAGGAGGGCAGATTCCATGCATCAGCTTAATTACGGCGGTTACACGCATGTTCTGAGCATGCATGGCTGAGCGTCCTAGCACTCAGGTAGCCACGGAGTGCTTGCGAAATACTGCAGCACGCGGCGATGGATTGGTGGTGTCTGCACTTGTAAGCAGCTGGACTGCATATGCCCGCGAACGGGTGCTGACGTATTTTCAGCGCACGACGATGATCGGGGTCGTGCCGGGTGGACGGTGCCGGGTGGTGCCGGAATCGGGCACGCCGTGTACCAAGTTTTCCTAGACGGAAACAGTAACAGTGACTGTTATTTTAAGAGTCATTGGCGTATGCATTGCGGTCACATATTACCCGGGGCGGCGGAGGAGAATCGGAATGCCGACGATATCCTTCGAGCATATACCCAGCGGTACAGTCTAAAACTGCCAAAACTTTGGACAGCTGTCAATCTGAAACGGTCTCGGCAGTTGGACATGCACACATTGTCATAGACAGGCGCATAAACTTAGATGATTACAAGAGGTGCGGGGGAAAATCGATGTGTACGTCCAAAGTCTCAGCTCAGACGGATAGCTGAAAGCGCTGGATATGTTACGTGATTTCGGAAATGTTATCTCCGCTATGTTGGAGCACAATATTTTCTGCGACGCGTCGGTGTTCAGATGGTATACTGCTGTGCACCGGAAACGTACCACTTTTATTGGGAATTCAGTGTGAGAATGAGGTGCAAATTATTGCTTCGGGCTCGGCTGAAATATCCGCAAAAGTTGAGGAGCTCGTAGTGATGGATGGCAGTCAGGGATCCATCCCAGGCCCGTCAACTTTCGCTACGGCGGTCTCTGAGGAGGATCTCGGGCATCGCAAACGTGCGCGCAAGGAAACTTTGATCCAACGTGTGGTGAAACCGCCTCCCTCTAACAGCGCAATGTGTCACATGCAAATGCGTCGGCTCCCAACGACTATGACCGCGAGATGCAGAACGCAGAGCAAATGTGCTGCACATAATAGTGCAAGTGGCCAGGTTCAAACAGCGGTTAATAAATTTTATCTGCAGGAGGAAGCTTTTAAAAAGCGCAGTAGCGATGTTTTTGGGTGACGTGTGATAGATGCGAAAGGTGGTTCCAGCAAATTTGCGCATCATACCATACTGAGGTGCAGCCTCCTGTGGGATCTATATCCTTGCGGTGTACTGATAAAGCCCGCGATGCAGGTCATCATAGTGTACAATTTTCATCCTTGGACACCGTACCTCCATGCCGCCAGTAAAGCGAGACATGAGTTATTTCGTCTTAGGAGGGCGCTGAGCAACACTGAGGCGGATGCATTCTTCCCGTTATATGAAGCAGCGGTTACGCCACATCTGGAGTGTTGTGTTCAGGCCTCGTCACCATACCTCCGGAGTGACATCATGTGTGTCGAAAAGATTCAGAAACTTGCGCCCACGATGATCGAACGCCAACGATGGAAGTCGTATGAAGATCATCTACGTAGGAGGACGTCAGGAACGGTAAATGGAAAACTGCAATCGCTTTCTCTAGCCTTCTCACCTATGGCGGCGGCGCCACATCACTGTCACATGTAGGGTTACAAAGCACAAGTCGGGCTCACTGCCGCGAATTAATTGCATCTGCCTGCCGTTAGCAGTACGTTTCAGGAAGCTCACCCCGTCACTTACGTTATACCATCCAGGTAAGTCAATACTACGCCACCCCTTAAGGCGGATTTCATACCTCATCCAGTTTATATACCTCCCACGTGTCCGCTGGTATCCGTGATGTCACCTTCCTCTTGTAAAGCATGTCATGGTATCCATATGCCTGTATTCTCGATCTACGAGACCGTCTCAGCAAAGTCATCACGTGTGCACTGTTGCCAGTCATCAACATCAATCTGCCATTACACTTAATGCGTCTTTCCATTGCAGGTACCTGTTGAGGCAGTTCCACAGCCATGTTCCCCACTTGTTTCCATGATCCTCAAACTATTTCTCAGTGTTCGCGAATCGTGGGTATTGAGCCATGAAGATGCTCACCCACGAGGTCGGGAATATTTGTGAATGGTTTAAACGTCATATGTCTGCAGTTTGTCTTTTCCATTCGTGCCGCAGTGGATACATCGAGGTCAACGAAACTGCTTGCAATACCACAGGTTAGTAATATATTGTGAACGTGGCGTTCCTACCTGTGGCGTGCTTACGTTCCATCAACCACCATTACCGTTTATCTCCGTAACACTATGACAAGTGTAACTTTACTTCCACCGACTAATTTCCGCGTACTCATCTCTCTGCATAGTATGTCCCCTGCCGTTCACTAATGATGCTTGTGGTCGGCAACAGCAACTATAATCACAAGGACGGGGTAATGCAGTCCAATGCACTGCTGACTTTTCACCTGATGGGGAGATTGCTTGTTTCATCTCAATCAATCACGATGCATGGTACCGGGGATCCAAGTACACGTCTTTGTAAGGTATTCAGGGAAGAGGCGCCCGGTGTTCACCCAGGTGCCGTAACGCTTCCTCAAGTTCGACAAGTACCAGCAAGCGCGATAGCCCACGGTTGATGGTGGCTGATGCACTGCCTACACCTATTACCTGTGGTTGCAAATCTTAGGATTGCGGCTGGCCAAGAATCACCGGGGTGATTCTTGCCCAGTTGCACACTTAACGATGCCGGAGCCTCCCCACACGTACAGCAGCGGCCATGTGATTATTCAGTGACACCTAATCACAGGTACCTTTGGTTTGCTATCATAACTTGTTTCTCAGAGCCGCATTGGTATGCGCAGTGACACCCAATAGCAGAGGTTACTCACCTCTTGTGCACACAATGACGATCATATATCACTATTGCTTTTAACATGCCATTCCCGGAGCATTGCATCTGTTAACTCCATGGGGGGCATTACTTTCCATACCACACCACCTGCCACCACCTATAGCTCAGGATCATACTTTAGCCGACTTACATGTATGTCTCAATGGACGGTCATACGTTCAATAACCTACCGTAAGGGTAATCCTTCCTTACAGTCGTAGGTGACATCTACTAAAGTAGTGCACTACCGCTGTCCTTCTTCCATTACATCCATCTTCCACCACCTTCGCAGTGTTACTTAACATGAGAGGATAACAAATCTCTAGCCACTTATGCGTAGTGTATAAAGCGGCGTGGGTGTGTAGATAGATATCATCCTGACTCCAGTACTGAGACATCATGGGTAAGGTAATTGCGTTTCTCCTGTGTAGCCTTGTTGCCTTTGTATCATCCTTACCTAAATTATAAATAAGTAAATAAATAAATAAATAGTTTATTCTCGTCATTGCGAGGCACACCATCAAGGGCGTGATCATGGCAATACAGACAGGTATGATCGGTAATTGCACCAATTAGTACATTTTGACAATAGCATAGGAATTTATGTGTGTGTTGAAATGTAAAAGTATTTTTAACTGTGTATTTGGAAGGGGCCATGTTGTGTGAGTAGGTAAATGTGACTCAATGTTTGTTTTTGTTCATTGTGCTCGCCATCAAAGGGGGGAGTCAATGGAACGCTTTGAAGCGGATGACGTTCGTGATGTGTGAATGATCCTCAGGAAAAGGGAAGAGGCAGTGACTTTATTTGGTGGCGAGTCACATCCGCCACGTCACAGTGTTGTTAAACGGATATCTGTGGTTTTTTATAGGGAGAACGCTTGCCAGGCGAACTCCCACCACATCCTGGAACACTGCCGCCGAACGATTTGCTGGAACGGGATTTACCCGAACCACCCAGCTGGCACCACGGGGAGGTTGTTCGGCTAGCCAGCCAAGCTAGCCAGCCTTGCTAACCAACTGACATCATACGCTAAATTGGCGAACAATTATGCCACTGTCTGTATGCATTACTGAATTCATTTTATTTCATGTACGTTCTAATGATTACCTGTGACCTGATATCACCTATGTAGCTGCGCTGGATGTGCATGTTGATAAGGAGCCTACTTGGTTATTACCCACCACCTCGTCCACACTGGTTCCATGAGGCAGTTGGTCGTTGCTGGACGTGACGGGGTACACGGTCCTTGTGGCCGTGTTAGGCTCGAACAGCGGTTCCGTGCAATCAGTGTGCAGCACACTACTATCCAGCCACCGCCTTGTGTGCGCTTGATTCCAAAAATACAGCGTGTTTGTGTTTGCTTGTGAAGGAGTATGCGCCGGCTACTTTGAGGAAACCTGCCTTCCATCCACATGCCTCCCGGTCTGAGTTCTTTCCCTTTACGCTGCATATGGGTGTGTGGATGGAACTGTGGGTGGTACAGCAGAACCCCCCCATGGTCCCTCTATAAGCGCACGTACCCGGTGGCTAGTCCCACCTAACACACCTAAGTTGTTCTATGCATATGTATACGTGTACATATATATATGCAAGAAATAAATCTGTACATATAGGTATTCACATATATATATTTACATATGTATATATATCTACATCTTTAGCAATATGCGTATGCACATACAAACAAATATATATTCAGATATATTTATCCACATCTACATACGTAGCATATAAAGTGGGACATATATATATGTATGGCTGGGGGCATCCGGTTTCCGATTTGCCTGTCACTGTGGCAAGGCGCAGGACGCCTGCGCCTAAAGAGAGACCATGAATGGCTTGCGCTGCCACACCCACAGCTCCATCCACAAATCCCATATCCAGCGTAAACCCGAAGGAATAAGACCGGGAGGCAAACGGATGGGAGCGACGTTTCATCAACGGAGCCGGCCCATACTCTTACACAGGCAAACACAAGCACGCTGTGTTTGGGGAAGCAAGTGCACACAAGGCGGTGGATGGGCCGTAGTCCGCTCCACACTGAGTGCATGGAACCACACTTCGAGCCTAGCACGACCACAAGGACCGTGCACCCCGTCCCCTCCAGCAACGACCAACTGTCTCCTGGAGCCAGTATGGGCGAGGGAGTGGGTAATAGACAGGTAGGCACCTTGTCAACATGCACATCAAGTGCAGCCACACCGGGGAAATGAAGCGATAGCCAATCACTGGTGAGAAGGATAACAAACATATTTAAGCGTGTATTGCATAAGGAAACGGTGACCTAAATCCTATTGAGCATTAGAAATAAGTTGTTCACCAACTAATAGGAGATAACTTCATGAGGTCAGAAAGTATATTTTAAGGGAATGCCACAAACACGGAACTGTTATGGAAATAGACTACAATTGGCTTAAGCGAGGTGCGCAGGTGTATAGAAAAAAGTATACGTAGGCAATTATATGGGAAAGAAAAGCACAAGTAGGAAATTGAAAACCTACCATCTGAAATAAATAGACTTGGCATGCAAACACACGGTAAGTAAATCGAATGCAGGATACCAACAAACACCGCGCTGGTTCCGCTTTCGTTCTCTGCAGGACCCGGATATATATATATATATATACACTTATGTACACTTTTCAGACAGAACCACACACGTCCTGGATTCCACATGCGCTACTACTTCACTACACACTGAATGCCATTTGTTATGTCTGTTAGTGGATGGGAATATTTACAAGTGCGAACGCTGTGCTCGTATGATCAGCTTCTTGCTAATTGCTACGCAAATAGATATATATATATCGTTTACATATGTGCCTTGGCATCTGAGCACATACCAACTTATTCTTATGTGCATAGAGATTCGCAAACACGTAAACCTAGCAAAACAACTTTCACAATTGTAAATATTCTTCTTCACTGACACAAACAACCGACCCTATTCAGTGCATGCTCATTTCAGTTTACGCATTTATTGTCACAACAATACAGTAATAGAAGATGTCAGTCAGCCATTATTCCTTAGCAAGTTTGAGCATGTTTTTCTGGATGTTAGCAACCAAACACTTAGTGATGCCTTTGTCATGACAGTAATTCCTTTCTTATTTCTGTAGATTCACAACATTACCTTTACTTCCAGGTTAGCTTCAAAGCACAATCCGTAAGCTTCACACATATTATTTACGCATCTCCGTTCATTAGGATTACCCATAATAAATGGGTTGCCTTAAAATGTTGCATTTCATGTCGTCCATGTACATCATTAGTGCAATTAACATTCCTTGTGGATTTCTCATCCTTTCACCTGCTGCAATGTAAAAAGTGATTTCCGTTTATAATACACGGACAGTTTCTGTATCAATAAATGCAACATTTCAAAGCATTTCCCACTCAAACATACCGCTACATTTGTTAAACGCATTTTTAGTGCCGGACCGGGATTCTAACCAAAGTATTATGTGCATAATTTGGTGAGGGTGGCATGGTACGCCGTGATAAAAGTGGACTATGCCGCTTATTGACGTTGTATGGTGTATAATGAACAGTTTCATGAGGATTTAAAGTACTTGGTAATATAAAAGTTTGTTGATTTGAACACGGTTGATTTTGTTCAAGTAGATAACGAAGTGTAGTTTTGAACCGTGGCGCATCATTGGGAGCTGTCATCATGGAGGACGATCTTCCTACGTTTAATTGTTTGATGAGATTGTATTCGCGAAAATTTGCGGACATAGAACAGGAAGTGAAGAAATTTCAGCAGGCTACTGCGACTGCGTTTTATAAGCGGTCAGTGGTTATTCGAACTCGGTCCAAACGCAAGACGGGGGATGATTTGCAAGAAGGGTATCCATACCAATAGTTGCATTACCACTGTGTGCATGGTAATCGGCGGAACGTTCGTGGTAAACGGTAAGTGTGGTATTGGTAATGCTCTAAAATAACAAAATAGTTATAGAATGCTGGGCCGCAAAGCAAGGTTTCCATAGTACTGAGGGGTTAGGGTTCCTGGCTCTCACCCGGGCGGCCTGGATTCGACTCCTGGCGCGGGAGTACTTTTCGTCCCTGAAGACGCCCTAGAGGATGGTAGCTACAGCTTGTGTGTCGTCGCCGTTGCCTCCGCGCGAGCTGAGCAGGTTTGTGTAATAGGTGAAACGAGTCCAGCCTATATATTACATTTTCACCCCGGGAGGAAGGCAGTGCCCTCCTGCGGTTTGCGTTTAAGCTAAAAGGTACAAATACTAGTGTTCAGCCGGACTTTCCGCTGGCCGATAGGCTGAAGCTAAGGGAGACGATAAAGGACCTCAAAAGTAGGCGAGCGGCCGGTGAACAGGATCTTCGATTAGTGGGTTTTCGGTGGACAGCCGGTGGTCTTTTTCCGCCCTACCATTGCCAATTCTGGTAGCGCACGACCCAGGTCTGGATCTAACGAATATCTTCAGATAGTGTTAAGTACTGTGCACAGCCTAAGGAATAAGAGGTGCGAGATAGGTCTGCTTGTAGATGGGTCTCATCCCGATATACTCGCATTCGCTGAAACGTGGCTGTCCCTGGACATCACGGATGATGAAGTACATCTATCTGGCTACGCACTATTTAGGTGCGAGCACTCCGCTGGCCGGCAGAGCGGGGCGTTGCTCTTTATGTGAGCTGTAAACTTGACGTTTTGAAGACTTGCCTATTTCAGTCGGCAAACAAAACTGTTGAAGCGCGGTCGGCTGTTACTAGCACATCCTCGGCTCAGGTTACAGTTGTAATTGTGTATAGAAGCCCTGGGAGCGTATCCAAAGAGGTACTTGACTTCATTCGCTCCCATTCCGCAAATAAGTGTTTGGTGATGGGCGACATTAATCTCCCAGAGATTTGCTGGAGAGATCTTTCTAGCAGCTCAGCGTCAGGCACGTTCGGTGCTGATCTGCTTGCGGTTACGCTCCAAGTATCCTTGCACCAGTTCATGGACCTCCTCACTAGGTACATGGACGTCCAAGTACCGTCTATCTTAGACCTTGTATTTGCTAAGTCATTCGCTTTTGTTGGTGACAATACTTACGGACCTCCACTGGGTTCCAGTGATCATGTTTGTTTGCTCTTCAGTTGTACTCTGTCTAGACGCTACGAGAGTATGGTTGAGTCTCGCCCGAACATATAAATATTATATATAAATAAATAAATAGGTATATTTCTAGACCGGCTAGAGGCTGCACCCGTAAGGGTTCAGATCAAGTTTACATTAATCCGATGCTCTTGCATGGAAGTAGGCAAAATGAAAGTATATGTTCCTCGTTGGCAACTACAAATGAAAAAGGATTGTTTGATGTACAGCTGCTGGTTCGTATGCGCTCACCTTGAAAATTTTCTGGTTCCTTCTGGCGATATGCAGCTCCATGTCCATTTGTTGTGAAACCTGCCGAGAGGTGTAGTTGTACCTTTTTCCTTTTGAACAGGATCCAATTCAGCACAAGTTCACTTTAAATTCATTGGATATTGGTTGGCCCGCTCAGTCGTCCCAATTGTTGGTTCGCACATGGAAGAAATGAGAGTGGCGGAATTATATGGGATGCGAAAGTTAAAAGATAATTTCAATAAATGCGGAAGAAAATAAAATGGATTTGTTAAGATACAAAGTAAGGCGGCGTGCTTCACTAGAAAAAGTTCAAATTAATAAAAAATGCAGCAAAGCTTTTCTTGCACGGATATTGCTTTCTGGCGCGAAATTTCAACCAGAGAAATCGCAAAATAAAAGAGAAAACTTTTCTAAGGCTAGGATACTGCGTAAAGTAACACAAAACATACCGGTCTGGACAGGTTTTAAACGCTATATCCGCTAAAAGTAAAAACAATGCAAAACGTGCAGTAGTTTGCGAGTTATTTGAATTTAAATGATGGTCTACGAATAGGGCCATTATCATTTTTCGCTAAAAGTGGCTTTCTGTTTGCAAGCAGATAGCAGAACAAAGAAAAGAAAATGTAAAAAGTAGCGAAGCAGCATATGTTCTTAATAGGAATAGTTATCCAGCGATGCTAAAATTAGCCAGCAATATCCTGCGACAACTCGGGACTGCGTAGCAGGCCGAAAAGTACACCTGCAGGCATACATTGCACGCAGATCATCAATTAATGAGAGCCAAGGCTTCTGGTTTCTTTTGTGAAAGCTCAAACGACGACATTGCCGAGGTTGCCTGGGATAAATTTAAGTCCTACCTCACAGAGGTCTCTGCTACTTCATCCCAGTCACAAGGAGAAAGGAGGTACGAACGCAGCCGCCCTGGATAGATCCCACTGTCAGGCATCTGCTCACAAACTAGTCTAGATATTAGCGGACGTACCGAGATGATCCGTCCATCGATACGTATGACAGGTACCGTAAGGCTAGAAATAAGTATAAGCAACACCTAAGGGATGCTCGGCTTAATTTCGAGGAAGGGTTAGCGGACAAAGGTTCAGAGAATACAAAAAGATTCTTCGCTTATGTCAAAAGGCCCTGCGGTACGAACCCGTCAATTCCACTATTGATGCGTCATGACGGTACTCACGCGCTTATGGACTATGACAAGGCCTGCGTATTCAGTAGACAATATGCGGCAGCGTTTGTAAAGGAAACCTAATGGACAGGCGTTGAGCTGGTTTGCAGGACCCAGGAGGGTTTAGAACTATCTGAAGTTATTGTAGCGGGGACGGAAATTCGTAGGCTGTTAGAAGGGCTGAACCCTTCTAAGGTCTCCGGGCCCGATTTAATTCACCCGAAACTGTTACATGCGTTGGCTGCGGAACTAAGTGGACCCTTCGCTATGGTGTTTCAGAAATCGCTTGCCAGTTGTGCCTTGCCTTCCGAATGAAAGGAAGCTGTCATCTGTCCCTCCTTCAAACATGGGGACAGGGGTCTGCCTGCAACGTACAGGCCAGTTAATCTGACGAGTGTAGTAGTTAAACTCCTCGAGAAACTGGTGAGAGATTCATTGGAGAGTCACCTGAGTAGATTTAATCTACTTAGCAATGTACAACACGGATTCCGGTAGGGATTTTCGTGTCTGACGAATCTGTTGGTGGCTAGCGAAAGCTGGGCGGATGCGGTGGATAACGGCCACGCGCTGGACAAGCTTTTCGTCGACGTATCGAAGGCAGTTGACAAGGTACCCCATTCGAGACTCGCGCAAAAGGTTACTTCCTGCGGGGTATCTGGATGCACCCTTCATTGGGTGACTGCCTTCTTGGAGGATAGAGAACAGTGTGTACGGGTAGGCCGGGGCCTATCGTTTGGGCAGTCTGTGTTCAGTGGCGTGCCGCATGGCTCGGTTCTTGGACCGCTGTTGTTCTCTAGCTATGTGAATGACCTACCCGCGGAGCTTTAGGTACCATTGCTGCTATTTGCTGATGACCTGAAGTTGTGGAACATTGTCGATGTTCCTGGGGGTTCCGAAGCTATTCAGCGAGCATTGGATAAGCTTTGGGACTGGTCTACTTTATCGTTACTGCCCATAAATCAGGCAAAGTGCTCCGTTCTACGAATTGGAGGAGGTTTTCCTCCCACGAAGTACGTGGTCGGTGGGGTCGAACTCCCCCGTGTATCCAGCCAGGTTGACCTAGGCGCCCTACACTCTTCGGCTCTACACGCCGGCGACAACTGGAAGAAGGCCGCATGCAGAGGTTTCCGCATGTTGTGGTTAGTACGACGTTCTTTAGGAGTCTTGACGGGCGGCATCTTTACGAGACTGTTCTCGGAGTTCGTACGGCCTCAGCTGGAATACTGCGTCCAGGCTTGTCCTCCCTGCCTCAACAGGGACAAAATGGAGCTAGAGAGGGGTTTACGAGTGGGTACTAGGTTAGTCGATGGATTACGGGGACAGACGTACCCCGAGCGTCTACTTAGTTTGGGAATGCATTCGATGCACTACCGAAGGCTTAGAGGAGACCTACTCCTAACCTACCGTATCTCGACTCGGAAGGTTGGTCCAGATTTATCTTGGCTATTCAGTCCCGCTAGATTGTCTGTCCTACGCGGTCATTCCTTGAAGCTGAACAAACCGCGGTCGGATCGGCTTAGGACGGAAATCCGACCGTCATGCCGAGTTATCGACCGCCGGAACATGCTTCCCGAAAGTGTTATCAGGGAATCTACGGTTGAGGGTTTAGAACGGCAACTTGACGCTCTTGGGTGGCAACACGAAACCTTTCCATTTTCCTGATAAACTCGCATCTTCGTACTTTCTTTTCTCTACTTTTCTTCACGTATTGGTATTATTTTCTTATTTAAGTGCACTTCCCTATTCTGTACCTTCGATTTCTCTTTCTACCCTTTGCTTACCTCACGTGACTGCCACAGCAGGGACTGCTGGGGCCGGAAGCGTGGGCATTAACTGGTTGGACAAGGTGCGATACGGTTGTTTCCGTTTTAGATCCATCGATAACTGAGCACTTCATCAATTCCTGGCTCAACCATCCTCTCAAGATGGATTCGGGATTCACCTACCTTTCCAGTCCCATCTAAACTGAACTGAACTGAGGGTGATTATTACGACCGTGGTGAATTGAAGCTGCCGCATAACCATGATTTCCGGTTAGGTACTCCGTGGCTATATCCGCAGAAGCAGCCCCTGACGGAGCCTGAGGAGCAAGCGGTTGTGAGCCTTGTGTCAGTGTTTAGAAGCAATCGTGAGATTCGTCAGTACATGAACCGGAAGCATGGGCGAGTGTTGACAATAGACGACATAAAGACGGTGACAAGGCGTCACCGTAAGCAGCAGGCGGGGGAGGTGTGCGAGAAGAGGGATTTGCTAAAGAAGAATGGCACATGTCGGGTAGTGAGGGAAGGAACCATAGATAAAGATGTATATTTCGTGCCGTCTTGCATGGAATCCATAGCTGCCCGGTACTGTGAGGTGTTGTTGGCGGATGCAACGCACCGGTTGAACTATGGCGGCTATATACTGAGGCACTGTATGTTAATAGATGTAACGGGACTTGCGTATTCCTTTTTACCCGTTTTTGCCAAATGAGACGGCGTATAGCTACAGACTGGCTGCGGAATCTATGTAAGCGATGTTGCCTTGCACATCGTCAGTGCAGACTCTGGTTATGGGCAACTGCATGGCACAAGTTGGCGCGCTGACGTCGGCGTATCCGAACACGGCTGTGGTATTTTGCCGTTTTCACTTCATGAGGGATATGTACCGACGGTGTGCAAAACTTCCTGGTTTAAATCCCGGTGTGCGGAACCTCCTCTGGAAATGGCTGATGTTGTTGTTTTACACCCGTAATGCTGGACATTTCAGCGGGACTCTGCGAGCGCTTGCAGGCAAGAGTGCGTAGTTGTACCGTTACGTCCGGCGTACATGGCTTCCATGGACATCCTTATGGGCGGCTCATCGTCAGCGCGCAGTATGCTTGTTTGGTTGCGCAACGACGAACAGAGTGGAGAATGAAAATAAACATCTGAAGAAACAGTTGATAGAGCAATCTTCCCTACAATCGTTATTCACTTTGATTATTGAGAGAGTTGCTTCTTGGATGCAAGACCGGCATATGGCGATGGTGAGACAAAGTGCGACGCCATAAGTTCCACCGGTGGAGCTGTTGCTTGCAACCCCCATGTTGACTCGGTTTCTTCGATGCGCTCGTAAGTAGATGTCGAGGCACTGGAGAAATGCAGGGATAAGCTCCTTGCATGATGCGGGCAGGCACTGGTTGGTGGAATGCACCCGTGGTGCATTCGGTGTTTCCGGCCGTCTCCATGCTTGGTTCTCTTCTTACCTTTCCAGCCGAACGCAGTCAGTGCTGCTAGGCGATGTCTTTTCTATGAGGGCCTCCGTAACCAGCGGAGTGTTCTAAGGCAGCGTCCTAGGTCTTTTGCTGCTTTTAATCTACATCAATGATGTATTCCAGGTCTTCCAATATGGCACACCCTACCTCTTTGCTGACGATATAAAAGTGGTATTCTCATTTGATCCCAGCTGCCTACGCGATGGCCTCTCCAGC
>OX104071.1:32153072-32194660 GCA_944474145.2 Dicrocoelium dendriticum | reverse complement strand
TGAGCAGGTGCGTGTGTGCACCTTAGCCAAACTTTGAAACGCACCAACTTGAAACTGCTTATGAACCAAGTTGAAAATGCTTACGAACCAAGTTGAAAATGCTTATGAACCAATTTGCTTCCTCTATTAACTAACTTGACTCGGAAATGCTATAGATAACAGCGTTACCATGCGCGATCTCGGTGTGCCCTACTCAAGCTCACTAAATTTTGCGGAACAAGCGAGTTTAGCTCTGCGAAAGCCAGGTCTATCGTTGGCTATATACTGAAGTCAATGAGTCTGTTAGAGTCGCAACTCACGCTCTACAAGTTGTGCGCCCGACCTATTGTAGAGTACTGCTCCATAGTGGTTACTAATTCACGCAAATGTGATACGATGGTCATCGAGAAAGTGCAGCGTTCGTTCACTAAGCGTCTTCCAGGATCAACAACGCTCAGTTATCAAAGCCGCTGCAAGCAGCTTGGTCTTGATCTACTTTGGCTGTGGAGACTTAAAGCCAACCTAGTTTTTCTGTATAAGCTAATCAAAACATCGGACTCAAGTATTGAAAGATATTTTCAACCGCTGGGCGACACACGCTATCCTCTACGCAAAAAGCCATACTCATTCTCACTGCCCAAAACCCGCTGCTCCATATGCTTTAACTTCTTCCTCTATAGATATGCACATGTATGGAATAAGTTACCAGAAACCATCAGTGCATCTAATAGTATCCTGCAATTCTCCGCGGCCATAAATAGATTACTAAATGTCCCCACGGTAGCAGACATCTTGGGCATCTGCATCCCTGAGGACGAGCTATGGGAGAACGGCTCTGATCACATATGGAATTCCATACAAAGCGCTAGCTGTGTGGAATAATCTCAACGCGCCAAGTACTTGCTGCTCTACACACGCAGCACCAATAAGGTTCCTTACAAAATGACCCTGTCCTCTCCTTATTATGCACTTCGCTCTTAATTCCTCTTCTATCGGACGGTCACTTGTCCGTGCCCTGCTCTGCCCTAGTCTCATTTGACTGTCCTGCCTCTCTTTGACTTACTCCAGACTACAGTTACGATTTTGTAGACATCTGGTTATGCCCCCTCTTCACGAGAGCCTGCTGGCCCTGCTCATTCCTTTCTAACACAGCCACCTCTATCTCTAATCTGTTCTGTTCTGCTAACCCGCTCGTAATATTGTGACGGTACCGGTCATTGATCTGAAGACGGAACACTGTTCCCCTCCCTAGTTGCTCCCCTCACTCTATCAGGAACCCAGAGCCATGTGCTAACCTAGTTTCCTCTGTCCAGTCTCCTACTTTCTGACTTCCTACAGAGTACTGAGTCGTCAACGGTATAGGCTCCGCATAATAAAACCTTATTTCTCCCACCCATAGTGCTTATATCTAACTAACCAATTCAAACTCTTCTACATCTAACATGTCCATCTCTGCTGACGCTCTCTATTTTTCTTCCCAACTTCACTATTAAATCGCAATACTCCGGCTAATACAGCCTCGTGTATTTCGGCTCATGTTTTCTGACCTCTGACTATTGTGCTGTTACCGGCCAATATTAAGCTGATTAAATACACAGACCACATTACCTTACAGCGCCTTGTTGGCTTCGCTACGCCTAATCAGTAAATCTTTCCCCACTGACCCCGTTCTTCCCTAACTTCGCTGTCTTCATTCCCACTTCCATCGGATTGCATTTCTTTAACTGGACAGTCTGGTCTGTCCCTTACATTAAATTAATCGCATCTGACCAGTCGCTTGCTTTCTGACTGCATGCATACTACGGAGAACTAACTGATCCAGGCACTACATATCTAATCAACCGATTCCTTTAACCCAAGAAGCTACTGGGAGACAAAAATACTAGTGACCAAACTGCCTAATGGAAAGGTTACACATGACCACCGAAAGTTTCCGTAGCGCAATTTTCTATCGATCCTCTTAACCTCGGAGCTACTAGGCGACATTCCTCGTTTCCTCAGCCTGTAATCTCTCAGAATGTCTGTATCACTTACCTTCGCTGGTTGGTTGATGTATTCACAAACACTGTATGAATCCACCCGTGACCAAAGTGTCTAATGGAATGGCTACATCAGACCACTGAAAGTTTCTCGTAGCGCCATTTTCTGTTGATCCTCTTAACTTCAGCACTTCTATTTAGTAGCAACTGGTAATCGAGGGCTCTGTGCATCTCTACGCATATCCGGAGATTGCTAAGCGCCACCCTCTTTTATTCCCAACATTCATGCTTCGTGACTGTCTGCGTCACATCCATTGTTGTCGGCTGACTTATTCTGGGACACATAAGGTATCCACTAGCCACTAGAATGCTTCGCCCCAATGCAACTGCAAGTCGTGGATAAATAAATAAATGAATAAATACTTTATCCTCGACTATGCGAGGCACGCCCATGGAGGCATGATCAGATATGTACAACTGTACAAACATTTTATGGCAACTGTGACAGTAATAGTAGAAAATTGGTCGTATGTCCATGATAAAATAAATAAATAGATAGTTTATTCTCAGTTTCATAGAGACGCACCAACTTAGGCATGATCAAGGTTTAAAAACTGTTGTGTATCACGATGATACTCCGGGTACAATCGTGTGTAGTTGAAACGGTGCCAAGAAGAGTTGATATGTGAATCTAGTCGACTTGCCAGTATGTAGTTGTGGGCTGTGACTTTATTCAGTGGCGAGTCACATCCGCCACGTAGCAGTGCTGTTAAATAGACATCTGTGGCTTTTTATAGGGAGAACGCTTGCCAGGCGAAAACCCACCACGTCCTGCAACACTGCCTTAAAGCATTTTGAACATTAATGTTGAACTGGCAAAGCCGCTTGACGACTGGTTTCACCTTCGGTTTTCCGCGGGGTAATGGCTTCTAATTTCCTCTGTTAGTTTGACGGGTGTTTTGATCTGAGTCGCCATGATTTTTGGGGTCGGTGGAGGAGAGGGACATCGCGATTTTTCTTCTTGTTGTATGTCCAGGTGAGCAGAAGTTTCAATTTTTCTGCTGTCCAGATTTTTCAGATGTATAATGTATGGGAGTACGAGGATATGTCCAGTTCTCCATACTGGACAAGGGTTATGGTGATTGTAGGTCGGTCCTTGCGGAGTTTTACCATCCTCCATGTCAGTCCTTGTGGGTTGTTACGTCCGTCTTGGGTCAAAACTGTTCCTCACTCCAATCCCAGATCTCCAAGAAGTCCCGGACCTCAGAGAAAAGGGAAGGTGAGAGACAACCGAGAGAAGACCGCAAGAACAGGCGCGGAGTTGAATATTGTTAATGTCTTGTGTTATAACATTTGGGCTTGAGACAAAAGCATGTACACTGTGCAACAATAATTATGCTGAAAAAGTCTTTTGAGTATCCTATAGAATCATTAGCCTTATAGGTGGATTGCTATCGCCTGCGTAGGGACAAGAGCGTTGCACCAGTAAGTAAAGTACGAGGATCCGTTTGATATGAGTAGATAGTTGCGTGGGGATAGAGCAAAGAGAGTTAGAATGTCGGTAGTGATTGTCAGGTGCATGAACAGCACGTAGTTAGTGCATCAGTATCAGTTCTTCGCGTTACCTACGTCACCACTTTCCAGCTGCAGCTAGTCATTGCAGGTAGTATACATATTTGCGATAGGAGCCACCCCGTATCTCTCCAACTTACTCTCTTGAATTGTTAGCATCACACACCTTCACTGGTTTGTTGACTTCTTCTGTCAATGTAAGTATCCAATGGAAAAGCTAGAACGCTTAATAGAATTCCGTTGCTGCCCACTGGCTCTCTCTCTTAGCACAATTATCCTTCGTTCTTCTTATCTTCATTACGTTTACTGCAGAGACTCTTTGTAGGCTCCATATATCTTTGAGCTTATCTGAAGATACTAGGAGACATTCCTTGTTTCCACATCCTGTAATCTCTCAGCTTGTATGTATCAATTACCCTCGCTGGCGTGTTGATGTGTTCTGTGACACTGTAGGAATCCACTAGTGACCCAAGTGTCAATTGGAATGGCTACATCAGGCCATTGAAAGTATCTCGCAGCGCCATTTTCTGTTGATCCTCTTTACCGCAGCACTTCTGCTTAGTAGCAACTAGTGGTCGAGGGCTCCACGTATCTCTCCGCATATCCGGAGCTTGCTAAGTGCCACCCTCTTTCATCCCTAACCTTCATTCTTCTTGACTGTCTGCTCACATTCATTTGCAGTCCGTTGAATTATCCGGGACACTTAAGGTATCCACTAACCACTAGAAGGCTTCGCCCCAATGCCATTGCTAGTTGCGGATACTCTCTATCTCACCTTGTATCGTTATCAGTTCTTCGCGTTACCTACGTCACCACTTTCCAGCTGCAGCTAGTCATTGCAGGTAGCATACATATCTACGCTAGGAGCCACTCTGCATCACACCAAATTACTCTCTTGAATTGTTAGCATAACGTACCTTCACTGGTTTGTTGACTTCGTCTGTCACTGTAAGCATCTAATAAAAAACTAAGAGGCTCAATGGAATTCCGTTGCTGCCCACTGGTTCTCTCTCTTAGCACAATTATCCTTCGTTCTTCTTATCTTCATTACGTTTACTGCAGTGATTCATTGTAGGCTCCATAAATCTTTGCGCTTATCCAGAGCTACTAGAATACGTTCTTCGTTTCTTCATCCTGTAATCTCTCAGAATGTCTGTATCACTAACCTTCGCTGGCTTGTTGATGTGTTCTGTAACACTGTAGGAATCCACTTGTGACCAAAGTGTCTAATGGAATCGCTACTTCTGGCCACCGAATGTTTCTCGTAGTGCCAGTTTCTGTCGATCCTCTTCACCTCAGCACTTCTACTTAGTAGCAACTAGTGGTCGTAGGCTCTATGCATCTCTGCACATATCCGGAGCCAGCCAAGTGTAACCCTCTTGCATCCCCAACATTCACTCTTTGTGACTGTCTGCGTCACATTCATTTGCTGACCGTTGACTTATTCTGGGACACTTTAGGTATCCACTAGAAGCCTACACCCCAATGCAATTGCTAGTTGCGGATACTCTCTATCTCACCTTGTATCATTATCAGTTCTTCGTATTACTTATGTCACCACTTGTTAGCTGCAGCCAGTCATAGTAGTTAGCATACATATCTACGCTAGTAGCCACTCTGTATCCCTCCCACTTACTCTCTTGAATTGTTAGCATCACATACCTTTACTGGTTTGTTGACTTCTTCTGTCACTGTATTTAGTAAATAACTAGAAGGTTCAATGTAATTGAGATGCTGTCCGCCGGTTTTCTCAGCACAATTACCCTTCTTTCTTCTTATCTTCATTACGTGGCTGGCTGGCCGAACAACCTCCTCGTGGTGTCAGCTGTGTGGTTCGGGTTTAACCCGTTCCAGCCAATAGTTCGGCGGCAGGGTTCCAGGAGGTGGTGGGTTTCACCTGGCAAGCGTTCTCCCTATAAAAAGCCACAAATGTCTGCTTAACAACACTGTGACGTGGCGGTCGTGACTCGCCACAAAATAAAGTCACTGCCCCGTGGGTATCCGGATAATTCTCTCCAACCCACGGACGCCAATCTCCTATTCGCATATTGATGACAAAGTCAAACATTGAAGATTGGAGCAGCACAACTACAAGCACAAAATACACAGATACTTACACATACACACACAATGACATACATACATACCCCCTACAAATACACAAACTGCCATGGCAAACATATCGGAGTTTTGCACATCCTTGATCATGCATCGTTATGTTAAAATGATCATGCCTGTAAAGGCGTACCTCACCTTGTTGAGAATAAAAGATTTATTTATTTATTTGTTTACTGCAGAGATTCACTGTAGGCTCCACACATCTTTGAGCTTATCTGGAGCTACTAGGAGACATTCCTCGTTTCTCCATCCTGTAATCTCCCGGATTGTCTGTATCACTTACCTTCGCTGGCTTGTTGAGGTGTTCTGTGACACTGTAGCCATCCACTTGTAACCAAATAGCCTAATGGATTGGCTACATCAGGCCACCGAAATTTTCTCGCAGCTCCATGTTCTGTCGATCCTCTTAAACCTAAGCACTTCTGCTTAGCAGCAACTAGTGGTCGTAGGCTCCACGCATTTCTGGAGCTTGCTAAGAGCTGCTCTCTTCTATCTTGAACATACTTTGTGGCTGTCTGCGTCACATACATCCGCTTTTTGCTGATTTATTGTGGGTAATTGTAGGCATACACTAGCAAATAAAAGGCTTCATGCAAATTCCATTGCTGATCACTGATACTCACACCTACAGCGACCCTAACTGTTCCTCGTCTTACCTTTGGCTCCCATGTTTAGCAGCAGTCCTTCTTCATAAGCTACTATCATCTTTGCGCGTATACTGAGCTGCCAAGGTCCACACTTTATCCCTCAAAACTTTAATCCCTGGGACTGCGCGCATCACATACACTTGCTGTCTGTTGCCCTAATCAGGTGTCCACTAGCAATTATAAGGCCACACCTAAATGCCATTGCTCATCCGCGACACCTGTTTGGCCGTAGTACAGCTCTCTCACTGGATTCTCCCGGCTCAGGTCTCCTTAATTATACTCCATTAGCACCACCACATGATTTGATTAGCTGCACGTCGATGCATCGTAGTCTATTATGCTCTAACTATCTAACAACCTCTTTGTATGCTTGCGCTTTACTTGTCCGCTGTCATTCTATCACGAAACCTCTCTTACCTTTCTTCTGTCGTGCAAACATATCCAGGTATTCAGCGTAAGCCGCTCTTCTGCCTCACATTTCTAGACCTTTATCTACCCATTACTTGCTGTATTGTCTTAGGCATTTTTTTACCTGCAATACTCCAAGTCTCGGGCTAGAAGTCCATGGCTCTATCCAGCTTGGCACTATTACCCTAGCACTCTGGCTGCTGCGGTTAGGCCTCAGGTTCTGATATCCTCAGCAACCTTAATGTACGCATGTATTCTGGCTATTCGCGGTCCTTCCGTCAATTAGCCCTTCTTAGCTTTTTAATTCGGCACTCTCTCACCTGGTCAGTACAGAGACGCCCCTTAGCTTCTCATTTACAGGTGTTCATTCCTCAATTATTCGCTGCTATTTTTGCGAAACTTACCCATGTATGAGTCCAAAAGACTCACTGGCTTTCCCTGGGTCAGCATATTCTACGCTCCACAGCGAATCTTCCCACGCAACAGTTGCATCACAGCAAACAGATCCTGGGTTTTCTTTGCTTAACGGCGCAACGCTCTGCATCCAAGGTATATGGTAGCAACCAACCTATAGGGCTTTGCTTCCGATGAATATTCAAAAGACACTTTTAGCATAATCATTGTTACACATTGTACATCATATGTTTCCTCTAAATGTAAGACCATAGAACATAAATAATGCTTGTTCCCACGTCTGTTCTTTGCGGCCCTGTTTGGCTCTCACCTTTCCTTTCTCCGAGGTCTGGAACTTCTTGGGGCTCTGGGATCGGAACGTGAAAGAGCTTGTGCCTGGGACAGAACATAGAAACCCCCAAGGACCTACATAGAACACGGCTGTACAACAAGTGGATAAAAATGCACTCACTACCATGACCGTCGTCCAGTAATGGTAGCTGGACATGACGCCTTCATACTCCTGCGAAGTATACATAATCCTGTAAATTCTAGAAGCAAGAATCGGAAGGTTTGCTCACCTGGACACGAAGATGACTAAGGTCTAACCCTTCATAGGCCTCAGCCATTATGGCCGCCCCGAGCAAAAATAACCTGTTCAGCTAACAGAGGAAATTAGGAGGCAATTGACGACGGTTAACCGAGGGTTATATCAGTCGACGAGCTGCTCTGCCAGTTTTACATTAGTGTACGAACGGATTTCTGACAGTGTTTCAGGACGTGGTGGGTTTTCGCCTGGCAAGGGTTCTCCCTATAAAAAGCCACATATATCCGCTTAACAACACTGCGACGTGGCGGATGTGACTCGCCAGTGAATAAAGTCACTGCCCACAACTACATGCTGGTAAGCCGACCAGAATCTTAATGTAATATTTTCCCGACAAGTTTTCTCTACAAACGGAATGCCCAGCCTGTTTACACAACGCCCACTAGAACCCAACTTGTCGTCATGTTTTGACGAATTTATACCTCAAGATTAATTTTACAATTTCCAAAGCTTGGACGACTTTCGGCTTACTGCCGAGTACCTACATAGCAACGTGTTTGTTGCGAAACATAAATTGCTCGTAAACGTTGATCATGCCTGGTCAGGTGTGTCTCGGAAATTCAAGAATATACTATTTATTTATTTATTTATATAAGGCGGTGGATAACGTTGCGAATGTGAATTTCACCTACAATGACGAATGCCATGTGCGCACATGTGCCACGTCACCGCCATGAAGGGGGAGCCTATTGCCAGTATTGTAGGAGATTGTAGATGAAATGCTCCATGCAGTCGGCCGGTTAACTGCTCACCTGGGGCTGCAGGATTAACGGATGTGACCTACTTTGAAGCAGGAGATGTCCTTGAGCTACGCGCGGTGTTATTGTTGGTTGTTGTAAAATGATGCGGTGGCTTGCTACGAATACGTAGGAAGATCTGCTCCGTTATGTGTATTGCACCTATTGCCAAATGTTTTCAATATTACCATGTTCCTTAGTTTGAATGTGTTGTGTACGCTAAGTAGTATGATAAGTTATGGTCTAAGGTACGTAAATAAACGTCAAAAATAAGTGAACTCAAGACGTACGCATGAAGTAGGCTACAAGCAGCGGAGGTAACGCGATGGTGGTCTAAGTGGCTCAGACAAATAGGTGTATCATCGGATTGAAATACCTTGAGATGCGAACTTGTGGAAGAGGAACCATGGAAGCAAAGGAAAATGAAGGATCAGTGGAGGTGCTAAACCTCAGTCACTATAAGTAAATCGCGCAGCACCCGCTCAGAAACAGGGGACATAGGTCAGAGGAGGCTGGCTTATGGAGAAGGAAGAGGCTAATCCGGCCAGTAGATATGCGGGTAACTTTCGAGGAAGGAAACATGGCTTTGTGATGGATGTATTGCTGATGTAAGGTGCATGTTACCTAGGGAAACCCACCCCAATTTATCAACGGACTGAGCGTTACGAGAAAGTATTATGATAGAGCCTACACAGCACTAGAGCAACATGGTAAGCAGAGAATCACATGTCAGGGTTATGTCGGATCAAGAAAGGAATACGTCCTCAGATAAGTGAACTTACAGGATGGTATGCGTATGACGGTTGAAAAAGAACACCAAGCCAGGTTATAGGAGCAATATATACCCATGGATGTATGCTGTAAAGCATTCTTGTAAACCTCCGTTCTGCAAATAGCTTATAGGGACGTGGTGCGTTTGCAATACGTCCAACATGTGGTCCGCTATGGTCACAAGGCAGTCACTAAGCAGCTTACTTATGCCAGGCAAAATTAACCTGTTAAGGCGGTGCAGTTGATGGAGAACCGCCTCGCCCTGTACTCCCATGAGTTGTGGCCAGCCCAAGCCTGCAAAGTTCAAGGATTAAGGAAGGGGAACGAGTATCTACGGGTTAGGTGCTTAAGTCATTATTGATAGCATTATAAGGCGCTGGGGATGGGATTTCGCAAATGACGTTGGTGTGTATGGTCTGTTAAATCGCTGGGTTATCTGTTAACAGTCGAACTGTACCTATTCCGCTGTTAATCGGGAATCAGTCCAGTAGTGCCGCCTCCCTATTGCCACTCAGTGCCATACCTACACCAGCGAAACCCGCTGAGGGTGCTTCTGCATCTCCAGAAACACGCAGGTGATATCTCGCTTCGTGGTCAGTGGGGGATGTCAGTATAAGGAGAGTGCTGGGATCCTGCAATGGGGTTTCCGAAACACAGTAAACATCAATGTCTAGGGAATCTGGCGTGCGCGCTAGACCGGCTTGCTGTGCCTTCTGCATGAGTGTCCGGACGTTGAAGCACGCCAGACGGAACGAGGATCGGGGACGAAGGAGAGCCATAGGTTGAACTGCTTGATCGGCGGAGCAACCTGAATCGCAGCCATATGGCAAAAAACGGACGTCGTGGAAGTTCATCGGCTGGTATGCGCAACACGTGGCCTAAATATCGGAACGTCCTGCGTGAAATGACGGTGCTGTGTAACAGTGCCTATGAAGGTTCACAAATGCGCCAACCATGATAGCTCAGTGGATGACTGAGACACACAAACTATTGCAACACGGTATGGTCCAGCGTCATAGCGATGGATAGCAGCTTCATACTACACTACCGAGCGGGCTGTGGATATAACTGCGTTTCACAATGTGCGTTCAGTGTTGTATGATGTATTCGCGGTTACGTCAATCTTCTACGGTGAGGGGTGCACATCTACAGAGAGTACAGTGCGTGACCCAGTCGCTGTGGTAGAAATTTTCACCACCTCCTTCCCTGTAATTTTATTGCATGATGCGGAGGCCATTTGTAGCGGCGTTCACTCCGGAAAGAGCACCATGGTCCACACAGTCAGGAATTGTGGCAAACATTGTACCATCACACGGTGACGAAAGTACGGCAACGCACGGTACCAGCATGTCGGTTAAACGAAATAAGTACAAGTGGACATCCTGATGAATTATAATTTAGAGACAACAAACGGCTTACGTGATTAACATTCAGTTTGCAGCACCATGCCTCCGAACCGCCTACTAGCCGCCAGTCCGCCGCACAGGTGAATGTCCACATGACTGCAGTTTGAACAACCAGTGAGAAAGTCTTTATTTGTGATTACGATTCCTTTTCCAGAACTATGCCTAGCATCCGCGTCTTACCTGCCAGTCCACCGTCTACATGTACGTCCACTTGCGTCCAATTTGGAAACCGTGTCAGTACGTGGTAAGGTGATAAACACACACCTTTTAGCACTATGCCGCCGAACCGCCTGCTAGCCGCCAGTCCGCCGCCCATGTGAACGTCCACTTGACTCCACTTTGAACGCCGCGTCAGTACGTCATAATGTTATTACCATATAGTAATCAGTAACATGCGTCCCCTCCGCACCTTAGCTTCCAGTGCCCTGCTTTCACGATCGCCCAATAGAGTACCTCGTCCAACGTCTCGCCGGCATGTCAATCACCGTACCCCATCTGCTTAATCGTTGCGTCTTTAAGACTTCACGTTAGCTACCCTACTGCAACGATTACCTTCTCAGTCGCATGACGCTTGCCCTTGTTCCCGTGCTTTGTATCCGAACCCATTTGCAACACCACTGTAATGAATTTTCACAACTACCCCCAGGCACGTCCTCCTGCCCCCGGTGAGTCCGCAATAATAACCACGTCCGCTTTCCCATACCTTCGTGAACAACCCCACGGCCCTTTATAGGACCACCCTCTGTTCCATCCCCTTCTGGTGCCTCGTTACAAGCCCTTAGTGTCTAGCCATTGGCTTGCATGCAATGCACCACTTGGAGGGGTGGTTCAGTGGGTGGGTTCGTAATCGTCACCCAGATTCTCTTCCCTCGTATTACATTGCACCTTCCTTACCATATCACCTCGCTCTCCTGGCCGCGATGTACTAAGGGCTTTCAGTGCTGTTGGTACCTCATCATGTGCTTGTAACCATTCCCATCGACCGCTCTCTTTTAGATATTCATGCAGCATGTTGCCACATACGCAGCCTAACAGCCCACATTGGGGAAATATGCGTGTAACTTGATTACGTAAGTTTGCTTTCTGGGAAGCGCACACGTATTTCTTACCCATGTTCATTCGACACACCATTTACCATTCAGCGTTCCTCAGTGCTTGCGCTTTGTGGGTCAAGAGCGCGGAACCCGCTCCCCATAATGTCGCGAATATTTGGAATCGGTACATTCGTTTGCGTTGCATTTCATGTCATATTTCAGAGATTATGCAGCCAAAGGGATGTGAACAGTTCGCATTCCATGATCCACAACAGCAAGTTCCGGGTCACGCGCGTACACCTTGCATCCATATCATTTACAACCGACATTCCGTCCATGCTTCTTGAACCACCCCTTTAGCCCAAACTCAGTGGCTTCCATCGTAGGGATGATAACCTCCCATATCGCAGGTATATTCCCTTTGTCCATATTCATGGCGGAGGCATGCAGTATCTACGGTGCATACGTTGAGAGTTGCCATTCTTATAACGCCGGTGTAGGACCTACATACGCCCCCCAGCAAGGCATTTGGAAGCAACTGCCACTGCTTTCATCGTTGCTGTGTTGGTGCACCTGCCAAAGCACTTACATGGAAAAAGTAAGCAACGTTCATGGGGCCGTGCGACGTCATACGTACGCCTCATTACCGACCGTCAGGATGACAGCCGTGCGCCGTCAGGCTGGGCTCTATAAACGCCGGCCCACAACGTCTATGCAGCCAACCATATACCCTAACCTTGTACCTACGATGAAACAGATGATATGGGACAAACATAGGATAACCACCAATATGTACTCAAGGAATGTGCACCCAATATTTGAACCTTACCTAGTGGTAATATTGATGCCTGCTGCTTGGAACATACATGGTCAAAGTAACCACCGTTGATGGAGGCAGGTACAGGTACCGGCGCTATAAAAGCTTCTCCATTGCGCATACATAGGCTTTAGCTAGTGACGCCTAAATAGCCACCACTTATTTTGCAAGCATGCGTCCCCACTTATGCTATCTATAATGCTTCTCCGTGCAACAGTCATGCGGACGAGTTAACAAAGGGAGTATTCTTCAGTGCCCACAAGCATGCCACATCTGTGAAAATTATATACGCTTACTATGAATGGCCCGCATTACGTCGTCCTCAAATCTGTGGATGGGTCCGTAATCCTACATCAGATTCTCTACGCCTCTATTACACCTCCGGTTCAGAGGCATAGCCATTCTATGATGTGAACGAATAATGACATTCATTTTTAGCGTTGTCCCTCTGAGAGTTATGCGAATTCGAACATTCCAACTCAGACTACAGCACTGCCATTTCGTTATATTGCCTGTTCTCACTACCAAACTACCGTCCCAGTGACGCATACGTATCCCTCTGCTGTGCACCTTCTTTGGCATGCGCAACGCTTCCTATGCCAATGCATTCAGCAACCCATTTCATTATTCGGTATTCCTCAACCGGGTCAACGTCAGCACATTTACTGCTACATACAATGCATGCTTACTTACCTGCTCGTTTACTTTTAGAAAGGTTCAGTTCTTGTTGCGTATACCAACTCAGTATGCAGGCCTACATCGCAGTTCATAGGTGCAACTAGCAACTAGCGTGGCCATAGCCCGTTCTTATGCTGCATGATGATTAACAGCACTGACAATACACGGAAGAAACAGGCCTCCACAAATAGGAAACACACCCAGTTACCGATCGAGGAACGCGTTATGACACTTCCCCAAGTAATTCATACTTGAAAACATCCATGTGCACTCCATTAATAAAACAGGTTTAAATATATGTACATGCGCTATCATGTAGTTATATATATATGTATATATAATCAAACTATCTGGGATATATGGTATTGCATTTTTCACTGCAATTTAACATCACTTCACATAATGCTACCGCTTATACGTTATATATCATGCTATTTGTATACATCATTCCGCTTGCACCACCTTTGCTCAATATCCAGGATGAATGGTCCGCACATCGTTACTTTCCACTAAATTCAACGTTAATAATTTGCACATACTTTAACACCGTACACCACTGTGCACCTCTTATCAGTTAATATCAAACTTTTCCCTTTCTTAGAACGCAAGTTATGCAGATCATTATGTTGCAGGTCCGTCAAAATCCCCGCAAAAACGCGCCAGTAACCCCGGCAGAATGGCTGTGGAAAGCGAGGTCCAATTCCTCCCCACAACGCAGCAGAGCTCAGTCACTCCGAGCCGTGTCCCAACTGCGAACCGTTTGACAATGGTCAATTGCAAACTACCACCTCTGAGTAGTGACTGTTTTCCCTAACTTAATAACCCATAGCACTGACTGTGATCGCTTTTTGTCGGTCGTAAAAGAGCCTACAGAGGACCACTTGTCTTTTCTTTCTCTTCGCCACAGTTGGGAGTCGGTCGGGTCGCGTGATTGCGTGTGAACCGTTAGCTGGCCAGCCTCCGCGTCTAAGTCATTAGCGCTCGTCTATCGTACCCCTCTCCTGTGCGTCCGTTTTCGAGGCCTCAGCGTCTATACGAACAAGTGCGGCTAAGATCGTTCCCACGCTCGTTCAATTTTCCGTCTCACCGGCTAAGCCAGCGTCATCAGGAGAGCGCAATTCCGTTCGAGTGGTCAGCGTAGCAAGCAGTTATCGTAGGCGTGCCAGCGACCCTCTTATCAGGCAATCACACAATTATCTCAAGAGGCGGCGTTCCCCCAATTATAACAGTGGCGACGCAATCTATAACACATTATTTCGTCATCTTTAGTTCTCACAGGGAATTTACGACTTCATCCATCTCATTGCGTACTGCACAATATCATGGCTTCACGATCTCCTTCCCGGTTTAAATTCAACAACCCAACCATTAACGTTCAATATTTCTGTCTGCTTTCATTTATTGCACGTTGCTGATTCCTTGATTTCTCCGTTGAAGCAAATGGGATTTCAAAAGATATCATCACCAACGAAAAAGTACGACGCAACATGCGAGGTAAGCCTAACCTATACATTCTACACATCATTTCAGCATGTCTTAATTCGTTGTATACTTGAAAAACGTTTACATTTATTAGAAGGCTGACATATTTCAACGTACAAGACACCATTGAAACACCAGTAATTCGATGCAATTCATCATTTCGGAATTGCTGGGCACACGATACCATGGATACGGTTAACTACTTCACTACAAAAGTTAGATTACTTTACCTTCTTATAACTATACTAAGCGCATTCCATTTCATTATTGAAACCTTACTAATCATTTCTCAACGCTTGCCATTGTTTTTTCATGCTTTCTGTTCCATTTCATCTCTACCCGTAACAAAACTTCCGCCCTTGGTTAGAGCCCAGCTCCCTTTCAGCGCATTCGCATCCGCTGAATTTCCGCCACAATTAAGACCTTCCTTATTATAACCACTTTATTTCAGTAAAATGTTTACACATCATTAAGTTCAGTTCAGTTCAGATGGGGACTGGAACCATAGGAGAATCCCGTTAGTGTTCCATCTTGCGTGGATCGTTGAGCCAGGAATTGATGAAGTGCACAGTTATTGATGGATCTAAAACGGAAACACCCGTATCGCACCCTGGCCAACCAGTTAATGCCCACGTTTCCTGCCCTAGCAGTCCCTGCTTTGGCAGTCACGTGAGGTAAGCAAAGGGTAGAAAGAGAAATCGAAGGTACAGAATAGGGAAGTGCACTTAAATAAGAAAATAATACCAATACCTGAAGAAAAGTAGAGAAAAGAAAGTACGAAGATGCGAGTTTATCAGGAAAATGGAAAGGTTTCGAGTTGCCAACAAAGAGCATCAAGTTGCCGCTCAAACCACTTGACTGCAGCTTTCCTGATAACACGTTCGGGAAGCATGTTCCAGCGGTCGATGACTCTGCGTGACAGCCGGATTTTCGCCCTAATCCGACCGGACCGCGGTTTGTTCAGCTTCAAGGAATGACCGCGTAGGCCAGACAATCTAGCGGGACTGAATAGCCAAGATAAATCTGGACCAACCTTCCCAGTCGAGATACGGTAGGTTAGGAGTAGGTCTCCTCTAAGCCTTCCGTAGTGCATCGAATGCATTCCCAAACTAAGTAGACGCTCGGGGTACGTCTGTCCCCGTAATCCATCGACTAACCTAGTACCCACTCATAAAACCCTCTCTAGCTCCATTTTCTCCCTGATGAGGCAGGGAGGACAAGCCTGGACGCAGTATTCTAGCTGAGGCCGTACGAAATCCGAGAACAGTTTCGTAAAGATGCCGCCCGTCAAGGCTCCGAAAGAACGTCGTACTAACCACAACATGCGGAAACCACTGCACGCGGCCTTCTTCCAGTTGTCGCCGGAGTGTAATGCCGAAGAGTGTAGGGCGCCTAGGTCAACCTGGCTGGATACACGGGGGAGTTCGACCCCACCGACCACGTACTTCGTGGGAGGAAAACCTCCTCCAATTCGTAGAACGGAGCACTTTGCCTGATTTATGGGCAGTAACGATAAAGTAGACCAGTCCCAAAGCTTATCCAATGCTCGCTGAATAGCTTCGGAACCCCCAGGAACATCGACAATGTTCCACAACTTCAGGTCATCAGCAGATAGCAGCAATGGTACCTAAAGCTCCGCGGGTAGGTCATTCACATAGCTAGAGAACAACAACGGTCCAAGGACCGAGCCATGCGGCACGCCACTGAGAACAGACTGCCCATACGATGGGCCCCGGCCTACCCGTACACACTGTTCTCTATCCTCCAAGAAGGCAGTCACCCAATGAAGGGTGCATCCAGATACCCCGTAGGAGGTAAGCTTTTGCGCGAGTCTCGAATGGGGTACCTTGTCAAATGCCTTCGAAACGTCGACGAAAAGCTTGTCCAGCGCGTGGCCGTTATCCACTGCATCCGCCCAGCTTTCGCTAGCCACCAACAGATACGTCAGACACGAAAATCCCTACCGGAATCCGTGTTGTACATTGCTAAGTAGATTAAATCTACTCAGGTGACTCTCCAATGTATCTCTCACCAGTTTCTCGAGGAGTTTGACTACTACACTCGTCAGATTAACTGGCCTGTACGTTGCAGGCAGACCCCTGTCCCCATGTTTGAAGGAGGGACAGATGACAGCTTCCTTCCATTCGGAAGGCAAAGCACAACTGGCAAGCGATTTCTGAAACACCATAGCGAGCGGTCCACTTAGTTCCACAGCCAACTCATGTAACAGTTTCGGCTGAATTAAATCAGGCCCGGAGGCCTTAGAAGGGTTCAGCCCTTCTAACAGCCTACGAATTTCCGTCCCCGCTACAATAACTTCAGATATTTCTAAACCCTCCTGGGTCCTGCAAACCAGCTCAACGCCTGTCCATTAGGTTTCCTTTATAAACGCTGCCACATATTGCCTACTGAATACGCAGGCCTTGTCATAGTCCGTACGCACATGAGTACCGTCATCACGCATCATTACTGGTGTTGACATGTTCGAACCGCAGGGCTTTTTGACATAAGCGAAGAATCATTTTGGATTCTCTGAACCTTTGTCCGCTAACCCTTCCTCGAAATTAAGCCGAGCATCCCTTAGGTGTTGCTTATACTTATTTCTAGCCTTACGGCACCTGTCATACGTATCGATGGACGGATCATCTCGGTACGTCCGCTAATATCTAGACTAGTTTGTGAGCAGATGCCTGACAGTGGGATCTATCCAGGGCGGCTGCGTTCGTACCTCCTTTCTCCTTGTGACTAAGATGAAGTAGCAGAGACCTCTGTGAGGTAGGACTTAAATTTATCCCAGGCAACCTCGGCAGTGTCGTCGTCTGAGCTTTCGCAATAGAAACCAGAAGCCTTGGCTCGCATTGATTGATAGTCTGCGTGCCACATGTTCGGGCGAGACTCAACAACACTCTGGTAGCTTCCAGACAGAGTACAACTAAAGAGCAAACAAACATGATCACTGGAACCCAGTGGAAGTCCGTAAGTAATATCATCAACAAAATCGTGTGACTTAGTGAATTCAAGTTTTAAGATAAACGGTTCTTGGGCGTCCATGTACCTATTGGGAGGTCCAAGAACTGGTGCAAAGATACTTGGAGCGTAACCTCAAGCAGATCAGCGCCGAATATGCCTGACGCTGAGTCGCAAGCAAGAGCTGCCTAACAAATATCCGAGAGGTTAAAGTCGCCCATCACCAAACACTTATTTGCGGAATAGGAGCGAATGAAGTAAAGTACCTCTTTAGATACGCTCCCAGGGCTTCTATACCCAATTACAACTGTAACCTGAGCCGAGGATGTGCTAATAACAGCCAACAGAGCTTCAACAGTTTTGTCTGCCGAATAAAATAAGCAAGTCTTCAAAACGTCAAGTTTACAGCTCACATAAAGAGCGACGCCCCCGCCCTGTCGGCCAGCGGAGCGATCGCACCTAAATAGTGCGTAGCCAGATAGATGTATTTCACCATCCGTAATGTCCTGAGACAGCCACGTTTCAGTGAATGCAAGTATAACGAGATGAGACCCATCTAAAAGCAGACCTGTCTCGTACACGTTATTCCTTAGGCTGCGCACATCACAGCACTATCTGAAGGTATTCGTTAGATCCAGACCTGGGCCGTGCGCTACCAGAATGGGCAGTGGTAGGACGGAAAAGACCGTTGGCTGACCACCCAAAAACCCACTAAACGGAGACCTTGTTCACCGGTCGCTCGCTTGCTTTCCAGGTCCTTGATTGCCTCCTTTAGCTTCAGCCTATCGGCTAGCGGAAGGTCCGGCTGAACGCTAATATTTGTACTTTTCAGCATAATCGCAAACCGCATGAGAGCATTGCGTACGTCCGGAGTAGAGAGTACCACACGAAGTAGCCGCGGTCGCGGGTTTGGAACGTTAACTGGGACGTTCCCCAGTCTAATCAGCTTCCTGACAGTAACTCCCGGAAAACCCGGCGGAAGAGGCTTCGTAACGCATATTTTAAACCATTGAAGGTCGTCCAACATGCGATCAACAGGAAGGACAGCAGTAGATTTAGCCGCGTTACGGAATATAATGCTACTATCCGTGAAAGAATCGCCACGACGGGTGCATTAACCCCACGGAGCTTTGATTCGGCACTCGGAGCAGGTGGCTTCACTACTGTTGATGGAATTGTCTTTAGCCCCTTCGATGAGATAGCAACGGCAGCGTGTTTTTCTCTCCATTGTCGATGTCTTACTTTTTCGGGTCATCGATTCCACCGAATGGCTTTAGCAGATTTGGTCTGCTTTGTCTTCTTGTTAACAGGAGCAGGGTCCCGTGAGGCTTTTTCGCCTTGAGCAGAGTCAAGCAAACCTTCAGAATATGTTTTCTCGGTGAGAACCAAGATTTCCGGCAACGTCGGCTGACAAGTAATGCGTGTTGGGATCTTCGCCTTCGCACAACCGTCAGACGGTTTGTCAAGTAACGACACTTGGCTTGTTTCCGGTGCCGAGACAACAACTTCTTGTTTAGCAGATAGCTTACGAGGTTTCCCGGCTTTTCTTCGCCTAACGCGAAGTGACCATTGAACCAGCAATTTGGCGTCGATCAGGGTATGTCTAGATACGATTTATATTAATTTATGCTACCAATCTATAGTACTCTGAAGTTAAATTATTCACGTCGAAAAACTGATGTACCAGTTAGCACCACAAAATTTTAAATTACCCGCGTTAGTGCCATCAAACGGTCCCTTGATACTCCATGGCAACCTCGCTAGGTAACCTCGTTGCTATGTACCATTTGTACCACGGAACGTCCCGAAGCAACACAAATTACTGTTACTGCAGTTCAGTTCAGTTCAGATGGGACTGGAACCATAGGAGAATCCCGTGAGTGTTCCATCTTGTGTGGATCTTTTAGCCAGGAATTGATGAAGTGCTCAGTTATTGATTCAGATTCAGATGGACTGGACCGCAACCTGCGAGTACTACGCGGTAACTCGGTTTTTTGGCGTGGCATACTGATCGAGATTTTCAGCTGAAATAACGTGGAAAACAGTGTTTGCATAAACACTTGAAACGAGATTTGACTATTGTCAAATTTTCTCGGATCCAAGATATCTTGGATCGATTAAAGTCGTACTGGCCAAAGCGTCCTTGGCGCTTAGTTGTAATTTTTCAGGTTGTTCCCAGTTTTACTCCCGTTTTCACCCTGTTTTTGCCTTCTATGGCGGTCGTTTTCCTATTGTATACGTGTTGTAATTCCACTCTGTTTTCAGTTGCATCCTACAGATTCCGTTTCTAGTCAGCAGTTACAGTCATCTGAAAATGTATTTTCCATTGATAACACAGGCACTGTGTCTAACTATTGTTCCAATTGTCCAGAGCCTAAACCAACTATGCCTGACATTCGTACTGTTACAGTTATTGCACGTGATAGAACAACACATGTTAACATGGAACTTGATTCAGCCTCTCCTATCACTATAGTACCGAGTAGTTTTTATGACATTCACCCACATGACATGCCTATACGTCCTACAGCCTATCGATTTGACAGTTATACAAAGGCTCCGGCTAGCTGGCCGAACAACCTCTTCGTGGTGCCAGCTGGGTGGATTGGGTTTACCCCTTCCAGCAAATAGTTCGGCGGCAGTGTTCCAGGATGTGGTGGGTTTCCGCCTGGCAAGCGTTCTCCCTATAAAAAGCCACAAAAGTTTGCTTAACAACACTGTGACGTGGCGGTTGTGACTCGCTACCAACTATAGTCACCCATTGCTTATCCGGACGACCGCTTCAAGTCCACAGCCATCAAGCACCCATTTAACACTGGCCACACGTTCAACCACGATCAAAAAGACTGGAATACATTTACGAATTCCATAAACACGGCTAAACACGCCCACATACACACTTACATACATTTATATATCAACCTATGCGACAATCCCATTGATCCATTGTACATTGACTGATCACGGTTTGTACTCTTAAAATGATCATGTCTGTGCAGACGTGCCTCGCTTAGTCGAGAATAAACATTTTATTTAATTATAAATACGAGGATTTGTGGTGATTTTGTTGCAACTTAGGGCTGTGAAATCATCCTTTGCTGTGTACGTCACCCGCGGAAATAACCGTCCCTTACTCGGACGCAACGCAATGCTCGCACTGGGGGTCGCGCCCTCCTTAACTCGTATGCGTATCATGGCAATTAACCTATCAGACCTACAGAATCCGTACCCGAAATTATTTGATCAAACAATAGGCCGCGCTCCCGCCTCCGTCCACCGCATATGTCTGAAGCAGGATGCCAAACCGGTAGCTATTGCTCATCCACGTCCAATTCCTTTATCCGGAAGAGAGGCTGTTTCGTCAGCATTACGGCAGATGGTTGCGGATGATCTCATTGAACCCATTAACTGTTCTGAATGGGTCTAAAGCGAGAAGCAGGCTCGGTACGCTTTAGAACCAATACGTGAATATAAGGCCAACCTCCAATGAGTAGAGAACACCAAAAGTAACGCTAGGAAAAATTTATTAAGGGGGCAAAACGCTATCTAGCGCTGAAAATAAGGCACCGGAAGCTAGCTAGCTAGAGGAAAGATGTGGTCGCGTGCGTGGTGAGCAAAGATGGCCGCGGAGCCGATGAGCGTCGCGCCGTTCGAAGGCGGATGCTATGTTGACTCAAACAAACGCGAGCGACGTTCAAACAGGCGAGCGACTAATTTGTTATGTACATCGAGAAAATATAATCTTGTGATTTTGTAATATTTTACGCAGCATGCGGCAGCCAAACAGGGGAATCTCCAGGTCACTACACAGCTCCCTCTTAGAAGGGAACCGTAGGTGACCCTTCGATCTACGTGAGGACTGTCCGTCACCGGCCAGCCTTCTGCGAGACCAGGTGGTGTAACCTGATGCAGCTGCGGGGGAGAACCAGTGCGATCGGACGCTAGGGGCTCCCACCCATGTCCTCCCTATAGGTGCCAAAAACACAAAATGGGGGGAAATGTTCGTAGCGTTCGAGTGCGTAGTGTCACAGCACATGATGTTTGAGCACGTAGTGTCCGAAAACGTAACTTTCGATTGTCGTTGAACGTCCGCGTGTCAGGAATATGAAAGAGAAGCGGAAACGTGGAGAGTCAAACAGGTGCGAGCGACAGAGCTAACAAAAGGCGATAGCACTCATCGAGTGCGATAAGCGAATAAAGCGAGAACCATTTTGTGTTTTCAAAACGATGTTCTCCTTTTTTAGGTTTTCAAAACGTTTTGCGGTTTTTGGGGTTTCCAAACTGCCGTTTTGTTAGGCGGGTTAGGCCACTAGCAAAAATGAAGCGGGAAAGGAAGAATGAAAAGAAGACTAATATTTTAATCGCGCTGGCCAATAAACCCGCCTACCTGACCTAGTCGATTTCGGATGTTCGGTAGGAGGCGTTGTCGCTCCAGCAGTTTTGTCGGATGAGGAAGTCTTCGGCTCGATAGAATCGGAAGGAACTGAGTCGGAAGGGTTAGTCGGAGAATTGTTTGTAGCGGCGGAAGTAGGCGATCATAGGTTGCTTTGACTCCTCCGCAATTGGACAGGAGTCATCATCGATCTCAGGTTCCACATGGGCAACCTTGAAACGGTCGATAGAGACAGTTTCACGTTTACCTTGGCGGTCGATAACGAATACGCGGTCCTTACGTTTAAGAACCTTAAATAGACCTACGTAGGGTCGTTCGAGTGGTCTGCGTAGACCATCAACTCGAAGGAAAACGTAAGCGCAATGCAGTAGATCTTGTGGAACGAACGATTTACGTCGTTGTTCTCGCAGGTCGGTTACTTTGATATGGCGCATGCTCGCGGCTAACTGCTGAGCGTAATTCGCGTCGGAGCGGGGTGTTCTGGGGTTTCCAGAAAAGAAATCCCCAGGTAGTCGAAGAGGTTGTCCATATAACATTTCGGCGCTGGATGTGTGCAAATCAGTTTTAAGAGCTGATCGGATACCAAGTAGTATCATAGGCAATGCTTCGGTCCAGCTTAGTGCATTAGCGGCACTAAGTGAGGCCTTCAGCTGTCGGTGGAAACGTTCCACCATGCCGTTGGATTGCGGGTGATAGGCGGTAGTCCGGATGCGTTGACATCCGAGGACTTTGAGAAGATCGTGGAAGGTCGAGAATTAGAACTACGGACCGCGGTCGGTAGTCACGGTGGCTGGACAGCCGTGTGAAGCGACCCAGCGCTCAACGAAAGCGCGCGTTACGGTGTCCGCGGATACGTCGGGTATAGGTACGGCCTCGGGCCAACGGGTGTATCGATCGATCATGGTCAGAATGTAGACCATTCCTCTGGATGGTGCCAAGGGTCCAACTATGTCGAGATGGACATGGGCAAGGCGAGCTGAGACTTGCGGAAAACCACCAAGCGAAACGGACACGTGCCGCTGTATCTTGGCCTTGTGACACGTTACACAACCGCGTGCCCAGCGCTTAAGAGCGCGTTGCTTTCCGAGCCAAACCTATCTCTCGGATGCGTGCTTGATCGTGGCTCGGATGCCTGGATGAGCGATGTTATGAAGGGTGTCGAAAACTAGACGTCGAAATGCTTCTGGAACGACAGGTCGAGGTCATCCAGTAGAAGTGTCGCACAAGATTGTGCCATCAAATGACGGCAGTGGACGTGAGGTGATTCGTAGCGAAGAATCTTGTTTGACGTTCTGACAGTCAGTGTCGGTTAGTGGCGCGGTAGCCATGGCAGATAAGTCGATTGCCTGGCCAGTGGTGTGGATTGCGGAGACGCGCGAAAGAGCGTCAGCAACGACGTTATTCTGACCTGAAATGTGTCGGAGGTCAGTAGAAAATTGAGCCACGAAATTCAGCTGACGAACCTCACGTGGTGAGTGTCGAGCTGATTGATTTCGAAAGGCCTAAATAAGCGGCTTATGTTCGGTGAAGATAACGAACGACTTACCTTCTAAGACGTGACTGGAATGTTGGACGGTAGAATAAACTACCAGCAGTTCGCGGCTGAACGTGCTGTACTTGACTTCTGCTGGTTGTAAGCGTCGGGAGTAGAAAGCGAGTGGTTTCCAGCATCCTTCAGTGAGTTGCTGCAGGACGGCGCCAGTGGTGGTGTCCGATGCATCGACTGCAACGCTGAGTGAAGCTTTGGGGTCGAAATAATGAAGCATAACGGCTTCAGCCAAGGCCTCTTTGCAGGCCTTGAAGGCTTCGGTTGCAGCGGGCGTCAACTCGACGTGGCCGTTCCTGCGTCCACGAAGTAAGTTGGTCAATGGACTGAGCAAGTCAGCACAATGTGGCAGAAATCGACGGTCGTAGTTGATCATCTCACTAAAACGGCGGATGGCGGCCAAATTAGTCGGAACGGGAAAGTCCTTAATAACACTGACTCGGTCTTCGAGCGGCCGTATGCCATGCTGGTCAATTCGATGACCAAGAAGTTCGATAGATGGTTGCTGAAAGATGCATTTGTCAGCGTTGACAGTAATGCTATTAGAGGCTAACCTCTCGCAAAGCATCTCGAGGTGCTCCGCGTGTTGTTCTTCGGAAGAACTAGCTACTAAAATGTCGTCTATATAAGGTTAAAAAAGTCGAGACCTCTCGTGACAGAGTCTATGAAGCGTTAAAAAGTCTGAGCTTCATTGCGAAGACCGAAGGGCATTCGCAAGAATTCGGAAAGTCCGAAATGCGTGATGACTGCGGTTTTCGGAATGTCATCCTCGGCTACAGGGATCTGGTGGTAAGCGCGAACCAGATCGATCTTCGAAAACACACGGGCGCCACGTGGGCTAGCCGTGGTGTCCTGAATGTGCGGAATCGGATAGCGGTCGGGGACGGTAGCGTTATTGTGAGCGCGATAGTGGCCGCATGGACGCCAGTCTCCTGACTTTTTAGGCACCATGTGTAGAGGCGACGCCCAAGGGGCTCTTAGAAAGGCAAATAATGCCTAAGTCTAGCACGTGCTCAAATTCGGAGCGTGCAAGTTTGAGCTTGTCGTGGGTCATGCACCTGGCTTTTGCGAACACAGGCGGACGATGTGATGTTTCGCGGCGTCGGTTGCGGAAGGCAACGGGACGGCAGGACGGAAGGCTGCGGAAAACTATCGAGCAGCGTTTGCCCGACGGGTGAAGTAAGTTGAGTCGCGTACACGGGACTGATTGACGCGGTGTCGGTCAAAGTCCCAATGACTGCGAGATTCGTAAGGCGGTCGACTGGACGTTGTCGCCTAATGTCGACGAGTAGGTCGTAATGACGCAAGAAGTCGAGACCAAGGAGAGGCGTTTGAACATCCGCAACGCGGAATATCCATTTGAAAACGTGTCGAAAGCTGAAATTTAGCGTGCGCAAGCGTTGACAATATACGGTCCCGTTAGCTGCGCGCAATGAGCTAGTCACCTTTTCGGTCGGGTCGTTTGGATCACGCGGGAGAACGCTGACTTCTGTGCCTGTATCGACGATAGCGAACTCCGGTTCTACCATCGGTGACAAAGAAAAGGCCACTGCGTTGTCCAGCTACGTCCGTCGCCCCTACGTGCTGGTCCGCCCGTTTCCCTGCTGCTGTCGTTTGAAGGAACAGGGCGGGCGACATCATTTAGCTTGCTAGCTGAATCGTTCGTGGTACCAGCAGTAACCGTTTCTATTCGGTGATCGCGAAGGAGAGTTCGAACGTGAACGCGAACGGCTCCTAGATCATTTACAGCGGTTATGTCCGGAGGCCGATAAGTCTGCGAATTGTCGAGTCAATGTTGCCATCTGGGATTTAAGCGTGGCGATATCGTTGTCCGGTTTCGTGTGGACCCGCGAAACCTGGCCGTACGACTCCCAAATTCGGTCGGCTGTATCGGCCAGTTTGGATAAAGGTGCATCCGCACTAGCGCAGAGGATGTGTAGCACCTCGCGCATAAGTCGTTGCAACCACAGTTCCCGAAGAAAAGAATCATCTATCGTAGTGGGTTTAGCTAGGCTCTGCATTTTTCGAAGCAGCTGAGACGGCTTAAGATCGCCAAGATCGGTTTCGTTGAGGGGTTTCGTAACTCGTTGTCGATCGGACAAGCCTGTGCTTCTCAGAACAGCTGTCTTGACTGCATCGTAAGCCTTTTGGTCGTCAGGAAGATCTAGAATGTCATCAATGGCATCGATGCCATTCAGCAGAAGCGCGGAAACGACAAGGTGGAACTTGGTCTTTTCGGACCTAATACTACGCAATGAAAATTGCGACTCTAGCTGACCAAACCAAGACTTAGGATTAGTCTCGCGAAAAGGTGCGATAGGAAGCGTAACTGTGCCGATCTGAACGTCAGAATCTACGCCATCAGTTTCCATAGCGAGCAAAATATCGAGCCAGCGAGATTAAACCGGAAAATGAAAAGTGAAAATCAGACGGGTTAGCGAAAAAATGTGGCCAAATCTGAAAAGAAAGGTTAGCGGAAACTCACCGGATAATGATTAAAAGTCGGGGTCACCAATGAAGCGAGAAGCAGGATCGGTACGCTTTAGAACCAATACGTGAATATAAGGCCAACCTCCAATGAGTAGAGAATACCAAAAGTAACGCTAGGAAAAATTCATTAAGGGGGCGAAACGCTATCTAGCGCTGAAAATAAGGCACTGGAAGCTAGCTAGCTAGGGGAAAGATGTGGTCGCGTGCGCGGTGAGCAAAGATGACCGCGGAGCCGATGAGCGTCGCGCCGTTCGAAGGCGGATGCTATGTTGACTCAAACAAACGCGAGCGACGTTCAAACAGGCGAGCGACTAATTTGTTATGTACATCGTGAAAATATAATCTTGTGATTTTGTAATATTTTACGCAGCATGCGGCAGCCAAACAGGGGAATCTCCAGGTCTTTACTGGTCCACCCTATGGTTGCAGTCCTCAAGAAGGATGGTGCATTAGGAATTTGCAATGAGCTGCAGGCCCTAAATCGGCAAATCGTGGTAGAAAATTTTGTGCTTCCAACCGCGGATGAACTAATAGTCAAACTAGCCGGCGCCCGATATTTTTCAAAATTGGACCCTAGAATGGCTTTCTTTCACATGCCTCTAATTAAGGAGTCAAGGCCGCTGACCGCATTTCTCACTATGGACGGACTCTTTCAGTACAAAGTCTTGCCAATGGGCCTGAGTTCAGCCCCAGCAGCTTGGCACAAGTTTATGGTTCACTCATTTGCCAATGTACCTGGTCAAATAGTATACATGGACGACATCTGTGTATTCAGTAGGACTCCAGAAGAACATGATTCAAGACTACATGCTGTGTTACGTCGACTACACGACCTTAACCTCCGATTAAACCCCGAGAAGTGCAGACTTAATGCTAGTGAGATCGAGTTCCTGGGTCAAATTATAACAAATGACGGTATAAAGCCGAGTTTTTACAACGCACGTGCCATCACCGAGGCTCCTTGCCCACAGAACTCCACTGAAATAAAGCATTTTCTAGGTATGTGTTCTTACAACCCATGTTACCTGCAGGATTTCGCGAATATTGCTGAACCACTGCGTGAACTGACCTAGGAGAAAAGTGCATTTGTTTGGAGTCCACCCCAACAGAAGGCATTTGACGAGATAAAACGCCGCATTGCTTCCACACCAGTCATGGCGATTTTCAACGAGACGTGCCCAACGATTGTCTCTACTGATGCATCAAACATTGGGTGGGTGCTATACTATCCCAAATCCAAAATGGGCATGAAAGAGTTATTGCATACCCTTCCAGAAAATTGTCGGCGGCGGAGCTTTCTTACTCTGCCGGGGAAAAAAGCCCTTGCCTGCGTTTGGGCATGTGAGAAGTGGAATTTGTTCTTGTTCGGAAGACCCTTCACCCTGCGTACAGACCCCGCAGCGCTAACTAGTTTACTTACTCGGGGAACAAATGGCATCAGGCCACTTCGGATACATCTCTGGTATGCACGCTTGTTAACATACGATTTTCAAATTAAATTCCGTCCTGCACTCGAAAACCAGATAGCGGATGGGCTCTCTCGACTGCCTCTCAACGAAACTGAAAATAATGAGGGTGATAATGAGAGGTTACTGATGTCTTCGCTGAGTAAGGAACCAATCTCAGCCCTGACTAAGGAGGAACTCTAGAAGGCGACTCAGGAAGATGAGACACTCTGCCGTGTTCAGGAGTTTCTGCCAAACGGTTGGCTACAAAGTAACAAGATCACAAGCGAGTTTCGTCCGTACTACGTGTTGCTTCACGAGCTTTCATTTATAGATGGATGTTTAATGCGTGGCGAAAAGCTTGTGGCTCCTCAAAGCTTGATACAAAAGATCATGTTATGTGCTCTCGAAAGGCACCCTGGTATCGTTCGTACGAAACGCAAGGTTGACGCATGTTTCTGGTGGCCCAAAATGTCACACGAAGTAGAAAACTTGTTCATGATTGCTCTTCATGTCAAAGGGCAGACAAGAGTTCAAGACCGGTGTCATCCCCTATACAACCCATGGACCATCCTATGTGACCGTGGTCCAAGATAGCTGTTGACATCATAGGTCCATTTAACTCAGAGCCTCAGCATCAAATGAACTGTTTGGTGGCGTCCTGCTTTTACAGTAAGTGGCCGGAAGTCCATTTGTGTGGAGAGGTGACTACTTCCAGCATTATTCGATGGCTGAAATATATGTTTTCCCGCTTCGGATAACCAGAGGAGATCGTGACGAACAAAGGGCCGCAGTTTACAAGCCACGAGTTTCTTTCGTTCCTTCAACTTCACGCTATCCGGCACTCGGCTGGCTTGCCGAACTACCTCCTCGTGGGGCCAGCTGGGTGGTTCGGGTGTACCCCGTTCCAGCAAAGTGTTCGGCGACAATGTTCTACCTCCGTGGGGCATTGTATTCCAGAAATTGTGCTGACTTCATGAAGAGTTTTGGGCCCCTGTTTGGTAATCTACCAAACAAAGGCGCATGAGCTGATCATTCAGTCAACACCTCCCAATGGGCGCGATTCCCTAAATTCGCCCCTCTGCCTAGCGGGTAGGTTATTCAGCCAAAGGCTCGGGGTGGATTCCCCTAAGCCAACTCCCTACTTCGGCTTGGGCAACCGGGTAGTATCACGCCCTCTCACAAAACCATGGACTTCACTACAACGCGCTCATCAGCTACTGCTCCTGCTACTCACTTTCACGCTACTCCATCACACGCCAATTGTTTGTTTGCTAACAATCCTCACTTTCGGTTACTTGATTCATCAGTTCAACAACCTGGCTGCCATTTGGGTTGCTCCGCAGATCAAGGAATTCAACCTGTGGCTCTCCTTCGCCCCCCATCCTTGTTCCGCCTGGCGTGCTTCAACGTCCGGACACTCATGCAGATTGGACAGCAAGCCGGTCTAGCGCGCACCCTAGATTCCCTAGACATTGATGTCTGCTGCCTTTCAGAAATCCGATTGCAAGATCCCAGCACTGTGCTTGCATTGACATCCCCACTGACCACGAAGCCAGATATCACCTGCGTGTTTCTGGAGATCCAGAAGCTAGCTCAGCGGGTTTGACTGGTGTAGGTATAGCACTAAGTGGCAAGGCAGAGGCGGCACTACTGGACTGATTCCCTATTAACAGCCGACTATGTGCAGTTCGGCTTCGGAGTTCAAGTAGAATCAACAGACACCGCGAAGAGAGACGCAACTTGTTTGTGATCTCTGTGTACGCTCTAAATGACTGCAGTGGCGCCTCGGTCAAGGACGATTTCTAACGAGAACTACAACAGCCCTTGACTAATGCTAAAAAGTCGGGTGTCGTTATCCTTGCTGGGGATTTTAATGCACGGGTTGGCCGCCTGTTACCATACGAACGCCACCTTGGTGGTCCTTACGCGCTCGATGAGAGCCGCTCTGATAACGGAGAGAGACTTCTCACATTGTGCGAGGACAACCGTCTGTTTCTTTCGAGCACTAACTTTAGGCGTACCAAGAAGCGTTCCGCAACGTCGCGTCCCCCTTCGCCAACACAACCGTGGTCTCAAATTGATCACATTGCGATTAGCTGCAGATGGTGCGGCAGCGTACTGGACTGCAGGTCCTTTTGGTCCACTTTCGTTGATTCAGATCATGCTCTGGTCTGCGCGAAAATCTGTATGTGTTTTGGAGGATCCCGAAACACGAAGCACCGCAATGTAAACAGATTAACTAAGTCCTCTGTCCAGGAGAGCTACCAGTCTTCACTGGCAAACGCACTCAATTGCAATCCACCGCAAGAAGTGGAACAACACTGGCCTTGTATACAGAAAGCGCTGATTATTTCCGGACAGTCATGCTGCGGCCTAACTCGACGCCCTTTGAACTCTTGGATCTCTGCTCATTCTCTGGAGCTCTTCGAACGCCGCAAAGATATCCTGGCGGAATCAGATTGCAACGAGCGGCGCCGTTCTACCAACCGACTGCTTAAGCAAAGCCTACGCAAGGATCGTGAGACATGGTGGCCTGAGCGTGCTTTAGAGATGGAGACTGCTGCCCTCTCTGGTAACACTCGCAGGCTTTTCCAACTCATTCGGTCCACTGGCCTCAGGAAGCCTGACGGCAGTGAGGTCATTTGTGAGGTGGATGAGTCTCTGATCACCAACCAACAGAGGCGTATGGACCGCTGGGCCGAGCACTTTCCCTCGCAGTTCAACTGGCCTCCACCATCCATCAGTACATGCATTACACCTTGCTCTCCACCCTGGCTCGTCCCATTGAATCCACTCAGCGGAGCAGAAGTCTGCCTCGAGATTCGACGCTTGAAGAGCTTCAAACTTGCTAGCTTAGATGGACTTCCTCCGGAGCTATTCAAGTAGGGCGGTGTGGCAATCATTAACCAGCTAAACGCGCTGTTCGCAAAAATTTGGCATGTAGAGAAAGTGCCTTCCTCTTGGGGTGAATCACTTAGTGTCCCCATTTTCAAGAAAGGCACTCGCATTTCATGTGCAAATCATCGGTGGATTAGTCTTATTTCGGTTGCCTTTAAGCTGTTGGCATCCATTCTACTTCGTAGACTATCCCCAGCACGTGAATCATGCTACCTTGAAGAACAAGCTGGTTTCCGTCCCGGCCGCGGATGCGTGGATCAAACCTTCAAGCTCCGCCAACTCCTTGAACATCACCACATTTATCACAGGCCCACTATCGTTGCATTCCTAGACATACGTGGCGCTTTTGACTCCGTTGATCGACCGGCTTTATGGCGTTGCTTGCTAAAGAACGGGGTGCCAGAGAAATATACCGCCATCTTACGAGCACTTTACCTTCATACATCCGGCAGAGGGAGGGTCTATGGCAAGCTTTCCTCGCAATTCGCTGTCAATAGTGGTGTGCAACAGGCTTGGCCTATGTCCCCATTCCTCTTCAACATCGCAATCGAAGACGTTCTGTCGAATGCCCTAGAAGGTTTCCAACATTTTGGCTTAGAGCTTCTACCGGGTGAACGCGCGACCGACTTAGATTATGCTGATGATATCGCATTACTTGGTGACGACCCTCAGGGTATGCAACTCATTCTGGATCGTTTGGCGGTTGAAGCATCTAAGTATGGCAGGAGCTTCGCCCCATCGAAGTGTAAAGTACTGCTCAAGGATTGGCTTTCACTTGCACCCGTGCTCACTCTCGAAGATGCACAACTTGAACAGGTAGATAGTTTCGTCTACCTTGGGAGCTGTGTTTCTGCTGACCACACTATCAACAAAGAAGTTTCCCTTCGTATCGCTAAAGCTCAATCAGCATTTGTCAATCTGAGGCACTTGTGGCGTCGTCGCGACGTCTCATTCTCACTAAAGGGTCGAGTTTACAGCGCGTCAGTTCGCTCAGTATTGTTGTGTGGGAGCGGGTCCTGGCCGATTCGCGTGGAAGACATGCGTCATCTTCCTGCGTTCGATAGCGGTTGCTTAAGGAGGACCGCTCGTGTTCGCTGGCAACATCGAGTTACCAGTAATGACGTTCGACGTCGCGTCTTGGGGTATGCAAGTAGTTCCTTCAACAAACTGGTTTTGTTGCGCTAGTTAAGATGGTTCGGTCATGTCCTACGCATGACACCTGAGCGTCTACCGCGTCGCGCTCTATTCGCTCGTCAAGGACCTGGCTGGAGGCGACCGCGTGGTGGTCAGCCTTTCAGTTGGCGGCTGCACATGAAATCGTTGACGTCGCGTCTAGCCGCTGTTGGACCCGTACGTCTTCCAGGATGGGGACCCGAAGAGGAGGAGTGCCAATGGCTTAGGACTCTTGAAGACATGGCCCGCAACCGGAATCAGTGGAAGAATTGTGTACAGTGTTGTGTTGATTCACATGTTTAATACTACCAACATTGAAAATGACAAAGAAGAGAAAAATCCGCGTGTGACAAACAAACTAAAAACGTTTTGTTCTGTATTTTTGTTAAAAAATTCCATTTTCTCGTGGCATATTAGCTGAAGTGTGTTGCCCACCTTCAACTAGCATGCCACGACGATTATGACGCAATGGCTGTCTCTTATCCACTGATTTCCATGGCTTTGTTGGCTCTATGTCTAGTTACTAGACTGTTGAGATTACATACATACATCCGGCACTCACGTATAACGCCCATAATCCAGCGGCAAACCTCATGGTAGAGCTGTTCAATCGATCCTTGAAAGAGAATATCCAAACTATTCGCTTATCTGGTACAGGTTAGGAGGATGCAGTACTACAAGCACTATTTTCTTACCGAACCGCACACCACCGAGCCACAGACAAAACGCCAGCTGAACTCATGCTTGTGCGTGCCCTTCGGACAAAGTTGAATACTGCACTTTCTATTCCTGCGACCAGTAATTCCGACGAGTTAGATCATCGCCATCGATATCAGACCACTTACCAGAAGCATACTACTCCGCTCCAGCCCGGAACATTTGTGCGCTTGAAGTAAACGCTGCATCAAAAAGACAGCACACGTTATCAGATCCAATGAGAATAACGCGTGCATGTGGGCCAGGCACTTACCGGTTAGAGGATGGCCGCACGGTCAACGCCCCGGAGATTGTTCACAAGTATCAGACGAACGGAGCATATGCCACCAACCTTCACGGACGAAACCACGCAAAGCACGCAGCTCCGTAGGACAAGCCGAGAACAAAGGCGACCGAATCGATATGGTTTGGACGTAGCACACGGTTAAGCGGAGAGGTGACGTTGTGTATTCTGTCAATATCCTTGGACGTAGTCTAAACAGACACGTGCACACAACCCAAGACACACACACACGCAAGGAGTCTAATTCTCTGCTTCCCTATTGGTTCATCCTTCTCCTAGCGACACCTTAATGTACTCACCCAGTTAGACACTGATCAGATTACAGCAGTTCGTTTATCAGAATGACCTTTTAACTTGCTCGTGCATTTTGACCTTTCGTATACAACACCGTCATAGTCCAATTTTCAAGGGAGGCTAACGATCGGAATGCGGCAACCATAGAGGAATCAGTCTGATCTCCATCGCCTCCAAATTGCTTGCTTCCGTCATCCTTCACAGACTGACTGGCACTCGTGAAAGTCAGCTTCGTGAAGAGCAAGCTGGATTTCGTCGAGGTCGTGGCTGCATTGAACACATCTTCCCTTTGCGTCAGTTGTTGGAGCACCGTCACATATATTGGCGGCCCACCATTGTCGTGTTCCTCGACATCAAAGGTACATTCCTTTCGGTGGATAGACATGCACTTTGGGACTGTCTACTCAGGAACGGTGTCCCTGAAATATATGTGAATGTTATCCGAGCATTATGCGCGTAGCTCGGGCAGAGTGAGGGCTTACGGCAAGTTGTCGTCGCCCTTTAATATCTCCAACGGCGTGAGACAAGGATGCCCGCTGTCACCTTTCCTTGTAGCGGACCGTTACCTAATGAGTTTTAGTGCTGGGGCAACATGCAGTCTTAAGCAAAAACACAAATAGAGGGAAAATCAATGCACTTGCGTTATAGTTCCTTCTTCAATCGATGTTAGTCCGATGCCGACTAAAGGTTCTAACATATGATCCGAGTAGTGGATAGACGTGGCAGCAGCACAAACACAAGCAGCAACAAAACCGAAAGCAGCACGACGCGAGCGCGTAGAAATTGTTGTATTCAAAAGTTGTGAATTTAAACAAAGGGTACAAAGTGATCGGTAACGGAAATGATAAAAACAAAGATAAATTACTGTGTAACCACAACCACTACAGAACTCCCCCCTAGAGCTTGCGCTGGTAAGTAAGGCTCGATGTGTCGTTCATGGAACATATTGTGCTAGTTTACAGGGGAATGAAACAACACGACCTGAACGTGTGTGGATAGGGTCGCTTGTTGGGTGGCACAGGGATTCCGGGGTTTGGGAATCGGTTATGCGTTTGTCATTGGGCAATGACCCAAGTACAGGAGGGTTGTGAGTAGTAGTGGTTGATTCTGTACCATCTGACGTTTGCTCGACGTATGCGGGTTTAAGACGGTCGATGCTCACAGACTCCTTGGATCCATTCTTATCCAGGACGATGTATTTCGGTTTCCGCGACAAGACCTTAAATAGACCTTCATAAGGCGGTGTCAAAGGTCTTCGAACCGCATCGATTCGGATAAAGACGAACGGACAAGTGTGTAAGCCTGTATGTATACGCTGCTCGCGCGTGCTTAGTCGAGGTGGAGTCGGTTTAATGGATCGAAAATGGTGCTTTAGACGTTCAGCATAGGACGTAGGATTCAGCTCGCCGGTGGTTCGTGAGTCTAGTATCATCGCGCCTGGGAGTCTGAGGGTGGTGCCAAAGACAAGTTCGGCTGGGCAGCATCCGATATCTTCTTTGACGGTATTGCGAATACCCAGAAGAGTAGCTGGAAGGCGTTCATACCAACGGGCATCGGGCGAACTAGCTGTAATGGCAGCTTTCAGTTGTCGATGAAATCGTTCGACAAGGCCATTGGTAGCAGGATGATATGCAGTCGTCTGGAAATGAGTACAACCAAGCAGTCGACTCAAGTTACGGAAAAGCGTGGAACTGAATTGAGATCCTCTGTCAGTGGTGACAGTGGCTGGCACACCAAAGTATGAAATCCATGATTCAACAAAAGCACGCGCAATAGTTTCAGAGGATATGGCAAGTAAGGGAATTGCTTGGGGAAAACGAGTAAATCTATCAACACAAGTCAACAGATAAGGGAAACCGTTAAAAGCCGGTAACGGTCCTACTACATCAAGATGGATGTGTTTGATACGGGCTTCGGGGATTAAAAACTTACCGGGAGTTTTAACAGTGTGTCTGTGAACCTTGCTAGTTTGACAACTAAGGCAGGTTTTGGCCTATTGTCGGATGTCTGTGCGCATATTGGGCCAGAGGTAACTGTCGGTAATTAGCTTCACCGTAGATCAAATACTGGGGTGCGATAATCCATGAAGACGGTCAAAGACCACTCGCCGGTAGGACGGTGGAACAAACGGTCTAGGTTTACCGGCGGAAATATCGCACTAGATTCTGGCGTCAGAATTCAGCACAGGCAATTGCAAGAGTTTTAACGTAGTGTTTGATCGAGGCTCTGTTAATTCTGGGTCGTTGGCTTGGGCAACAGACAATTGCTCTAGATCAATGGGTGAGCGTGAATACTGATGGATGTGAGCACGGAATAATGCGTCGGCGACAAGGTTCAAGTTCAAGTTCAGTTGGGACCGGAACGATAGGATAATCCCGTGAATGTTCCTTCTTTTGCTTATCGTTGGATCGGGAATTGACAGGTCTGCTTGACATGTTGAAAAGCCTAAAACAAAGACCGCATCACACCCTGTCCAACTAACCATTGCCCACATTTTCCTGCCCAGCAGTCCCTGCCGGGCCGGTTTAAGTGAAGTAAAAGAGTGAAGGGTAAGCTAAGAAAAGAGGAGGAGGAATGTCAGCTAACTAATGATAATGCCAAGGTGAGAAGAAAATAAAAAGGAACGAAGGGAAAGTTGAAGATACAAGTCGGTTAGGAGAAGGGGAAGGTTTGGTACTGCCACCCTAGAGCATCTAACTGACGCTCGAAACCCTCTACCGTAGACTCCCTAACCACGTGCGCCGGAAGCGAGTTCCAACGTTCACTAACTCGACGCGACAAGCGCGTTTCCGTCCTTACCCGGTCAGAACGCTGTTTGTGCAGCTTCAACGGGTGACCTCGGAGACTAGGCAGCTTGGCGGGACTAAATAGCCAGGACAAGTCTGGACCGATCTTACCCGTTAAGATACGGTAATTGAGAATCAAGTCTCCTCTAATTCTGCGGTAGGGCATTGAGTACATACCCAAGCTAAGCAAACGTTCGGGATACGTTTGCCCCCGTAATCCTTGCACTAACCTAGTACCCACTCGCAAAACCCTCTCCAGTTCCATTTTGTTCCTTACAAGACAAGGTGGACAAGCCTGGATACAGTACTCTAAGTGAGGTCGCACGAAAGCTGAGAACAGCTTCACAAAGATATTGGCCGTTAGGACACCGAAGGAGCGGCGAATAAACCACATCATACGGAACCCTCTACAAGCAGCCTTCCTCCAATTGTCCCCAGAGTGATGCAATGAGGTATGGGTGATACCTAGATCAATCTGCTGGGTGACAACAGGGAGTTCACTTCCACCAACTACATAGCGCGTGGTGGGACTAGCACCTTCAATGCGGAGGACAGAACATTTCGCCTGATTTATGGGCATCAACCATAAGGTTGACCAATCCCAGAGCCTATCCAAAGCAATCTGAAGTGCCTCAGAGCCACCAGGGATATCCACAATATTCCAGAGCTTGAGGTCATCAGCAAACAATAGCGACGGTACTCCATGCTCCTGGGGTAAGTCATTGACATAAATTGCGAAAAGCAACGGCCCTAGAAACGAGCCCTGCGGAACGCCACTAAGAACAGCTTGTCTGAGCAAAAGGCTAAGCCCCACGCGTACACACTGTTCTCTGCCCTCTAGGAAAGCAGAAACCCATTTAAGGGCGGCTCCAGATATCCCATACGATCTCAACTTCAATGAGAGTCGCTGATGCGGGACAGTATCAAAGGCTTTCGAGAAGACAACGAAAAGCACGTCGATGGCGTGGCCGTTGTCTACTGCCTCAGCCCAGCTTTCACGAGCTACAAGCAAATTTGTCAGACATGAAAATCCCTTACGGAATCCGTGCTGGGCCGCACTGAGAAGGTTAAACTTAATCAGGTGATTCTCCACCGAATCCCTGACCAATTTTTCAAACAACTTAAATACTACACTTGTTAAGCTGACATTTGTTACATTTGCTACGTTTGTTAAGCTGACAGGCCGGTAGTTCGCGGGCAGAACTCTGTCCCCGGCGTTACAATTCGCACAGATGATTGCCTTCTTCCATTCAGAAGGTAAGGCACAGCTGTCGAGTGATATTGTAAACCTGCTTGTCAGAGGGACACTTAGCTCAGTGGCCAATTCATGCATCAGCTTCGGATGAATTGAATCAGGGCCAGAAGCTTTGGAAGGATTTTGCCCTTGCAATAGCCCGAAGACTTGTGTCTCCGTTATGCTTATTTCAGTTAGGCAAGAATCCTCCGGAACTTTAGTGATCAGCTCAACTTGAGGTAGAGAGGCCTCATGAGAAAAGACACCAATATACTGTTCGCTAAGTATACAGGCATTATCATAGTCGGTATGCCCGTGGGTTGTTAGGACTGTAGCGCCCAGAAAGATAACCCTTATCTTTCATGTACAATTTACTTGTTGACCGATTGTACATTACTTCTTCTTGTTTTAATCTTACAACCGGCTCGACACACAACTGCCTTGTAAGTCCCCGCGCTCACGTGTACGGAGCGTCTGAAGGGAGGTCGGCGGTGAAATTTGAACTTTTTTGGTGGCTACTGGTACATCTATTTGTGGACTGAAAGAAATTGCGTTCGTAGTAGTATGGATAGATAACATAAATTAAGATGAACCGTTTGATAGTATTAGATGACTTACGATGTGTTAACATTATACTGAGTCAAAGTGGTTAAAAAAAGTAAGGTCGTGTTGGTGGCGTAAAATCAACCTATATGAATGGGCTGAAATAAGGTTTAAGACATGTGGCATTAGTTCTGCGTTGGAAATGGTTCTAAATGTTACGTACTTAGATACGGAATCTGTTTGTAGATTATAAACGGAAATTACTTATAACAATGCAGTAAGTGTAAGGTTACGAAATCCACACGGAAGGCTCATTGCAGCGATGATGTACATGGACGACATAAAATGGAACATTTGGAGGCACTTTAATGATATTAATTAATGATACGGAACAAAGTTGCCTAAAAAGTAAGTGTGTAACTTACTGATGATGCTTTGAAGATAACATGCTGTAACGCACTTATTTACCCATGAAATTCTTCTGCTCTTCGCTTCGTGGTCTAGTCTGCACAGCTTGGCCGGTCGTTGATGGATATCGACCAGCTTTCATGTGCGCCTGCTTACATTCCCATTGTTAGCGTTGTATGTGTGTCTGTGTGTGCACGCTAATCACCGGCACTGGTTCCGTGCGTGTGCGTCTACCGACGCCCTTGGATCTCCAACCCTACTCTTCGCCGAACAGGACACGTTCGGCCCGGAGCACGTGTCGCACCCACTCCCCCATTCACTGGTCGCTTGTCCAAACACCATGTTATGCGTGCCATTAAACTCTCACTCTGTGATTGGACTATTCCTTGATTGGTCAAAACCATTAGTCTTAATGCTTGTAGCACTCAGGTACGGTGATTTGCTCCCTTGATTTGTCCGGCGTAAACAACTCGTCCCTCTTATTGTTTACTGACACTGTGTTGTCGACTTGCATATATCGGGATACTGGACAATTGAAGTATGTCCCAATTAACAACTGTATATATTTTAATAGTACCGTTGTATTTGTGGTCCGTCTTGTTTTGATTTCGGGATCTTTGGCTACGCGTTATTCAACGTTCACGGTGGACGTTACAATATTCAATTGTTCGAAGCTGGCAGTATTCAATTATCGGCGGAAGTATTCAATTTGGTTCTCGCTTCGACGGATTGCTTAATTGGATCCCTCGGTTTGGTGGTACTCGTATCCGGAAGTGCCAAATTGGTTCCGCTTCGCAATGTCAGTCACCCGTGCATCCACCCGGACAAAAGACTCATCCAAGTCAAGGCAAGTCCCTCTTGTTGCTGTCTCCCACTCTGGCTCTCGGGTTAGCTATATAAATTATGTTAGCAGTACGCGCTCACGGCTCCTGCTTGCTGAGTTGAAAGAAAAGCAGCTCAAGTAGGAGCTAGAACTAGAAACTAGGGCGCAGGAACTTAGCAAACAGCGTAGACTGTTGAAGGCTAGACAGGAGGTCGAATTCGCCCAGTGTAGACTGTTGAATGCTAGGCAGGAGGTCGAATTCGCCCAGCGTAACGCCTTGCTGGAAGACGAACAAGGCGATGTAGACCTGCCCGCACTCCCTATTTATTTGTCAAACAGAGTTGACGAGTTTGTCACGGAACGTGCTGCGTTGGCTGCAAATCAACCACCCACCGGTCGTTATAACGATTTGCCGAATGACCCCCCACTGTCACGTTGGGAAACGCTATAGCGTCCGTTCTCGTCCCACTTATTGCGGAAGCTGGTCTCCCCAAGGTAGAGCTGGCTTATTTCGATGGGCACCCAGCTGACTACTGAAGGTTCGTCAAGCATTTTGAGTTCTATGTGAAGAGCAAGGTGGTAGATGACGGAAGACGTCTGCTCTACCTCATTCATTACTGTAAGGGACGAGATAGACGGGCTATTGGCGACTGCGTAATGCTGCCGCCCGGTCAGTGTTATGAAAGAGCTAGATGTATCCGTCGAGACTTCTTCGGGCAAGCACACTACATTGCTAGGGCGTCGATAGAAGGCCCACTTCAAGGCGCGAAGTCCATTCCCAACAACGTTGATGCCCTGTCGGAATTGGCCATTAAAATGGAGAACTGCCACATCACATTGAAACAAAGGAACTATGAGGCAGATGTTGACTTCTCCACCACCCTAGAAGATATAGTCCGTGCCCTACCGAACACCCTGCAGCACAAATGGGCCAAAGTCGTCGATCAGCTAACGCTTAGCGGTCATGAGCCTAGTTGTCTGAAGTTAACCACATTTGTTTCATCGCGGACACGCATAGCTCGCATCCGGTTCGGACAGTTAGCCGATCGATCACCCCGTCGTGTCGAAACGACTGTTAAGAGAGCTCCTCCAAGGAAAGAGTATTCGGCGATAAGTAGTCATTACGCTGGTCGGAGAATTACGTCTCCTGCCCGCCCCACTCACTCCTGCCCCGTTTGTTCGGGCAACCGCTTGGCCGTGGAGTGTCGAATATTTAGAGAAGTGGACATATCGCGACGATGGGAAATGTTAAAAACCAAGAACCTCTGTTTCGGTTGCTTAAGACTGGGCCATACCGCCAAAAACTGTGGCATTCGCCGAGCATGCAATGCCGCTGGTTGCCAATCTCGTCATCACAGCCTGCTCCATGGTGGCGAAGTCCCCAAGTTAACTCACGCAGTATCCACAGATCAGGCTCGCTGCTGGAAACCAGGTATATTAAAAAGAGATGTCAGAAAGGTGTGCCGCCTGGAGGGCGAGGAGTAGCAGCGCTTAAGTCTGGCTTGGAGTGCAGGGTGGTAGTCATGGAAAACGGCTTTCACCCAAGCGCTTCGATGCCCACAGACGCGTACGAACGGCGCTTGGTGGGAGTCATGGAAAACGGCTCCTGCCAAGGCGCTCTCGTGTGCTTGTGTTGCTTTCCCTTCTGTTTTTCTAAGGAGCGCTATTGTAGGCAGTTGTAGGACCGAGAGCCAGAGTGGAGTCGGGGACGTACGAGACGTCAATCGCAGAAGAATTTCGGAGGCAGTGTAACGCACTTATTTACCCATGAAATTCTTCTGCTCTTCGCTTCGTGGTCTAGTCTGCACAGCTTGGCCGGTCGTTGATGGATATCGACCAGCTTTCATGTGCGCCTGCTTACATTCCCATTGTTAGCGTTGTATGTGTGTCTGTGTGTGCACGCTAATCACCGGCACTGGTTCCGTGCGTGTGCGTCTACCGACGCCCTTGGATCTCCAACCCTACTCTTCGCCGAACAGGACACGTTCAGCCCGGAGCACGTGTCGCACCCACTCCCCCATTCACTGGTCGCTTGTCCAAACACCATGTTATGCGTGCCATTAAACTCTCACCCTGTGATTGGACTATTCCTTGATTGGTCAAAACCATTAGTCTTAATGCTTGTAGCACTCAGGTGCGGTGATTTGCTCCCTTGATTTGTCCGGCGTAAACAACTCGTCCCTCTTATTGTTTACTGACACTGTGTTGTCGACTTGCATATACCGGGATACTGGACAATTGAAGTATGTCCCAATTAACAACTGTATATATTTTAATAGTACCGTAGTATTTGTGGTCCGTCTTGTTTTGCTTTCGGGATCTTTGGCTACGCGTTATTCAACGTTCACGGTGGACGTTACACATGCAATGAGATGTAATTTTGTGAATCTGCAGAAATAAGAAATATAGAACTATGATGAGAAAGGCATCACTGTGTGCATGTTTAATGACATACGGAAAGACGTGCCGCAATGTGATAAGGAATAGTAGCTGACTAACAACTTTTGCTGTAATATTGCGCACATAAATGGTTACTATGAAATGAGGATGCACGGAACGGTGTTTTTTGTTTCGGTCAATGAGGATGAATAATCACAATTGTTAGAGTTGTTTACGTATGTTTACGTGTTTCCCAGGATTAATGCAAATAAGAATATGTTTGCATTTGCTAAGTTGTCAGCGTACATGTAGAAAGGGTAAAATGAGAATGCGTATATGTGCATATATATATATATATATATACGTTTCAATCTGAAAACGTTCCAACCGCTTCTCAACTTCCTCAACACGTTCATACTTCCCAATAACCAAAGACCTGAACAGCTCACTATCACCAACAACCATAGCGATAGCAGGTGAAACCAGTATGGCCACCGAAAAAACAAAACAAACGCTCGCACATACACCAATACAAGTTACCTTTTCAACGGCATCGTAACTCACATACAATGTTATTT
>OX104071.1:31924756-32153013 GCA_944474145.2 Dicrocoelium dendriticum | reverse complement strand
TTGTTTCTTATGTAACTGTGACAATTTAACTTGTTAATTGCTGTTGCGCCAACACCTGCTATGATTGGGAGGTGATGGAACTGACAAAGGTCTTTCCTTCTGCTCTCTATAATACAATGATTACAATGATTACAATGATTGAATAAACCGAACACGTGTTCATACGTGGGTTCGACACATCGAAGGATGGCAAAGAAAATGTAACGGAATTTTCAGATAACTGTTCACAAGAAGGTTGAGCATACATAATGAAGAGAAAAAACAAGGTATTCAAAAAATACGGGGTCACCAATTATGTAGCGGACCGTTACCTAATGAGTTCTAGTGCTGGGGCAAAATGCATTCTTAAGCAAAAACACAAATAGAGGGAAAATCAATGCACTTGCGTTATAGTTCCTTCTTCAATCGATGTTAGTCCGATGCCGACTAGAGGTTCTAACATATAATCCGAGTAGTGGATAGACGTGGCAGCAGCACAAACACAAGCAGCAGCAAAACCGAAAGCAGCACGACGCGAGCGCATAGAGATTGTTATATTTAAAAGTTGTGAATTTAAACAAATGGTACAAAGTGCTCGGTAACGGAAATGATAAAAACAAAGATAAATTACCGTGTAATCACAACCACCACATCCTCTTCAACTTTGAACTGGTCTGTAGTGACCATGACATTTTACCCCATCAAACATCACATTCAGACTTGTGCACATTTTGTTTTACTTTGCACCCATCCCAAGCCTATATATACTGGACTGCAATTTTGAACCGGGTCCGCCATCTTGTCTTTGCGTTGCCGGCTGTTGCGCTCCTACGTGGTGTTACTTATTGCTTCACCATTTTTCCCATTGTCCTCAAGCTATATTCACATAGCTATTGTACATAGCTATTTCTCAAGACAATCTTTATATCCCGCCGTCTTCTGTCTCACCGGGCTACGGTTTTCTTGTGTAGCATTCGTCGAGCCGCTACAGGTCAGTCGAGAAAATTAGCCTTGCGGGACCATCTGATTTCACAATTATATGAAAACAGCTTGAAAACTACAGTTGGTGGCATTTTTTTCAAAGATCGGATCGCTGTCATCAAGACCCGAAGTGGAGTGGAATCCGCTGTGAGTCCGTTCCGGTTTTTTTTCTGTTTACATCCGTATCTGCTGTTCTGATTGCATTAGGTCGTTTTCCCATCTTGTCATCTACATTGTTTACTGTGTTTACTGTATTCACTCTAGTCACCATCGGTGTGCGTATTGCCTTCGCTTAGAACGCCCTCCCTGAAGTTGTTGTCTCAGCGCCCAATACGGAGGCCTTCAAACAGCGCCTAGACGCTTGGCTCTTACCTCGCTGGTCTTCCACGTTGCTAAGATCTGGCCATTTGCCAAGCTAACACGCGGCGCTTCTATCATTTTGCTTCTATCCAACGTTGCCGAATTTACCTACACCACCCTCTTGTTCTAGGTATCCACGTTCCCACAGTCAACTCGCTGAATACTTGTGCTGAACACCACTACTGCGTCGAGACCCACAACATCTGGTACCTACCGACGAGATCAGGACCTTGCCGTAAGATCCCGAGGCAGAACCACCGAAAAGCTACGCTTACTCGTTCTGCGCAAACCAGTGAAACCCGTGGATCAACGTCCCGATGCCAACAGTTGCACGTAACAGTACATGCTACGTTTGTCACTCCGAGTCGCCACCACATGTTCGCTGTCTTTGTTGCAAGCGACAGTACCACGGGCGCTGTGCTAAACTCACAGCCGGAGGTGGACTTCTACACTTCACATACCAATGCTAAGTGGGTTTGCAATGACTGCGCAGAGTTACTTCACAGAGGCTTCAAAAACAGCCCTATTGGCTCTCTAGATGTGGCAGCCTTTAGAAACTTTTGCAGGGATTTGCAAGTCTCCACGAAGTCCACATTTGAAGGCGTCGACACTTGTGACTTGCCTTCTGGCGTTTTAGTAGCAAACGTAGGCGTTAATACTCGTGACTTGGCATCAGTCGACATCTCAGTTACATCTTCACCACAACCTCAAGGCTTCGACTGTGTTTGCCCAAGCAACCCTCTGCCTGCAGGAGCAGTCTCCGGTGAACAGGAGCTGGACGACACCATACCTATGATCCTTGGCTCATCTCCTCCACGCGACCCGCATCCGTTTCTGATTACAGATGGGAGCAACACCCGAGAACTAACGGATGACTCGCCAGCAAGTGAGCAGACCACAGGAACCAGTGTCGAAATCCCACGGTGCAAATTTCGCAACCCCCCCCCAAACCATCGAGGGACAAACACTGTGCTAAGAACTGCGCCAAGCACACTCAGTGCGCCATGCAATCGCAGGAGAACCCAGGTCCCCATTTCACACATGTTACACAGCCGAGGCCCTCACAATGCAGCCAAGGCACCAATACGCCTGGGAGCAGTGGCTTGCCAGAATTCAACCGCCAAACTTTGATACTGTTCAATGTGGACGAGAGCGACCACCCGTCAATATCCCACAGAGCCAGTGCCGATCTATCCCAATGGCAATCCTTGCGGCAACTCCTTGGACTGCCGCCTACCTCCTCGCCCTCTCTCTACCGTCTACGCGCACCCCGCTCACCAGGTGACAAACGCCCAAGGCCGTTACGCGTCACTCTGGAAAGTGCTGATAACGTAGGCTGTTAGAAGGGCTGAACCCTTCTAAGGCCTCTGGGCCTGATTTAATTCACCCGAAACTGTTGCATGAGTTGACTGCGGAACTAAGTGGACCGCTCGCTATGGTGTTTCAGAAATCGCTTGACAGCTGTGCATGGCCTTCCGAATGGAAGGAAGCTGTCATCTGTTCCATCTTCAAAAATGGGAACAGGAGTCTGCCTGCAACGTACAGGCCAGTTAGTCTGACGAGTGTAGTAGTCAAACTCCTCGAGAAACTGGTGATACATTGGAGAGTCATCAGAGTAGATTTAATCTACTTAGCAATGTACAACACGGATTCCGGAAGGGATTTTCGTGTCTGACGAATCTGTTGGTGACTCGCGAAAATAACGGATAACGGCCACACATTGGATGTGCTTTTCGTCGACTTTTCGAAGGCATTTGACAAGGTACCCCATTTGAGGCTCGCGCATAAGCTGTCCTCCTACGGGGTATCTGGCCGCACCCTTCATTGGGTGACTGCCTTCTTGGAGAGTAGAGAACAGTGTGTACGGGTAGGCCGGGGCCTATCGTTTGGGCAGTCTGTCCTCAGTGGCGTGCCGCAGGGCTCGGTCCTTGGACCACTGCTGTTCTCTAGCTATGTGAATGACCTACCCGCGGAGCTTGAGGTACTATCGCTGCTATTTGCTGATCACTTGAATTTGTGGAACATTGTCGATGTTCCTGCGGGTTTCGAAGCTATTCAGCTAGCATTGGATAAGCTTTGGAACTGGTCTACTTTATGGTTACTGCCCATAAATCAAGCAAAGTGCTCCATTGTTTGAATCGGAGGAGGTTATCCTCCTACGAAGTACGTAGTCGGTAGGGTCGAACTCCCCCGTGTATCCAGCCAGGTTGACCTAGGCGTCCTACACTCTTCGGCTCTACGCTCCGGCGACAACTGGAAGAAGGCCGCATGCAGAGGTTTCCGCATGTTGTGGTTAATACGACGTTCTTTCGGAGTCTTGACGGGTGGCATCTTTACGAAACTGTTCTCGGTTTTCGTTCGGCCTCAGCTGGAATACTGCGTCCAGGCTTGTCCGCCTTGACTCGTCAGGGACAAAATGGAGCTAGAGAGGGTTTTACGAGTGGGTACTAGGTTAGTCGATGGATTACGGGGACAGACGTACCCTGAGCGTCTACTTAGTTTGGGAATGCATTCGATGCACTACCGAAGGCTTAGAGGAGACCTAATCCTAACCTACCGTATCTTAACTGGGAAGATTGGTCCAGATTTATCTGAGCTACTCAGTACCGCTAGATTGTTCTATGCGGTCATTCCTTGAAGCTGAACAAACCGCGATTCGATCGGATTAGGGCGGAAATCCGGCTGTCACCCAGTAATGGAGCGCTGGAACATGCTTCCCGAAAGTGATATCAGGGAATCTACGGTTAGAGGATTTGAGCGGCAACTTGACGCTCTTGGGTGGCAACATGAAACCTTTCCATTTTCCTGATTAACTCGCACCATCGTACTTCGATTTTCTTTGCTCTACTTTTCTTCACGCATTTATATTATTTTCTTAGTTAAAGTGCACTTCCTTATTCTGCACCTTCAATTTCTCCAGTCCTTAAAAAATAAATAAAAAATAAATTTGTATATATACCGACAGACGTTACACGTGACTGACACAGCAGGGACTGCTTGGGCAGGAAACGTGGGCATTAACTGGTTGGACAGGGTGCGATACGGGTGTTCCGTTTTAGATCCATCAATAACTGAGCACTTCAATTCCTGGCTGAACGATTCACTCAAAATGGAACACTCACGGGATTATCCTATCGTTCCAGTCCCATCTGATCTGAACTCAACTGAACTGCTTCAAAATCAACCTCGACCACTCACAACCATACTGTGCTTGGGCCCTTGCCCAATGACTCATGACAGATTCCCAAACCTCGGAATCCCTGTGCCCCCCAACAAGCGATTCTATCCCCACACATTCAGGTTGTGTTGTTTTATTCCCCCCCCCCCAAACTAGCATAATATGTTTCATGAACGCTATATCGAGCGTTGCTTACCAACACAAGCTCTAGGGAAAAGTTCTGTTGTGGTTGTGGTTACACCATATTTTATCTTTGTTTTTATTGTTTCCGTTACCGACCATTTGGTACCATTTGTTTAAATTCCCAAATTCTGAATACAACAATTTTTAGGCGCTTGCGTTGGGCTGGTTCCGTTTGCTACTGCCACGTCTTTCCATTAGTCAGATTTATATATTCGAATAGCTAGTCGGCATCGGAATAGCATTGAATGAGAGAAGAACTATAACGCAAGTGTGCTTGATTTTTCTTCCATTTTGAGTATTTGCCTAAGATTGTTTTTTTTTCTTAGCACTCGGACTTATTAGTTAACTGTTTGTGTCGTACAATCATGCGAATCACTTACTTTCCTAATGCATGAGAAAACTATGGTTTCATAGTATTTAGGATTGATTTACCCATCAAACGGCGGAATCTCCACGTCACTACACAGCCCCCCTTCCTGGAAAGGTAGCCGTGGGTGACCTTTTGATCTACGTGAGGAACGTCCTACGCCAGCCAGCCTTTTAGGGACCAGGTGGTGAGACCTGATGCAACTGCTTGGGGAACACTAGTGCGATCTGACCCTAGCGGGCTTCCACACGTGTCCTCCCTAAAGGTGCCAAAAACACAAAATGGGGAATTTCCTTGGAGTCAAATGTTCGGAATCTCATGAACGCCAAATACTCGCTTTCAGCTCATCCTCCCCGGTTCCCACATGAAACGAAAACAAAGATGTGTATCAAGCCCATGGTGGCGGAGCACCGAAAAATATATTTTTGGGTTTTTAAAACTTTTTATTAGTTTTTTTGGGGTTTTCAAGACGTTTTTGACTTTTTGGTTTTTCTACGGGGTTTGCCAGAAGGATAAGGAAAGCGTGAAAAGAGAAGCGGAAGGAAAACTAATCTTTCAAACACGCTGGTCAGTGAACTTACCTACTTGACCTAGTCAACTTCTGCGGTTTGGGTGACCATCTTGTCGACTTAGACGAAATGTCGGATCGCGTGGCTGGGGGAGTGGATGATAATTTGCCTCCCGGCTCGCTGGAAGTTGATGGAGCCGAGGTAAAAGACTCCGATGGATTATTCTTCTTGGAGTCAGTAGCGTTAGGAAAAGACGTATCTTCCGTCATAGACTGCGTTGATTCGTCGGAAGATAAGCAGACATCGTCGTCGAGTTCAGGTTCCATGCGGGCAATTTTGAGGCGGTCAGTGATAACGGCTTCACACTTGCCGTATCGGTCGATGATAAATACACGGTCCTTACGTTGTAGAACCTTGAAAGGACCTTCATAAGGTCGCTCAAGTTGTCTACGGAGACCATCAACACGGAGGAAAACAAACGGGCAGTGCAGAAGATTTTGAAGTACGAATGACATATGCTGTTGTTATCTGGTGTCAGTGAACTTGATCTGATGCATGCTCGTGGCTAACTGCCGAGCGTAGTTCGCGTCATAACGGGGGATTCTGGGACTCTCGGAAAAGAGGTCACCAGGTAAACGTAGAGGTTTGGCACTAGACGTATGCACATCGGTCTTAATGGATGATCGAATGCCAAGATATATCATAGGCAGAGCTTCAGTCTAACTCAGTGCATTAGTGGCACTGAGTGAAGCTTTCAGCTGTTGGTGAAAACGTTCCACCATGCCGTTCGCCTGTGGATGATAGGCGGCAGTATGAATGCGTCGGCATCCGATGGCCTTAAGAAGATGGTTGAAAGTCGAAGATTTAAATTGCGGACCGCGGTCGGTAGTCACTGTGGCTGGACAGCCATGTGAAGCGACCCAGCGCTTAACGAAAGCGCATGTAACGGTTTCCTCAGCTACGTCAGGAATGGGGACGGCTTCGGGCCAACGGGTGCAACGATCGATCATGGTCAAAATGTTTACCACTCCTTTGGGCGGGGCCAGCTATCGAGATGGACAAGGGCGAATCGCGTTGAAACCGGCGCAAAGCGACTAAGTAGAGCGGATACATGCCGCTGGATCTTGGCTTGCTGACACGTGAGACAGGTGTGTGCCCAACGCGGAAGATCACGTTGCATCCCAGGCCAAACATCTCGATCGGAAATGAGTTTGACCGTGGCTTTAATGCATGTATGGACAATGTTGTGGAGCGTATCGAAAATAAGACGAAGGAACGTTTCAGGAACGACGGGTCGAGGTCGTCCTGTAGAGATGTCTCATATGTTTCTGCTATCGGATGATAGCAGGGTGTGTGGGGATATCTTCAAGGATGAATCCGAAAGCTCTGCAGAAATCTGATCAGTTGATTGTGCAGCTGCCATGGCAGATAGATCAGACACTCTGGACACAGCATCAGCGACATTCTGTTGACTAGAAATATGTCAAATATCGGTCGAAAACTAGGCGATGAAATCCAGCTGACGAACCTCACGCGGTGAGTGTCGAGCTGATTGCTTTCGAAAGGCGAAAGTTAATGGCTTATGGTCGGTGAAGATGACAAAGTGATTACCTTTGAGAACATGTCAGAAGTGCCGGATCGTCGAGTAAACAGCCAGCAGTTCTCGGCTGAATGTGCCGTATTTAAGTTCTGCTGGTTGCAGGCGTCTCGAATAGAAAGCAATTGGCTTCCAACATCCATTAGTCATCTGCTGTAAGACCGCGCCGATAGCGGTGCTCAATGCATCGACGGCAATGCTAAGCGGCGCTTTGACGTCAAAATGATGAAGCGTATCTTAAGCGGCTAAAGCATCTTTACTGGTATTAAAAGCTTCAATAGCGGCGGGAGTAAGTTCTAAATCCCCGTTTTTGCGACCACGGAGTAGGTCAGTCAGCGGGTTGAGTAAATCATCGCAATGCAGAGGAAATCGTCGATAGTATCTAACCTGGCCGTTAAAACGGCGGTTGGCAGCTACCGTGTTCGGAAGCGGAAAGTCACGGATAGATTGGACCCTGTTGTCTCCGTCGCAATGAGGCTGGACCTTACCGTGGTGCGATGGTTTGTGTGCCTCAGCGATCCATTGAGCTATGCTGGGTGGTGCTTTTGCACCTTCAGAGTCACTCATACCAGATTGGTCAATGGTTAGAGGTCAGACAAACTCAGCCTCCTGGTCCTCCAGGTTGGGGGTTGGAATGAGGGTGGCACCTTATTCCTTAAAACGGACTCCTTGTAGTCCAACGCCAAACCCGCTGCCTTGCGGTCAGGTTTTTGAACCAAAGGCTTTGGTTGAGAACCCTAATCGTTCTCCTGTCTAGGCCTGGGCAACCTGACAGTATCCTGCCCACGCAATACAATGAATCACACTTCAAACAAATTGCTGATGCTCTGGCCACCGCAGAGGATAATCAACGGTGCCCTATCTGCTACATCGAGCAGGGTGGATAAGGGTTTGGATGCTACTGCTCATGCCTTCCCGTCTTCTTATTCCCCATCTTACGCTTTTTCACTCTTACCGTCCCATTCCAACTTCACTTATATCCCCCCAGTTTTCAACCCCCCGATTCTTGGCCCTTCCCCAACATGCTTTGCTAGACATTTATCTTCTAGTTTCAACTCACATGTGAACGCGAAGCGTCACTCCTCTCCTGTCGACAAGCCCATGTCCAACCAAGCGGTCCATTCCAGTTCATCGGCTTCCATTTGGAGCCCCCGATTTTCCTTCAGATTGGCATGACTTAATGTACGCACACTACTACAGATCGGTCAACAGGCAGCACTTGCCCGAACATTGGAGACCCTCTCGATCGATATCTGCTGCTTATCAGAGACCCGCCTGCAAGACTCGAGCTCTGTGCTCACTCTGCGATCCCCTTCAGGGGACGCAAACAGTATTTTCTCATTGCGCCTATCCGGTGACGATGCAGCTTCGAGCACCGGCCAAGCTGATGTTGGCATTGCTCTGAGTCCCCGGGCTGAAGCTTCTATGGTTGCTTTGATTCCAATCAGTAGCCGGATGTGTGCGGTCCGATTGGCTGGCTCCTCTAAAGCTTCGAAGTCGCGCGGGACTAATAGATGTCTATTCATCATCGCTGCCTACGCGCCCACAAACTGTAGCGATGATTCGGTAAAGAACGACTTTTACCACCAACTGACTCAGCTCCTTCGCCACAGAAGAAGCACGGACACTGTTGTTCTGGCGGGGGATATGAACGCACAAGTTGGGAAGTTGTCCACTGATGAAATGCATCTGGGCGGTCAGCACGGTGTAGGCTCCCGTAATGATAACGGTGAGCGGTTACTTCATTTGTGGGAAGATGCTCGCTTATTTCTTGCGAGCACTAATTTCCGACACAGCACCCGCCGGAGGGTGACTTGGCGCCCACCAGCCTTGGACGCAGATCGATCACATTGCTATTAGTTACCGCTGGAGAGGCTGCATCCAGAATTGTCGCTCGATTTGGAGCACATGTGTGGACACTGATCATGCACTTGTATGTGCTGACATGCGGATGCGCTTTGGAGGACGCCCACGACGACGCTGTGAGCGCATTGACACCAGCCAATTGACAAAGCCAGCTGTTCTGAATGCGTATCGATGTACGCTGACATGCGAGTTGAGTACTCGCTCACTGGAGACAATTGATGGTCACTGGTCACATGTTCGCCAGACCTTACTAGCAGCGGGCAAATCCTCATGTGGTATGTCTAAAAGCCCACATAGACATTGGGTCTCTTCTCGGTCTCTGGAACTTATCGACGCTCGCCGGCATATCCCGGCTGGAAGCGAACACAATGAAACTCGCAAAGAGCTCCGGGCAAAACTCCGTGCTAGCCTGAAGAGAGACCGCGAATCTTGGTGGTCTCATCGTGCGTCAGAGATGGAAGTGGCCGCTGGCTTTGGCAACCATCGTAAGTTATTCCGTCTGATACGGGAAACGGGCAGCAGGAGACCTGGTGTTAGTGAAACAATTTGTGATGAGAGTGGACAGCCTATCCACAATCTGTCAAAACGTTTGGAGCGTTGGGCTGAGCATTTTGAAAAGCAATTTAATCGGCTAGAATTGTCCGATTCGCCGGTCACTGATCGCCCTGCCCCGTGGGCTGTCCCTTTGGATCCACCCTCTCGCTCAGAAGTCGAACGTGAGATCGGACTGTTGAAGTTGAACAAAGCCGCGGGACCAGATGATCTTCTTCCAGCCCTCTTCAAATTCGGAGGCTCTGCTCTTGTGGATGCTTTGCATGAATTACTAGTGAAACTGTGGGAGCAGGAGACTGTCCCAACCGACTGGAGCCGCTCCGTTATTGTTCCCATCTTCAAAGGCGGCTCGCGCTCGGAATGCGGCAACCATAGAGGAATCAGTCTGATCTCCATCGCCTCCAAATTACTCGCCTCCATAATTCTTCACTGACTGGCGCTCGTGAAAGCCAGATTCGTGAAGAGCAAGCCGGGTTTCGTCGTGGTCGTGGCTGCATCGACCACATTTCCACCTTGCGTCAGTTGTTGGAGCACCGCCACACATATTGGCGGCCCACCCTAGTCGTGTTCCTCGATATCAAAGGTGCCTTCGATTCGGTTGCTCGATGTACCCTTTGGAATTGTCTACTCAGGAAAGGTGTGCCCGAGAAATATGTGAATATTATCCGAGCATTATATGCGCGTAGCACGGGCAGAGTGAGGGCTTATGGCAAGCTGTCGCCACCCTTTAATATCTCCAGCGGTGTGAGACAAGGATGCCCGCTGTCACCTTTCCTCTTCAATTTCGCTATTGACGAAGTCATGGAGTTTGCATTTACAGGACATGACTTGGAAGGTGTGGAGCTACTCCCAGGAGAACGACTTCTTGACTTGGAGTATGCTGATGACATTGCCCTCATCTGTGACAGCTCCCAGACGTGTCAAGCCGCGCTAGACAGATTAGCACTGGCTGTCAGCCGCTTCGGGCTTTGCTTCGCACCATCGAAGTGCAAAGCGTTCCTCCAAGATTGGCAGGGACCGCCTCCTGCGCTGACCCTTGGTGGGGATCAGCTAGAAGTCGTTCAGAAATTCAATTACCTGGGAAGTTGTATCAGCGCCCTTGGGATCGAAGACGAGATCACGAACCGCATAGCGAAAGCTCGAAGTGCTTTTGCTAACCTTCGCCATCTTTGGCGGCGGCGCGACATCACTCTCGCCCTGAAGGGTAGAGTGTACAATGCAGCGGTACGTTCGACCTTACTGTACGGTTGCGAAACCTGGCCCCTAAGATCGGCGGACATGAAGAGGCTAGTTACGTTCGACCATCGGTGCCTTCGCAGTTTGGCTCACATCTGGTGGGAACACCGCGTGAGCAACGAGCGTGTTCGATGCATTGTTTACGGCCCAGGAAAAGGAACTGAGCCGCTCAGCACCGTTATTTCCCGCACCAGGCTCCGATGGCTCGGCCACGTGTTACGCATGCCAGCCCACCGACTCCCTCGACGTGCGTTGTTTGCTCACCGGGGATGTGGGTGGCAGAAGAGGAGAGGTGGCCAAGCGATGACTTGGTCCAGGGAAATGAAGTCCCTCACCTCGGAGCTAGCCTCGGTTGGAGCTTCACTGCTCCCTGGTTGGGGTCCAAAAGACGGTGAGCACGTTTGGCTGGATACACTTGCTGACATGGCAAGGAGCCGACCTCAGTGGCGTTCATGCTGTGAGTTTCTTTTTCCCGCCCCATCCCTTTTAGCCTCCCCATCCATCTACGATCTCATTTCCTAGGGTAAAACAATATTTTTTTTTCTTTTTGCCTAGTAGCTGGCTGGAAGCTTACCGGAACGATGCCTATCCGTTGCTGGTAGCTCAGCTGGCATGCAACTGTTGTATCTACTTCTCCTTTGTGTATTGTATTGTATGTATGTATGTATTTCCTTCATGTATTGCGGCACAATAGCGGAGGTGTTTTTTCCACCTCTAGCTGATGTGATGATGATGGACCCTGTTGTCTAAAAGCCGTATGCCATGTTGATCAATGCGATGACCGAGGAACTAAAGACGGCTGCTGAAAGATACACTTGTCTAGATTGGCAGTGATACTATTGGCAGCGAGTCTTTTAAAGTGGATTTTGAGGTGTTCTCGATGCGCTTTCTCGGATGCGCTGGCTACTACTATATCGTCGTTATAGGGATAGACGAAGTCTAATTCATGGGTGACGGAATTTATAAAACGCTGAAATGTTTGCGCTACAAATGGTACGCGAAGAAATTCGAACAAACCAAAAAGTTTAATGACAGTGGTTTTAGCTGTCTTTGTCGGCGACTGGGATCTGGTGGCAAGCGTACCAGATCAATTTTCGAGAACACACGGGCACCTCGTAGGTTAGTCGTTATGTGTTGATTGTGCGATATGGAGTACCCGTCGGGAACGGTTACGTTGTTCAGAGCGCTGTAGTCACCACATAGGCGCCACTCTCCTGACTTTTTAGGCACCATGTGAAGCGGCCACGCCCACGGGCTCTTCGAAGGTCTAACTATACTTAGTTCGAGCATGTGCTCGAATTCGACTTTAACGATACGATGTTTGTCGGGTGTAATTTGTCTGGCCTTAGCGAAAACAGGCGGTCCTTTCGTAAGGATATGATGTTTCGCGGCATCGGTTACGGTGGGCATCGGAATGACAGCACGAAAGACCTGTGGAAAACGATCGAGGAGCATTTGCCCGAGGGGTAGGCCCATCTGAGTTGCGTACGCTGGACTGTTTGATTCGGCATCGATCCAAACTCCTAATGACAGAGAGACTCGCTAAACAGTCGACGAGAAGGTGTTGCTTTGTATCTACAAGCAAGTCGTAGTGCTGCAGCAAATCGAGTCCGAGGATGGGTGTTTGAACGTCTGCAACGAAAAATATTCATTCAAAGGACCACCGTAATTCAAGATTGAGCGTTCCCGAGCGTTGACCATGCACTCGAATGATGGTTCCTTTGACTGCGCGCAGTGAGCTAGGTATCTTTTTCAGTAACGTCAGTGGGGTCGCGTGTGATAACACTAACTTCTACGCCTGTGTCAGCGAGGTAGCGTAGTCCCGTTTTCCGGTCAGAACCGGAGAAAAGCCGACTGCGATGACCAGTGACGCCCGTCGCCCCTACGTGCTGGTCGGTCCATTTCCCTGTGTTTGGCGCTTAAAGCAACAAGGGGAACGGCACGATCTAGCTTACAGACCAAATCGCTTGTGGTACCAGCAATAGGATGGTCTAGATGGGGACTTCGAAGAGGATCGAAAATGGGTTCGACGTTTGGAATGAGATCGGCGATTAGATACGGAAACTGAAATGTCTTCCATTCCCATCGCAACCAGACTGGACTTTAACGTGATGCGACATTTTGAGTACCTCCTTGACCCATTGAGCTATGCTGGGTGATTTCTAATGGCAGCTTGGGAACTACTCCTACCAGGTTGGTCAATGGTGAGAGGTCAGACAAACAGTCTCCTGGTCCTCTATGTTGGGGGTTTGAAGTGGCGCGGCGTCCATTTCTGTAAAACTAAATCATTACCACCTCTCCACTGCCTTTCGGATAGGCTTTTAAGCCAAAGGCTTTGGATGAGTACCCTAATCGTCCTCTTGTCTTGGGCTGGATGCCCCGACAGTATCTCAGCCCACATACAACCATGACATCTTCAAACATAAACTTCATCCTGCATCGGCCGTCGCGCCGATTATCTAGGGTCGCTTTATCTGTTGCATACAACAGGGCGGATAAGCGAACACATACTACTGCTGGCACCTGCCTTATTTCTTTTCCACCTGTTTCTCTTACTCCCATCCTGACCCCCATTACTAACCTTTCTTCTATAATTTCCAACTTAATTGACAGCAACCGAAGTGCCACTGGAGTAGAACCATCTGCAGCCACCATCCCACAGCCCCTATCTGAAGCCTATCGGCAACCGTCCCTTATAAGACCACGTTGTCCCGTTTCCATGGCAACGTTCAACGTTCGCATTCTAAGACAAATAGGTCAACACGCCGCACTCGCACGCACCTTAGACACATTGAGTATTCATGTGTGTTGTGTGTGCGAAACTAGGATCAATGACCCTAACGGGGTTGTTGAATTAATTGCACCCGTCTTATTCTCTCGTTCTTGGTTGCACGCATCCGGTGACGTCGATGCGGCACTCACGGGTCAAGCTGGTGTAGGTATCATTCTAAGCTCCAAGGCTGAATCATCGTTGTTTGATTGGGTTCCGGTGAACAGCCGTTTATGTGCAGCCCGTTTGACGACATCAGCGAAGGTGGATTCGCGAAGTAATACAAAACGCTGTTTGTTTGTCATTTCTGCTTGTGCTCCCACCGACCGCAGTTCTAATACTGTCAGGGACACATTCTAGAACAAAATGAATGCGCTACTACGCAATGCTACTAGTTCAGATATTATAGTACTTGCAGGGGATATGAAGGCACAAGCAGGACGTCCGAGCTCTTCAGAAGCTAAGCTGGGTGGTAATTATGAAATTAACTCCGAACTGACTGACAACGGTGAGCGTCTGCTGCAACTGTGTGCGGAGCACCAGTTGTTTCTTAGTAGCACTGCTTTTCGACACAGTGGGCGCCGAAGTGCCACTTGGCGTCCTCCTGTAGCTGGCCATCGATGGACCCAAATTGACCACATTGCCATAAGTTTGCAGATGGCGTGGTTCCATCCTGGATTGCCGCTCGTACTGGAATACCTGTGTCGACTCTGATCATGCCTTGGTACGCTGTCGAGGTCTTTATGGATCTAAAACTAAACACCCGAACCACACCCTGGTCAACCAATTACTGCCCACGTTCCCTGCACTAGCAGTTCCCGCTGTGTAGGTCACCTGAAGTAAAGAAATCGTAGAAAGAAAATGGAATATAACGGGGAAGGAACGTCATTTAAATGAAGGATACCACCAAAGCGTGAAGAGAATGACAGAACATGAACTCAACGTTTGAAGATGGATATGGTCAGGAGAAGGGAAAGTTTTCGTGTTACCTCCCAAGAGCGTCTAACTGACGATCGAAACCCTTAACCTGACTACACTTTCTGGAAGCGAGTTTCAGCGCTCGTTAGCTCTACGCGATAACCAAGTTTCCGCCCTGATCTGGTCAGAACGCGGCTTGTGTAGCTTCATTGGATGACCGCGACGGTAAAGCAACCTAGCCGTTCTGAATAGACAGCTGAAGTCCGGTCCAGTCTTCCCTGTTAAAATGCGGTAAGTAAGCATTAGGTCTCTTCGAAGCCGTCGGTAGTGAATTGAATACATACCCGAGCTAAGTAGATGCTCGGGATACGATTGCCCCCGTAACCGGATCAATTTGGTACCTACTCTCAAAACCCTCTCGAGCTCCATTTTGTCCCGAACAAAGCAGGGCGGGGAAGCCTGGACGCAGTATTCCAGATGGGGCCGAACGAAAGCTGAGAAAAGCTTCACAAATATGTCGGCAGTTAAGACCCCGAAGGAACGGCGTATTAACCACAACATTATGAAACCCCCACTTGCGGCTTCTTCCAGTTGTCACCAGTATGCAAAGACGAAGAATGGAAGACGCCTTGGTCTACCTTGTTGGAGATCAGTGTGGGTTCGACTCCACCGTGTACGTAGTTCGAAGGCTGGGAAGTTGCTCCTGTACGAAGGACGGAACACTTAGCCTGATTGCTGGACAGTAGCCACAAAGTAGACCAGTCCCAGAGTCTGTCCAGTGCATGCTGTATGGCCTCAGAACCCCCAGGGACATTTACAACATTCCATAGCTTAAGGTCATCAGCAAACAATAGGGATGATATCCCAAGCTCTCCAGGGAGATCGTTTACGTAGATGGAGAACAGCATCGGTCCAAGAACCGAGCCCTGTGGGACACTGCTAAGGACCGCTTACCTAAAGCATAAGCTGCGACCCACACGTACATACTGCTCTCTTCCCAGCAGAAATACAGATACCTAGTAAAAGGCGCGGCCAGCTACGCCGTAGGAGCTCAGCTTTTTGTGATAGTCTCAAGTGGGGTTCCTAATGCTTTCGAGAAGTCTACGAAAAACACATCCGCTACGTACCCATTGTCCGCTGCCTCGGCCCAAGCTTCAAGAGCAACCAACCAATTCGTCAGACTCGAAACCCCCTTCCGGAATTCATGTTGTGCACTGTTGGGTAGATTAAATCTATTCAGGTGATCTTCCAGCGAACCTCACCAGCTTTTCAAGCAGTTTGACCGCGACGCTAGTCAGACTGACTTGTCTATAATTGGCTGACAGGCTCCTTTCGCCATTTTTGAAGATAGGACAGATGACAGCTTCCATCCATTCAGCAGGTAATGTACAGCTATCAAATGACTTCTGAAACACCGTCAGTGGTCCACTTAGTTCCACCGCCAACTCATGCAGAAGCTTCGGGTGAATTGAATCAGGTCCAGCTGCTTTGGAAGGGTTTAGTTCTTGCAGCAGCCTAAGGACTTGCGTTTCCATCACAGTAAATTCAGCTAAATAAGTACCCTCAGGTACTCTGGGGACAAGTTCAACGCTAGTCAACGCGGCCTCACGTACAAAAGCTCCTGCATACTGCTCACCAAATCCACAAGCCTTGTCTGTGTCTGCATACGCATGAGTTCCATCGGCCTATATCAAAGTTGGCATTACCGAATTTGAATCACGGCGTCTCTTAACGTAAGCGAAGAACCTCTTCGGATTTTCCGAAGCTCCATCAGCCAATTCCTTTTCGTACAACAGCCGAGCTTTCCTTAAGTGTTGTTTACACCTATTTCTAGCCTCGCGGTATCTATCATAGGTGCTAGTTGATGGAGCCGCACGGTAGGTCCTCCAGCACCTAGAACGCTTCTGGAGCAGGTACTTGCCAGTGGTATCTATCCACGGCGGCCGCGCTCGTGTCTCCTTTCTCCTCGCAAGCAGAATCTAGGGAGTAGACACTTCCGTGAGATAAGATTTAAATTTATCCCAGGCCGCCTGAACCGTATCGGCCACCGAGATTTCGCAACGCAACCCAGAAGCCTTGATACGCATTGCCTGATAGTTAGCACGCCATATGTTTGGATATGGCTTAGCGATGCTCTGGTGACGCCTGGTCAGAGTACACCTGAATGATAAACAAACATGATCACTGGCACCTAAGGGAGAGCTGTAAGTGATGTCACCTACGAAGTCTAGTGACTTGGCAAAACTAGATCCAAAATAGACGGTACTTGGGCATCCATGTACCTAGTGGGGAGGTCCACGAACTGATGTAACGGTACTTGTAACGTAAGCTCATGAAGATCTGCACCTAAAGTACCCTCCGCCGAGTTGTAAGAAAGATCTGCCCAGCAAACTTCTGATAGATTGAAATCCCCAATTATCAAACACCTGTCTGCTTATTGGTGGCGAATAAAGTTAAGCACCTCTATGGACGCACTCCCAGGGCTTCCATACACAATTACAACTGTAAGTTGAGTTGAGGAAGTGCTAATCACTACCGACAGAGCTTCGACAGTTTTATCTGTCGACTAATACCTGAAGGCACGCAAAACGTCAGGTCCACAGCTAAGGTAAAGCGCAACGTCCCCGCCTTATCGACCAACGAAGAAATCACATCTAAATAGTGCGTAGCCAGACAGATATACTTCACCGTCCGTGATGTCCTGAGACAGCTACGTTGCAGTGAATGCGAGTATATCGGGATGACACCCATCTACAAGCAGACCTATCTCGCACGTCTTATTCCTTAGACTGCGCACATTGCTTAGCACTATCTGAAGGTATTCCTAAGGTCCAGTCCTGGGTCGTGGGGTCGATATTGCGGCGCTCAGTGAAACTCGGCTCACTGAGCAAGGTAAGTTGCATGAAGCAGGTGCTGGCTACACATTTTACTGGGTGGGCAACGCCACCTCATCACCACGTGAACGTGGGGTCGGATTCGCACTATCCGATCGCCTCCATGGCCAGCTGGTGTGTGAAGCAACAGGCATCAGCGCGAGGCTGATGACTGTTCGCTTACGACTCGTAAGAGGTAAGTTTGCCTTTTTTATAAGCACGTACCTTCCGACCAAGTGTTATCCTGATGACACGCGTGAACAATTCCACACTCAGCTATTCTCCGTGATGCGGTCTATGCCGAGGAGCGACCGACTACTTCTGCTGAGTGATCTCAACGCACGCGTTGGGTGTGATGCATCGGTGTGGACAGGTGTTATAGATCCGCATGGCATTGGTTCAGCGAATGCGAAGTGACAGACTGCTCTCACTGTGTGCCACTCACGGCCTGACGATCACGAACACTAGGCTTGCACTGAGTGCGAGTGATATAGCAACTTGAACGCACCCACGGAGTGGTCACGCTCAGCTGCTCGACTATGTCATCGTACGTCAGCGTGATATGCGTGAAGTGCGCATGACACGTGTACTGCGTGGAGCTGAGTGTGGCACTGATCACAAATTGGTGCGCAAAAGACCCTACGTATATTTTCGTAAATCTATGTATTGCACTCCCGCCGTGAATCGGCGTACATTTAACATTCCGTATCCGTACTGTGGCGAAACGTATTAAGCTGGAGAAGGCGATGGCTGCACGCCTGTGTGATGTGGACTGCATAGCCACAGTGGGCGACATGTGGCACCACATTCGCGACCAGGTGACAGTTGCCGCCGAGTAGACCATCTGGCACGCAAACTGTAAGCGGCCTGATTGGCTTGATGAGAACAATGCGACGATTGGCGCATTGGTGTCGGGGAAGAATGCAGCATTTGATGCACATGTGGCAGACCTCAGTGACTTGGGGAAGAAGAGTCAGTTTCGCAAACTTCGACGACGACTGACTCGAGAGCTCCGTCGCATAAAAGATTCATCTTGGACGGAGAAGGCGAGGCAGATGGAATGCTACGCCGAACGCCACCAACACAGGGAATTCTTTGACTTCTTGAAGGCGGTGTATGAACCGAGATTGCAGCCGCTGAGGACGCTGATCGATGGTAGTTCAGGCGCTACCTCCACACAGACTGCAGACATAATGCAGATCTGGCAGAACCACTTCGACTGTCTCTTGAACAACCCTTCAGAGAGCGACTGGCCTACATTGAACGGCTTCAAGCAGCACGATGTGAAGACTAGTCTGGCAGACACGCCGACACTGCGTGAGACGCAGAGAACAGTTGTTCAGCTGCGAAACGGCAAGTGTGCTGGGGCCAACGGGATCCCACCTGAAGTATTGAAACATGGCGGACCTTCGTTGTTGGCTGCGCCGTACCACTTGCTGCAACGCGTTTGGATTTAGGAGTAGGTGCCTGCTGACCTGAAGGATGCCCTTGTGCTGCCACTGTACAAGGGCAAAGGTAGCAAGCAATGTTGCACAAATTATCGTGTTATCAACTTGCTGAGTTATGTGGGCAAGGTGATTGCCCGAAACTGCTCACTTGCCTCGTCAGTCAGGTTGTGGAACCTAACGTGGCTGAAGGGCAGTGTGGATTCCGCTCGGGTTGCAGCACTATAGGTATGGTATTTGCGGCTCGTCAGTTGCAGGATAACTGCAGAGTACGACACTAGCCGTTGTACTCGCATTTTGTTGATTTCGCTAAGGCATTTGATACGGTGAACCGCGAGGCATTGTGGCTGGTATTGGGTAACTGGTTGACCGCGTAAGTTCGTAAGTTTAATTGAATGCCTGCACAGTGGTATGCGGGCGAGAGTGCAGATGAGTGGAGAGACCTCAGATGACTTTGCAGTTATCTCTGGTGTGAAGCAAAGCTGTGTCTTAGCTCCTGCTCTGTTTAATATATATCTTCATGCAATGATGTCTTGTGCTTTTGATGCCGTTTGTGCTTACGGTGTTCGTGTGGAGCACCATATTGATGGTGGGTTGCTGAATATCCGTCGTTTCGGTGCGAGAACCCTAGTCTGTGATACAACTATCCGTATGTTGCTGTTTTCTGACGACTGTGCGTTGTTTGCACACAGCACGGATGAGTTGCAGCATATGACTAGTGCTCTGGCTTCGACAGAGGCCAAATTCGGGCTCACTATCAACACAAGCAAAACCGTTTGTCTCTTTCAGCCTTCACCGGAAGTGCAATCTTCAATATTGACGCGAATCAGCATTGGTGTTGAAGTATTGGAAACCACCTCCCGCTTCTACCTTGGGAGTGTGATGTCTACTGATCAGCAGGTGTACAGTGAGCTTCGTATCCGCGTGTCGAAGACAGCGACGGCATTCGTGAGGCTTGAATACTGCTTGTGGAACAAGCACCAGCTTACTGTTGGCACGAAGCTGATGGTGTACAAATCCATGGTGCTGTCCATTCTTCTATACGACAGTGAAACGTGGACGATGTATTGGCGGAATGTGCGATATCTCGAGCGGTTCCATCATCAGCGTTTGCGACGGATTTTGCACATGGGTTAGGGCGACAGAGTTGCTGATACGGAATTGTTGCAACAAAGTGGGATGTATGCAGTGGACTGCATACTTTTTCTGAGACACCTGAGGTGGCTCAGTCATGTGAGCCGTATGGATTCGACGCGGATACTGAAACAACTATTATATGGTCAGCTGAGTATTGGGAAGCGGCATGTGGGGAAACCAAAATTACGTTACCAGAACATGATCAAAGTGAGCCACTCCCGTTCTAATCTTGATTGCAGGTCATGGGAATCGAAGGCGGTTGATCGGCGTGCATGGCAAGATCAAATCACGAAGGCAGTTTCCTAAGTGCGGGAGAAAGATCTCATGCATGCAGAGAAGAAGCGGCAATTGCGGAAGCGGCAAGCATCGATGGGTTGTTCTCCATCGTCATCGAGCGCATGGTGCTTTAGCAGATGCGGTCGCGAGTGCGTGAGTCAGGCAGGCCTAGTGAGCCATGAGCGAGGCCACTCGGGACCACTACCGAAGCGACGACGGGTCCTGCAGAGAACATAGGAAGAACCGGCGCAGCGTTTGTAGGCACGCTGCATTCTATTTACTAACCCCGTGTTTGCATGCTAAGTCTATTTATTTCAGGTAGTGGATTTTCAATTTTGTCCTAATGCTTTTCTTTCTCATGTAAATGTCTACCTGTACTCTCTTCTATAAACTTGCACACATCGCTTAAGCCAATTGTAGTTAATTTCGATAACATTTTCGTGTTTGTGGCATTTCCGTAAAATATATTTTCTGACCTCGTGAACTTATCTCAGATTTTGGTAAACAACTTATTTCATATGCTCATTAATTTAAGATTTATGTCACCGTTTCCTTATGCATTACTCAATTTATTTTCTTTGTTATCTTCCTCTCAAGTGATTGGCTGTTGCTTTATATCCCCGGTGTGACTGCGCTTGATGTGCATGTTGACAAGGTGCCTACCTGTCTATTACCCACTACATCGTCCATACTGGCTCTAGGAGGCAATTGGTCGTTGCTGGAGGGGACGGGGTGCACGGTCCTTGTGGCCGTGTTAGGATCAAAGACCGCTTCCATGCACTCAGTGTGTAGCGGACTACGGTCCAGCCACCGCCTTGTATGCGCTTGATTCCCAAATACAGCGTGCTTGTGTTTGCCTGTGAAGGAGTGTGGGCCGGCTCCGTTGATGAAACGTGGCTCCCATCCACATGCCTCCCGGTCTTATTCCTTCGGGTTTACGCTGGATATGGGATGTGTGGATGGAGCTGTAGATGGTGCAGCGCAAGCCATCCATGGTCCCTCTGTAGGCGCAGGCGTCTTGTGGCTGGCCACAGTGACAGGCAAATCCGAAACAGGATGCCGCCAACCATATATGATCTGTGGTACAGCTACTGTGCCATCAGAATGTTGGATGAGTCGGAAAATATTGTGAAGAATAAAAAAAGAACAACAAAAACCGAAGGTTTTTGTCCAGTTTACTACTCACAGTTTTTGAATTCTTTTTTCAGTTTGTTTATAGGCGCCCTTAGTAGCAGCTCATGAAGATGTTGATAGAACTGGTCCTTGAATGCATCCGAGCTTCATTCACTGGGCGCGTAAACGAAAAGCTCACGCTTGTCTTCGCGTTGCCTGCTAAGCTTATGTTATAAACATCCTGGTTGGGTTTCGACTGTCCTAATCGGAACGGATGAACTTTTTACCCGTAGTTCTCTGCGCGCAAAATAGCCTAGACGATTCTTATGTGAACGGCTAGTGGACTTTGCCGGCAGACGAGAACTCGCATTTGATAAGGCTGACTGTACCGAGACCCGCAGAAAGAAGACAGACCACTAGTAAGAGTGCTTTAACGACTCAGACAAGGCAACCATGCTTTCTGCACCTTCATATTTATGGTTCATTAAAACAATATTAATTGTATAAACTGTAAGAGAAGGCGTATGTTTGTTGGCACAGGAGTTGCCACGTCGTTTTCCTATCTCCAGGCAGAGATTATGTGGGTTCGATGCTGTTGAGATGTTAGGCACAGCAGAATTAATGAGTGTGCTCGGTGGCTAATCATTAACATGAACTCGGCTCGGCAGACAAACGGCTGACTTGATGAGTGTCTGGGAGACAGGCGAGTTCAATAGAAACTGAGTACAACTCCGTTATTGTCTATGCAGTTGAGTGAACCCTTGGCGGCGGTTTCTGTAGGGAGAGCTCCGCTCTGAACTGGGTAGTTTGGGTCTCTGTATACCGACCGTGTTGTTCGGGCCCGCAGTGTATTGGTGCCTGTTAAACCCGGGTATGTTGTTCGGGCCCGCAGTGTACTGGCGCCTGTGAAACTCAAATGAGTTTTGCAAGGTAATGCCAGCTCTGTAACACCTTACAAGAGCCACAGAGCCTCACTGCGCAGAGGCGACTGTTAATTGCAATTCACTCAAGAAGGGCGGCCACGGCTCTAGCACTGAGGGCGATTCAAACACCAGGTTGCCCAGAGGCGGCGGACTCAGCCTCACCAGCGAGTCGAAGATAGACGCGGGTGTGTGGTTGGACGGGTGATGTCTGCTGGTAGAATGTGTTATAATTTTTGGAGTCGGGTTTCACTTAGGTAGCAGACATCAATTTAAGGGGTATCCAGCGTGCATGCAAGTCCAGCTTGCTGTCCGATCTGCAGTAATGTGCGCAGGTTGATGGGTTGCCAGTTTGAACTGCATTCCATGTCGCAATAGCGAGGAAAGCAGACTTCGGGGCTGGTAGCTCCCTCTTGAGGACTATGTGGTTGAGTTGACGGGTGGCGAGAAAACACCATCGGTGGAGGTAGGGTTGTTCACCGTTAAAGAATCAAGTAACAATGCTGATGAAGGATGCAGTTAAAGGGCATGTACATTGGTGGCTTGTATTTGTACATTTGGCGTAGTAACTGGACAGTGGAACATGAGAGCGAGGGAGGTCATAGTTGTGCGTATCCATGGTTCATTAGTAGTCGAAATACTGCCCCGTTGCCTAGGCCCAAGTAGCTGGTTGTCTTAGGGGACCACGGCCCCGAGCCTTTGATCGTAACGCCTGACCCACAAGGCAGCAGGGCGGAGTAAGGGTTTCACACCCATTGGGAGCCGGTGACTGAAGATTCATTTCATACGCTTTTCGGATGACGGAAGCCAATCCGGGGACCCAACGCCCTCGAAGGCAATTGCAGGGTCCAATGCTAGGATTGCTTGCCGGTATACCATGTCTGCAAGAAGACAAGGGGCAGTGGTTTTACTTAGTGGCGAGTCATATCCGCCACCTCACAGTGTTGTTAAACGGACAAATGTGTTTTTTATGAGAAGAACGCTTTCCAGGCGTAAACACGCCACGTCATGGAACACTACCGCCGAACCGGTTGGCACCACGAAGAAGTTGTTCGGAACGCCAGCCAGCGTTGTTTTTAGCGACCTGAGTATGGTTAGAGGAATAGCAGGGAAGTCAACCGATGACTTGATCAAGAGGAATGAGAGATCTCACTTGGAAGTTGGTACCTTCCGGCTCCTTGCATGACTTCCAAGGCATTGTAGGATGTGACACCCTATATCACAGTTAGCTTGTAAATCATGACGGTCCGCAGCTGTCCTCCATGGCTGCTGTCCTTCGAAACAAGCCGTTAGTGGTCATGAGTGTGGATACTGATGCATCCGATGGATGCGTGCTACTGACGAGACTCAACAGATCAAAACGACACGAGTTGAACTATCTGTTCTGCAGGCAACTGCGAAGAACCCCCTAACTATTTACTATATTATTTATCTTGTCCTTTACTTTATCCATTTCTTCCTTTTAGAGGAATTTAACTGTTAGTGTATTGCGGCACAATTACAGATATTTCTCACCTCTAGTTGGTATGTGTGGGGATGATGAATCTTGTCCGCTTCACGAGCTCACCTTCTTTTTATCTGCAGCTTTATATATGAGCCACTTTTTCTCTACGATCGCACATTGCCGTATACCGGACAAGATTCAAAAGTTCGGCCATTTCCTCGTACTCGATTTTGAAGCAACTTGTGCTAGAAATGTCAAGCTCATGCCACAAGTAAGATAATAAGCCATCATTTGATTGCTTCTGCTTTTATAGTTCGTATTCCAAGTTTTCACCTTTACGCTGTGTCCGTGCCATTTTTTATACTTTATCTCTGGTGTTCACTGAGGCATTTCAGTCCATCGTCCGCTACAAGAGAAGAGCCGTTTACTTTTTAGATTTATGAATTGCACGAAGCTGTACACACAGTGTGAGAAAGATATAGGACCAAAAAATATGTCCTATTCAACAAGCAACTCAGGTATGTAGGCTGGCAAAATCGGTAAATAAGTGAGCAATTTACATATCCTTCTTTCTGACATGATTATGGATTGGGAGATTAGTAGTGTTCAAGCCTCACGGTTACCCAGACCGCATGCTCGCCTTCTTACTTGTTCCTTAAAAAGTTCTGAACTATCAAATTAACAAAGGAGGTAGATTTAGAACACTTGAGCGTCCGTTGCTGTATGCGTGGTCGGATTGTCTGGGAGGTCCTTGGGGGACCAATAGGTCCACTGGACAGGCGCGGGCTTCTTGATGCTAATTTGCGTAAACATGCGGCATCTTTCCTCCCATTCTGGAAATTAACGTGGGATTGTTACGGGGTGCATCCATTTACTCTGTCTAGTCCACCAATGGTTCATATTTTGAAACTCTCACATCACGACATAATAGGAAAATGCGCAGGGTGGGCAGCTCGGTAGCGAAACTTCCGCTTTTGATTTCCTTTTGTAACAGAACTGCCTCCAGTAAGGAATAGTATTTATGGTAGTGTCAGAAAAAGCATGAATGAACTGTAGAGCTATAAAACAGCGAGAATGAACAACACTTGATCGGGATGACCTGAATTCAGATTATTTAGTGTCTTCCCAATCGACCGACTACAAACAAACAGTGGAAAAATTAGTAGGATCAATAGGAGAATCAATAAGACACAAAAAGTTTCATGACCATCGCCTGTAATGATGAGAAGCGCGCCTTACCAAGGCGAGGCGAGGCTGGCCACAAGGTGGAACTGTCTGCACAGGTTTGGCTTCAGTCGCGGGATGGCTGAGATCTCAGAACAACGAAGCAAGCTCAGCAAGGTGCAATAGGGCAGATGCTGGGCGATTGAGCTGGCATAGAGCTTCGGGCCACGCATTGCTAAGTTCGTAGAACATGATCCTTGATAATAGCCTTCTATCGGTTCGGCCAATGTATATGTTACCGCAAGTACAGCTCATTTGGTAAATACTTAGGGCGGTAGCCCGAGAGGCCAATCCAAGGCCAATCCAGTTCATGGAGCAGCTTCTTGGTCTGATGTAACAACATGGGCTCAGTTACGTAGCAGCACCTCTTACTGACATGAAGCAATCGATAGCAGAATCTTCTGTCGTTCTGTTCTGTTTTGTATCTTAGCGTAATGTAGACCATTTTCTTGAGATTATCCACTCGATCTCCACTTCTGGCAATCTCTTCCCCATATCTGGCGATAAATTTGTTGGGATAGCCATTATTACCTAGAGTAGATGCGATACATTGTACTTTTGTCTTGATGGATACTTCCGAGCATATTATGTGAGCTGGAACGAAACAAATGCTAACTGGGAATCGTTTGTAGTTCAAAGAACTACCTGTTATAATGTAGTTGCTCTCCGGTCCAGCTCGGTTTCCAGTAAACTGGTTTTTTAAACGAACCATCGGTTCTTCTAAACGCAGCGTCAAAGAAGCGAATTCCCTGACTCACTTTCTATAAGAGACTTGATATCAGGATGGCAGCTGTTTAACTTTTCCGAAGGGATTTTTTCTTGCAGGACAGTGTCAACTACTACAAAAGTGTCGTCAGTGTACCTTGCGTCAAACTGTGCCGCTTCAATAGCATCGCAAAATTTGCTATTCTCCAGTTGACCCATAAAGATGTCGGCTAAAATCGCTCCAACTGGGCTACCCATCGCTACTTCCTCAAATTGACAATGTATATTTCCGTCAAAACAAAATTAGACGTCTTCGTACGAATGCGAAGTAAGGTTTTTAATCGGTGTGCTGGCAGACCGACTTTGTCCTTCTCCAAAAGAACATTGGTGAAAAGGGAAGACATCGAAAGCTACCATGTGCTTACCTTGAACATGCATGTTCCGAACTTTGTCAACAAACTTAAAAGTGTGTTACATTATGCACAGCCAGCTCAGAACGAATATGCTCGGTGTCCCATTGATTCCTCTATTGATCCCTTCTCATTTGCACTCCTTTACTCCTTCCACTGTCTGTATGCGGCTGGTAGAGAAAGCACCATTAATCTGAATTTAGGTTGTCCCACTCTGCTTGAATGCAGATTGACCACATCGCTGTTAGTTACCGTTGGCGAGGCTGCATAACAGACTGCAAGTTAATTTGGATCACCTACCTGACTTTTGCTCATACACTCGTGTGTACTAAGGTCGTCCTGCGCTTTGCAGGCACCCAACAGCGTCGCCGGGAGCGGCTTGACACAGAAAAGGTCGCTGCTCCAGATGTTCTCTGCGCATTTTAGAACACATTAGACTCCAACCTGCGTTCTCTATTCTCCGATGTTGAGACACACGGCACAGATTCGGAGCGTACTACCAAAGTCCGCTACCTTGGTCTGTGACTTCACTAGATGAGCTGCTAGTCATTGGATCTCCACAAAATCTCTCCAATTAATTGTAAGCCGTGGAACAATTCCCGCCGGAGTTGCGTACACCACACTACGCATAACCAGAGGTGCTGAGCTCAGGCAGCTTCTGAGAAAGGATCTCGAGGTCTGGTGGACAACGCGTCGTTGAGATGGAGCGGGCAGCGTCATCAGTAACCTCCCGCAAACTCTTCCAACTTCCTCGATCCACCTGAGGCAAAAGGGCAACAGTGAGCGAGGTTTTGCGTGAAAATGACGGTGAGCTAATTCACAGTCGTCATCGTCCTCTGGTACGATAGGCACTTTGAAGATCAGTTCAACTGGCCGTCAGCACAGCCGAGTCCATCTTCCGGGATTCACAGTGCTCCCTGATGCGTTGATGTTTCTCCACCGACTGGGACAGATTTCCTATGAGCTTCGCCTAAAATGCCACAAGTCATTTGGCTCAGATGAAACTCCTTCTGCTCTCTTCAGATATGGGGGTCCTGCACTCACCCATGAACTGACATCTTTCTTTTATCAGATTTGGACTACTGAAACCATCCCATGCAACTGGAACATAGCGGATGTTTTACCAGTTTACAGAATAGCAGACCGGACCGTTTGCTCCAACCATCGTGGCATCAGTCTCATTTATGTCGTATCCAAACTGCACGCTGCCCTACTCTTGCGGAGGCTCAGTTGCGTACGGGAACAGCACCTGCGTGTACAGAAACCTGGATTTCGCTCGGTTCGCAGTCGCGTCGATCACATCCTTACGATCTGCTAGACAATTGAACATCGCCATACGTTCAGTCGACCAATCACAGTCATATTCTTGGATGTTCGAGTCGCGTTTGACTCTGTTTATCGAGTGACTTATTGGGACTGCTTACTGAAGTGGGGAGTACCGGAGAAGCACATCAGCATTCCCCGTGCCATTTGCCATCAAACTTCTGGCCGCATGCGGGTATACGGAGACTTCTCGTCTTCTTTCAGTATCACTAGCGGTGTTAGACAGGGCTGCCCAGCCTCTCCATTCTTGTTTAACTTCGACATGGACGAGATCCTGGAAACTACCCTGTAAAACTCTGAGTCCTGCGGCGTTGAACTGCTCTCTGTTAACCGACTTCGGGAATTGGAGTACGCTGATAACATCGCTGTGGTTTGTTAGTGCTCCCTGGCCGCCCAGCATGTGCTGCGTAGACTGGAGATATCCGCCTCCCAATTTGTGTTGACCTTTGCCCCTTCCAAACGTAAGGTCTTGTTACAGGACTGGCCAAGTGCATCTTCTTTCACCCTTTCAGGTTGTCCGCTGAAAGTGGTCGACAAATTCACTTACCTTGGGATTTGTGTTAGCATTGGCGGTTTGGCGGATGACATCTCCCTGCGTGTCTTCAGCGCTAAGATAGCTTTCGCTAACCTTCGTCATCTTTGGCTTCGTCATGACCTCAGCCTCTCTCTAAAGGAACGAGTCTACAATACTGCGGTACGAGCGCTTCTGTTTCACGCTTGTGAGATTTAGCCCGTTCCCAAAGGCGATGTTCAGCGGCTATCTGTCTTCAAGGTCCGCTGCCTACGAAGTATAGCTGGTGTTCGATGGCAGCATCACATCAGTGCTAAGGAAGTCCGTCGGGGCGTCTTCAAAACTGACAAACTCCGCCGACCGATTGCCAGCATCATTTCACTACGGAGGCTTCCCTGGCTTGGGCATGTGCTCCGCATGCCTACCCAGCGGCTACCAAGACGTGCCCTATTTGCGAGCGAAGGCGTGGGATGGAAGCGATGATAAGGAGGTCAGTGCACAAACGTCGAAGCTGGTTGTTGTTGGTCATTCCCGATTCCCGGGTTAGGGACCCAAGGACCCCAAGCACGTCCCGTTGCAAACCCTACTGAATATGGCCAAGGACCGTACGCAATGGCGCATTTGCTGTGAGACTCTTCCACCCAACAGTGGTTTTTCCTTTCAATCTCTTGTATCTCCCTTATGTGTTGTTTCACTCGGCCAATTGTAGTGCGGTTGCTTGGCAATCAAGTTTGGCAGACGGCAGACGTAAAAGCGAAGTTCTGACACTTTGCTTGATTTCTACGTGCATTCTCAACGGATCGCGGACTATTACATACCATTTAATCCCGTTTTGCGTCCTCTTTCCAAAATCGGAACAAGTTCTGAAGGACATCTGACGGTTCTTACAAAAACTCTGCAAAACCTTCCAAATCACTCCGTGCTCCACTCTGCAGTGGATTTTTCCTTACACATCTCAACGTACATCAACCAAATCCCAATCATTCGGCTCGGAATTATCAGCTCTATTCAACAACCACTTGGTCAGCTCCATACCATCGCAATCTACAACTATTGGCGGTTAAATACATTAACCGGTCGTTTACCAAGTTTTCTGAAATGATGACTTCCCGATCGGTTCCATATATGTTCCAATATATTGAGAACTATTGGCGGTACTTTGAGCCACATTTCCTAATACAACCAGCAAATCGGATTTCACACTATCGGACCCAAGCTCCACGGCGCGGACTACATCGCACCGACAACCGACCCAAAACGGCATCGATCAATAGACGCGAGCTTTCTCTCACCCCAAAGCCACTCGACCTTGAGTGCGTGTCACATCGTGTGAGCGAATCACCTAAACGTCAGATTGTCATCTACCACCCGCCCGGGAGCGTACTCCATAGACCATTGCACATAGACGAACAAACAAGACTAACGAACAAACCGTGCAGGTGACAGAGAAATCAAAGAACTGCCCCATCAGCGAAAACAACCCGGAATTTAAACCGGTTGGTTTGCACCACTTATAATACTTATAGTAGTAAAAACTGCACCTTTTTTTCTCGTCCATCTGCGGTTGTATCTCTATTCAACACTTATTAGACCTACACTCAGCCCCATAACATTCTTACGAGTACCCACTAGAAATGCCTGTTAATAATGTGAAAACGAGAAGCGCCCTCCTCAGGCAGAAGTTGAAAACAGAAAAGACTATAAAATCATCTGATAGCACGGATAGAAACCCAACCGATATTACTGTAAAAAAGGGATGTCCATCATCTAAATCCCAAAAAAGTCGATTTAGTTGCAAACCACTCCAACTATACTACCATAATTCCGACTGACACGACAGACCGGATTATAGCCCTTGAGGAAGAAATAGCCACGCTGAAATGCAAGCTTCATGAATTCAGCACATGCTATGAACAAGTCCTATCATTCTGTGAACTGCTTAGAGGCTCAGAAACTGTTACACTGGACCGTTTGAGCACAGCTGCTTCCTTACTAGACTCAGTTACATCCGAAACGCAAGAACGCCTCCGTAGATCGCATAACGTTATCATTTTTAACGTGCCTGATAAACCGAACATCGACAGGGTAACAAATACCCTCTTAAAAGCATGCAATATGGATGGAGTCTCTTGTCAGTGCCTCAGACTGAGAAAAAAGGAAAACATGACCACATGTCCGATACTCTTACAGTTTCCAAACGATAGGAGCGCATCTAAATTCGTACGCAGTAAAAGACTAGTTGCTGCACAAACTAATTTTAAAAATATTATTATCAAACACGATCAAACGCCTCTTCAAAGACGATTAACAATGAAACAAAATCCCTCCACCCATCATATGCCCCATGTTCCTACTAACGAAGCCAGTACTGACGCTATCATCAGCAATGTCGACCTTGACAAGTCAACCGCGTCGTCTAATATAGGCGATGATGGACATCTCAGTCTTCAGCGGCCTGATGAAAGAATCTCAAATAGCAGTACTGATGTGTCCAAAACTAAAACTACCAACAACGCTGAAAATACAACGACGCAGACACCTGCTGACCACACACTCAACTCCCCTATCCCTTCTCCAAACTGCGAGCCCTTACAACAGTTTACAGTAACTGTATCTGAGACCTATCGTGAGCGAGACAAAAAATCAGATTGTAACGTTGGCAGCCCGAAAAATAAATCTCAATCCGACCCGAATGGACTAAGCTATAGGTTATCTCCGACCAACCGAGGCGTAGGCAAAAACAGAGGAAAGCGCCCTGCCAGAATTTCTCCCATAAACACTCAAAGCTCATTAAGTCTGGAGCAACCATCACCAGAGCGCAGGGATGTGCAGCTAGGCCAACTGAGAAAAAGTATACGTCCTCAAGCCTATACATACAAAACCGACACTGTTGTCGGGATAAGTCACAGAGAGCCGACCCAGTACCTACCCACAATGCCTCTGACTACGTTTCCAAATCCCGCGACATCAAGCTGGCAAAGTCCTTATGTATGCGACACCGAATTAGCAAACAAAAAGTTGGTAGGCCACAAGGACTTACAGTTAAGAGGGTGCAACCCCTATCTACCTCAAGTCAAAATTCACCCACCACCACCCGCTGTATTACTCAATTGGCAACAATACAAACCGAAGCAAAATGAGTTCGTCGACTTCAGCATCCCCCCACCCCTGTATACTACGGATGTCAGTCCTTTTTTAGACTATCGCACACCACCAGTTCATCCCCCACCAATCCTGCCCCTATCACGTACGATTATGAACCAGAGATTAATCAAACTACTAGAGTATGTACTTCATTCAATCCAGTACGATCTGGAGCTCAGTGTGCCTCAGCTACCTCACAACACACAATTCTCGGATACAATGACGATGAAACAAACATTACCCACCACCTTCAGTCCATGTTAACAATGTCTTTCAAAGCTGTTGTCATTAACCTACGTTCCCTTTTGCCTAAATTAGATATACTTTCAACACTTACGTTTATGAGATCCCCCGATATTGTTTTTATCACTGAAACTTGGTGCACGTCGGAAATTAGTGATTCTCAGCTTAACATCCTAGGCTATAAGCTTTTCCGCAAAGATCGCTCGCACAAACGTGGTGGTGGCTGTGCCATATACCTTCGAAATAACCTGACTGCCATTCCTGCAAATCAACCTGTGTTCATTGACTTAGAAGATACACTATGGCTAGTGATCCCATCTATTGATCTTCTAGTGGGTTGTATCTATCGGCCGCCCCGAACTACACAATTTGCAACCCAAAATCTAATCGATATGATCAATGTTGCTTCCAACACCACATACAAATCCAAAATTATGTGTGGAGATTTCAACCTACCACATGTTAACTGGACGCTGCCTACACTCAGAAACACGGCAGAGATTGAGGAAATTATCGCATGTATCCACTTCAATGGCTGGACTCAGCATGTTAGAGAGCCAACTAGAAGTGCTACTACCTTAGACCTTGTATTCACGATGGGAATCGCGAACGTTTATATATTCATTGATAATCCACTGCCTGGCTGTGATCACAACACGGTGTTTTGTGATATGACTATTGATTTACCTAAACGACCAAGTAAAATGCTAAAACCCATTCGTAACCTCCATCGTGTGGACTGGAACGCATTTAATGAACTTATCGGTACCATGAATTGGAATACGTCATTCCTAACCCACAACCCTACTGTGGCTACAAGTGAGTTTATAAACAACATTGCCCTTGTTGAGGATCTACTAGCACCTACTGTAAGGAGAAATACCCATGAACATAGGGGTGAACTCAAGCTTCTGTCCAAAGCCAAAATAAAACTAAAGAAACTCAAATCGCTATACAGCAGGAACAACAGCTTCGCAACATTGCTACAAATACACGAGAACTTACTATATTTACAACATCTAACCCTAACAGTCAAAACCAAAGAAGAAAGCCGGGCACTCAGAAATCCTGAGAAAGTACGTGCATTGATGCAACTACTCAAAAGAAGAAACTCTAAACCACTTCAGGAAATTGAAACGTTGGTTCTAGACGATGGTTCAATAACGCGCGATATCTCCTGTATATGCGAGGCCATGAACTCTAGTTTTGCCTCCTCTTTTGTCCCCAACATTCAGCCATTTCATCCTCCACTTCCAAAAAGAACGACCGAACTATACTGCAATATCCCTGTGACGTTAAGAGAGGTGAAAAGTGCCATCACAGCCATAAAACCATCAACTCATCCAGGTCCAGATGGCATCTCCCCAACTGTTATAAAACTCGGAGGAAAAAACCTCGCACTATTGTTACTAGACATTTTCACACTTTCACTCACTACCGGTTGCTTTCCAGCTCAATGGAAGCAATCCATTATAATGCCTAAGCACAAGGGTAGACCGAGAAATCAAATGTCAAGCTACCGCCCAATAAATCACACCTCTGCTGCTTCCAAAGCCCTAGAGCGAATAGTCAAGAAGAACATCGTCCAATATCTAACAAGACTGGATCTGATCAACCCTTCACAGCACGGCTTTCTCTCAAGACGCTCCTGCGTTACATGCCAGCTACAATTTCTCGATCACATCACGACTATGATTGACAGAGGAATGGCAATTATCATAATTCTGTTGGACATGCAAAAGGCTTTCGACCGCGTGCCACACCAGCCACTGCTGTCTGCTCTAGAGTCATATGGAATTGGAAATCCGCTGCTTAACTGGTTCGACTCATACCTAAACGGTCGAACTCAAGTCGTTAAAATCGGTCAGCAATATTCTACACCGAAGCCAATAACCAGCAGTGTCTTCCAGGGAAGTGTGCTCGGACCGCTACTTTTCTTAACCTATGTAAACAATATATGTGACCCAATCAAACATGGACATCCATTTCTGTTTGCAGATGACGTCAAACTGGTTTACTCATTTCATCCGGACCAACTACATATGTGTTTGAGAAACATCTGTGAAGACCTATCCGCACTAAATATAGCTAGTGAACGTTTATTAATGAAGTTCTCCGCAGTGAAATCCCAAGTACTTGGGTACAGATGCCGCACCCCAAAAGGCTCCATTATACTTGCCGGAAACGTGAGCCCAACGTCTGATTCAGTTCGGGACTTGCGAATTAGGTACTCCAGCTCTTTCAATTTCTCCGAACATGTTCTTTATCAGGTTGCGAAAGCGAGGCAGCTATGCGGATATATCACCAGAATTTTCTCCCTACCTGAAGTACGACTTGAATCATTCAAGACAATCGTACGACCGACTCTGGAGTATTGTACTATCCTTCACAGCCAATTGAGAAAGAAAGACAGAACGGCTCTAGAAAATGTCCAACGATCATTTACCAAACTGCTCATGGGACGCTGCTCAAACCTGACTTATTATGATCGCTGTCGAAGACTGCAGCTGGATCCACTTTGGCTGAGACGCTTAAAAAACAACCTCGTTCTCTTCTACAACATTATAAACCAACGAATATACGCAGACAGCACCGCACTTGAACTGCGGAAGACTGCAGTCTACCCCACACGTAATGGCGGCTACTTGATACGTACAAACTTTTCAAGTCATAAAATTCGATCGAATTTCTTCTTAGTGAGATACACTTATTTGTGGAACAAACTACCCCTACAGATGCGCACGAGTGCAAGCTATGTCACATTTTGAAATTCTATTCAGACATTCCTCAGTATATCAAATGTGTTGAAGATCTTTGACTCACAGCAAACTCCAGAAACATTGACAGAAGCTAGTATAAAAAATATATGAGCAGATATTCCCTTCAACTAGGTTACTCACTACATATCATTACCTACAATACCAAATCCTGTGTCTGTGCAGCCCAGCCACGGTTGACGAACTGCGATCAGAATGAATATACTGTGATATGTCGAAGACTGCAACTAGTTGGCCTAAACCGCTAAGCACATTTAAAGCAGTCATACAAAGACAAACTGGATGAGAGAATATTCGTCAACGACGGCGCACAGGTACTTCTGGTATGTTGCAAACGAAAACTACAATGTATTTTTCAAAGAGATACGTCGCCTTGACGAGTGTTCCCGGCGATTTGTCAGATCGGCATTTCGTCTCAGTATATATGCTGCAGCAAGCGGACATTGTCTTCACCATTTTGTTTGAGAAGGACAGATTCTGTGAACGCTGACTTCACACTTAATCGTTGAAGCCCGCACGCGATTGTATTGTGAGTTGTAGCGCTGCCGACTGACTAAAGGGTTGGGTGCGGCAGGCCGGCGTATCGGTCGTTGCCAGCAGAGTGAAAATTAGTGAGCCGTTGCGATCGTCACGTTTATCTTAGCGTTGGCGATTTTGCCACAACTACCACACTGGATGTTAGATGCTACTGATGAAATGCTTGTTGTAGAGCCCTGGGTATGCCTGTTCGAACAGTGTTTCTTATCACTGTTGAATGTGCATCTAGAAAGTAAGATGTTAAGGGACCCATCGTCCCCATAAGATCGCAAGCTGAAACTGCTTAAGTCGCTGAGACGCACAGTAGACCAGTGTACATGGTCGATCAGCCTTTCCACTTATGAGACATTCCTTTCCCGATTGGTCTTTGTACCTAAAAAGCACTTCCTGTTTCCGGCCAACCTCCGCGATCATGTAACATTCAGCCTCTGTACCTATGAAACATTCATTTTCCGGACCAGCCTCCGCATCTATGAACATTCACTTTTCGACATGTTCCGTTGGCATATTCACATAACGCTATTCCACTTGCTTATGTCTTGCTTCCAAGGTTTGCTTAGGCAAACCATTCTACGTAAACATCCACATATTTCACAATCGCGCCGTAATCGCTTCGAGCCTGGCCGGTAAAAGTGCCTGTTGCGAAAATCCTGTCTTATTTCTCTCGGATTCGGGTAGGCGCGTGTGAAGTTGCGTTCAGTCTAGGAAACGTTCAACTTGCGCGTAGTAAACGTTTTCCGCTTTAGTCTCACGGGTCGTACTAACTTGGAATTTCGTCAGTTACCTTGTCGTACGTGGCTTTAGTTCCGAGTCACGTTCGTTCGTCCGACTAGGGGACTTAATACCGAGTCGTCCGACCTTGGCGTAACCAAGAGGGAGTCATAACATAGACGTGTGCGTTTTAGCCAAAATTCTGAAATTGACGGAACAATTGAAGTGGTAAAGAAGAATAACTTCTATGCCTAACTATCCACCGAGTAGAGCTGGTAAATCCGAGTCGAGTGAGCGCTAACTGGTTTGTGTGCGATATGGTGGCGTGGAATGAATCCACGAGAGAATTGCGCTAGCGCTGTTCTTCAGAACCCGGTTCCGGATTTGCATGTCATTGGGACTGCGACCAGCCACAGGACGGCTGCGCTTACTAAGCGACCATGAGTGGCTTGTGGTGCATCGTTCTCAGCTGCATCCGCACACCGCATATCGAATGTAAACCCGAAGAAATAAGACGTTGAGGCGAGTAGATGGAATTGAGGATTGATTCGGGGCCGGCTCATGCTCCCTCTACATGGCCGCCATTCATTTGGACCGGGATAACATGCGTACCAGACTACATCGAGCAGTGGCAGGGTGATAATCTGTTTCAAATGGAATGGATCCACTCTTCGAGCTCAGCACCGTCACGAAGAATGTGCACCCCGTTTTCCTCAACAACGAATCGCAATCTCCTGGAGTCAGTAGTTGAGGTGGCCGTTTCTATCAAGTAGGCACCTTGCTAACATTCACACAGGGCGCAGCTACACTAGAGATATCGGTGAGCAAACACCCATAATGCACGAAAATAATCACTCAGGCATACGTACTGACCAACTGCGGGATGATGTAGCACACGTGTCACCTCTAACGCATTACTGGCCTGGGTTAGTAGTTAGAGTCGGAAGCAGAGTACTTACCAAGTGCTGATACTTATTCAACTTATTCGTCTTTTCGATATTACTTCTCGCGGCCACTTTGATGGCTTACCAGATCCGCTTGGCTGAGGCACAAACGATCTCATGTGCTGCAGCACCATGTGCTTGACGTCGATGGGCAGGTGTTTCGTGCTAGTATGTGCGGTTTCTTGAGCGCAACCCAGTGGATCCCGAGAATCTGGTTCATTCTGTCATCTGCCCCGATGACCTAAACGAACTAAACCGCAGGTCAAAGCCAGCTGATGCCCGACAGTCAGATTGTAACATCTCGGAAAGACCTCGATCAGCAGGCTAGTGTTGATTTGAAACCAACGCCCATGAGCTATTGAATACTAATCGGCGCAGACTGTATGATGCAATTTAACTCACTTCCAGTTCATGTTTTGACCTAGGAAAACCCCAGTGTTTACCGCGTACTCGCCCTGCTCGTTCTTGCTGAGGATTGGCCTACTTTACTCTAGCAGAGTCCGACAACAGATTTGACGGCGGAAACCTGCGCATTATGTCAATAACTGCAAAATACTTTAAAAGCAATCCTGCACCAACAGCAAACTCAGTTCGGGCGGCCAGGTTGCGATTAATGGAAAACTGAATGTGGCAGTTCAGCATTAAATCATTTTTTCCGGTCCCGAATGAAATTCAGCCGAAGCATTTGCTAACAGTATTACAGAGTTCCAATATAAACCAGATCTTGGGTTGATTTTCACGTCATGTTTCAAACGATATGTGGACATTTCCATAATCGAACGGAAACACTAGAATAACACATTGTGTATCAGGCTTTTGTTAAGAAAGCCTGATATGATTGAGCACACGCGATACATTTTCTTCTGTCAAGGAACTCCAGAGATCTCACTTTTGACAAAACCGTCTAGCACCTATTAGAAATTTTCGGTGTACGTTCTTTGTCTAATACTCTATATCAATGCATGAAATTAGCCAAACAGGAAGGCGAAGATTTCATAACCTATGCTGGTAGAGTCAATTTCGAGTGCGAACAATTCAAGCTATTTGCCGTGAGGGAAGATCAGTTCAAGTGTCTGCTTTTCATTTGCGGTCTCTAGTTACACTCTGCCAGTAATATCATTACCAGGGTTCTGAACAAAATTGGACTGTCCCCTGATATTACACTACAGCAGATAACCCTTGAGTGTCAGTGTCAGTGTTTGGTAAACCTCAACCACGATACAGCCATGCCGGAGCGTTCATCATCCAACTCCACTTCAATGTCACAAAGAATTGCTCCAGATAACCACACAAAACAGCATCTCCTGTCGTAGAGAAACAACCATTCGCTTGCTAACAGTGTGGTGAATAGCATTTCATAAGATCCTACCTTTACAGGAAGCACGGATGCTCAATGTGCAACCGCCGCGACCACAAAGGAAGTCAATGCCGAACTACGAAATGTATCCAGACCTAGCCAAACACGCTGATCAAACAGTGGCTCACATAAGACCAAGCCCAAATTCGCTGCCGTGCTTACAACAACTGATCTTAGTTTTAAACGTCTCCGCAAGTATGTAACTTTAAGAATAAACGGCAGGATGGTTTGTTTACAACTCGATACCGCCTCTGACATAACCATCGTGTCTAAAAGTACTTGGAAAGTACTGGGTTCACCATTCTACCGTCAGACTGATAATACGGCCAAAAACGCATCCGGCGGTATAATTCAATTGCTTGTTGAATTTGACTATAAGCCGAAAATTGCAGGCAAGTACAATCATGGTACAGTCCACATGCTTGCTTGTGAACTCAACCATTTTGTATTGACTGAATCGGTTGTTTGGAACTTTCCGACATGCTCATCAACACCTACACAGATCCTGGGGGCGTCGAATATGCCTGAGTCAAATGAAGACATTTTGGCCCTGTTGAATAAATTCTGTACGGTTCTTTCCAGATACCATTGGATGCTGCTGGAAAGTAAAACTAATGCTTCATTTTCACCGGAATGTCAAACCAATGTTCAGGTCAAAAAGACCAGTGCAGCTTTTTCTATAGTTGACGCTGAATTTAAACGCTTGAGAGAAATCGGAGTCCTGAAGCCGGTGAACTATTCTTATTTTGCTGCGCCAATTGTACTCGTAAAAATGTCACGTGCGATTGCACGAATTTGTGCCGAGTACTCTACAGGACTAAATGATGCGTTTTTACAACTTTGTCTTCTCCTCGCCAGGACTAACCCACATCACTTTTACCGCAGAGGCTGTATTGCAAAAGCTGATGTCTCTACGCAAACACAGCTCGCCGGGTGTCGACACCATTCGTCCAGAGGCATTGGGAGCAGCAGCAAGTCAAATGGTAGGACATTTAGCTCAGTTTTTCCAGCGCTGTTTAGACCAGAATCAAGTTCCCGCTATGTGGAACCTCGGAATAATAACATTGATTCACCAAGGTGGAAACAGAACTGAGCCCTCCAACTACCGCGCAGTGTACCTACTCCCTATACTCTCCAAGGTCATGGATTCCATAGTTGTCGATGCACTTTTGTGTTAGCTGGAAAACTGTAACATCATCACGCTTGCGCACTACGGCTTCCGTCAACAGCGGTCATGCACAACGAATTTACTACTCGCACTCAGTTGGTGAACCGAGGCAGCTGACGCTGGAGAAAGCGTTGATTTGATACACTGGATTTTCCGAAGTTTTTCGATCGTCTATACCATTTTACGTGACGCATTTTCGAAATCGCATGCAGTGCTTTCAAGTTAGCGAAACTAAGAACGCTGTTTTGGCGTCGTTGACACTCTCCTTGGTCATGGGACGTTAGCCACTGGGATACCGGTTGGAAGCCCCGAGCATAAGCGACAGACAGTCCGATGAAAATGGTCGAGCACCACCTGTTCTGTCTTGATGCCCATCTGAAGTAAACCTCGATGATTGGTCTCCAAACTGAAACCGTCCAATGGGCAACTTGTGATGCCTGTCTAAGGAGCAGACCCTAGCTACCACATGGTCCGAAGCTTACGCCGTAACCATTGCGGACAGACATACTAACCAGAACATGAAACGGTCTATACTTACTGTTCGCTAGCGGCTACCTGGTGGTGGGTTATTCAGCGGCCTAACCATGGTGGCGTAGACAGGCAATCTTTTAACTGGTGTTCCGCAGTCAATGAGGTCTGAGGGGTCAGGCAGGCCTGCATTTGCGGTTGGTTAGGCATACGCCGTGGCTTGGACACTGCACGCCCAGTCCTGAATCAACAATGGATGCTAGGTGGTTAAACAATTTTGTGCGATTTTTATTACAACGGCCATGGGGGACATTGTTCCCATTAAATTTGGTAGACCAACCTGAAGCTGAACAACGAAAGTTCTGTTGGTGCTTACTTCTATCACAGTTGATGACTAAACACAAACTAAGAGGATTCCAAGTGTGGCGTTGACACGATGTTAGTGAGTGTTCGTTTGTCTCCACACCCGTGGGCGACTTTGTTCATCAGTTATCGTTTCAGTGTCTCCATGTATTGCGTTGTTTAAAGGTCATAGGAACCTATGTATTCATAAGATAATTAGGCTTTACTTCCATATGGTCACCCATAGGGATTGAGACGCTTTGACAAGTGGCTCTCTGAATGGCACCATTAGAAGCACAGTCAATGCAGATAGAACCTCCCTATTACGTCCATGGATTGGAATGCTATCCTCATGAAATCGGCATTACTCAACAAAGAGACACCTAAAAAGGCTACAATGATTACCGTATTTATACATGCCACACCGTCCTGCTAGAAAAAACGTAGGGTCGATAATTAGTGGCGACGCACGCATTTACTTTGGTAATTCAGGTGAGTACTTGGAACAGACAAACACTGTTGTCTCACCTACGGGCGTTCCTACAATGTGTTTGCAATCATTTACAAAGGCGACCGCGCCCACTAATCCTGCTATGGACCACTGTTTCAGCCGGTCTTAGAAGCACTTATGTGTGCACCCTGTACACACGTTGTTATCGACTTAGCAACTACTCGGAAACATTTTGTCATTGGAAAGTAGGTAATTCCGGAGGCATTGTTGTATGAGGAGACTTGCTCCAAATCTTATGCTTACACTGCGTATACAGTGCTTGTTGGCAGGTCATATCATCTGGTATTTTAAGCTCATCAATCACATGGAAGTAAGGCGTAAATATCATGTTGAAACGCAGGATTGACATGCATCTGCGACCTTTAAATAACGGCAGATCCATGGGTACTGAAGCGGTAACTGATTACTGAAGTGGCCCACAGGTGTGGAGACGAACGAACACTCACTAATGTCGTGTCACCGCCACACTAGGAACCCTCCTCGTTGGAACAATGGCTACAGATCCACTGATGGTCTTACCTACCCAGCAAACTTGACCATAGTATACAATGCGCCAACTACATCAGCAGTACGTAGCTACACTATTCACATGTATATATATTTGCAACAGTCTATGAATAGACATTGCACCATCGGAAACCATGGAACTCAAAACAAGGTACAGAAATAGTAAAAGAAAACACAACACAACAATGTCCACGGTTTCGTCAGAGGGCGAAATACTACCCGGTTGCCCAAGCCGAAGTAGGGTGTTGACTTAGGGGACACCACCCCGAGCCTTTGGCTGAATAGCCTGTCTGCAAGGCAGCGGAGCGAATTCAGGGAATCGCGCCCATTGGGAGCCGGTGACTGATTGATCAGTTCATACGCCTTTCGTTTGTTTCTTTGCCAAACAGGGGCCCAATGCTCCCCGAAATTACAGCATGACGTTGCTGGAATACAATGCTTCGCCAGGATGAAGCAAGGGGCAGTGACTTTATTTAGTGGCGAGTCACGTCCGCCACGTCACAGTGTTGTTAAACGGACATGAGTGTACGGCCAACTGAAACAACACAACACGGGAACCTTGTAACCGTAAAGGCTTTAAAATTTTTATTTGCGAAGAAGTCCTAGCTTTACCTCCTTCATACGAACTACTGCATTGTTTCTGATTACCTCACACTGCCTTAAGAATCACACGCATTTCCTAAACGAAATCGCACACGTATCGATTCTCCAGATTGCTTGCAGTGGCATGATTACACTATGCATACCATATCACATGCGGCCAGATAGGCAAGCGAGAAGGAAGGCAACCGCCGTACAGTCCACTCGTAAACTTTCAAAGCTTCTCTTCCAACAGCCTGCAGGCATTGCAGCCTCAACAAAAACAACCAATCTGCTTCTTATTACCACTCACTTAGATGTCATCCCGCTCGCGTGGTAGTGAAACCTTACGCCAGATTAGCAGCATGACCAACCACCTATTATGTCTCCGATTGGCTGATCACCCTCGACACCAGAAGTGTGCTAGTACACTGATTGCGATGTGCAGATAGGCGATCAACATGTTGATATCATTGAGGACGCAGAAACGAAACTCGTCGATTTTCTTTGGTGTCGTATGCACCTAAGACGTGGTAATGTGTGTTTACTAGCAATATTTTACCGCCCTCCAATGTCCACCTCGGAAATGGATCAGCGCCTAGCTTCTGCGATAAAACTCGTCTTGGCAGGACCATACAGTCACGTCCTTCTGTTAGGGGACTTCAACTTGCAGGCAATCGAAGTTCCAGCATCGCACAGCGAACAATTCAAGGCTGATTTGCAAGAGATGATCGCCGATGTACCTCTGTACAACCATGTCACCTCTCCCACGCGATTCCGAACGGGTGACACACACCCTGTTTTAGACCTTGTGCTGACCATCGAAGAACTAATGGTCGACACCGTGACCATAGATGCACCACTTGGCCGTAGGGATCACGCGATGTTGTTCTTTCGTTACATCTGTTACTTGGAGTACGTCAGTGAGAACGACGTGAAAACCTATGTCCTTACACATTACGATATCCTCTCCAACCTCGTTCAAGAAACTGACTGGTTTTTCCTGGCTCAGAAGCCGCCCGATGTCGCCTGGATGTTGTTTGTCAACACTTCACTGAGCTAGTGGCAACTGCATCAGAAAGCAAGGTTCTTCACCCGATGCAAGTGAATTCGTTCTTGAGGAGCCGTACTAGAAAATGCATGGCTTTAAAGGATTCAGCCTGGCGCGCTTACAAAGTCTGTCCAAGTAACCTGACCTGGGGTGCTTACAAAACTCAACGAAACCACTGCGTCAAGTTGATCCGCGAAGACAAACTGCAGCATCAACAGAACTTAGCGGCGAAATTCAGTACAAATCCCAAGTTGCTGTATAAACACTTCAACAAGCTCCGCAGAGTGCAGCGCGGGATCCCGGTTTTACGTGCAACAGGTGATCTTGCGCAAACCGCCAGCCTGCTTCGCCAACATTTTATCCATGCTTTCCGGGGTGAATCATCATTTCATCCGCTTTTGACACAGCTTCCATCTCCACCAGGGTTATACCACATATCGTTCACGGCAGCCAATGTCATGAAGGCGCTAATGTCATTGCGCGTGCACAGCTCACCTAGCGTGGACGACATCAAACTGAAAGCATTGAAGACAGCGGCCATGAACCTTGCCGAACCATTAGTTCGATTCTTTCAACGTTGTCTCGACGAAATTCAGGTTCCCACAATGTGGAAACATGGAGTAGTCACTCTTATTTATAAAAGTGTTATTCGTTCAAAGCTCTCGAACTACCGTCCAATCACTCTCCTCCCAGTTTTATCCAAACTAATGGAATGTATAATTGCAGAGGCGCTTATGGGATATTTTAAGAACAACATCCTAGTTTCACAGCAACACGGATTCCGCCAAAATCGATCCTGCATTACAAACTTGCTGCTAGCCGGAGCAAGCTGGACAGAGTCAGCCGATGGCAGCGTGGGAGTCGACTTTGTCTACCTGGACTTATCGAAAGCGTCTGATTGTTTGTACCACCACATTATCCTTCACAAGCTTCGAAGCTATGGACTCGGTGACCCTATACTCGGTTGAATCGGCAACTTCCTCGCTCAACGTCAGCTGAATGTGGAAGTCCGCAGCTCCATTTCCGACTCAATTGACGTCCAGTGTGGCGTGCCCCAAGGATCGGTAATGGGGCCACGTTTATTCGTCACATTCATTAACGATCTTGGCAGTGTACTGCAGTCGAATTTCTTACTAGTTGTAGATGATGTCAAAATTTGGCATGATATCAGGACATCGGATGATCACATGGCATTGCAGAGCGATCTCGAGAGGACTTATGAGTGGTCATCCGATAACCGGCTCCAGTTCAAGGTGACCAAGTGCAAAGTCGTAAGCATACGGCACCATCCTATCTATGAATATCGACTTGGGGACCAGCAATTGCAACGTACTTCCCAAGAAAACGACCTCGGTGCAGTACGATCTTGGTTTCTCGAAACAGGCTGAAAAAGCATCAGAAAGGGCCAGTCAACCTCTTGGACTCTTACAGAGGGCTTTCGGGAATTTTTTGAGATATCAATATTTTCCAAAGTGCTGAACGCCTACTTGTGGCCTCACGTGGAATATGCGATCCAAGCCTGGCGTCCCTGGTGCAAGCGCGACGTTGATGCACTTGAAGATCCACAACGTAGAGCGACCAAACTCGTTAGAGGATTGTTCATCTCTCCTACCAACGCAGACTACAGCCCCTGAGATTGTACAATGGTGAATATCGATGTCAGCGCGGAGACCTAATCATGGTTTATTTTATGCTGACGAACCCAACTCACCCATATCACAATCTGTTGCAGCTGAGCCAAAATACCAAACTTAGGGGCCATCAGTTCAAACTAGCTATCAGCCACAGTCGACTTGATTGTCGACGAAACGTTTTCTCTCTCCGTGTGTCCGGTGCTTGGAATGCCCTTCCGACTCACGTTATCCTTGCCCTTACATCAACGGTTTTCAAAAACGTCTTGATGAAACACTTTCCAACTTGCATTACTTGATATAGTTCGTTCCACTTGGAGGACGAAATCAGGCAAACCTAACCATGTGTTTAACGGCCCTCTCCGCAACGTGGCGGAGGGTATACATGCAGAAGTGTCCATGTGGTTAGTCTGGATGGATCTGAACTTTATTAACATACCACATCTGTCAAATGAAGCAACACCCGAGTGAGTGTTGTCGTTTCCTTTGTTCTTTCTCCCGCGTTTGCTGAACTATATCGGCACTTTATACTGTTATGTGTGTGCACATCCCATTCCCACTTCAAACCATCGTTATGCAGTAGTGTATTTAAATCGGTGGACGCTTAAAATAACGATTTCCGTATTCGATTCTCCTTGCAATTCTAATTTTTACTCCAACCATCCCACGGGACTTGTCAAGCACATGCTTTCCTGCCCGTAATAAATCATTGTTCCTTGTTCAAAATGTTTGTGTATCACTCGAGCAAACAACTGCGCATCATGCTGATGCCTTTCGTTGAGTCCACAAGTAATCGTGACAAGTACGGTAGGATAGAATTGCGGTGAGAAGCAGTAGGAGAAAATAGATGCCCACATTTTGAGCGTGTAAAAGAAACGTAGCGCTTTAGACAGCGCTCCATGCAGTGGATGAAAAGGGTCATTTACAACTTTGAATGAAAAGCTAGTACAACCGTCTACATGTTTGCTGACAATTTAATCATCAAGTGTCTCTAGACGGTCCACTGCATCTAGTAATAACGTTTAAAAAATTTGAGAACAATGGGTAATCTTTCTTTAGCAGCCCAAGAAAAATTACTGAGAAACAGTAAAGCCAGTTGTGCCGAATGCATGCAGCCACAAATTTGAAAAACAAATCACGAGGTACGGAAAAGCATTTACCGATAGTCTTCTAATCTTGTTAAATGTTTCAGCGATATGAGTAATCCAAAATAGGTATTGGAATAAAAAATTTAATATATTTGACATTTGATGTCCTGATTATGAGTTGATCACTCACTTCCATTGAGGAAGTGGCATTTGAAACATCTTGCAGCTGATCAGGTGGAAAAAATGAAAATGTTTCATCGCACCATTTAGAAACGTTTAGTGTGAGGGAACGAGTCGATGACTATAGCACAAACTCACCCAGACCACTCTGTAGAGTAGATGTATCAACGGATGGAGATATACATCATATACTGATGTCATCTTCATACTTGCATCCAATAAAGTTGGACATATAAAGAAAACAGTGGGGAAGGATGAATCGCTCTTTGTAAAACACCACGATAGGAACAAAGTATGGAGGATTTTGTTTCGTTAAGCTGTGTGAAGTGGGTACTGTTTGCAAAGTAGTGTGTATTTACCTCACTCGTTAGCAGCTGGTCCATAAGAGTTACTCTGTTGACGCTCCCAAAAGCATCTGAATAATCGAGAAAGAGTAGGCACACTGATCTGCATTTTTCATCCAGTTTCGATTATACCGAATTTTCAAGATATGACGGAGCATCCAGTGTGAAGCGCTTTGGTTTATAGGCAAATCGATATACATCGTCTTCCTGAGTGCGCATGAAGATCCGAGGTACAGGTGGTTTCTCACCGATGTACATGCAATCGGACGATGGCTTTGAGACTCCTTCTTGGGCACAGGCATTATCCTTACAGGTCTCCAGCTGTCAGTGATTGTGCCACACACAAGACAGCGGTTGTATGGCGCGGTTAAAGGTACTGCGAGACAATCCGCACACACTTTTAGGGCGAGTGGAAGTAATACATAAGCTCCAGCAGCCTTAGTACTCTTCAATTTTTTCAGTTCCCTGTAAACATCCAAGTGGACAAGTGTGACTGCAAGACCAGTGTTGGAGAAGGAGGGCAGGAAACACACCCAGTGGGGAAGAACAAAATTCGGCATTGAGTCTGTCCACATCCACATTATCAAGACGCTTCAGGGAAATTTTGCCACAGCTCCTTTAAAAATCCTCCAGAGGTCACGTCAATCATGATTATGTTACACATTTTCAATGTACAAACTATTCAGTCGCATGAGCTCTGATTTCATTGCCAACGTTGGTCGTTTAACTTGGGCAGACGTTTTAAATTTATAAAACCGTTCTTTATATCGTCTAAGTTGCTTCATTATGGTGAGAAGAACCTGTCCATGAGTGGGTAGATAGTTTAAACCACGGGTGCCCGAAGTCCGGTCCACGGGCCAAATGCAGCCCGCGTTAACATTTCAACTCGCCCGCGGCCTCATCATGAAATAATAAATTCAAACCTGGATTTTTTTCATACATGTGTAACTTTTCGTTAGTATCCTAATGTCAGACTGAATATGGCCCGACATGTTTTCATCTTACAATATGTGGCTCTCCTTGCAAAATGTTTGGACACTCTTGGTTAAATGGAACAGCATAGATCACACCAGTAGTTGATCTACTCGATAAGGTGTTCACACTCCAATGATAGGTTTCCGTTCGTGAAAACAGAAGTCAGTTGAAGCTAGCATCGCATGGCGTTTGCGAGAGTTTCTTTTGAGCAGTCTCCCCGTCTGATGGTTTTGAGGAGCTTTTATTTCTGCGACACACGTTTGGTTTTGCTGTAAATAATGAGACATATCTTCAGGACACAGATTGGCATGGATCCCCTCCTGCGCTGACCCTTGGTGGGGATCAGCTAGAAGTCGCTCGGAAATTCAACTACCTGGGTAGTTGTATCAGCGCCCTTGGGATCGAAGACGAGCTCACGAACCGTATAGCGAAAGCTCGAAGTACTTACGCTAGTCTTTGCCACCTATAGTGGCGACGCGATATCACTCTCGCCCTGAAGGGTAGAGTGTACAATGCAGCGGTATGTTCCACCTTACTGTACTTTTGCGAAACCTGGCCCCTAAGATCGGCGGACATGAAGAGGCTAGTTACGTTTGACCATCGGTGCATTCGCAGTTTGGCTCACATCTGGTGGGAACACCGCGTGAGTAACGAGCGTGTTCGACGCCTTGTTTACGGTACAGAAAAGGAACTGATCCTCTCAACACCGTCATTTCACGCACCAGGCTCCGATGACTCGGCCACGTCTTGCGCATGCCAGCCCACCGACTCTCGCGTTGTTTGCTCACCGTGGGTGTGGATGGAAGAAGTGGAGGGGTGGCCAAGCGATGACTTGGTCCAGAGGAATGAAGGCCCTCACTTCGGAGCTGGCCTCGGTTGGAGCGTCACGGCCCCCTGGCTGGGGACCAAAAGACGATGAACACGTTCGGCTCGATACACTTGCTGACATGGCAAGGAGCCGGCCTCAGTGGCGTTCTTGCTGTGAGTTACTTTGTCCCTCCCCATCCCTTTTAGCCTCCCCCTCCAACCACGATCTCATTTCGTAGCGCTAATATAATTTTACATAATAATTTTTCTCTTTGTCTAATAATTGGCTTGCAGTTTACCAGAATGATGCCTATCCGTTGCTGGTAGCTCAGCTGGCATGCAACTGTTGTATTTATTTTCCTTTTCCTTTATGTATTGCGGCACAGTAGCTGAGGTGTTTCTCACATCTAGCTAACGTGTATAATAATGATGATGATTCAGGACACAGTGGTCTGAGTCACTCATCATCAACAGCAGTACATCAGCCATTTGAACTGATGCTTCGCTGCTATACAACCATAACGATCTATGAAATAAAGAATAAGAAGTGGGTGAGAAGGGGACTTAAGTGAAATCCTTAATGCCCTAAGCAAACATTCAGGGTCAAAGCGTCTACACCTTGTGTAGACAACACACCGTCACAAATAGCTGGCTATCGTGCAAAGATAAGGCGGCATCGGCGAGACAGCTTCCTTGCGGCTTTCACTGCCCCGCGTCATAATCAGCCATTACTCCGCAGATAACCCAGCACCAAACACACTTCAAACAGGCAATCCAATTAGGAGACGGCAGCAGACGCGCCACTGGTGTCGGTTGCGAGCCATGTCCTACAAAATCTCGAGCCAAGCACAAGGCGAGTCACGTGGACTCCAGCCCGGAAGGCCAGGCGGACGAACGGCACCTAGTTTGGTCGTCAGTGACAAGTCAACTTCTGTTCACCTCGAGCCTTGTGCAACTCTACACTTGTTAGACTGAACAACGCCCTCCTAGGTAAGCAGTGATTAGGCATACATAGCACGTGTCCGAGCCAATGCAATTTATTCACTGCTATCTGTTGTTCTAGGGAGCTAGCATGATTATCATTACTTAGCACTCTCCTACGCACATCATCATTGCGGACATTCTGGGCCATCCGACACCAGCAATGCTTCGCAGATAACGATGATCAAAGACTTGAAGGCGCCTCAGATCTTCAGACCGAAGGGGCCAAGTCTCCCTACCATAGAGCAGAACGGCCCTCACTGTGGCCTTGTATACACCGCCTTCCAGACGATGCAAAACTCCCTTCTGTCGCCAAAGATGTCACAGGTTCAAGAAGGCAGCTTTGGCCTTTGCAGTGCGTGAGCTGACATCAGTTTCTATGCGCCCATCGTTGCTGATGCAGCTGCCAAGATAAGTGAATTGATCAACCACCTCGAGTTCCTCGTTAGCAAGCGTCAAGGGGTCATTAAGTGGCTGGTGGTGCTGCAGCAACAATTGGCACTTTGAAGGTGCGAAGCGCATGCCAATTAATGGGACCACTCTAGACGGGCTATTCAGGGTTAATTGTGCCACTGCAATATCGTCGAAAAGCAACACAATATCGTCCGCATAATTAAGATCAACTAATCTTTCACCAGGCAGCACTTCAACACCTACATCGTGAGATTCCGCGAGGAAACACTCCATGATAGAATCCACGACGAAATTGAACAAAAATGGGGAAATCGCATAACCCTGACGAACGCCACTTGTGGTCGGAAAGCTATCCGATAGGGCACCGTAGACCCTGACGCGGCTTGTAGTGTTCGGGTATAAAGCGCGAAGGATGTTCACATGTTTCGTGGGAACACCTTTACGCGCAAGTATTTCGAACAGAATCGATCGATCGACTGAATCGAACGCACTCTTGAAATCGAGGAACACAGCTATTGTTGGTCTGCGGTATGCGTGGCACTGCTCTAGCACCTGCAGCAAAGTGAATAAATATATGGTCTATACAGTCACTTCCTGGTCGGAAGCCGGCCTGCTCTTCCCTAATCCTGGATTCCCGTTCCACAGTGAGGCAACGAACGATAATCGAGACCAATCATTTTGTCACAACTGGCGTTAGGCTAATACCTCTGTGGTTAGAACAGTCTGTGCAACTGCCCTTCTTGTATATTGCCACTATAATCGATTCGCTCCAATTAGCCGGGACATCTCTTACTTCCAGATACGTTCGAATAGAGGTCAGTGCTTTGCAGAGGATCTCACCTCCATGCTTAAATAGTGCAGATGGGAGGGAATCCGGGCCAGCGGCACAAAAACGATTGAGGGCTGTGATTACATTTCGGAGCTGGGCCTCCGACGGAGGCTCTAAACTAACCGTCAATTTCCCGTCCTACATCGTCTGAGTAGGAAGAGATCCAGGAGCACGGGGTCAGCTGAACTGGTCTTGAAAGTGTTCTGCCCAACTAGTCATACGGCGCTCCTTATTGTGTATCCGTGCACCCGCACTGTCTCTGATTGTCTCACTGGCGCCTGGTTTTCTGGGACCAGTGGTGCGGATTAGCTGGAAGAGCTTGCGGTAATTACCTACTGCTCCTGCTTCCTCCATTTCTTGAGCCCGACTGGTCCACCAGGCTTCCTTGTCAGCACGCAGGCTCTGCTTTAGTTCACGTCTAATAGCCTGTCTGCTCACATTGAGTTCAGAACCAGTCCTGAGGTGACTTCTGTATTCCAACAGGTTCATCGACCTCTCGGATATCCAGTGACTGGTGCGGTGACGATGGATAGTACCACAAGCGGATGCTCCTGCATCGTGCATGGCGCCTGAGATCCTATTCCACTGAAGCTCAGTGTCATTAGGACAAGATAGCGAAAGTTCGGTATACAGTGCGTCTTGATAGGCTTGTCTGACCGAGGACTGAGACAATTTCTCGGCTGCCAATCGGAGGAGACGCTCGGTACGCCTCCCGGTAAAGTTCGCGCGAAACGACAGCGTTCCAAGGCATGATCAGAGTCGACACAGGTACTCCAGTACGAGCGGCAATCCAGGATGGAACCACGCCATCTGTAAACTTATGGCAATATGGTCAATTTGGGTCCATCAATGGCCAGCTATAGGAGGACGCCAAGTGGCACTTTGGCACCTACTGTGTCGAAAAGCAGTGCTACTAAGAAACAACCGATGCTCCGCACATAGTTGCAGCAGACGCTCACCGTTGTTAGTCGGTTCGGAGTTAAGTTCATAATTACCACCCAGCTGAGCTTCTGAAGTGCTCGGACGTCCTACTTGTGCGTTCATGTCCCCTACAGGTACTATAATACCTGAACTAGTAGCACTGCGTAGTGGGGCGTTCATTTCATGATAGAATGTGTCCCTGACAGTATTAGAACTGCGGTCGGTGGGAGCACAAGCAGAAATGACAAACAAACAGCGTTTTGTATTACTTCGCGAATCCACCTTCGCTGATGTCGTCAAACGGGCTGCACATAAACGGCTGTTCACCGGAACCCAATCAAACAACGATGATTCAGCCTTGGAGCTTAGAATGATACCTACACCAGCTTGACCCGTGAGTGCCGCATCGACGTCACCGGATGCGTGCAACCAAGAACGAGAGAATAAGACGGGTGCAATTAATTCAACAACCCCGTTAGGGTCATTGATCCTAGTTTCGGACACACAACACACATGAATACTCAATGTGTCTAAGGTGCGTGCGAGTGCGGCGTGTTGACCTATTTGTCTTAGAATGCGAACGTTGAACGTTGCCATGGAAACGGGACAACGTGGTCTTATAAGGGACGGTTGCCGATAGGCTTCAGATAGGGGCTGTGGGATGGTGGCTGCAGATGGTTCTACTCCAGTGGCACTTCGGTTGCTGTCAATTAAGTTGGAAATTATAGAAGAAAGGTTAGTAATGGGGGTCAGGATGGGAGTAAGAGAAACAGGTGGAAAAGAAATAAGGCAGGTGCCAGCAGTAGTATGTGTTCGCTTATCCGCCCTGTTGTATGCAACAGATAAAGCGACCCTAGATAATCGGCGCGACGGCCGATGCAGGATGAAGTTTATGTTTGAAGAAGATGTCATGGTTGTATGTGGGCTGAGATACTGTCGGGGCATCCAGCCCAAGACAAGAGGACGATTAGGGTACTCATCCAAAGCCTTTGGCTTAAAAGCCTATCCGAAAGGCAGTGGAGAGGTGGTAATGATTTAGTTTTACAGAAATGGACGCCGCGCCACTTCAAACCCCCAACATAGAGGACCAGGAGACTGTTTGTCTGACCTCTCACCATTGACCAACCTGGTAGGAGTACGCTTCACCCATTATATCTCATTGGGACAATGAGGTACGAAAACCGTGGCACCACGTTAAGGTCCAGTCTCGTTGCGACGCCCAGTAGTTGTTGGTACTCTCAAAACTCTATAGTTGCTCTAATGACCATAATGTACACAAGTTTATTATACCATATAAATTTCAATCTTCGTATTCGGCCGATAGCAACACGAACCTGATTACGGCGTTTGAATGCCTAAAGACACAAGCTAGCATCCAGTGCATAATTTTGAGGCGTTTAACAATAAAAAACGTACGGGTAAACAAAATCTTGGTCTGAGTTACCGATATGAGGTTACTTTAAATTAAAAATTGAATGAGTTTTGTTTGTGTAAACAAAATTCAACTGCGCATCTTCTCTGGTTTCAAGATGCCGTATGTTTTCGAACTAGTGTCTTGATGGACGTCGTATCCCACTTGTTAAAGTCACTCTCAACGATGCAGACAGAGCGCTCTATTACAGTCAGTAACACAGTTGAGTAATGATCAGCGTATTTTTGGGCTCAGTCGATGGTGTGTCTGGAGTCATGTAGATGTTTCCGATGACGACGAAAAAAAAATTCACTCAGAAATGTCGGTTTACACTCGATTAAATGGCAGTTATTTTTGATGTTTAGTATGTAGAGAGCAACTAATCGACTTATGCCACGACTTGTTTAATTAGGTGACAACGCCTCCCCGTTTCTGCGGCTTTCCCGCGCGAGCAGACCTCACGATGCGGTATCCATCGACTTGATTAACCTCATCGTCCACATCGATGTAACCAAGTTTCTTGTAGCATAATAATACCTACTTTTGCATATTCCTTTCGTTTCATAGTGGCCTTGGGTTCCACGATTTTGCCAAGTAGGGAGCGCACATTGCTAGTGCTAATCAGAGGAATTTGCGCTTTATTAATTGGACAGCATCTGAATCCTTCTTGCCAGCCAGCACAGTGGTTCTCTCACCAAGGCGTTGTTTTAATATTCGGTCGATGGTGTTTGTGACTGAGACCGCATGCGGCATAAGACTCACATTTTTAAAAACTCGGCAGTGTGGGATAACATTGATGACCTCTGTATGATCCTTGTAAGCAACAATGCGGTAACAGTAGGACAAAGTTGTTAGATCCGCAATATATACTGTAAAAATAGTACTTTAAGCAGAACGCACCAACGGTCGCTGTGTAGGCTAGGTGACGCGTGCAGAGACCATCTAACCCGTGTTCATGTTGAGTCTGCTGTATGCAAATAACACACAACTCCGCAAAACGTACGCACAGTTAATCGGAGCTCACCTCAGCGATGCCTTCACCATACAGCGAGTCAAATTGCGCAGAGACCATATCAGCCAGTCGGACGATCGATAGTTTCGGTCGCAGCGCTGCATGTTGCAAATCGTTCGTTCGAGGCAAACTAAACTGGAGGACACCAGTAGTTTGTTTGGTTGTGAATGCGGACGAGCTGTCGTTGGGCCATGTTGGTTGAAACGAGAGTTGATGTATTCGGTGTAGTGCCTGCTCATTCAAACTCTCCCAGAATATGCATTGACCCAGCTCCGCGAAACAACCTTGTGTCTAAACGGCTCACTTTGTATCTGAAGTGAGTAGTAAACTAGCGGATGTACAGATTGAGCATTACATGATAATGCAAAATGTCTTTTTCGGACCGCCGACAAAATACCTATTCTCTCTGTCATGAGCCACTAGGCTCTGAGTTCCCGCCCAACTCAGGCTATCTCCAACTGATGAGTCCCAACCAGGCCGAAACCGCGGTCTTGGAGTGCCAGTGTTGGGATGAGCAACACTATATTGTTTCTATTTTACTTACGGTCTTTGTGATCGGAATGACCGAGATCCACCTCAAGTGAACCGATGTCTCAATAGAGATTGCTTGTAACAACCCAACCACCAGCGGATTCTCCAAGCCCAACCGGCCTATATGTTTTATTTTCAGGTTGCGTGGCCTTCAAATTTAGTTTTGCTTTATAATTTCTTCCCGCGGAAGTATTAACACACACGGTGATTGCACTTTCTTCCTTTGCGATTAGAGTTATGTCAACGTAAACACGCGTTATCTTAACATCACCATGTTTCGGTGCCCACCGGTTCTGCATTTTCCAACTGTAACGTTACAAGGAATAAACTTAATAGACTGCAAGAATTTCAATAATTGTGCAAGAAGACGTTGCACATGGTGGTCGGTTGCTCTCTGAAAAAAATTAGAGAATATTAGCATATTCATTTTACTTATCGTTATCATCCGTTCGATTCTAAACAAATATATTCTCGACTAATCACGAGACACACCAGTGATGTCATGTTCAACTTTTTACAGTCATGCATATATATATCGATCACAGGTTGATCGTAAGTTATTCTTCTTATAGAGACTGAGAAGTTTACAATATTTCTGAGCGTAATCGGGTGGCTGTGATAACATTTCGAGATTACATCTCGTTTTCCGGGGGAGATGATAAACTACCGATTACTATCAGCTCACGAAATTATTCGCAACTAGGCATCATTTTAATGCGGGGGTCTAACCTCACTAGGAGGTGGATGAGATGCACTTGTATCGGTCGACAGGTTTAATAGTTATCGGGTCGACGGCCGTGGAAGTGGAGCCATCACTCAAAAAGGAAAGATAATACCTCAATGAAACTTCTACCTTATTAAGGTTTAGTTACACCGTCTCAACTATGTGCACGTTCAGGCGATGCTTGGCAATAGTAGCTTTCGTGAACTCTAGTGGATGTTGAAACAAATGAGCGATGTTACTCGATATGCATCAACCTCTGATGTATATGTGGAGTAACTGAACCATGATTTCTTGAACTGCTACAATAATCCAGTATCAAACCTTAAATTATCTGCAGATTCATTGTCATCTGTCGACAGCGAAAATGCACACACAGTACTGAAGCACCTATAGTATAGTAAGACGTGCAGCCCTGATAGGCTATCTCCCATTTCCTCAGGGAATCTGCTGACTTCTTGGTCATACTTGTGGCTAACTTGTGTACATTGTGTACGCAACAACAGCAATGCTGATTACTGGAATATGCCAGTATTGCACCCATACCAAAGAATCGATTGCTTTTACTTCAATACCCTCGAAGTTATCTTAAAAATTCAAATTTTAGATGCTGTCACAAAAGCGCCCAAATGATCCCTTTACCTTTTACCTACCGCAGTGGGAGGACACCTCAAGACGCTAAGGGCAACGTTCTGCATTCGCTCCTCTCATCGATAGACAATGTATTCATTTTCACCTTAGTATGCGTAAACCGTGTTTTGCTGTTGAATGATCAACTCGGTGCTGGAATACATCCGGGGTTTTTCAGGGAGCTACCTCTGTCTTCATATATATATATATATATATATATATATATATATATATGTATATATATGGACCGTCTTCACTTAAAATTGGAAGGTTTGCAAACTAAGTTGGACACATTGCATTCAAAACAGAAAATCACATTTTTAGCAATAAATTAGGTATAACACGATTGGACTATGGTTGGACCACATTATAGTCGTGCTAAGGTAACTGATTTGGCCAAGTAACGGGTGCCATTGAAGTCATTTTCTTGGTCGTGAACCTCGATCACCCCGTCAAATGCGGCGACTAAGTTTCCCTCTCACTCCCCATCGGTTATCGCGTAGTTTATGTGCTTGTGACTTTGCGCTTGAATCTGTGTAGCTGTGGGACTATTGGAAAGTCAGACACCGAATCACGTGGTCTGTTATGACTTAAACAGATGTTACCGCTAGGGTCATTGTGCAGCACTCGTTTTGTGAATGAAATGCGGTGCGCAATCTCAATGTGGACCACGATTCCCGTTTAACCAACTCGTGGCCTATTCGATCACTGGGATCGTGACTGATGAAGCAGTTTAACCTCGACCCAGTTTTTCGCTATCACTCTGGGTCTTAGCGTATTTCCTGTGGGTGTTTGGGAGAATCTGTGCAACTACCGGACTATTGGAGCAATGCAGACTATCATGACTCCACGAAACCCAAACTATTGGCCTACTGCTGCATCTTGTTATCAAAGAAAGGGGCTAGACGATTGGACGATGTTTAGGGCACATTGTGTTCAATTGAATGCAGCGTAACTGTGCAAGCAGTGGGCGATTGTGCAAGCCCTCCTTTCGTTCATGGGCGTCGTTCATCTTGGTCAAAGCCGGTGATCCAGTTGCCCCCTTTCCCACTATGGACCTTGGCGCATTTTCTGTGGTTGTGTGGATGAACCTATCTAGCTGCAGGACTATGGGGACAGTGTACGCTATCATGACTCCATCAAAGCTGTCATCAATTTATTAGCCTGATGCTGCACGGGACGACCATAATGAGCGAGGAACGTCAGTCGTCCACATCTTGCACGTTTCCTTTGCATTCGCGTGAGTATGTGGGACCGCTTTCAAGATATGAACATATCGCTGCTTACGGAAATAATCATACTCTTGCATAAATGAATACTGATGACTTTTTGACTTTTCAACTATTTTTCGTCCGTATTGGAATATTTCATCAGGTAACTTGTCGGAATGGAATCTGTCGAATTTGCTGTGGAATGATGTAGGGTTTTCACATGCCCTGCTTGCATGGTTATTCTGGCTCTTGGTATCAGTAACGTAAATTTTTTGTAGCGGAGTTTTTGATAGTTTCATGCTTTATCTTTATATTGGGCAGGTAAGATTGTTTTCTTATGCAGATAGTTGTGAAGGAGCATTAAGTTTTGCTTTAGATGTCCCAGCCAGAGTGGCTCGATGTGAAGCTGCAGTAGTTCAGGGTAGCTGTGCTACTTAACGTTTGGTGAATGCCCTCTGTAAATTTTCCATAGTTCTCGTGTTCTTCTTCTGTATGCTGCCATAGATGAAGTTGCAGTATTCGAGAATAGAACGAGTGAGGGTTTTAGATAATTCCAGTTTGACATGGACTGTGTGGATCTTTTGGCGTACGTTAACCACTGATTGTCCGGCTTGAGCTATATTGTTTAAGGTTCTTCAGAGAAGCGAAGCAGGGAGAATACCGGATCCCATGGTCACAGGTGGACCTATTTTTGATGTTAGGTCTAACTGACCCATCGAGGATCGAACAACCATATGACATAATTTTATCAGTCACGTTTCGGACCTTTCCTCAAGTAGGTGGAAAATATCTTAACATTAAAATTAATGTGCTCTGCATCGCATGACGCCGGAGTTTATAGATAATTTTAATATACAGATTACAGAGTAGGCTACTTTGCACAGCAGTAAGGTACAAGTCAGTGGATAATGAGCGGCGCTATAGCACCTCTAGTAGTTTAGCCGCTATCGTTATTGCCGCTCCCCGTAACTCATTGATCTCATCCGTAGACAGCAATGGCTGGCTTACAGGTTCGAGACCCATGGGGGTCAGATGAAATACGCACCCATGACGACTCCAGAAAGATGAGACAGCCGCATGGCGTTTTATCGATGTAGCTTTTTCATCTATCCTTTGGTTTGCTTTTGTATCACCTTTTTTGTTACATGACCGAAAGCATGTGTTACAGCTGAGTATTCACGCCTTCTGGGTGCATAAAGCACTCCATTGCCTTGAGGTATTTTCATACATTTCTGAAGTCATGAGTTTTCGATATCTTCCGCGTTATGCCTGCCAAACTCACCGCCCTCTAGTGTTTGGTTCATAGTTGGGCAACTGGATCGGCCGATCTCTAGGTACTCACACGAACCAACGATATCATTTGTCCTTGTGTCCGTATCGTCCGTATTCAAAATTTTTACTTCATTGTTTATTGTCATGCATTCAACGCAATTAATGACAACTGACTCCTTCTGTTATAGGAAATAATAGAATTCCCGGTAATCAAAGTGAATAGCCGGAGCTTAGTTTCAGAAAGTGAATTTCATGTGTACGTTCAGCCCCAAGTTCATCCTGAGTTGACAGACTTTTGCACAGAGGTATGTGACTTGTGTTCGATTTATGAGCGCAATTGCGGTTTCCGATACACTTCGTTTCCATTTAATGCCCATGTTTTTAATCATGTCTAATCCGTGCAGATCATTTTTACCCCTTATACTAACTATAATTTCCGCGTTGTTTTTCGTTTTGCTGTCAGGGTACCTTGGCTTCATCAACTTGAGTAACATGTGGTTTTCTGGCATTCATTCGGTAACAACTAATCAGCATTGAACTTGTTCCATTGCACCCAAATCCTGGTTCATAATTCTACTTAGCCTGGTTTGTTGCACATTACCTGAGCACCGCAATGCAGTAGGTTTCAGTCGATTCAACTCAAGTCACCATGATGCTGGTACTTAGCCTGAGCTAATGGAAGCTGACTAATCAAAAACGTGTCGGGGATAACTAAACTTTGTAAACAAGAAACTTACTACAGCAGGGCCATTAATATCTCGGTTGTATCTTACCCTGTGAAAGACCTATGGCTCCATTAAAGAACGTGAAATGCTCCGCAGTGAGTCGACCACTTTCGAGCTTCACACCCACCTGGGCGATTTATGGGTAACCAATGCACATAAAGCTAGGTGTTTGGAGGTGTTCGGTGGACGTAAATTTCTTAGTGGTCTAGCAAGGAGGTGGTGGGGCTGTCCACCTCGGGCGGCATTTGTAATACAGATACTTGTCCCATACCGAGTGCAAACAGCAAATGTTTCAGATAAGTCGATAGTTGGACGTCATACTATTGCTCTGGATAACCACAAACATCGATGATGCATTGGAAATTGCAAACAGTGATACCCGAACACCGGAAAGCGACATTGACAGCATTGATGCATCGAGAAATGTCTGTAATGCGTATGCAGAAGGTGCACGCAACGCTAACACGCACATCAATCAATTTTACTGATGTCGGTCTATGACCTGTTAGCAAAAGCTCGAGGCACTTTTGCCTATATCCGCCACCTATGGCACCGGCGCGACATCACTCTCATCCTGAAGTCAGTTTACAATTCAGCCGTACGTTCAATCCTTTTGTACGGTTGCGGAACCTGGCCCATCAAGTCGACACTTAAAGAAGCTTGTTGCACTCGATCTTCTGTGCCTCCGCAAGTCAGCTCATGTCTCGGGGGAGCACCGCGTGAGCAATGATTGTACTAGGTGTCGCGTATTTGGCACAGAAAGTGCGATTGAATCGCTCAGCACCATTATATCACGCACCAGGCTCTGACGGCTAAGCCACGCGTTGCGCAAGCCAGCACACCGACTACTGCTACGTGCAATATCTGCGCGACCGGATTGTGGATAGGAGAAGAGGAGGAGAGGGCAAGAGATGACTCACTCAAGAGATATGATGTCCGTCACTTCGAGGTTGGTTTCGGTTGGTGTCTCCCGAATGCCGGAGTGGGGTCCGGAGGACGATGAACACGTTTGGTTGGATACACTTGCTGACATGGCGACGAGCCAGCAGCCATAATGTTTATGTTCCTTCGTCCCTCTCCCTCCCGCGTATCTTCCCTCTCCGTGCACTTTAAACGTGATGCTATATATGGTACTGAATACTGTATTATAGAGCAAGTAGAAGTGAATTATGTACAACTCTTTCGAAATATGGCGAAAAATATAAGAATTGTCAACCGTGACTACCGTTATCGTTCTCATGTAACATGTAACATATCTGACTCACGGTATTGCAGGACTCACAAATGTGATATCCTCGTAAGTGTGCAATCGTCCTCTGAATGGAATAGTGGTAAAATATAAATCTAACAACGTTTTGAACTGCTGCACAGATGTTGCTTCCATCACATAATCATGCAAACTGTTCCAAATATTTACCACTCTCCGTTCGAAGCACAGTGAGCGGAGAACTCGCTTCACATCTGGCACGACAAGTTTGTATCTGTGTCTGCGTGTGCTGCATGGCACTCGTAAGTGTAGAATTGGCCTCAGCATGGGGAAGTCACCGAGATGTAAAATACGGTAGGTCATAATGAGGTTGACTCTTCCCCGACGGTAGGACAAGGTATAGAGTCCTAGTTTCTCGCACCGGTCTTCATACCGCAGACCACGTAAACTCGGGATGAACCTGGTAGCAACGTGTTGGACCCGTTCGATCTTTTGTGCCTCGCTTCGGGTACTCGGAAAGTAGGCGGGTGAACCGTACTCTAGCATTGGTCTAATGACGGAAGAGAAGAGGCGAGTGGCAACCTCTTCAGACCATGTGCCGAAGCTACGTTTGAGCGTCCAAAGCATGCGCGATCCGTTATGATAGCCTGTTCGTGTTGTCCACGGACTTTAAAGTGTAGCGCTAGAGTACACCGAGGTCCTTCACGGAGAGTGTGGGATATAGCGGTTGACCGTCAAGGATGTAGGTTCGTTCGTCAGCACCCTTCCTTAGGCTTCCTTAGTCTGTATTTACAGATTTAGCTGGTTGACCGGGAGATGAACTACTGTAGACCTTGTGGCTAGGCGGTTGATGTCTTGTTGAAGTACGCCATAGTCGTCGGGCGCTTTCATTTCACCCCAAATCTTCATGTCGTCCGCAAACAAGGCACACGGCGACCGAAGAATGTGAGGTAGATCGTTGATGTGGATCAGGAACAGAATGGGCCCCAGCACAGTGCCTTGAGGCACGCCACTTGTGGAGGGATACCAGTCAGTTAGATCGTCGTTGACCTGTACCCTCTATTTTCGTCCAACAAGAAAGTCGCGGATCCACCGGTGCAGTGAGTCACCGACACCGCACATCCTGGGTTTGTGATGGAGGACCTCATGGGTGACCTAGTCGAACGCTTTACTGAAATCGCTTAATATCACATCGACAGACTTTCCCTTGCTTACTGTCTTCAACTACGCATGCCTCGTCACAAGCAAGTTTGTAATGCACATGCGGCCTTACATAAAACCGTGCTGTGCAAGCGCCAAGACCTCTTTTGACTGTAGCAACTGCAATAATCCCTTTTTTACGATTTTCTCAGCAATCTTTGCCAAAATAGGTGTCGGACAAGTTGCTCTGTAGTTGCCTACTTTTCTAAAGTCGCCGCCTTTCGGAATAGGCTTCACCACCGAACATTTCCAGTCAATCGGCAACGAACCTTCGGACAGTGACCTGTTGAAAAATTCAGTCACGACAGGCGAGATGATGGCAGAGAGTGACTTAAGGATCAGTGGGTGAAGCCCATCAGGTCTGGCAGATTTGGTGCCGTCAAGGCTGGCGAGTCGTTGACATACTTCTTTAACGCCGCAATCCAGACTGTCTAGTTCGGTTAAAGCGGTACACGTCGAACTCGGAACAGACACCTGGTCATTTACCAATACAGAAGCGAAGTGCGCCACCAACGCGGACGCACGCTCAGTGCTGGAGGTTAGGGGCTATCCATCTGGGTCATCCAGCACTGGCATATCACCTGCCGGTTTCAGACGTCGCTTCATGTAAGCAAAAATACTCTGGGCAGTCTTCGGGACGATTGCTAACTGCTCTTCCAATTATCGGTGCTTTTTTCTTTTTGCACTGTTGCATAGGTTCCGCTGACTTGTATACCCTTGGTAGTCATTGGCAGAGCCAGAGAGGAGGAATCTGTCCTGCAGTCTGCACTGCCTCCGAGACAGCTTTCCCTACCCCTTGTCAAACCATTGGGGCTTAATCGGTCCAACCTTTCGACATTTCAAGGGCACAAATTGGGCACACAATGATGTCCATCTCTCCTTTATAAATATCCAACCATCTTCCATGGATGCAGCTTGTGACAGAGACCGATCCAGTTGGCTCGCGACTCGAGCTAGACCGTCGAAGTCCGTTTCCCAGTAGTTGTAAGGTGGTTCTAGTCGACGTGAATACGGCAAAGATAATTCTATATCAGCTTTGAGCACTGAGTGGTCGTTTGTAGCCAGGGACTCCAGGATCCGAACGTCACGCACTGGTTGTTCTTAGCTCGTTAACATGAAGCTGAGACTGGACGGGGTTGAGCGTGGTGTTATGCGTGTTGGCTAGCATATGTGTTGCGGTGCACCGGTTTCAAGTACCAAATCCACGAACTTTACTTCAACCTCACTATATCCAGGCATCAAATGCACATCAGGCCATCGTATCCGAGGGCAGTCAAAATCGTCCATAAGTAGAAAGCGTGGACGACTCATGTGGGTTCGAAGATTGAGCAGCCAATCCAAATAACGACTCGTGGGGCTGCAGTAGACTGCGCACCTGAAGCGGATAAAGCACCACAGTAGCTCACACAAACCATCGTCACTTCAGTAGGTGCTCATAACTCTCCCACGCAGTGAAAGCATGACACCACCTCGGGCATTCGTTAGTCTATCGCATCGGAAGCACGAGTAACGGCTGACTTCAAGTTTCTGGATGTGTAACTCTGAATGCAGCCATGTCTCTGCGAATCCCACTACGTCTGGCCGCTCAGGCGCAACGAAACAACAAACCTCATCACGCGTGTTCATAACACTGCAAACGTTTGCGTAGGCTACTTGCAGGCCACAGCAGGAGCCACCGGGCGTGCTTGAAGTGTGAGCGGCCTGTTTATCCTGCTTAGCAGATTCTTGGAAGCCACCTGAAAATTTCGGATAGGCAGATTGGTTTCCCTCTCACCAGTGCCTCTTTTCCGCTTAATGATGGCAAACTTGAGCCACTACCTGGCTACTGGGTCCAATTCTGGACGTACATGGATCTTCAAACGTATCAGCCTACTTAGGCAAGACATGATCAGTCTTGGACTGGCTTCCCCCACAAAAGTGATTCTCATAGGCCGATTTTGTTGATCACGTTGCTTTCCAAAATGAGTACTTTGTCTCACCAGCGTCGAGGAGTCTGTCAGTTAGACTCTGTAAAAACTCGACATCGTGATCGTTGCGCACTTGGGGTGATGGATCATTGGACTCCGGCGCGTGGAGGATCCCGAGGTTATAACGCCTCTGGTCGGACGAGGTTAATCTTGCAGGCCGAAGTATATTACCAGCCTCACGTGGTTTGGCTAACTGTTGACGTACAGAAGTTAAACGCCCAACATCCCTTCTTAATTTCGTTCTTTGTTCCTTCCACTGGTCTTCAGCACTCAGACTTTCACCTGCTTGGCCATCAGTACTCGTTGGACGCAACAAAGGTAAACAGTCTATGTCAGGTGAAACTGGACTCCTAACAACGGTTGGACTTCGTGCCGGGGAGTTTGCACGGGTAGAGGAGGAAGACTGAGCTGAATCCTGAAAGTTCTTCGGGCTAGGTTGTTGCACCAAACACACGGAGCTTTTCGAAATGGAACGTTGAAGCCTACAAGTCGGTTTCACTCTTTCTGGCTGTATCTTTTTTCGGCAACTTTTGCATAAAGTTTGAACGAAATCGTGTTGGATTTCACAAAGACGATGAAAATGCTCAATTGGTAATCCAACACATGAAATGTGCTATTTAACTTTGCAAAAAACACGTGTAGGCATTTGCACGATATCTGACTATTTTGGAACAAGTACCACAGAGTGGTTGCTTCGGCATTGTGAATAATCCGAAAACAAGATGGCGGCCAATTGCTGGAGAAAATGGCGCTAGCAAAATCGCCGAAACCAAGCGATAAAAACACAAGTGTTTCTGGTCGAAAAATTCGGAATCAGTAATGAAACTGAATTGTATCTAAATTCCCACGAAATAGTTCCAGTGAATGAAGAAATCCAACACAATGTGATCTTGTCAACACGGCCAAAAAGATTTAGAATTAAATAAATAAATAAATTTGTATATTTACCGACAGACGGTACACGGCCCCATAAGTGGGAGCGATCATTTTGTGTGTTTTGAGACCGTAGTATGGTACGCACCTGCAACCACGTCCAGATGCAGCGGTGAGTTTGCTCCAATTTGCCCAGGGGCTGCATGGTTTGAGGCGGGCGGTAGCAAACCATTGAGCACCCGAAGGTGCCTTCCCACCGTCAGAGACAATGCGTGACGCTCTTGCTCTAAGCTAATCGAGCTGTGAGCTTATAATCCGTGGACCTGTTGTTTCCTCTGTCTAGGTTTTAATGGAAGAGGGCCAATGACCACATCCTAACCTCCGAAGAGGATGGGGTTTTGGACTGGGATACTGGCAAGGCACCCACTCCTGACAGGAGAACGACTCGACTCCTCCGTCAGAGACTTTGATTAGATGTACACCAGAAAGACAGCGATTCTAGGACATGGTCAAATCACTGAGTCATGCAGATTAGTGTGTGTCCTGGCTCTTAGCTAGAAGAAGGGCGTAGTCCAACATACATGACTGAATACTAAAAAGCGAGGGATAGTAAAAATGCATCTATGTAAATCGCATGCTCAGTGATTCGTCGACTGGAAAACCCTAGTGATCTGGCTAGTTAAAGGAATGGCGACTGACAAAATAGAGAAAGGTTTTATGGAAAAGTAAACAGACTTGGCGTAAAATTCTAGCTAGCTTACCGGATATTATCAGGATACTGGATATTATCAGGTTTCTTACAATCCGGAACTTGGCACTGCATAGTCACTGCGCAGATATCCATGCTAATAAGGGAGTCCTGAGAAATTGTGTTTTTAATAATTGTGGCGTTCGCTGGGAAGTGCGGCCATGTCCTCCTGAACATTTGTTTATAGTTCAGCTGGGAAAGAGGATCAGCACTTCTTGTGTGTCTACAGAAGTTCAAAATGCATTTGTGCGACTTTGGCAATGCAGGTGAGTAAATCAATTACTTCTGCTTGTTTTTCTATGGTATCCACAATTTATCTCACCAAACACATAAATGGGGTGTTGCGCTGCATAATAGTGGATGAAAAGGAAGTTTTGTGGAGTTGTTTCTCCATTTCTTTGTGACTGACTGCAAAAAATTGAGGAAATTTCTGTGCTGATTTTGCAAGAAATGCAAAAAGATGTTATTCAAACTCACGATTGCAAAGCATTTCACAATGCTGCTGTCATGGCGGGTGTATAGGGACGCATCTGCTATACACAAACCGTTCGTTGTGATTCGCTACCCTAGGTTTATCTTGATTGGCTAAACTTCACTCAACGCTGAGTGATCGATTAGCGGACATCTGTGAGTGCCTTTTTCCATTCCGGTCAGTTGTACGTTCTTTTTGCCACCATCAGTATACTTCTGTTACCTCTAAGTGCTTCTGCTACAACAGTGGCGTCGCCGGGACAAACATGAATCTTTCAATTTAACCTCCATCGGCATTTTGGACTGACTGTGAAAACAGGCCTACGACGCATGACTTCCCTGGAAGCTTTCCTTCCAGAATTATTTGGATTTAGTTACCGACCTAAACTCCAATCAGCGAGGAAAATAAGTTAAAACTGATTCGTTACTTGCTCGGAGATAAGGGGCAACGGCAGTTTGATGACCTGAACCTCCAGGGATGCAAATCAGCCGATGATGCATTCAGAGCTCTCAGTCGCATTTGGTGCTCCTAAATGAACCTGTTCACAGCAAGGTACGTCTTCTCCCAAATGTAACAGGAGTCAGGTGAATCTCTGAATGATTTCATTGCTAGACTTAATTGTGCATTGCGGCCCTGCGAGTACTTTTCGATTCCACAGAAAATGATCGAAAAATGCATGCTGACGAAACAGTTGATCTGTGGAGTTGCTGATAACCGTATACGTGAAATGCTGCTACAGGAAGATGCCCGATCTCTGACCTGGGATCGAGCCGGCGATTTAACCAGGATGAAGATGGAGGTTACCCTGCAGGTTACTGATGTGACAAAAATACAGTCTACTCATCCCTCACCAGGACGTAAACTATCCTGCTACCGATGTAGTAGTACCTCTCACAAGGCTAACTTCTCTTCTTGTCCAGCCCGCAGTCTCACATGTAAAAACTGTGGAAACATTGGACACTTTGCTCGCTGTTGCCGATCCCAACATATCGCACTCGTTGAACAGGATCCCGTTCCCGCACTCGACGTAGCCGATTCAGCCGAGCAACATGTTTACTCAATCCCTGGTGATGTCAGCAACTTGGGAAATGTGTTGATATGTGTTGTTGAACTGAAACTTATCTGTGCACACATTCGAACTGTCTTTTTCTCTACGCACAAAGGTATTATTCTACCAGAAGTCGAATTGGATTCTGCTTCTTCTGTTACTGTTGTGCCCTCCACTTTCTACAAACGTTACTTACCTGAATACTCTTTACAGCAGACTGCTCATCCATTCTGGAGTTACAGTGACAATAATTTAAGCATTTTTGGTTTTCTCGTCGTACCTTTCCGGATTGGCCAGGATGTCGCGGCATACCTTTTATCAGATAACAAGAGGCCTCTGTTTGGGAGGAACGCAATGGTTGCGTTTAAAATAGTGCCATCTTCTGATCCTTTGACTGTTTCCTCCATTGGAGTAACATACTGGCACGAGCGCTATCCAAAGATTTTCCCATCTTCTATCGGACGTATATCATTCGGTGTTCGTCGCATCCAGCCGAAACAAAATGCCATTAGTCAACATTGACCGATTCCACTTGCGAAGCGTCAAGCTGTATCAGCAGCCCCGCAGGACATGTTAGTGAACGCTCTAATCGTGTCAATCGATTGCTCCGAGTAGATACATCCAATGGTGAGTGGTTTGAAACAATACGGCACTGTTTGGATATGTAATGGACTTCAAGGTCTAAACAGGCAGGTAGTCGTCGAGAGATTTGTGCTACCTTCATGTGATGAGCTAACAGTTCGCCTTTCCGGTGTGTTATCAAAACTGTATTTAACAAGTGCGTTTTTCCACATGCCTTTATTTGATGACTCCAAACCGCTTACCACGTTCTTATTCCCTGATGGATTGTTTCAGTACAAACTTTTACCTATGGGTTTGAACTCAGCACCTGCTGCCTGGCAGAAATTCATAACTCTTGCTCTGACAGGTTGCCTATTTGGATGATATTTGTGTCTTCGGTCGCTCACCGGGAGAGCATGACGAGCGCTTACATAAAGTCCCTCATCGACTCATTGAACTCGATCTTCGCTTGAACACGAAAAAGTGCATATTTCACCCTCCTGAGATTCAATTTCTAGAGCACATCATTTATTGCAGCGGAATTTGCCCCAGTAACGAAAATATCCGTACCATAGCTGACTCGCAGATACCTAGTAACTTAACGGAACTAAGGTCTTTTCTGGGTATGTGCTCTTACAGCTTGCGATATATTTGTGCTTTTGCAACCATGGCAGATCCACTACAGAAACTGACAAAATAGGGGTCAGCGTTTGTTTGGGGAAGTGAACAACAAAATGCTTTTGACGAACTTAAACGACTGATTTCCTCCGACCCATTGCTTGCCATCTTTGACGAATCATCCCGTACTTTTGTACCAACTGATGCGTCCGATGTCGGCCTCGGTGCTGTGCTTTCACAACTACAAGCCGATGATGAGCATGTTATCACCTATGCTTCGCGGAAGTTATCAGACTCCGAACGTCACTACTTTCCGGCGAAAAGATAGCTCTCGCTTTTGTGTGGGCTTGTGAGAAATGGCATATTTATCTCTGATCGCCGTTTCATTTTACCTACAGACCATGCCGCTCTCAGCACCCTCCTCAAGAATGGATCTAAAGGGTTCCGCCCGATGCGAATCAATCGTTGATACACCAGACTTCTCAGTTACCATTACCAAATCGTTTACAGGCCAGGATGGCAGAATCAGATCGCGGTTGGATTATCCCGCTTACCTTTGGAACTGGAAAATGGAACAGAAGCACTCGGAGAGACGGCAATGGTGTCTTGTCTTGGATCCGATTTGTCCGCCCTGACGACTAATCAGCTACAAACCAAGTATGCGAGAGATACGACGCTGCAGCAACTGGGGGCTTACGTTCAGCATGGATGGCCGAAGAACAACACAATTTCCTGTGATTTCCTTCTGTACTATACACTTCGAGAGGAGCTTTCGGTTGTAAATGGTTGTCTAATGCGAAGACCAGTATTTGTAGCTCCATCGTCGCTGCTTAGCAAAATAATTGCCTGTGCTCATGAGGGCCATCCCGGTATTGTGCGAACTCAAAATACTTTTTGTGGCCACGAACGACATCAAGTATTGAAGCATTTGTGAGGAACTCTGAAGCTTGCCAATAGCGGATACAAGTACTCTACCTGTCGAGACTGCCGTGCAACCGATACCATACCCGAGGAGGCCGTTGATCAAAATTGCAATTGATGTTATGGGTCATTTCGCCACTGCTCATTCGAATGAGAGAAATCTACTTGTTGCAACCTGCCTGACGTTCATGTATGTGACCAAGTGACCTCTTCCGTAGTGCTGCGGTGGCTCAGACATCTGTTCAGTCGTTTTGCATTACCAGAGGAAGTGTTTGCAGATAATGGTACACAATTCTGTAGTTATGAATTCGAAACCTTCCTTCAACGACCTAACCTAAAATGTTCGCGGACTGCCCCCTACAATCCTGCAGCTAACAGCATGAGTGATGAAACATGTACATTTCAGCAAATTCATGACATTCCAAACAGATATGCTTCCTTTACACCGTCAAATCTGCTTGGTGATTACTATGATTGTCTCCTTAGTGAAGTTTAGGAAGATATAAAAGAGGAAATTGTTGTATCTTAACAAGCGCACTAGGACTGTCAGCCGCAAACCTGCCTCTGCAGCAGTACGCCGAAGTAACACAAACTGTACTCAGAACAAACGCACGACGAACTTTGGAAGGTGTATTCTATCCGGTATCTCGACTATTTGAAAACGTAATCAGCGTTAGCGATCAATCAATCAATTGCTAATTAGGCATGCGTACGCACGCGAGGGCGTAGCACTGCCAGTTGGCAGAATTATTTGGCGCAAGAACGATGCAGTATTTTGTGGGAGCTTTATGAAGTGCTGAAGCTGATAAGCTCTTCGAATGTTTGAGCTGCATACAGAAATATCGGCTTGAGAATCTGCACTGAATATCGTGATTTTCCTCGCATCTTTCTTACCTGAGCTGTTGCTATATGAGGGCGCTCCTCAAAACAAGCTTATAAACAGATACCTTCGATCAGCAATGAACTAGACAAGGTTCACGGACTGGGCAATTCTCTCCATAGATGGGGAGTTTGCTGATGGACTGGTTTTTGATGTGGTCTTCGATAGTTTCGCCACAAGCAAAGAAATGTGTGTTTGTAAATTTAGCACACCAGTGTTGTAACACTACAGACGTCTGTACTTGGATCGTTGATTGTTGTTCTACGAAACACAGTATTGAAGGCCTGCTCGCAATTTTGATGGTTTATTGATTCATACTGCTGGGGCGGCCAAAATATTACGGCAGCCCCAGGCGTCAAAAGCAGTTGCTACACGGCTGCACCCAACCAACATAATCGCATCATGCTTTCTTAATGATATACAGCAAAAATCTCGCAAATGAGCCACTACATTACCTTTTCAGACATACGGAATTCTATGTAGGCATCGGTCGTTAAAAATGGGTGCTCTAGCCAAAGGTTTCGGCACGCTGAGTGTGGAGGTCTATTCCATATCATGGTGCTGGTCATCGGTTGACCAGTGTGCCCTATTTCGAATTCATTTCGATTATCGAATATAACTGCTCACTTTGAGTTATGAGTGCAGTTGTTTTGGCTCACGTCGTTGAAATAATAATATTTTGTTTCTGCTAGTCGACCTGAAAAGTTGTCACACCTTCTATTTTGGAACAGGTTCCACATTAGTTTGCCGCGTTGTAACGAATCAAGGCTCTTTGCCCTGACGACATTCCTCCATCTTTACTGAAAGACTCTTTGTTGCCTGAACTTACTGCTTTATTTAACACGATTTAAAATACTGAAGCGGTGCATTCTGACTGGCGACTGTCAACTGTCGTGCCCATCTTCAAAGAAAATCAGCGTAATTTACGCGAAAATCATCGTGGCATCAGCCTTTTCGCACTAGATATCTCGTGGCTGTAGCCACTGACGCCGCGGATTTTTGAATCACCATGAGCTGGATTCTACTTTTACTTCGGATTACTATGTAATACGTCTTTTTTCTGTGCGAATTGTGCACCAATATTTTTCTTTTGTTATATTTTTCAATATGTGCGAATTTGGTAGATATTCTCTGGCTCATTCCAGAGATTTCATTGATTGACCCAACTATCGTCTGTGTCCGCCATCTTGGATTTGTTCTACTTTGTAATGCCGTCTCAAGCTACTTGTGGTTTGTGTTCGTAAGTTGTTGAGCATAAAGCTCGTGCACTTCGGTGCTTCGGCTGTGATGTTTTGTATCGTATTTCATACATTGGCTCATCCGTTGACATCTCCCGAGAATATCTCGACATCGGTTTTTGCAACTTTTATGTGATAACGTCCGCGTTTCAAAACATCAATACACAGCGACCGCCAACGACTACAAGAAAGCCTCTCTTACAGGCGGAAATCCCGTTCGCCTCTTGGAGTCAAACGCTCTCGTAAGTGTACATCTATCAACTCGCCATCCCATGCCACTCCTCGATCTGCACTACCACCGGCGTCTTCGGCCGCGGTCAAATCTCAAGTTCATTATTCCCTGCGGATTGAAGACTCAGACTCAGAACCTCCGAAATGACGCTTCACTGATCAGCCCTTGCATTTCAGAGCGTCTGTAAACCTTTGAACACCGAGGATCCATGAACAACTCAAAAGCGCAAAGCGCCACGTAACCGAGTTCAGGCGCCCCCTGTTGGTAAACTAATCCAAACCGACAAACGCTCCTAGTCCTGATCCCACAGGTTCCTCACCGATTTCTCTAAGGCGTCATAATCTCATGATCTTTCACGCATTAGAATCAAAAGATGAAAACTCTCAGATTTCTTATGATCGCGATGTTGAATTCCTCCAGGAGCCATCGATAGACTCTTGGGTGTGGGTGAAGACGGTGGGACGATTAAACAAGTAGTCCAACGACCAGCAAACTAACCAGTCATATCGACCTCTGAGAATCACCTTTACAAATAACAATATGCCGCAGCTCATACTGTCAAGGCTGAAAGGCATAAAGGTTCACATCCGCCGAGACTTGGAACCCGAAGACAGGGATCGTTTGAAGACTGCGGTCCTTGAGCTCAAACGCCGTACAACGAAATTGAGGCTGACTTACACGTTGTTAATTTTCGGGTGATCAAGATGGGTATAAGAACTCGTATTAACCGCTTGCCTAATCTTCAAGCACGTCCCGCGGTACCTCCAAGGATCTCTGTGTGTCATGCGCCGTGTGCAGCCTAACAAACAAACGTGATGAACTGTGCTGGTTCACTGTCTCGGAGCTGCCGGACGTCTCCGGTCCTGCAGAGACTTGGTTAAACTCCGACGTCATACCCCGAGAAGTCGTCTTATCAGGATACTCTTGTACCTCATGTGACTGAAAATCAAAGACTCACGGTGGTGTTCCGTTGTACATCAAATCGTCATTATGTGGCAAACCTATCAGCATCTATCGGAGCGAGGATAGCTTATGCGAGCAACTGTGGTGCTCAAGCTACCTCAGACGCGCAGGGTGTTATCTACCGTAGCCCATAAAACAGTTGTTGCGATTGGCTACCACGTGTACAGAAACACATGAGCCGCCCTCAGTTTTTACTGATGGGGACCTACATTTACTTAAGATATTCTGGCCAGACGTTCGGCTTCTTCCTAGTCATGGGGACGTTGAGGCTCAATTCGCTAAAATAGCTATTGAAATCGGGGCAACGCAATATGTCGTCCAAACGTCGCGCATAACTCCGCACTCGGTATCTTGTCTGGACGTAATGTTCTCGAGCTGCGAGCGGAATCTGAAAGTGGTCAAAATCCTCGAACCTCTAGCAAACAATGACCACTGTTCCATTGTGGCATGCATAGAACTGCCGTTACCGTATTACAACCAACGAAAGCCGACATTCAAGTATTGGAAGACGGACTTCAGACTGATTGGACACTTCCACTGGATGCGTCGCTTGAGGCCTGTTGATCGTTAATGGAGGGGAAGCTTAACTCGCTTTGTACTCGCTTCGTTCCCCTAAAGTCTTCAAAAGTCGGATCTGTCAAAATGCCCTGGTTGGATACGGAATATAAACAGTTAGCGCGGTGACATCGCAAATTTTGGGATAGCTACATAATCTCGGGTTGTGATGAAGATTATTGGGTGTACAACAAACAGAGTAACTTATGTGATGCCGCAAAGATCAAGAAATGCCGGCAGTTCGAATAGGAGCTAGCAGCTTCGGCCACAACCGCTCCCAAGAGAATATCTGCCTACTTGAAACGTCAAATCAAACCTGCTGGCGACTTACCGGTCTTAGAGATCTTGAACGGGCGGACGCTCCTTTCTTGCGCGGAGCCCGCGGACGCCTTGTCTTCGCACTTCCTCATCATATTTTCCAGTAAACCGGTGGCTGTTCTAGTACCGGCATTGGTTGCTTTATTCTTGCTCTAGTCTACAATGTGATGCAGTCGAAGTGTTTCAGCTACTCGTCAACCCCGATGGTGCAAAGCCCCCCGGACCAGGCGGACTTCACCCACTAATACTCAAGTTCCTATCGAATATCATCTCACCAGCCGCGACAAACCTACTGAGTACATCATTCTCTGAAGGATCTCTCCCCAACGACTGGAAATGCTCGATAGTAAGACCGCTTCCCATGGGTATTGATTCGAGTAAAGTACAAAACTATAGACCGACCTGTTTGACTTCGACATTATCCAAACTTCTAGAGAAGATTGTGAAGAAGTGTCTGCTGTCGTTCTTCGAATCGACGGAGGTTTTGATCCCAGCACATGACTTCACGAAAGGGCGATCTTGCATCACCAAGTTGCTGTACGCAACCCACCAGTGGGTACGAGCTGTCATAAAACGGAAAGATGTTGACGTGGTGTACATCGACTTTAATAAGGCGTTTGACAGAGTGAACTACGCGATACTCCTTCGTAAACTGATGACATACGGAATCGGTGGCGCTCTACTTCAGTGGTTACACAAGTTTATTGTGGGACAGAAGTTTAGAGTATTGGTCAAGAGTACAAGTTCCCATCGACAGGTGGCGTGCCTCAGGGAACTTTACTTGGGCCAGTATTATTTCTTCTTCATATCAACGATCTCATGCATCAGCTCCAGTCACCAGATGATTTGAAAATCTGGTGGATCGTTGAGAACCAGGATGATTGCGCTCGTCTCCAGCTTGACTTAAGATCAACTGGCGTCCTGGTCCACTGAAATATAACTCTCAACGCAAACAAGTCGGAGTTCATCATTATCACTAGACGTTCCGCCGCTTGATCATATACCTTGAACGGCCAGTTGCTTCACTCCGACACATCTGTCATATCTTAAGAGTGCTCTCGCGACATGATATGAGATCACTGGAAAATACAGAGAAATTGTACCGTGCGGGACTTCGTATGCTCTGGGCATTACGACGCAGTTTCTCCACATAGGATGAAGAAACCGTCCCTCGCCTATTCACCTCGCTCATCAGACCGGTCCTTGAATACGGTGCCCCAGCTTACCATCCGATACCCAAGTGGGGAACGCAAAAGCTGGAGAAAATACAACACATCGTAACTAACTGATACCCAGTTTACGAAAGCTTCCGTATGAAAAACGTTGTGAAAGACTCGGACTCCACACCCTATCCTACCGCCGAATACGAATTAACTTTATTATGACCCATCGTATGCTACAATGGAATCACTTCCACATACTGCGGCCAATATTTCAACTGCGGGTACCCTGTAATACTCGAGAACGACGCTACAAACTCAGCGTCCCATGCAAGGGCAGGGTATTACATCAACTTTGTATAGAACGTAGATTTGTTAACTTATCGAACACACTAGGAGGACTAATAGAGACCAATTTTGTGAAGTGTTTCAAAACTCGTATCCACAGTTATTTTGGAAACCTGTGCTTTTGTGAAACTGTACACATTGTTAGCGGCATCCGGTTCCGAATTTGCCTGTCACTGTGGCCTCCATAGGACAGCCACAGGACGCCTGCACCTACAGAGGGACCATGGGTGGCTTGCGCTGCACCACTCACAGCTCCAACCACACATCCCATATCTAGTGTAAACCCGAAGGAATAAGACCGGGAGGCATGTGGATGAGAGCCACGTTTCATCAACGGAGCCGACCCTCACTCCTTCACAGGCAAACGCAAGCACGCTGTGTTTGGGGAATCAGTCGCACACAAGGCCGTGGCTGGACCGTAGTCCGTTGCACACTGAGTGCATTGAAGCACCCTTGAAGCCTAGCATGGCCACAAGGACCGCGCATCCCGTCCCCACCAGCAACTACCAACTGTCTCCTGGAGCCAGTATGGACGAGGTAGTGGGTAATAGACAGGTAGGCACCTTATCAACATGCACATCAAGTGCAGCCACACCGGGGATATCAAACCACAGCCAAACACTTGAAGCGACGATATCAAGTAAAGTAAAGCGAATAATGCATTCAGATATGGAGACATAACTCTTCACTAAATAAGTATATGAATAAAGTTGGTTATAAACGAATCTTTAGCGAGTAGCCTATAGCGGGAGCACGGAGAGCGATTCGGAAAGGCAGATCGGGTTGCAGGGAAACTTTTATTGGTACAGTAAAAGATTCCCTGTTACCTAGCTATAAAATAGCGACACCGTTGACGCTGTAGCTAGGGGAACGGATGATGCACAGCACACAGGGCAGTTGTGCGTTGCAACCTAAACGAGCGCCAAGCAAAAATGACGATGAGCAAGTCAAGCATTTGAACTCAGCACTCAGTTCAACAAACCACACCGGTTGCTTAGGTATACAATGAAATAAATTTAGTTAGAATTTTGCACAGGCAAACCGGGGATTCTTCAGACTGCTACCTAGGCATCCCCCAGAAGGGATTGTGTAAGCATTCCTTCGATCTACGTGAGGACTGTCCGTCGCGGGCCAGCCTTCTGCGAGACCAGGCTGTGAAAAGCGTTGAAAACAGGTCGACTCATCGAAGTTGGAACTACGGGTCGGGTGAAGTTTGTGAGAAGTCACAAAGAATGGTCCCCTCAGATGAAGCTAGTGGAACTTCGCGTAGTTTCAACGAGGTATATGTATGTATTATACACAATCTATGGTACAGATATTGTGCCATCATAATCATGACTGAATAGGAAAACAATATAATAAGAAAAGAGCAACAAGAACTGCTTTTTTTCTATTTTACCACTCACAGTTCTTGACATTTTTTCAGTTTGTACTTTTTTAGGGGGAGGAAGAAGGGACACCGCAACAAACCGATGCACACGTCCGCCATTGACATCGATCTTGCGCCATGGCTTCCAAGGTCTTCAACCAGCAAGTATCCGCATCTCTCGGATTCCAACCAGGTAGTCGACAACAACCGGCCGAGGCCAACTGTTTCGTCAGCTTTTTCATGCGGCTTCTCCATGTTGTAGGCTGTCCACCAGACCGTCTCTTCCAGCCCTGTCCAGCAAGTGCAAACAACGCACGACGGGGATAACGCTGGACAGGCATGCGCAATACGTGTCCCAACCACCGCAGTTGATGCACTGAGATGAGCTCCTCGAGCGAGTGGCTTCCACGTCCCAAGACACGCTGTCTAACTTCCACATTGCTTACGTGGTGCTGCCACCACACACCGCAGACAGCGGTGCTCGAAGACGGATAGCCTGCGCAAGTCATCTTTACGAATGGGCCAGGTCTCGCATCCGTACAACAGTACAGCACGAACAGTTGCACAATAGACCCGCCGTTTGATGGAGAGACGAATGTCGTGGCGACACCACAAATGCCTCAGCCTAGAAAAAGCGAGGCGTGCTTTCGAGATGCGCATCGAAATCTCGTCTCCAACAGCCCCGCCAGTAGTGATGCAACTTCCCAAGTAGACAAAGCTCTCCACAACCTCTAGTGTCTCCCCAGCAAGCGTGAATGCAGGCAGAGGCACCTGCCAGTCTTGGAAGAGAGCTTTGCATTTGGATGGCGAAAAGTACATACCGTACTTTGATGCTTCAGTCACCAAGCGGTTTAATGCAAGTTGGACGACGTGTGGGTCGTCACCCAGCAAGACGGTGTCATCAGCATAATCCAAATCAACAACTCGACTACCTGGGAGGAGCTCAACGCCAGCATTCAACGAATCACCTAGAGTGTTCTTCAAGACATCCTCAATGGCAAGGTTGAATAGGAACGGAGAGATAGGGCATCCTTGTCGAACTCCATTGGAGACCACAAAGGTAGGCGGAAGCTTGCCATAAGCCCTAATCCTGCCGGAATTCAGACTATATAGAGCGTGCAGTATGGAGACGAACTTCTCGGGGACACCATTCTTCAGTAGGCAGTGCCCCAGTCCCGTACGACCGACAGAATCGAAGGCTGCACGGATATCTAAGAATACAGCAATCGTTGGCCTCTGATACACATGGCGGAGCTCGATTATCTGGCGAAGTGTGAGGGTTTGATCGATGCAGCCGCGACCAGGGCGAAACCCAGCTTGTTCTTCTCGTTGCAACGATTCGCGTGTTAGGGATAGCCTGCGAAGTATGATGGACACCAGCAGCTTGCAAACGACGGGGACTAAGCTTATTCCTCTGTAGTTGGAGCAGATTGTGCGCAGGCCCTTTGTGAAGATGGGGACGACTATCGATTCACCCCAAGATGATGGAACTTTCTCTTTCGACCAAATTTTCGAGAACAAAACGGTTAGTTCTCGAACCAGCGATGCGCCATCATCTTCAAATAGAGCCGGAGGAAGACCATCAGGGCCAGGGGCTCTATAACACTTCATGTGCTGGAGCTCCCGCTCGATTTCCTGGGAAGAAGGTGGGTCTGTTAAGGTAGACCACTCGGCCCCGGCGCGAGTGCCAGAGGTAGCAGATGGAGCTGGGGACCAACAAAACGGCTAGCCAAAATGTTCAGCCTATCGCTGCAACCGTCGTTGAAGATTGGTGATTAAGGTGCTATTCTCTTCGCATATTGTTTCACTTATACCAGATCGAACGCCTTCGGTGACTCGAATGAGATGGAAGAGTTTTTTTTGTATTACCAGAGAGACTAGAAAGCTCCATCTCCCTAGCACGTTCACGCCACCAAGCTTCGTGTTTTATTTGCAGACTCCTGCGCAACTCTCGACCAAGGTACTGGCGTTCTTCACTGTGTCTGGAATCCGATGGGATCAAGCGGCGTTTGTCCATCAGCGACAAGAAGTCGGTGGAAATCCAATGCTTCGGTGGGTGACGGGTAACTCCACAAGTGTCGATACTGGCGGAAACTAAAGCATCTTTGATATGCGCCCACTGCGAATCGAGATCACTGTCAATAGTTGAGCCAAGCAAGGTTGACAGTGAGGCTTGGTACCTGGTTAAAATCGCAGGGTTTTGTAAATTCGCGACGTCCGGTCGGTAGTGGGCGCGCTTAGGTGATCCTCCGAAACGCATGCAAATCTTAGCACGAACCAATGCGTGATCGGAGTCTAGAAAGTTGACCAGTACGATCGGCAGTCCGTTACGCTTCCGCGCCATCTGTAGCTGATTGCTATGTGATCAAGTTTGGAGCACTCTTGTGTTTGTGAGGGCGGGCGCCAGGTAGCAGTGTGTCACCTCGAGTGCCGAAAACTAGTGCTCGAAAGAAACAAGCGATGATCAGAACAAAGAGCAAGCAGTCTGTCTCCATTGTCTGATCGACTGCCACCGAGACCAAAACTACCCCCAAGATGGTGCTCGCTTGGTAGAAGGCGGCCAACTCTTGCGTTAAGGTCCCCGGCAAGAATGACTATATCCGTCCGTTTGGAGGAACGCAGAAGTTCATGTAGTTGTTGATAAAAGCTATCTTTAACTGCATCCGGGCTGCAGTCTGTAGGGGCGTAGGCGAAGACGACAAACAAGGCACGCTTAACGTCTCGACGCCTGCTTACGTTACATGAACCTCTTAGTCTGACTGCACATAGTCGGCTGTTGACTGGGATCCAGTCAAGCAGAGCTGATTCAGCCCTAGCACTCAGTACAACCCCAACACCAGCTTGACCAGTGGCGGCAGCTTCTGGGTCTCCGGTAGCGTCAGAGTTTACCGAAGAGGCCATTCTGCTGACAGCGCTAGAGTCTTGTAATCTGGTCTCTGAAAGGCAACGAGGTGTTGCGTAGTAGCTTGTCTATGCCGGGATCAGCTTGTTGGGCAGCAGCCATTGTGGCTAGGTCAATGTTGGTGCCAGGCGATAAACTGCTCTGATGAATGCGTGAAAGCGCATCCGCGGCGGGATTGGGATCACCTGAAATATGCCGTACGCCTGTCGTAAACTGAGAAACGTTGTCTAGGTGTCTAGTTTCCTGCGAATACTTGTCTGTTGTGCCATTGATTGCGTAGATCAATGGCTTGTGGTCAGTGAAGACTGTAAAATGTCGGCCTTCGAGCCGCAGATCGGAGGGCGCACATCGCCGTGGATGAGGCGTGTAAATGAGCACGGCAGTAATGTGTTCGATCGATTTTATGACATAGACTCGCGTTATCATCATAATCAACCTGTCTCTGCCGCGTTGGTTTCTCAACAATTTAAACAAACCAGCAGTGAAGCAATACTCTTCCTGATAAGCATTGTCTGTGAAACCCAGTAAGCCAATAATAAAATTATCTGACAAACACCTACGTCCCCACGCAGCTATCTACACATGGAAAGCCCGAACAATGTCTTGAAGTTTAATACTGGTAGCAGCAATTAACATATACTTTTCTCCGTTTCTCTTATTTGCGTTTTCCGGTAGCATAATGTTTGTGAGTCTTTGTGGCCTTTTTAGTTACCATGTCCCCCTTTTGCCTTTTGGTCCGAAACGCTGGTGATTAGCATTTAATGGCTTCATAGATTGCGCTTTCTTCTCTGCTATATCACTTGTTTTCTTCATTTATTACCCAGTTGATTTGTTTATTCCTTTCACCTCCTTGCAGCTGACTGGCATCATTCAAGATATGGTCGAAAACCAACCAACGCTTGCTCAAGCTTTGAAGGTAAGGTTTCCCGTTTTAATTAGTCGCAATGAGGGCTTTATGCACCTTTAGCACTTTTGGGATTAATCGTTCCCATCCGTTCAATCTTATTATATGTTGGCCCGTACTAAATTTTGTATGGACGATTTCGTCTATCCACTTTGCATGATGCAATGCAATTTCTCGTGACGAATGCAGCATTCGCAGTGAAAATCATTATGTCTAAATAGATGATTTAATGTCCTTAATGCCGATTGCGAACTTCCCGACTATTTTCTATGCGTTGTTTGGTATCCTCGTCGGCATGTACATTGTCTGAATCCGCTTCCCACTAATAATTTTTGAGGCTGATCTACCTGCCCAAGCGAGTATTCCCTGGTCGATTTCCTTATACGGCTTGTATTCCAACCTGATACCATGTTCTGTGTTCCGACGGCTCTTACATTGAATATATTCTTTGCTAAGATCATTAAAAAAACTGCCCTGAATACCAAAACCCACATGGCAATTTCAGGGTAGTTAGCAAACAAGCTACTCCCCGCTTACTACAATTTGCGGAGGCGGCAGCAATTCGGCGGCTGAAACCAAATCTGTGCATGCAAACGGATTTCGTGACCACATTAACCCTTCCCTGGTGAGGCTAGTGATTGCGTTTTCCTCGGAACGGGTCATGTGAGCCTAAAGACCTTCGACCGCTTTGCATTTTTTGCTGTTTACATCGCACTGTGTTTTCCACTAACTGCATGTAAACAGCTGCTGAGAATACGCGAAATTGCTGAACTAAGATCATTAACTTTCTCTTAGCTAACTTTGGTGTTTACAACAAACCATACTATCTCACAGGCAATTTCGTTCATAGCGCAATTAAGTCAGGCCGTAGCGAATTCGAATTCGTTTTTACTCATATTTTAGTCTGTCCATGCGTTGGCCGTGGTTTTTGTGCTCACTGTCACGTAGCTGCCGCATTGGTCAGGCGTCGTTAGCCAACAGGATGTGGATTGTAGGCGTACAGCCAAATGCAGGTAATACATGTGACGAAGGAGTGCAGGCCGCACATGTCCGAGAGTAATTTGTCACCCGGGCGATTATGGATTGTATGACCAGGACGAGAATGGTGATGCGAGGTAGTATAAGGTCTTGTCAGTGTAAGAGTTGGGGCATTCCCCACCTTGCCCCTTTAACAGAGCATGTAGGCGAGAAGAGTTGCTATTCGTTCGTATTCTATCGCGGCCATTAGTCAGTGTCCCCCTGAATTAAAGCTGCAGTCATTTTCCACGCAAACAATTGCGTGCGATGGACACATTTGCTGCGCGAGCAAACAAACCCAAAATGAGCGGCGCATTGCGTCAGCTTCACAGTTGCCTATGACCAAATGTCTAAATTGCATGCAAACCGGTGCATGTAGGCAACTTCACTGATACGATGACTACAACACACCAAGCTTCCTGAGCTCATGAGATTGCCATTAGTTACGTACCAAGATATGTACTTGGTCAACTTGCCTGACGGCAGACCTAAAACCGAAGCTCCGACACTTTGCTTGATTTCTATGTCCAGTCTCAACGAATCGCTGACTATTATACAAAATTTAATACCCGTTTTGCGTCCTCTTTCCAAAATCTGAACAAATGCTGAAAGATCTCTGACGGTTCTTGCAAAAACTGCGAAACCTTCCAAATCACTCTGTGCTCCGCTCTGCAGTGGATTTTTCCCTACTCATCTCAACGTACACCGACCAAATTCCAATCATTCGGTTCGGAATCACCAGCTCTATTCAACAGCCACTTGGCCAGCTCCATACCATCGCAATCGGTACTTAGAGCCATATTTTCTAATACTACCGGTAAATCTGCTTTCCCCTATCGGACCCTAGCTCCATCATATGGACTACATCTCACCGACAACCGACCCTAAACGGCATCGATCAATAGACGCAAGTTTTCTCTCACCTCAAAGTCACTCGACCTTGCGTGCGTGTCACAACGTGTGAGCGAATCACCTTAACGTCAGATTATCATTTACCGTCCGCGTACAACATACCCGTGCACCTAGACGAACAAAGGAGACTAACGAACAAGCTGCGCAGGTGACAGAGAAAGCAACCCGGAATTTAAACCGATTTATTTGCACTACTTATAGTAGTAAAAACTGCACCATATTTTTTCTCGCCCCCCCCTGCGGTTGTATTCCTACTCAATACCAAAACATTCTTCCGAATACCCACTAGAAATGTCTGTTAACAATGTGCAAACTAGAAGCTCTCTCCTTGGGCTGGTTGAAAACAGAAAAGACTATAAAACCCTGATAGCACTGCTAGAAACCCATCCGAGATTAAGGTAAAAAGGGGCTTCCATCATCTAAATTCCAAAAAATAGTGGATGTAGCTGCAAAGCACTCCAACTTTACTACCGCAATTCCGACTGAAACGACAGACCGGATTATAGCCCTTGAGGAAGAAGTAGCCACGCCGAAATGCAAAATTCATGACTTCAGCACATACTATGAACAAGTTCCATCATTCTGTGAACTGCTTAGAGGTTCAGCAACTGTTACACTGGACTGATTGAGCACATCTGCTTCCTTACTCGACTCAGTTACATCTGAAACGCAAGGACAACTCCGTAGATCACATAATGTTATCATTTTTAACGTGCCTGATGAACCGAACATCTTAAACCGACCATCTTACATGCATGCAATACGGATGGAGTCTGCTGTCAATGCCTCAGACTGAGGAGAAAAAACATGACTACATGTCAGTTACTCCTACAGTTTCCAGACGATAGGAGCGCATCCAGATTCGTACGCCGTAAAAGACTAGTTGTTGCACAAAACAATTTGAAGAATATTACCATCAAACACGATCAAACGCCTCTTCAAAGGCGACTAACAATGAAACAAAACCCCTCCGCCCATCATACACCCCATGTTCCTGCTATTGAAGCCAGTACTGACACTGTCATCAAAAATATCGACCTAGATAAGTCAACCGCGTCGTCTGAAATAGTCGAGAACGGGCATCTCAGTCTTCAGCGGCCTCATAAGAGGTTTTCAAACAGCACTAGTAATGTGTCCATACTTAAAGATACCAACCAAGCTGAAAATATAACGACACAGACATCTGCTGACCACACTTAACTCCTTCGTCCCTTCTCCAAGCCGCGAGGCTTTACAAAAGTTGACAGTAACTGTACCTGAGACCTATCCAGAGCGAGACAAAACTCAGATCCTCACGCTAGGATCACGAAAAACAAATCTAAATCCGTCCCGAATGAAGTAAGCTATAGGTTATCTCTGACCAACAAGGGGAAACGCTCTGCCAGATTTTCTCCCATAAGCACTCAAAGATCATTAGGTCTGAAGGGACCACAACAAGAACGTAGAGATATGCAGCTAGGCCAACTGCCTCATGATTCTACATGCAACGGCGACACTGTTGTCGGAATAAGTCACAGAGAGCCGGTCCAATACATACCCACAATGTCTCTGACTATGTTTCCAAATCCCGCGACCTCAAGCTGGTAAAACCCTTATGTGTGCGACAACGAAATAGCAAACAAAATGGTGGTAAACCACACGAACTTACAAGTAAGAGGCTGCAACCCCTATCTACCTCAAGTCAAAATTCACCCACCACCACCCCTGTATTACTCAATTGACAACAATACAATCCGAAGAAAAAGGATTTCGTAGACTTCAGCATCCCCTCACCCCTGTATACTACGGATGTAAGTCCTATTTTAGACTATCGTACACCACCACTTCCTCCCCCTAGCACGTGCGATTATGAATCAGAGAATAATCAAACTACTGGAGTATGTACTTCATTAAATCCAGTACGATGTAGAGCTTAGTGTGCCTCAGCTGCCTCACAACACACCGGTCTTAGATACAATGACAAAGAAACAAACATTACTCACCCCTTCCATTCCAATTTAACGTTGTCTTTCAAATCTCGTCATTAACATTCGTTCCCTTTTACTTAAACTAAATATACTTTCAACACTTACGTTTATGAGATCCCCTGATATTGCTTTTATCACTGAAACTTGGTGCACGTCAGAAATTAGTGATTCTCAGCTTAACATCTTAGGCTATAAACGTTTCCGCAAGGATCGCTCACAAAAACGTGGTAGTGGCCGTGCCATATATCTTCGAAATAACCCGACTGCAATTCCCGCAGATCAACCTGTGTTCGATGACAGAAGATACATTATGGCTAGTAATCCCATCTACTGTTCTTCTAGTGGGTTGTATCTATCGGCCGCCCCGAACCACTAAATGTGAAACCCAAAAGCTAATCGATATGATCAATGTTGCTTCCGGCACCACATACAAATCCAAAATTATGTGTGGAGATTTCAACCTACCACATGTTAACTGGATGCTGCCCATACTCAGAAACACTGCGGGGATTGAGGAAATCGTCTCATGTATTCACCTCAGTGGCTGGACAAAGCATGTTAGAGAGCCAACCATAAGTGCCACTACCTTAGGCCTTGTATTCACGATGGGAATCTCTTACGCTTATATATTCATTGATAATCCACTAATTGGCTGTGATCACAACACGGTGTTTTGTGATATAACTACAGATTCAACTAAACGACCAAGTGAAATGCTAAAACCAATTCGCAACCTCCATCGTGTGGACTGGAACTCATTTAATGAACTTATCAATACCATGAATTGGAATACGTCATTCCTAACTCACAACCCTACTGTGGCTACAAATGAGTTTATTAAGAATATTGCCCTTGGTGTGGATCTACTGATACCTACTGTATGGAGAAATACCCACGAACGTGGTGGTGAACTCAAGCTTCTGTACAAAGCGAAAATCAAACTAAAGAAACTCAAATCTCTATATCGCAGGAGCAACTGCTTCGCAACATTCCTACAAATACACGAGAATTTACTACATTTAAAACACCATTTAAAACCTTTAAAACATTTAAAATCAAAGAAGAAAGTCGGGTATTTAGAAATCCTGAGAAAGTACGTACCTTGATTCAAATACTCAAAAGAAGGAACCCTAAATCCATTCAGGAAATTGAAACCTTGGCTCTAGGCGATGGTTCAATAACGCGCGACATCTGTATATGCGAGGCAATGAACTGTAGTTTTGCCTCTTGTTTTGTCTCAACACAGCCATTTTATCCTCCACTTTCAAAAGAACGACCGAACTATACTGCAATATACCTGTGACGTTAAGAGAGGTGCAAAGTGCCATCGCAGCCATAAAACAATCAACTCATCCAGGTCCGGATGGCATCTCCCCAACTGTTATAAAACTCGGAGGAAAAAACCTCGCACTATTGTTATTAAACATTTTCACACATTCACTCACTATCGACTGCTTTCCAGCTCAATGGAAGCAATCTATTATAATGCCTAAGCACAAGGGTGGACCGAGAAATCAAGCGTCAAGCTACCGCTCAATAAATCACACCTCTGCTGCTTCCAAAGCCCTAGAGCGAATAGTCAAGAAGAACATTGTTCAATATCTTACAAGACTGGATCTGATCAACCCCTCACAGAATGGCTTTCTCTCAAAACTGTCCTACGTTCCCTGCCAGCTACAATTTCTCGATCACGTCACGATTATGATTGACGGAGGAATGGCAATTATTATAATTCTGTTGGACATGCAAATGGCGTTCGACCGCGTGCAGTACAAGCCACTACTGTTTGCTCTAGAGTCATATGGAATTGGAAATCCTCTACTTAACTGGTTCGACTCATATCTAAACGGTCGAACTCAGGTAGTTAAAATCGGTCAGCAATATTTTACAGCGAAACAAATAACCAGCGACGTCTTCGAGGGAAGTGTGCTCGGACCACTACTTTTCCTAATCTACGCAAACCACATATGTGACCCGATCAAACATGGACACCCATTTCTGTTTACAGATGACGTTAAACTGGTTTACTCATTTCATCCAGACCAACTACAAATGTACCTGGGAAACATCTGGGAAGACCTATCGGCACTAAATATAGCTAGTGAACGTTTATTAATGAAGTTCTCCGCAGTGAAATCCCAAGTACTTGGGTACAGATGCCGCATCCCACACTTGCTGGAAACGTGATCCCAACGTCTGATTCAGTTCGGGACTTAGGAATTAGGTACTCCAACTCTTTCAATTTCTCCGAACATGTGCTTTATCAGGTTTCGAAAACAAGGCCGTTATGCGGATATATCACCAGAAGTTTTTCCTTACCTGAAGCACCAGTTGAGTCAATCAGGACAATCGTATGACCGACTCTGGAATACTGTACTATCGTTCACAGCCCATTGAGAAAGACAGAACGGTTCTGGAAAGTGTCCAACGATAATTTGCCAAGCTGGTCATTGGGCGCTGCTCAAACCTGACTTATGATCGCTGTCGAAAGCTCCAACTGCATCCTCTTTGGCTGAGAGGCTTAAAGAACAACTTCGTTCTCTTCTACAACCTTATAAACCAACGAGTTTATGCAGACAGCACTGCACTTGAACTACAGAAGACTGCAGTCTACCCCACACGTAATGGCGTCTACTTGATACGTACAAACCTTTCAAGTCATAAAACTCAATCGAATATCTTATTGGTGAGATACACTGATATGTGGAACAAACTACCCCTACAGATGCGCACGAGTGCAAGCTATGTCACATTTTGAAATTCTATTCAGACATTCCTCAGTATATCAAATGTGTTGAAGATCTTTGACTCACAGCAAACTCCAGAAACATTGACAGAAGCTAGTGTAAAAAATATATGAGCAGATATTCCCTTCAACTAGGTTACTCACTACATATCATTACCTACAATACCAAATCCTGTGTCTGTGCAGCCCAGTATCCCCCTCACTTTTATTATCTACTCCTGAGTCCCACAAACTTGGAAATGATGTTACAAACATCCGTAAATTTTACATATTAGATGCACGGGTCTAGGACCCGAGGAAGAAATATCATGATCTGAAATTCGATTAAAAAACTTTTCTTTACTATTATGGTTTACGCTGCATAAACCATGAAACCTATTCACTATACAAATGATCGCTCCCACTTATGGGGCCGTGTACCATCTGTCGGTAAATATACAAATTTATTTATTTATTTATCTAAGATTTTAGTGCAGCTAATAATACAACATTCTTGGCTTGTTCCACGGAATGCACCGTTTGCTTTTTAAGCTAGTGTGACACTTACAAAGAATAATAAAGTCAAGTCAAGAATGCGCTTTATGCACCCATGAGGGTCGGATATTCAGCTCTAATGAGTTAGCACGAGCAATAATGTGAATGCCCAGCAAGCCTCGTATTTGGTTAGTGTGTGAACCACATTTACTCATGAACATATGCAACGGTGATCCGTTAATGTCCACACAGGTGGGCGGCCAGCCGTCCCATTTTGACATATGTTTGGTCATTCACAGAAGCAGAAAGTGGATCTGCGCGTGAAAGCCTTATGTGCCCAGATATGTCGTTAACTATTATTATACATCTTTAACACTGCCGTTATTCGCCTACAAGTTATTACTGTCTAGTAAAATCGTAATTTCACTCATTGAGAGTTACCGCTAGAGCACCATGATTAACCGTTTCTTCTGCCGCTCTCTGTCCCGGTTGGACAAATTTTGTGACGAATTTCGGTCACTTATACGAATTTTCTTTTTAACCTTAAGGCTATGGGACTGCGTAATTACAGTTTGGCATCTAATTTCTGTTTACTGTTGACAGTACTTGCAACTGGCTTCACATGGTGACATTCACTTGTTAGCAACGTTCTTTTACGTTTCTTCACATTGAACCCTAATGGGTCTTTCACGAGGTGATTGTAAGCCGGTTCCTCCTTCTTAGCTATTAAATGTTGAGGAATACTGACCATGTTCTGGATAGGACGCATTGTGGCATCCATCTTATGAACTTCAGGAAGGCAGTATAACCTCTGTAGCTGTCTCCCTGAACGCATCAGCTCTTGGAATTTACACTTTTGATAACATTCACCATCATCATGAGCCTGATCAGTCCAGTCAATTGTTTTCCTGGCTCTTCTGTATTATCCTCACCTATTTTTAATTTTGGGATTTACACTCATCATTTGGAATGCGTTACGTCCTACGGACCTAATCAACCCTATCGGTTAGAGCTACGCCAGAACCTTTGCCTGGCTTAGATATGATTAACTCTTTGTTTAGCCATGACTCTAAGTGAGTACATTTTCCACTTGTTAGATTACCATTATTGGCTGACTTGACCCTAAGGTATACATGGCAACTATTCACAAAGCTGGACATTATGCTTTCAACACCACCCAAAAGATTATCGTAAACGGCCGCACGGTTTGGTTCTCTTGCCTCGTGAATGTATTTCTCGCCATCTTAGTACACATTTACCGGCTTTCGCTCATTCTACTCGGTTACCAGCTCTATTCTGTGGATCTTTCAGACCAGGAACTTTTTTCTCTTTTCATCACCCATTTGCACTGCCGACTTATGTGGAATCCTGGCTGACACTGACGCACACAACCACCCTACATTTCTGGTATGCTCCCAGTCATTTACTCTCATTGGAACAGACCCTCACGGCTATCCGGTCAGCTCCCCGCCATCAATAATTACTATTCTGTACGACAGTTGTAGTTCGTTTCGCGAATGCCATCTGTGCATCTATTCCTCCATCCTCGATCCTGGCTCCAACCTGCAGACTATATTGCCTATCGCGTCCAACCAAACCGGCAACGATCGATACTCTCCTGCCTTTGTCACCTGATCCTTGAGGATTCCAACTCACACCGGTAGCTCTGTGAGGACAGAAAGCCTTGAGCTTAGGTTTAGAGTGAAACCAGAGTCCACTATAAAACACCGACCTCGCTGCTTATACTCCACCCTTTATCGCAGTATAACTCACTTTCATCTTAAAGCTGGAAGAATCCAGATATAGCTGTAAACTACCATAGTTTCGCTGCCACTATCTCTCCTGAACTGACCAGTATGATTGCTGCTTTCGGAAACGTAATTACTACTCAGAAAACAATTCATGAAGTTAGAACTAATTACGATCGAATTCTACTATTCTGCGAACTGTTTAGATGACCAGCCAATGTTAAACTAGACCGAGTATACAATTCTATTCTCTTTCCATCCATCCTTTCCATCCTTAATCACGTCCAATACACAGGAACGCCTGCTTAGATATAAAACTTACCCGACGGGCCACATATCGATGGAGTTAAAATTACTCTTCTGTCAGTATGCACTATGGATGACTTCATCTGCCTATGCTTCAGATTGTGAGCGGGTGCAAATGCAACCTCAAGCCCAATACTGCTGGAGTTCCCAAACGATCCGTACGCAACACATTTCGTGCACAGTAAGCGACTAATTGTCGCAAGAACTAACCTCAAAACATTTTTGTCGATCACGATCTAACACCTTCGAATGCAACTCGTCTGAATGGACAGCAACTCAGCTCTTCGAATTCCCCATAGCCCCATTTGTCGAACCAGTAATGGTGCGCGGTCCAGTACTGCTGACCTTGACAAGTCAGCAGCCCCATACAGGCCAGGTATACTGCTTTGCATCTCCGTCCTCGCCGGACTTGCGTGCTGTCTAATAACTTTAAGCAAGCTGCAAATATGCCTAATAATGCGACACCTGTGTATTACACTTTCATCTTTCTTCTATCAATCACGAACCTAAGCAAAATGCGGCAGTAGCTACCCTTGCGACTTGTCGAGCTCAGAACCAAAAACAATAAGAGTCACACTTGTTATTAAAAATACACCTGAGCTTATCTCTGCGTAGCCTAGGAGTACGCGATTGCATCGGGAGACACTCCCTCAAAACTCACTAAAATAACGCTCTAAGCTCAGCAAATCTGCAAAGGCCACTGCAAGATTGCAGTGATATGCAATTAAACCAACTGGGACAAAAAGTACGCTTTCTAGCCTCAGCGTGCAAGTAGCATAACTCTGACCCACTATCTAATTGCAGTACCCCTGAAAGCAATTCTAACTCCCGTGTCCATAAACTAGCGAAATCCTGCTATGTACAATGCCAAAATAGGCAGCCGAGTGTTGCCAGACCATACGCCCTCAAGTACACAAGGGCACAACCTTTATTCACCTTGGCTTATAATCCTCCTACTATCACCGTTTCCATCAGTAGACCGGCAGCAGTATGATCTGAATGTCTTGTTTTGGTTATCATATTCCCTCGCGTCATCCCCACTCATCAAACCAAATTCGGATGCCATACTGCATAAAGGATTGATGCAGTAACCGGCATATCTACTTCGTTCAGTCCAACAAAACACAGAACTCAGTGTGGCTCAACCAACACACAGTCCAATTCCCAGCTCTAGTGACCGGACAGTTAATATAGCCCACGGCTTTTTTCCAATCTGGCAACCGCTCTCAAATCAGTCATTATTAACATTCTCTCTTTTACGTACTTTGTATTTGCTTTCAGCACGTATGCTTATGAAAACCACTGATATTGCTTTTGTTACTTAACAGTGATGCACTTCGAAAATTAGTGATTCTCTACATAACGTCTTAGGATTCTACCTGTTCTCCAAAGATAGCTGTTCATATAAACTCGGCGGCAGTCGTGCCATATTCCTTCGTAATGGTCTTACTCCGATTCCTACTGATCGGGCTGCGCTCAGTGACTTAGAAGCTAAGTATGGTTGGCGATCCCATCTATTGGTTTTCTAATTTATCTAATGACCACCCCGATCCACTCACCATGAAATTCAACAGCTGATTGATACTATCAATCCCCAGTGCCACCTACAAGTCCAAGTTTTATGTGCAGAGATTTCAACCTACCACATATCAACTGGATGTTTCTTGCACCTGTGATCATTGAGGGGGTTGAGAAAATAATTTGCTGTACTCATTTTAATTTCTGAACTCAGTATGTTAGAGAGCCCACCAGTAGCACCAATACCATATTCACAATGGGATTCTTTCCGGATATATGTTCATTGATTTACACTACCGGGTTGTGACCAGAACCACCACGGCCTTTTTCAGCCTGGGTGTTAAATCACCTAAACAATGGACTACGATGTTGAAGACATTTCGCACCCTTTATCACTACTATGGACGGTGACGCACTCAACGCCCTATTCAACTGTAGCTATCATTGAATTTTTAACAATATTATCACATGGAGTGACACCTGTAAGTATAGCGGTCAACACAAACTTCTTAACAAAGCCGCAACCAAACTGAAGCAACTTAAAGCGCCGTGTCTGAAGACTAACAACCACTACACTACTACTGATGCATGAATCTCTATTGCGGCTGCAACCTTTAGCCCAAATGGACCAAATTACCGAAGAAATTGGGGCACTTAGAATTCCTGAAAAAGTGTGAACACTAATGCATCTGCTTAGTAGAAAACTCTAGGCGGCATCCAGAAATCGACGCGCTGGCGTTAGACATTGCTTCACTAGCGTGCAACATCTGTATGTGCGAATCAAAAAACGAGCTGTTCCTCCTCTTTGTCAATGACACTCAAATGTCTTACTCTCCACACTCCTAAGAACCAAAGAACTACTCTGTAATATGCATGTGAATTTGAAAGAAAATCGAAACCCCATCGCGTCCAGTATACTATCATACTATACGGTCTAACTGGTTTCTCAAGCTGCCGTAATATGAGTAGATTACGAGGCATCAGTAGTACGGCGTACCGGCGTTTCGCTGCCACACGACAACCGCCAATTTCTCGCTGGTTCACGTTACTGATAAATCTCCCGCACTTGCGCGAATTCGGACCAGTGACCACTGGATTACAATGTATATGCCTTATACCAATTATTCATCAATAAATGGTTTGCCCCGTGGACAAATCCGACTGTACTGAAAGACAATGCAAAATAAGTATAGGCTGAGTAAAATTGCTTGTTACGACTGACATCCTCATACGTAGTCAAACGCCTCACATTCCCAAGCTCCTCGAGTACATTGTTATCGATCGACAGCGCTTACTGCTCTGTGTTGTAAACCAGCTAAGTCTGACACTAATGCTGTCATGGTAGCGAGTAATGCGTCAAGCTAAAAGTGATGGCCAGCAATCGTTTTGATGTTATCTTATTTTGGTTTCTTTGTTATGTGTGTGTGGCCGACGGGAATGCACGAAATGACAATGTCATTCCGCAACATTCGTCTTCTGATACTCGTATTTGCAACTGGCATCAGCAGCGAATCGACATAACGGGAAATTGTTTGAGCTTGACTTGTGGAGGTGGTCTAAAAAGCATAGCACTATGCGCTTGTATGAAGTTGGTCGCATTCTAGTGACAAGCGGTACGATTTAAACTGTGAAAGTTAGTTTTCTGTGCATGAGCATTTCTATCGACATATCCGAGACGGGAGCAAGCATGTGGTGGAGTCAATTTGATACTCTTCACTTAGAAGCAAAACAACGAATAAGCGGAACCGAATGGAAAATATCGAAAAAGCGACAAAAACAGAAAAACAAGCTAATTGGTCAAGGGAACTGGTAGCTATAAATCCGCTTTCTTTAAACCCAAACGCAATCATTGTGTTCATATTGTCCCCAGCTTGGGTAAAGGGCATCATCGAAACATATCGGGTTATTACAAACTGCTATCAAATCGAGCTAACGCCGTTTCCCGTCAAAGTAAACTTGTTTGATTATGTGGATTAGCGAAAGTGCGGAATTTGGTCGTTTCGTTATGAACTTGGCATTGACCGGTTCGTTCTCGCAGAGTTCTCGTTTGGTTACCTTCAAGTGGTGCCCTGTCTTCGACTGATATTGTGTAGCCTCTACAAGTGGCCGTCGTTCTGTCTACTGTCAAGAAATTTCACCAATATCACTCGGGAAATACAATCGAAATCTTTACGCACCACAAATCTCTGTAAGCATTGGTTGCTTTGAAGCAGAGCATGAACATAGCGACGTGTTCCCGTGTACAAGTTCCCCGATGTTCTTAGGAAAGGAAATACAATTGCAGACGCTCGTAGTTTTCTATTGGAACCCCTGTTTACTGAAACTCCTCGATCTTGTCCACTTGTTATAACTCTTGAGCGGAAATCTAGTGTTAATCGCAGATGCTCTTATGAAAACCGAACGGGCATGTTACTGGCATCTAGTTTCTCTGGGATTGCTTGTCGGTTGTGTACCACGTCCACAGAGCTTGGTCTCGAAGATAGCGGTCTGTTCTATGGATCCAGTTGCGGCCGAGTACCTTACGTGAATTGCACGAGGTACACCAAGGTCTCACGAAAATGACGGAACTTGCACGGTTTTATCTGGTAGCCTAATAGTAACAGTGAAATCGAAGACTTGAGTCAACGCTACGATGCTTGTGAAACACACAGGTGCGCGCCTCCGGTACCACCAGCCAATGGAAATGGACCAGTAAACTATCGAAACACGTACACGTACACGCAGACTTCTTTGGTCCGCTGGATGGAAAACTGCCTTTTTGTTGCTTCACGCTTACTCAAAATGGACTGGGGATTTCCCGCCAACACATGACACTGTTGACAGGATTCTAACCTACATGTGATTTTATTTCAGTGCCTTCAGCATACCACAGATGCTGGTGATGGATAACGCTTCCGTATTTAGTAGTCAAAATTTAACAATTTCATCATTAACAACGGTATACGTAATTGAAATCAACCCCTTACCACCCAACTTCAAACGGGTTGGATGAAAGAGCAGTTCAGTATGGTTACGGAGACAAACGCCTTCGCTGTGGACAAAGTTGGATAAATTCCTTTTCGGCTACCGCACCACACCAAACGAAGAGCCCCGGTGTGTTGCTTTTCGGACGGAGGTTGAGGACACGGCTGGACTTGTTCCTTCATCAGAGGTTACATATCGTGAGAATAAATTTGTCTACTTTATTTTCCATAACCAACCGACCTGGCAGTCTTGAAGGCTGCGTGAAGCTGTGGGGTAGTAAACAAAATGCTTCCACTTGATGGCGTATTAGTTACTCGAGATATGAATTACCTCCATAGTCACAATGTTTCAATTCCGCCTTATGACACATCTTCAAGTTATCTTAATGAATTGACGGTTGTACAGGACACGGAACTCAGGTCAAGCAGAGACTCAGCTATGCCGCCGTCCAACTCTGATGCGCCGACTCGCCGATCGACACCAGGCTATTTGGTGTGTTGCCTACTAAAGGGAGGGGCAATCGGTCTTCCTCATGGTCACTACTGAGTGCGTGGCTGTCTACATTCTCAAACGTGTTTTTGTACGCTTATCCATTGGTCTAAGCTACAGGATTGATGCGCTGTAAAAAGTTCCGGTTACAATATAGTTTATCTTCATTTTCTGAATGCGTTTTGCTTTTGCACTGCTTCTGCTACGAGCCAGCTATTCAGCATTAGCTCCGCACTTGCTAGACTGTTACAGTTGTGTGAATTGCTTAATCTCATCTCACTAAGGAAAGAGCTCCGGACCATTGATTGTCTGATAAGATAGCAGTCCAAAGGAAGTTTAGTTCTGTTTTGCGTATTTAGATTGCGTTCGTTTAATTTCTCATTTGGTGCCCCAGGCAATATGTAAATTGCCGTGCACTACTCTGATGATAAATCGCCTTATGATATGGTTTATGAGAAAACATTACATTTGAATAGAACCGCGGAATCCACAGAGGCTCAGTACCTTAGTTGGTAACTACGTACATTTTAGGCTTACCACCATTTCTCTTCAGCGGATATTTCGTAGACATACAACTGACAACTTGTCCGATCTACTTATATTGTTGTAGATAATTTGCCACTAATCCAACTTATGAGTAACATTACAGTTGTAATCATCTAAAACAGCCCAAATATATACGCGACCATTTCTGTGTTATGGCGGATTGATACTGCACTTGTTCCACGAAATTGAAACTGCAGGAGTCCATAACGTCAAATCCTCCAACGGTACTTTCAGCAATTCTCGATTCGGATTTCGCAGAGTTTGGCGTGATGTAACCCAGAGGATACATTTATGCGTAGCAACATTTCACTTTTTTGCTGCGAAAATCATTTGCCACGTACCGCAATACTAATCCAGCGTATCTAGACCTTGCTGCATTACATTCAGCACAAGCTAGAATGTGTTCGGACGGAAGGTACATGCAATCTTGTTGTTATGCGCCAACAAATTACACGGCCATGAACATCAACATTTCATATATCATCAATGTATGGAAGAAATGCTAGCGAACCTGGAACTATTCTCTGTGTAACTTCACCAGTAAATGGTTGATGCGAATAAATGCGATCGCCGAAATGTACAACTTGTTTCCAACCTGGCAAGTACTATGGGTCTGTGATGTTACATGTAGGCACGTGATTAAATCCTCTCTGCACACCCCAAAGGATGGTTACGATGGGGCTTCCTCAGTCAATAACACATGTAATACAATTGAAGTATGCCAACTGACACGTTTTCAAGAACGATGAGTTAGCATCTATCTTGTGACCTGTAAATAGGGTTATTTGAAACCGTGTAATTCCGCATCACCTTTCTAACACATACTCATAGTTCGAGAGACAACTGAAGCATGGTTAATTAAATGGTAGTTGGTATGTATAGTAACGGCATCCGATTCCGGATTTGCCTGTCGCTGCGACCGCCATGGGGGCAGCCACAGGATTCTGGGTGGCTTGCGCTGCACCACTCATAGCTCCATCCACTCACCCCATGTCTACTGTAAACCCGAACGAATGTGACTTATAGGCATGTGGATGGGAGCCAAATGTCATCAACGGAGCCGGACCGCACTATTTCGACGTGCACAGCGACAACACTCCAGTCAGTATACTTGGGGAATCGTGCGTACCAGACGTACTCAGAGTGGCGGCTTGACTGTAACCCGTTGCACTCAGGATGGAACCTGTCTTTAAGCCTTGCACTGTCACGTGAATGGTGCACCCCGTCCCCCGTAGCAAAGTGTCACAGTCTCCTTGACCCGGTAATCGAGGTGGTGGGTAATAGACTGGTATCCACCTTGTAAACATTCACAGCGGGCTTAGCCACACCGAGGCTATCAAGCAACCGCCAGCTCAACATGCAGACACACGTACAAAACAACCGCAGCGATGGTGTAGCACACGTACCACATTAACCGCCCTATTGACCTCGATTAGTAAATCGAGTGGAATCGGACACAGCATACTTGCGATCAGTGCGCTGATTAGACAACCAGCTGGTTCGTCTTTTGGTTTCTGGCTCCGCGTGGCCACACCGCAGGCTTACCAGGCGCGCTTGGTTCGGTTATTTGCGACCGTATGTGCTACAGCACCATGCGCTTAACTTATTTGGGGTAGACTTCATCGACGGCTGGTGCTTCTCTACCAGAGACATTTTTCCTCATGCCATAGTGCAATTTTCTGTGCTTGAGCAACCACTCTCTTAATTGGCACACGCCATTACTCCGATCAACTGCTTTTTATTCCCAACATCTGCAATAAATATCAGTTCGTGGTGCACACACTTCGATCATATCCTGGTAACGTAACTTTGTTTTCCCACGTACAGCTGCTTAGGTATCCTCGACGCATCCATGCGGCTGATATGCCCGATCCATCTCAGGTGCCGCAGCAGAAGTGTTGTATCTCAGGAAGCGCACTAAGCCTATCTGCAAACCAGCCTCTGCTGAGGTACCCGGAACCCGCAGGAGCTGTAATCACAACCAACGCACAATGATCCTGGAAAGTGTATTCCGGCAATGACTCGTCTCTTTACAGGCGGAGTGTGTTAGCGCTCAATGGACAAGCGTTTCTACAATCATTTGTGAGATTGAGCATTCGTACACACGTGAGAAGGCGGTACTGTTAGTTAACGCACACAGGCTCATCCCTCTAATTGAATGAGCACATCAAGCTGAGCCGTGAGTCGAGGGGGCGCTCACGTCTCTTGCGCCCTCGTTTCTGGGCAGTGGTACTGCGTTCGGTTTTAGGGCCATGTAGTCGTTTCGACCAAACAAGGCGCACAGCTTGAAGTTGCTTACACAAACAAACTTCGCTTGTTTTCCGTTAAAAAGCGTTCACAACTAAGCGACTCGAACCATTGTATGCTAAAGATTTGCTCTACCATCTAGCTAACTATGCCACATTGATGAAACAACATTTCAGGACTATCCGACGACGCATTTCTCGATGGATAATATCGCCCGACTTCAGAGAACGCTTTCTTTAACACTAGAACGCCCGGAGGGGTCATTTTGGCCGCTCAGCGTTTTTAAATGTGCATATTTTCTACATTTATGGACATTTTTCAAAGATATTTCATGACTTTTAATATTTTTGGACGTTCTTCATTACTGTGAATTTTCGTTTTCATATCTTATAGTTTTCGAGAAAAGAGGTAGCTGTGTTCATACTACCTAGAAAGCCCGTTAGCGGTCAAAATGACCGCTTCTCTCTAATCCGGTTCCTCTTTTTATTTTTAGCCACCACTATCATTTCTGACAGTTATATACTGTAGTAGTCGAAACGGGAGTGAAAACTAGCCGAATCACAATTTTACTGTGATATTGTGCGTTCAGTCAGATAAATTCCAGTGACATTTTTGTACACAATGGCACTTCTGAGGAAAACAGCCTTTGATGTTTTACGAGAACTTACAGCCATCGATGACAACGAGTCTGGAGACGAGAACGATTATGATGTTGATGAGGACTCCATCTTCTATGAGTCAGCAGAAGATCACAGCATGTCTGATAGTCAAACGTCTGATGATTACACTCCATATGAGGACCCTAGAGAGAGTGTATCAACCGATTCGGTATCTCCCGGTGAGCTTCACGTATCGAAAGATGGTAGCACGTGGATCGCAGTGGAGTTCGGAGCATCTACTGTTGGTAGGATTCCATCACAGAATGTGTTTAAGGCTAGACCAGGACCAACTCCCTATGCTAAGAAATGTGTGAAATATGGTGAGCTGTCGAGCACTTTTGACATCATAATCACGCCCCAGATGCTGAAACATATTCAAGTATGTACTGAAGCTGAGGCCAAGAGAGTTTTAGGTGTCAGTTGTCAGTGGAGCGTAAGTCTTCCAGAGCTGCGTGCCTTTATTGGTCTACTTTACATCAGAGGCTTCATGGGTCTGAAGAACATGCCGTTGAATATGATGTGGTGCGATAGATATGGACTGCCTATTTTCAGGGAGACAACTGGCAAGAACAGCTTCAAAGAAATAATGTGGTTCCTCCGTTTTGACATGCGAACTACGCGATGTGAAAGACTGCTAACTGATAAGTTTGCTTTGGTATCTGAATTGTGGAATGCATTCATTCGCAACTCTCAACAATGCTATGTGCCTGCGCAGAATCTCACAGTTGATGAGCAATTGTTTCCCTCCAAAACCCGTTGTCGTTTTCTCCAGTACATGCCCAACAAACCAGATAAGTTCGGTATCAAGTTTTGGATGCTGGCAGAAGTAGACAGCAAGTATCTCGTTAATGGGTTTCCATATCTCGGGAAGGACGAAACTCGGTCAAGTGGAGAAAGTCTTGCAGAGAGCGTGGTATTGCGCTTGGTGTCCTCATTATTTGGAAAGGGGTACAATGTCACATTTGACAACTTCTTTACATCGGCAGCATTAGGAGAAATGCTGGCCAAGAAAAACACAGATATGGTGGTAACACTTCGAGCTAATAGAAAGGAAGTACCATCGATTTTGAAGCAAAGAAATAGAGAGCTGTTCAGTTCACTTATGATGAGGAATGAAAATAAGCACACATTAACATCCTACCAGTGTAGAAGGAATAAGAGTGTTTTGGTTTTCAGTTCTCTGCATAGTAACTCTTTCGTGCAAGACTCTGGAAAGAATAAATTCGAGACTGTGTTGTTTTACAACTCCACAAAGTATGGTGTGGATGTACTCGACCAAATGACAAGAGCACTCACTGTGAAGTCATCATCTCGACGATGGCCAGTCCAAGTCTTTTTCAACGTACTGGATTTGGCTGGCATAAATTCCTGGATAATTTATAACAGTGTTTGCGGAACTAAAATATCTCGCCGGTCGTATCTGGTGGGTCTTTCGGAAGAACTGCTTACATGTATACATCACACAAGGTACGTGACAACGGGAATTACGACGAACAACTCAGCGGAGTCGGGAAGTCGTGTGAACATTAAACGTCGGCAGTGTCAGATTGGTTACTGTAAAGGTAACAAATCACAAAACAAGTGCTCTGTTTGTGAAAAAATAGTTTGCGGCTCATGTGGACAGATTGCGCGAGTTATCACTTGCTTCAAGTGCAAATTGGAGTAGGTATACGGAATTGTTTACAATTTTTGAAAATATCTAAACCTTAATACAATCATTTTTCTGCTACAAGTATGTTCTATACATTAGTTTTTAATAAATGCCGTGAAAAAATTCTTAACTGAAAGTTGGGATAAAAAAATATAGCAGTGCGGTCATTTTGACCGGTCCCCGGCGTTCTAGGTATAACGGCGGAGCGGTCTTTCTAGTGTTAACAGATCTTTCAATTTTTACAGATGACGATTTATCGCTTCGGTGCGATCGTCTCACGAGTTACATAAACTTCTGTGGTAAAAGTACTATCGGATGTACTGAAATCGTAGGTGTTGACAAACTCAGTTCTGAGTTGACTTCCTTTCCGTGGAGCGCTTTTGCATTACCTACCTTCACTAGCTCATACCCAGCCGCCTTATTTGATCAAGTTGACGTCAACAGAGGACTCAAAAAGATAACTACAAACAAAGCTTGTGTCTCTGATGGCTTATCATCCGTGATTGTGATGCAGAACGCCGGTCCCCTTACATTACCAATGACTGATATTTTAAGCAACTGTCTCCCGGCCGGTGCCATCTCCGACATCTGGAGGTCAGTCAGAATAACGCGAATTCCTGATTACTGATTGGAAGCAGTAAGTAGAGTTTGCTCTGTGTAGCTGCATCTAATGTCAGTCAGGGACGAAGACCCCTTGTGTTGTGTTGCGCTCAATATATTTTGCGTCCGCAAAGTGTTTGTCCAGGAACTTCTTAAATTCCGAAACCGACTTTGCCTCAACTACGTGCTGCGGCAGGTCGTTCCATACATTCACCACTCTGCGTTCGAAACAGAGTTGGTGAGCGACCCGCTTCAAATCCGGTACGACAAGCTTGTACCGGTGTCCTCGTGTGCTGCTTGGTGTGCGCAGATGAAGCAGCGGTCTCAACATGGGGTAATCTCCCAGATGTAATATCCTCACAAGTATCGGCCTATTGCTTGTACTTCCGTGCTATTAAAAGTCCTCGAAAAACTACGTTCCACGGATTTCCACACTCACTCGTGCTGATGATGCCTACCAGTTTGCGTTCAAACCCCAACGCTCCACGCTTGATGCTGTCTCGTCCCTTGTGCATTCGATAGCCTCTGCGCTGGATAAAAAGTGCAGGGCCGTACAATTTCTTTTTCTTGACTATCCAAATGTCTTCGGGAGTCTTTTACTGTTCAGTTCTGCTTAACCTAGGTTATTTGAACGGAGTCCACCCTGATGTTTGTAACTTGTTGCGTGACTATTTCACTGATCGCATGCACTTTACTCAGTTAGATGACAAGAGCCCGTCTATGCTCTGCGCTGGCTGTGGTGTTTTGCAGGGTCCGATCCTCTCACCCTTTTATTCTCTTTATATGTCGAAATTCTCCCCATACCATTAACATACATTGGATAAGAATATGCTGATGATGTTGTCTCAGGGTGCAGATCACCCTCCATTGAGACGTCTACGCTTCAGTGTAGTTTAGACGAACTTGTGAGTTGGCCCTCAACCAGGTCCCTTAACTTTAATGCTTCGAAATGTACTGATGTAACATTTTCCTTTCTTCGCCCCGATAAATTGCGAGTAATTTTAGATGCCTCTCTTCTATTAACTTTGGAGGACAAAACCATTCCTATTTCATCCACTGTCAAATATCTCGGTCTTTTTCACAAAACCTCTTTTGGTGCATGTACGTGTTGGAGATCTTTTACAAGGTTATCTTTTTATGCTTTCCGACTTAAGAAGTTCTCCGTATCGGGAAGCTTAATTTTGAGATTTATAACTGCATGTATACTACCCCACTGGTTGTACTGCGCCCCAGTAGTCTTCCCTGGACTACTGTAAAAGGTCTATGTTTTGATTGTGCGATCGATTAAACATATCCCCAGATGTGGTGGCTTGTTTAGAGATTCCATAGTTGATTTTATTACCCGTAAGAATTTTGACGCTTGCATGAATTTTTCTAAGTGACCGCTCTTATCCACTACATAATGCTCTCGCACTTCGTATCGTAACACAATCGTGCTTTATTTGTCACGCTTTCTTGTCGATCCTATGAAAGTCACAAATGCTTTGCACAATGCTTTGCTTAGTGAAATTCAACTAATCCACCATGGTCGCTCTCAATCAGCAGGCTTGATCTAATCTGGAAAAACACCAGACGCCGGCATTTCAACATTCTGGGTCTCATCAGTGGTGCGCCTTCCAGCGGACCCCTGCCGGATTCCGCCTTCAGGACTTCTGGATGCCAGCAGCTAGTGCCACTTCGCCATAGGTAACAGTCGCGGACCTGCGTGCTTGACAGCTGGCTATGATTTAGCCCGCCTCATCTTCCACTGCTAGGCAAGTTCCGAATTGTGCAGAGGACAGTGGCTAGCCTCACGAGCTAGTACTTTCCGCGTAGCGCCGGCACGGCACAATGCTATTAATACTATACGGACGGATTTTTATATTACTGATGAGTAGTGGGTATTTCAGTAAAATTCAGCTCATTCCTTGTAGTCACTTAATCAGCAGGCTTAGGCTAGTCTGGAACAGCACCAGGCACCGGCATTTCGACCTTCTGGGTCTCGTCAGTGGTTCGCCATCCAGCGGAATTCTGCCATTTTTCGCCCCCATGACGTCTGGACGCCAGCAGCTAGTGCCATTTCGCCATGGGGGACAGCCGCGGACCTGCGTGATGCACAATTGGCTATTATATAGCACGGCTCATCTTCCACTGCCATTCAAGTTAAGAAATGTGCAGAGTGAGGCTAGCCACTATCCTCTGCAATTCTGGACACGTGCATTTGTGTATGAGTCAAATTTGTACTATGGATGCATTGCTATATCATGTAAGTAATTGTTGTAATGGCTAGATGGAATAATTGTTATGGGCGATGCCGAATTCGGTTCCATATTAACTGGTACCTTGGTGTGGCGCCGATGAAGCGTAACTGTGCAAATGTCAGCGGATGGGAGCTTCGGGTCCATTAAAAATGGATTGTCGATTTTCTGCCTAAGGTAACTTTTTGGTCGTAATTTTTTTCTTTATTGGTAAAGAAGGATCATCAGTTCTTTGGTGGTCAAGTAAGGCTACCCGGCGAGAGCGACAAAATCAGGCGAAGTGGCCCCGTTTACCACAATTTTTTCAATCTGCTGTGCAAGCCGTACGTGTTTGGCAGTCCACTTTGTGATGAGAACTTCCACATCAATAACACATGACATTCACATTTTGAGATGACACGGAAGCTTTGTCTTTAAGTAAGTTAATGACATGTGTTCGTGGATGTTGCAACACAGGTCGCTGACTGATGCGATGCAGTTGATATTGCCAAGACGAATAGCCATCGCCTTTTCCAGCTCCATCCGCTTATCCAGGGTACCTAGCGAACAAACATTAAATTTGCGCCGATTCATAACACTTGAGCGATAGTCATATTTACGAATATATGTGTGCAATTTGGTCCTCATTAACTTGTGATCAGTGCTGCACTCAGCTCTACGCAGTACACGTGTCATGCGCACTTTACGCGTGTCACGCTGGCGTTCGAGGATATAGTCAACCAAGCGAGCTTGGCCACTCCGTGAGTACTTTCGCGTACTTATACTACTCGCTTCCAGTGCAAACCGATTGTTAGTGATCGTCAGGCCGTAGATGGCGCACAGTGAGAGCAGCCGGTCACGGTTCCCGTTGGCTGAGCCATACGGACAGGACGTCTGTCCACGCTGCTGCATTACGCCTAACGCGCGCGATGAAATCACCCAATAGGGATAGCCGGTCTCTCCTCGACACTGATCGTATCACGGAGGGTGACTGAGTCTGATACTGATCCCTTGTGTCTTCGGGATAACATGATGAGGCCATAAACGCTAATAAAAATGGCAATTTGCCTTCTCCAAGTCATCAGTCGCTGACTGATGCCAGTGAGCTCTCCCACCAATTGACCATTTAGGCAGGTAGCTAGTGCGTATCCGACGCCATGTTCACATGGTGCTTTGTGGCGTTTTTTGCGCATCGGCTTATGCAACTGTCACCATACCGTGCAGCTTGCCTTAGTCCACATGGCGAGTTCCATTCATTGCGGCATTATCGATGCCGTAACGCGCGAGTTCCATCGTTACTAGTGCAGCACTTCCCTCGGTGTGCTCACTCGTTTTTCGGTCTAGTAGTGTGCACGCGTTCCAGCGCCCGACGTCGAGCGCTTTACGCGGATGCAAACAATCGCGCCGGGTAATCGTTCTTATGGTAACCTGGATTAGAGGAAGTAGTGGATTAGTTAAAATGGGGACTATACGCGAAAAAGGACAAAGGTAGACGTCATCGGTAGTATGTTTTGCCTTATCCACCCCGCCGTATACAGCAGATAAGGCGACGGTTTTTGTTCCCCCAACACTGGGCGACGGCCGATGCAGCATGGTATTAACAGTATTGGTATATTTCATGGTTTGGATTTCTGCTGCTTTACTACCTGGGCGTTCACACCTGACGGGCGAACGACTCGGGTCCTCAGCCAAAATGTACTTCTGAAACGCAGCGGGCCATGCTCAATGAGTCAGTGAGCCGACTGACGCTGAATTGTGTCATGGCTCTTAGCTTGAAGAAGTGTGTAACCTATCTGCCACTCAGCACTCGCCACGAGGAGGCGTTCACGACGTGAGCCCACGGCACAACAGTGGGTACAGCGGGTCATCTATTTGTCAAGATCTAGCAACCACAAGCCTCAACGCATATATATATATATATATATATATATATATATATATAATATTTGTCTTTTATTTTTTCCTTTTCCCGGGGAGTTGGAAAAGTTCTGAAAGACATTGACAAACTTAATGCATTCGAAGTTTACTTCAGCATTCTTGACCACCAAAATTAATCATGGAATTTCGTCAAGTTCTAATGCATTTTGTTGATTGGGGTGTTCGCATGTTGTGTGTGTGTCCTTCTAGCCATTCGCTTATATCTTGCTCATTGTCGACAATCATCCAGTTTCAGATTTTGTATTCTATTCGTAGCTATTTGATAACTACTTAATGAAGGAGAATTTGAAAACGGATGGAAGCTTGTTCGCCTTCGTCACTTGCGGTGATTGGGACTTAAAATCCATGTGAGCATTTGTGTTGGTATCATTTAACGTTTGCCACTGGTTTTTATGTCCTTCAGTGAGTGAGAGTGTAGGTTGCACCGCTTGCACTAAGTTTCACCTTTAGATTTACAATCCCTTTAATAGTTAGCACATAATTCATGATGAATGCTCTTTTGTAGCGAAGCTTAAACATCCACGCTCCAGTATACATCGACTCATTTGCACGAAATCTGAGCTCGCATGAGCTGCAACACACCTCAAACAAAGTTGGTCAGTCCACCCATCTCTGCAACAGCACTAGCATTAACGGGCTTGCATGGAAATTCAGTAATACATCAGCAATATGCAGATACGCGGTACCGGCGCTTCGCTGTCGCGCAGCGACCAACAGTCGCGTGTAGGCTATGGATACTGCAAGGGTCGACTGTCCCTATGTAGGCCCTCGGATTACATGGTGGCTTGTCTGCTGCCATATCTAATCAAACTGCCTGTTTAAAGTCGGGCGCCGCGTTATATGCTTGGCAATGAACGGCTATGACGCGGGGCAGTGAAAGCCACAAGGAAGCTGTCTCACCGATGGCTCATTTGCACGATAGCCAGCTGTTTGTGACGGTATATTGTTGACAAGGTGTAGGCTCTTGACGCTGAAGGTTTGCTTAGACTATTGTTTCCCGTATGTCCCCTTTTCTCTTATTATTCTTCGTTCCGTAGGTCGTGATGATGGTAATGTTGATGATTGATTGATTGATTACTGATTTCTGGTTGGAGGTTGCAAGAAGTGGTCTCTCTGTGTAGCTGCATCTAATGTCACTGTGGGACATTGGGGTGCGCTCGTTAACGGCCGTCTGTTTACAGCCCGGTTGACAACATTAATCAGGTTTACCGCACGAAGTATCGCCAGACGCTGTCTATTCGCCATGGCCGCCTGTGCTTCCACTGACTTCGGACCTGAAGCTACCAGATGCTTTTTCCGACGAACTCAACACATTACTTCGCAATGCTGTCAGTTCGGGTCGCTCCAGTTGCAGGGGATATGTGTGCGCAACCTCGCTGTCTGGACTACTCAGAAACTCAAGTAAGTTGTACCTTTGAACTCAGCTCTAGACGCACGAACATTTGCGAGCTTCTGTTGCGGCTGTGCGCAGACCATCGGCTGTTTCTTAATAGAATGGCTTTTTAAGCATAGTGGACGCCAATCGGTCCCTTGGTATCACCCTAAAGCTGACGAGTGATGGGCTCAAATGGATCACATTGCCGCAAATGTCCGATGGCGCGGCTCCATCCTGGACTATCGCTCTTTCTGGAGCGCTTGCGTATACTCTGATCATACCCTGGTTCGCTGCCGTCTTTCCATGAATTATGCCGCAAAGTCTATCAGAACATTCTCTCGACTGACAACTTTGGCGTTATCTCATCCCTCATTCAGACAAAACTATCAGGACGCTCTTCATACCGGGCTTTCGCCTAATTGCCGCCATGCGCAGTGCTGGAGCCTCTTTTTGCGGCACTAACAGTCATCATCTCACCAGCCACTGGATCTCCAATAGGTCTGTGAACCTGTTGGAATCCAGAAGAAAGATCCCCTGCTGGCTTCGAACACAATGTGACCAGACGTAAAATTAGGAGTGAGTTGAAACGGATCCCGCGCGCTGAAACGAAAGCCTGGTGAGTCAATAGGGCCTAAGAAATGGAGGAGGCTTGAGCCACAGCCAATCACTGCAGGCCCTTCCGCCTGATCCACGCTACTGGTTTAAAGAACTTGAGCGGCAGGGAGACAATCAAAGACAGCACCCATCCGACAATTCACACTAACGAGTGCCGTCTGGTTCGTTTGGCAGGGCGCATTCGAAAGCATTTTAGTTTTCGCGAACTCCCTACTCAGATACTGCAGACTGAGCCTTGGCTGATTAGTTTTGTAACTCCATCGGAGGCTTGGTCCCACACGAGATCACATCGCTCAATCGTTTTAGAGCTACTAGTCCAGATTCCCTTGCACCCTTAGTATCTAAGGCTGGTGGGTAGGTTCCCTGAAAAGCACTGACTTATCTGGGAGAACTGACGTTTTCAGAAGACTCTCCCTTTCCAAACGTAGTCTTACTTAACAACGTTGCCTCCCTCATCCCGTCCAGCACAACGCAAATTGTTTAGCTCGACTTGCACTTTATTTATGTCGTTGATCCATCTTAAAAGAAAAGACTTTATTGGCTATGTCGAAGACGCTGGTATATTCTGCTCTTTTATTAATTCTTCTATATGTGCTCAATCTTCCTACGCAATTTTGTGACATGCTGAGAAAACGCGTACAACACTACCAGGCAACTTGCTTCACGGCCGTCGGTGAGCGATATCCATCAACGAACATCATCTCTCATTGCGTCCAATTTCACTTCCATCAACCGCCTGTGGAGTTCGCAGGCAACACCCTTGCCGACACTCTAACTCTCCATACTCTCCAGCTTTTCTCGCATGGCTGTGGGGACAAACCCTCCACTGCTAACCCTCGTGAGCATTTTCAGCTTCCATCAACGTCCCTTTACCCATGTTCAGCGTCTTACGAACCTTTTACTAGTTCTCCAAATCAGGACTCTGACCGCACTCCTGACGGTAGTTCCTTGCGAGAGCATGATGTTGACCGTTTATTCTACTGTTGTTAAAGCTTCAACCGAGTCGCATAAGCTGCTAAGTTCGTCTGCTATTCCGCTAGACGCTTGTGTCTCGTCTTTGCTGGATCCGTTAAAGTGCTTCCTTTAGGGTACGGAGTGTAGAATAGCCTACTAGGTTCGGCTTGTATCCTCATCTTTCAACAGACTTGTAGTTTTTCAAGTCGCCATTCTGCCCCTAAACGTACATTGAATAACCGCAAGTTTCACTGATTGTGGTTTGTATATTTTCGAAGTTTATACCACTTTCATCGACGTGACGCAACCACTTTTGCATGTAGAATTGCAAAACGCTTGAGGACAAACAGATTCCGGGGTTTCCTGATTTCTGGTCGGATCTTCTGTCTCAACTAGACACCTTTAGGGAAATACTTTCTGCTCTTCGGCTTTTGGGAGGAGCTGCCCCGGTGTCAATCGCATTACTCTGAAACCGGTAACTAGGACTACTTCCATTTTCGTCATTTTTCTCTCAAACTGTTTTCTTGCATATTCCCCCCTACCCACCTCACTTGAATGTTGCCCGGATTACCCTTTCCTTTCCCTTACGCTTTCCTTTCCGAGATTCCTAATCCATTACACCCCGAACACTTTCGGCTCATTTCTATGATCTCTGTCTTCACCCGCTTACTGCCCCACGTTATCTTCCACATCTGGGTTCCACCTTCGCAGGGAGGGCTGTTTTGAAACCCCGACTATTATCTACGCCGAGTCTCGTTTTCTTCCTGTGAATCTTATACCTTTATTCTTCGATTCAGTTGCTTTTGATTCAGTTTCTTCAGATTACTTACTGGTACTTTTGACTGGCACTTTTTGACCAAGGGCATACCCAAAAGTACGGCACAGGGACGTACATTGTTTGTTTTATATCAACGATCTACCTCAGCTTCTTCCGTCGCCGTGTGCTCTGTTTGTTGACAACTAGAAGATGTGGAAGGTGAGTAGCACTTCGGACGACTGCGGCCTACTTCGACCAAACCTTAACTTATTTCACTTGTGATCTGCAGGAAATTGTCCCCCGGTTAACATATTCCATACGGGATTTATAAGCTTTGGGAAGCGTGGTGACGGCCGAACCTACACGCTTCACGGCCGACCGCTTCATTTTACATCTTCCATGAACGACTCAGATGTACTCTTACGTTGCGACTTGTAGTCCGATGGGCGACACCGAAACTGACTGCGCATGCTTGGGGTAGTCAGATACAGTTAACTATCTTCATCTGATTGCTGCCTTCACTTGTTGTGCGTAATTGTATCTTGCTAAGATCTAATTTTTACTCGGGATAAAATAGTCCTTTTCACATTCACCCTCCTTCCGTTATAAGTGTATGCCGAAATGTCTCATGACTTTTGCGTTTCTCCCTTTTCTAGGTTACCTTCTCAATGCGATAACCTCAGAATCCCGGTGCCAAGCTATTTCAGGCGGTGGATTAACCTGAAACTGGTAATTGCGTTACCCTAGCTCTTTTTTCACCGCTGCTTGGGCATTTTACCCTATTCATCCGTACCCTACCAGTTTTAAATTGCCATCTTAAATGTCAAAGTGAATACCTCTACAGCCACCACGCCTGTCACCGTTCAAGTATGACAAATTGATCTTCCTGCTTATGCTGTGTCACACCCACTGTTGACTGCGCTTATGATTTACGAGTGATTAATGGATGCTTCGCCTACAGAGTTTATTGATGCCCAGAGATGTAGTGCCTCACGTCGTTGTATTTGGCATACAGCTACTCGCTATCTTCAACACTGGTCTTCAGTTTTCTTCCTCTACGCAAGAATCGTTACTTTATGTTATTCCCTGGTTTACGTTACCATCCTAGTTTCGGTAAACCTCTAGTTCTTTTTATTTTTGTTCCACCGAAATACGATCAAATGTGTCATTAAATGTATCTGTCACTTGTTGATACTCTAATCATTTTTCTGTAACATTTAGAAGTCTGACTTACTGTGTCACAGGACTCACGAATGTAACATACCGTTGTCAGCTAGCCATCGTTACCTGAATGGAATGTCGATTACATTTAAGTCTAGCAATTTTGAAGCGCTGCATATGTTTGGTCTCTACAACTTGTTCCAAACATTTCCCACTCTTTATCCGAAGCGCTGTGTTTAGGAACTAACTTCATCTCCGGCAAAACAAGCTTGTAGCAGTTTTGGCGTTCATTGCATGGCGTCTACAATTGGAGCAGCAGCCACTACACCTTGAAGTCATCAACCTGTAAGGTGCGGTATGTCAGGATGAGATGGACTCGCACCCGAGAATAGGATGAGGTGTGGGAACCTAGTGTCTCCCGCACTTCATACGGCAATCCGCATAGGCTCGGGATGAGCCTGGTAGCGACCTATTGGACCCGTTCACTCTTCTGTGCCTCGTCTAGAGCCATCAGAGATTAGGAGGGTGGTCATTAGTCTTACGGTTGAAGAGGCAAGTGACGACCTCTTCATACTGTGTACAGAAGTTGTGTTTGAGCGCCCATAGCATGCGCAGTGCGTTACGATTTAGCCTGCTCGTGTTATCCACGAACTTTGAACCGCCACATGAGAATACACCTAGGTCTCTCGTCGAAGTCAAGTCAAGTCAAGAATGTGCTTTACGCACCCTTGAATTGTGAATATTCAGTTCTAACACCCATGCCACGGAATGGGATAAATAATGGAAAGGGATAGTACATGCCGATAAATATGAAACCAAAATTGTTAAAAGAAGATTTGGCAAATCAAACACCGCTAGGGTAATTTATTAACCAGTTCTTGAATGAGTGAATTTTTATCGTTGAAAAAAACATGACAGGAAATGAGTTACAGATGTACCATAGACCCTTGTGTACGGGTATATGGTTTTGTTGACCCGTTTTTTCGAGGAGGAGATTGATAAGCATATGGACAAAGCTCTGTGGATGGGATAGCTAACATCTGTGACTATTTTACATGCATACTATTTTACAGGAATTGATATGGCTGGCTACAATGATGATAATCAGTTCCAGTCTTGAAATGCCACTACACCGGGATAAATACTTCACTGATCTGGTAATTAGTTTAATGTCCTTCCTCAGGAGACCATAAAAGATAACTGGAGAACAATAGGTCCAGTAGCGTAATACACATGTAATGAAAAAATGCTGGATCAAAAATCGGGGTACGAAAGAAGACCTGAGACGTGTAACATAGAATGAGAGTCTTCTAATCGTAGCGATTGTTTCGTTCACTTGAAGCGACCACGTAAGCTCACTGCTCAGCTTCACTCCCAGGTATTTTACGGAAGTGCTAAAGGTCAAACATTCACCGTCAATGCAAAGTTGTGGACACTGTGTCAGGAATTGCTGGTAACGATTTCCTTGGAATACCGAGAAAAGGATATCCTTACATTTTGTGTTTAACGGTAGACAACGGGATTTAGACCAAGCTGTGAGGTTGTCCAAAAGGGTTTGTAGCTTGGACGATTACTCTATGCTTGGATGATGGACATCAAGGATTGCATCGTCCGCATACATCAACTGGATGGCTTCTTCAGGGACGGAGATTGAAATAAGTGGAAAACAAGAATGAGAACAAAGTGGCACCTTGAAGAACACTCGAGTTCCTGGTGCTTGAAAAAGATTTTTCCCTTTTAACCTGCTAAATTGGGTACGGCTGGTAAAATAATTTTTCAACAGAAGAACAACAGGTTTGTACTCCGGAACCTAATAGATCGCGCAGCAGTAGTTCACGGTTCACACAACTGAAAGCGTTGCTAAAATCCAGGAAGCACATGTGGATGGGTTTGCTTTTATTATCCAGTGGCGAGAGCATGGTATGTACCAAACATGCTGCCGCATCTAAATTGGACATTGAGCTGCAATATGCAAACTGATGTGGATCATTCAAATGGCTCTGTGCTGAGATCCTCCCAGGAATGGGCCTCTCAAATGTCTTAAGAGTTACTGATATGCATGCGATCGGCCGATATTTACAGCCTCCTTTCTTTGGCACTAGCGTGATGCTTGCGCTTCGCCAAATGGCAGCTATCTTATGCTACTTGAAGCATAACATGTACAAGTCGACGAGGGGTTCCGCCAAGTAATCTGCACACTCCTTGAGAACCACAGTAGACAACTTATCCGGACCAGCTGCCTTGTTCATCTGCAGCCCGATTAATTCTCTGTGTACTTCTAGCCTGTTCACAGAAGGAGGGTTATCCGAGGCTAACTAACCCAGCAGAGGATATGTCAATAGATGAAATACTGTCCTTGTCACAAAAATAGAGCTTTGATTTTTCCAAATCAGAAGTTGAATGCACGACCTTGCGAATGACCCCCCCCTTTACTGTTTAAACATTTTCCATCTTTCACAATAATTATTATTTCCAAGTATGGCTTGAATGTAGATATCGTTGAGTAGACACAATTCGATTTTTATAGCAATGGACAGACTTAACTGTTGTAACCTCTTTGTCTACACAGTCAGTCGTTTGAGATGTTGAGAGGAGAATCTGTCGGCACGGATAAAAATTATTTCAGTTGGACAACAGGTGCCGAAGCAAAGTTTAAGTAACTAGTTAACTGGTCATAATACTTCGATACGTCCGCATCTTAAAATAAACTAACATCAGTGGAAGCAATTGTTTCACGCAGTCGCTGTATGTTCTAGAAAGGCATTGTCTCCGTCTGAACTTTCGATCTTTGCAACGGGTGAACTCTTTATGGTTCATCTTGCTATAGATAATGGGAGATAGTTTTACGATGGTGTGATTACAACTCCCAAGCGGTGTCCAATTACAAACAGCAAGCTACTTTCAGGTTGTTAGCAAATAGCATGTCAACTATTGCATCTAACCTGGTTGGAGATTGTACAATGTTCGTTAGCCCGAGTCTCGCAATGAAGCTGGTGTCAGATCTGTTAAAGTCACCGGCAACTATGCACAATGAGAGTTCCAAGTATTCGAGGAGCACGTCTGTAAATCCGTCGTAAAATGCTTCAGCTTCGTGGTTCGGACAGCCGGAAGAGATATAAACATTCTCCAATAAAATCGAACGATAACCGTTCTGCAGTCATGGTTTACATTTCGGTTAAACGGCTGATGCTTGCGAACTGTATTGAAAAATGCTTTTAATCGACTGGAACCATGAAGAGTTTATGTAAATGACGCCACCTCCGCGGTTCCTCTGTCTACTTTGGCGATCAACACATAAAGAGTCAAATGCGTCTAGTTCCACGACTACATCTTCAATATCAATGTGAAGCCACGTTTCCTGCATCATAAAGATGCCCAAATGAGAATATTCCCGACCTTTTATAATACTTTTGTCTTCTAATTTTCCAAGTAGCGATCGAACATTATCACTGAATAAAACAGGTAGACTCATACTTTCGATATGTTTCATTCTAAGCGCAACCCGCCATCGTGCACAGTGCTTTTGTGTAGAATCCCTTTGTCTCTTTGATTCCCTTTTATGTTGTTTGGTACAGCTTGGTCAGGAAAAAACTACCGAGTTCATTTGCGGGAAAGCGCGCAACACTTTCAAACTGTCGCGAGTGTAAACGATCCGGTCCATGGTTACAGAACAAAACATTGATAAATCAAAACACAAGCTTTTTGATTCAGTGCCGAAAAGCTTGGATATTTGTAAGTCCTTTGGCTAGGTATTATAGAGCACGACAAATTTGAAGGCTTTGGGATGTAGCATTTCGCCATCGAGGGTTTAGGTTTGTCGACCAGCACCCCTTCTCCAGGCTCTTGAGCACCAACGTCTGCAAACCACGTGGATAGGCGATTAAGATCTTACCGATATAGGCTGCAAACAGGGCATACGGCGATCAAAGAAGCTGGGGTAGGTTGTTAGAGTGGATTAGGAACAGAGTGGGTCCCAACACTGCGCCATGGTGTATTCCGCTGATAGTGGGGATACCAGTCAGTTAGGTGGTTGTTGACTACTCTCCACTTTCGTCCAACGAGGAACTAACGAACCCACTAGTGCAGTGAGCCACCAACACCGCCCACTCTCAACTTGTGTCGGAGGACCTCAGTGTTCAACTTATCGAATGCTTTGCTGAGATCCATGTAGATTCCGTCGACAGACTTCCCATGGTTCTCTGGCTACAACCATTCGTACCTAGTCACAATCAGGTTGGTAACGAATGAACGGTCTAACATGAAATTGCGTTGTACGGGCGTCAGTGGATCTTTTGCTGGTCCACTTTCTTATCGGTTTCCTTGGCCAAAATAGGTATCATACAAATCAGCTTGTAGTTCTCCACTTTGCTGGGGTCACCACCTTTTGGAATCCCCTTTACAACTGAGCATTTCCAGTCGTCCGGCACTGAACCTTCGGACAGCGACCTGATGCCGATAGGTACTAGAGAATCAGTGGGTGGAGCCCGTCGTGCCCTGCGGGTGTTATCAAGGTTGGTGACTAGTTTACCCACCTCCTAAACACCGCAATCCAGACTGTTGAGTGTGGTAAATGCGGCACACGTCTAACTCGGTGAAGATACCAGCTTATCAAAGAAAACGGAAGTGAAGTGCGCCGATCATATGGATGCACGTCAGTGCTGGTTTTGGTCTGTCCGTGCGGGACCTCTAGCACTGGTAGACACTTGCTTGATTTCGGCGTTGCTTCACATACGTAAATATTCTTTTCAGGGCTGTCTTTGCGGCGGTTGCTACCTGGTCGTCAAAATGCCAACACTTGCTTGTTTTCGCACCGTTGCAAACATTTCGCTTTCTCTTATACGCTTCGTAGTCGTTGGCTGAACTATGGTGGTGGAACTTGTCTCCCAGTCTTCGTATCCGATGAGTTTATTTTACGAAACTCGTCGAACCGATGTGGCCTAATTGGTCCAGCGTTCTGATACTGCACTGACACAGCCAGGAACACAGAAATGTCACTTCCCCCTTTGTGAAAGTCCAGCAGTCTGCCACAGGTACAGCTTGCGACAGTGGCCAATCCATTTGGCTCGCGGCTCGAGTTGGATCGTCGAAGTCAGTTTTCCAGTGGTCGTTATCTGCCTCCATAGGACGGGAATACAATAAAAGCAGTTCCTTGTCGGCTACGAGCATCGTGTAATGGATTGTTGCCATGGTCTCCAGCATCCCAGTGTCAAGCACCTGTTGTTCATTAACATCAAGTCTAGGCAGGACGGAGTTGAGCACGGTGCTATACATTTCCCTTGGCGAAAGTATTGCTTCGCTCCACTTTCAAATAGCAATTCCATGAGCTTTGCTTGATCCTTGCAATGCCCTGTTAGAATTTTTCAGATCAACGTACTGGGGGACAATTGTATCACCCATGAATAAAAATTACGGTCAACTCATGTCGCTTCGAAGATGAGGCATCCAATCTGAACCACAACTCGGGGGACTGCGATAAAATGCACCCACTTGTACCTTCTCTCGCCTGAGATCGGTCGAGCACCGCGACTACTCACATTAGCCATCGTTGCTTTGATAGGCGCTCGTAAGTCTCCCATACAGAAAAGACCGGCTGTAGATCAGGACGCCATCGCATTCAGTTGATGGCCATTCGTCGTCGAAGCACAAGTAGCCACTAAACTTTATCTCCCCGGGCGACCACCTCATAATTACACTGCGTCTCAGAGAATACCACTACGCCTGGCCGCTCGGAAACAATGACAAGTCCAAGTTTACCACCTTTTTTGTTAAGCTGAGAGTCTTAGTGAGCGCTACACACGGGCTGCAGTAGGAAGTTCAGGGGAGACTATGATTTCGTTATCAAAATAGGCTTTTTAATACACCAAATTCGATCATCTATTCAGCGTTTGTATATGATTTCTTTCTGTCTTTTTCCTGTTTTTGCTCACGCTACTCATTCCTTGTGATACTATTCATTCTCATATACCTCAATTCTTCACCCGTCGCTGACAGGTCTTTACCGAGGTGATGGGGATGTTTCCAGTCAGCTTGTACCACATGATGTCCACTCTGAGATTACCACATCGAGGGCGGCTCCACAGTGGAATAGGTCAGTCTTTCGTCACCTCTTTCTTTCGGTACTGTTTTTGCTACTCTAGTGCTGCGCACGCTTTACTCTATTAGTGGTGGGGCTAGTACTCTAATCTTCGCTCCTTCTTGATCCTCACCGGTTCGTTGATGAGAGGCACTGGCGTCACATGAGACCCGGTCACGCTACCCACTTCATGTACCCCTACGCTTTTATTTCTGGTATTTTTCGTGTGATGAACGCTGTGTTTATGTTACCTACCTGTTTTCTTGTCCTCTTAGCGCGAACCCAATTCCACTGTTCAGTTTTCTCGAGCACTTGATAAAACTCAGAACGGCACTGAATTTCGAGCTAAGGTTGCTTTGGCACACCTTTTCACTGAAGTAGCTACTATTTGCATAATGTGATCCCATTTGTGTGGCTTCTCACTTTTGTACCAACATTTTCGTATTCATCAGCGCACTGTTTTCTGCAATCATCACTTCATCACTTCCTTCATGTGCTTGAAATGGGACTCCCTCTGTACTCAATATGTTTGTCGTTTATCAACAGTTCTTCTGATCTTTGTAGTATACATCAGATTTCTCTTAAACCGGCGCTACTTAACAGGGAGAAATCCAGGAAGGAAAATGTTTCTGAGTACATACACCTTAAGACCAGCGGACGCGTGACCTATACGGATACATGTATAGTTTTCACTGAGGTGCTGACTGGTTCATATTGTCGCCCGGTCGGAGTGTCCGTCCCGACGTCAACATATCATGCCTCATTGATTCAATTAAGTCGCATGGTAGGGGCTGATGGTGTTGGCGGAAGTTCAAGATGTATCTCTTTCGTACACAGACATAGAATCTTGATCCAAAAATTTATTGTCTAGGCTAATTGTGAGGCATCAGATCTCTTAGCGTAGTTTGTGAAAAAATTTAACCCTTGACTGTCATTTGGATAAATGAGAGTAAGTGTATATTTGTGCATAAAATTCAGAAATAAATTTCACATGTCTGCACATATGTACACTGTGTACGAAGGAGTCATCCCAACATTACATGTCACGTTAGGATGCATCCAGTGTTCGCGCTGGCTGTGTGCTTACCCATCACTTACCGTATTACGAATACGGGTTTCAGGATGTTGCCAATCGTTGGGATGCACCGTGACTCCACAACCGTCTCCTCAACATTTGGTATGTCAACGTTCCAAAGTATACAGCGATGAGTGGGTTGCAAATGTCACTTCCACCTAGTCGGCTGCTCACCAACTTCACGGATGTATTCTTGGCTTCCGCTGCATCTGCCCTCTCTGAGTATTATCGCAGATGTACAGTCGCCGCCATGTGAGCTCACATATCTGTTGGTGCTCCATGTCTATTAGATGCGGAGCAGTCATTCATTCGTTTAACACATCTCCCATTTCTGTTCCGTTGAGCGCATAGTACGTTGGCTCTGTGTTGATGCAAAGGCTTGTAATTGTGCGCAAGTAACACTCACGGCTCTCTGCAGCCGCGAAAACTGATTCATCAGATAACAACTGCACTTGTTACCGTTATTGGTCTTAGCTGGAGCAATTCGTCGGATAGGCGGACACGGAAGCCGGAAAGTCCATTGCTTGAAATATCTGAAGCGGAGACGAGACAGCATCAAGTCCGTCATCACCAAGTTGCACTGCGCTTCACTCTGACTATTATCGGTCCACAGCTAGAAATTTTGACCAATGTGCTCCTGAATAATTAACACATAATTTGATTTGGTGATTACAAATTCGTATCTTCTTTAAACGTCAAGAGAAACAGTAGTGCATCAAGACTTAACTATGGCTTTTCTTTCCTTAATACGTCAAACAACATTCCTGGCTCGTGGCTACTTCATGCCAACTTTACATGGTCAAGAACAGCCGTCTACCGTATGATAATAAGGTGTTATCAACGAACTACCTTCCTCACAGCCTTCTCTTCAGCGTAATCAGCCTTGTTCCACGGATAACACGGTTTACATACGACAAACTGGTAGTCTGGCTGCGAACCGTGTTCTGTGAGGGCTCCAGCCGAGCGCAAAGCGGACCCAGCCTGGAATGCAAGATGGACCAAACCCCTGTTCTGTTCAGTGACTTCACTACAGGCTAATTACTTAGTGTTCATCATTTTAAGATGTGCGCTGTCACAGATCCAGCAAACAAAACGAAGTTATTTTCAGTTTGTAAGAGCATTCGCATGAAGCGTGTATGCGACCCGCCTTTTGCTTAGCTCGATACAGGACAAGGCTCGCAGTCGACACCAGTGGAGTATCTGCTGCCGTCTAGTCAAACTGCCTGTTTGAAGTGCGTTTGGTGCTGAGTTATCTGCGGGGTAATGATTGTTTATGGCAACGGACAGTGAAAGCCGAAAGGAAGCTTTCTACTTGATGTCGCCTTATTTTTACACGGTAGCCAGCTGTTTGTAACGGTATTTTGTCAATGTTTGCTTAGGACATTAAGGTTTTCCGTTAAGTTCACCTTCTCTCCCTCATTATTCTTTCTCCCATAGAGCATCATGGCTGTATGACAGGGAGGCATCCGTTCAGACGGCTGATATACTGTTGTTATTATTATTATTATTATTATTATTATTATTATTATGCGAATCAACACAACCTGGTGTTAAGCCCGGTGAGCCATTGCCTAATGGTAGGCCGTTGCGCGGCTTTGGTCATCTACTTCACTTTCATTCACTGCTCCACTGGTGCCCTGTACGGAGTCGGCATTCTTTTTATAGGTAGAAATTCGTCGCATCTAAACTCAGACAACAATCGCACGCTTGTAAAAGCACTGACATTTGGTCAGTACACTGTCTGATGCGGAGAAGTCCGTTTTGGCGGCTCTACGTCCAGTCCACCTCGATTGTAAAACTGACGACGAAAATGGCTGTTCATTCCGGCTAACTAAATTATTACCACGATAACAAGCTTACACCAAGCATCGACGGCTGGTTATGTCACAACAATAACGCAGACATTGTCGTTCCAAGCATTCACAGAGAAACTGTCATCTCTATATCTGGCACTCACCACAGTGCCAACCGAGTCCATTTTAACTGAAGCGTTTTCAAACGCAACGCTAGACTTCCACTATGATGCAGAGAACATCACTTTCGTAACCTGGAACAGGAAGTGGGGATATATCTTTTTGGTTGACGCGAATATGCCCATCTCCGGTTGTTACTACAGTAGCTGTGCACAAATGAACACAACCAGTACAGCAACTTCATTCTACCAAAATATTCTCGCGACTGCTATTCACCGGAGACTCGATGCCGTCACTACCATATTTGTTAAAATGTCAATAATTTTCCACACCCATTATCAGTGTTTGAAAATGGCTAAAAATTAATTCGAGGATTATGTTTCCTACGAGTCGACTGGTGGTCAATGGTATGAAGCATCTTTGTGCTCCAAACCTCATGTAGTCGTCGCTTGGCACCGAAGCTAGGTGCAGCGTATTTGTGTACTGCTGATGCTTATCTGTATTTCTACCTTTGTTCTTTGCGAGTTGACTTCATTTTGACTGCAGGATCTTTAGTGGAATTTGTAATCAGTTTGTTGACTAATATGGATCATCTACACGCATCTTTTCCGATTTGTTTTGACCGTACTTCCCTTGGACTCTCTTGTCCGATTATCAAGTGTCTTCATTCTTGCTGGACATCATGTCCGCTCTTTTTGAAAGGTGTCAGGTGCGTGACTATCGTTAAGGCTATAAATCTGAAAGGATTGTCTGCATACTCACGCCCGATTGTTTATATCGTGTGTTCTTTGCTCTTACTTTGTTATTATCATCTTCCGGAACCCGTTGTGCTTATTAAGTTTATTTTGAAAGATTGCATTTTCCGTGACTTTTTTTACCATCAATGCTTTCATACATTTGTGGATGATTGGTCATAGCTTGTGCCGTCATCCATCTTTTCTTGGCTAATCACAACCTTGTCTACTAAGCTTCGACACATGTGGTGGTATGCGATGCCATTACTGTATCGCTACCCAGTTCCAACTTGCTACCAGCTGACTTCACCTTGCATATGTTTTTCTCTGGCTCCATTTTTGGTATTCTTCCCAACGCTTTTCTCTTGTCCTTCTCCAGTCATCTGCATGTTATGATACTTAATTGCACCTATTTTGTTGTTGCCATAAATGACATTAATAACTAACAACAACGTCGTCACATTTTTCTGCTGCTCCTTTTGACAGATGACGCACGCAATATTGCTGCCGTCCTTTGTGAACTAATAAGACGCGGCGCCGTGCCCGATATCACCTCATCACTGTCCTCGTGATCTGTGGCAGTAAAACGTCCACACGCGACCTCCGACCTACTTGTATAGCTTGAACAACTATTCTCCAGATTGTTATTGTCCTTCCTTCGTTTACACGGTTCTTCGCTATGACCTTCTGAACATGCCTGACTATCTCTTAGTTGTCACTTATCTTATTGCCTCAGACATGCTCCATAGGAACTGTGTTTACAAGAGCAATGAGGTGAACACTTATGCTACAGTTCACTTATTCCCAACTGACTTCGTTCACAGCTTTTGTCTTTGTTTGATGCGTTATTTCAATTGGTGTCTGACACTAGTGAGTCACGGATTTATGTTCTGCGCAGAAGGATTCTCTTCATCAGCAGACAGAACAACGACACCATCCTTTGACACTATTTCATACATTTACTTTTCAATTTGGATGAGGCTAAAATTCCTTTTGACCGTAAAACTATGACATACAGCGTATTCTCCCCGTCACAAACTCAGCTCCATATGACTGCGGCCTACACCAGATGACCATGTCACAAAGCTGTTTCCTCTAATTCATCTTTGGCAATTGAATTGTGTCTTTAGGGTAAAAGATGGAGTTTGATCATAGTAAGCTCCATTGTTGGGCAACCTGATTTGATGAAGCTTTGTGTCAAAGCGAAACCTTGTCTAATTAATACACCAATCGATTGCTGCCAAACCTCTTCTGACGCATAACAAGCTGCTTCACAAATGCTTCTTGACAGCTAGACTTAATCAATTGTATTCCTCGGCATATGCGACAGCGTTCAACTGACCTACTTTGCGAAGCCGGATATGAAACACTGTCTTTATGATCGGCTGAAAATCAAACCTAACTTCTTGAGTTATTGTAACCCACGCCACATTTTGCTGCAAAGTAGGATTAAATCTTATTTGTCTGAATAGTTTTATATAATATGATCGAATATGTATACATATAATGCAACCCTACCTACTGCATAAGAACGCGAATGCAGATGAAAGTGGACTGTTTGTGTCAGGCAAGTCAAACCGGCTGTCTGCAGGATGCACGCTGACCTTTACAAGCCAAGCTTACGACTCGCACAAAGGATGCCACCGGGATTCTACACATTTTCATGGGTGGCGGCATCCGTTCCTGAATTTGCCTAACACTGGCCTCCACAGGACATTTACTGGACGCCTGTGCCTATTGAGGAACTATAAGTGGCTTGCGTTGCATCGCTCCTAGCTCCATCCACACACCCCATATCCACTGTGAACTCGAAGGAATAAGACCGAGAGGCAAGTGGATAGGAACAACGTTTCATCAACTTAGCCGGCCCACACTTCTTCCACATGCACAGCAGCGGCATTCCTGTTTATCTGTATGGGGAATCATGTGTGCCAGACGTACACAATGCGATGGCTGAGCTGTAGCACGCACCACATTTGATGTTTGAAACCACTCTTTGATCCTAACACTGTCCCGAAGACCGTGCACTCGCCTAGAAAAGCAACGACCAACTGTCTCCTGGAGCTAGCATAATCGAAGTTGCAGTTTTTCGACAGGTAGGCAGCTTTCCCAGATTCACATCAAACGCAGCCAGTCATAGTATATCACACGGGAGGTTTAATGTGTCAGGCGCACGTCTGACAGTTAGCCAGTCGAGTTTCGCCCGACTAAACCGACAAAGCACATCATATGCATCGTCAGTCCCAGTCTGGGCAACTACACAGTGACAGTGCGAATCTTGTATATTCACCACCTACACTCATGACTTATACACATTTGTGTATAAACTACCACAAACTGAGTGGAAAAATATGAATCCTCACGGACAACGTGCATTTTTTGGGATTGTAGGTATATTAGAAACTATATTCGTCAATTTTTGGGAACTCGCACAAGCAATAGTATTTACCCATTAAGAGAGGATTGACAACCTTGAACGGGACTTCAGTTCCGGCTGGCACACCAACCTGCGTTCTTTAGGATCCCCGTCACGTAACATAATCTAATTGATCTGTCGCGAAGCACAGGTCACTGAGTAGAGCCCATTTTATTTCTGCACTTTTCCAACTGCTAAAGGGAACAAATGACGAATTCCTGGTGAAACTGTGATATTGCTTTATCCTCTAGTCAGCCTGAAATGCAAGATTGCGTGCGCACGCGTGGAAATCTCCTTTTTATCGCAATGTGTTATTCTGCATAGACAACCTCAATCAGTTTTCGCATTGTTGCGTAGAAATAAACGTAACCATCTGTGGCTAATCTCCGACGCGTGGCATCCGCTCACCTAGAGACTGCCGAGTTCAAACGTGTGAGTTTACCGGAAACTCACGCACCCCTACTACCACTACTTCAGTGTCTATCTTTGTTTTGTTTGATTATGTTTGCTAACTGTTTTAATGCAAATCTCGTCCGTGCAGGACGAAATCGAAATATTCGTTTTTTTTATTTCGCTAACAACCAGCCAAGGAGAAATACCAGTTGTTCGTGATCCTAGTAATTACATGGTGAATTTGTCACATGTACAACTTGATGCGTTGCAGCTAGTGTCATTGCCTTAGGGGTTTGATTACAAAGTTTCCCCTAGAAGACTGTACGGGTTGTTTATAGATGCTCAATCTGAGAACCTTTTTGTTTAATTTAAGAAGCTTCAACCATCTAGTCCAGATAGTATTGCTTAGTTTAAAAACAAATTGCTTGATATCTCCCACAAAGTTAAGACTATGCCATTAAGTGAAAATTGCCCGCTTACAAACCGATACCTTCAGGCTCTACGTGTACTACGTACTGCGAACTTACTTGTGATAAACCCGGAAAAGGGCTCTGAAGTGCTGATCATGAAGAAAGCCGGCTGACTAATGAAAATCATTGCGCCGCTGCTGCAACTGTCCAATCCGCGTAGTCTTAAGGATTCATTTCAGCTTATAGCTGAATTGGATGACGTCAACCTGTCCGATAAGGTCATGTTTTCTATTTAATCCCTGTTCACTACACGGTTGATTACATATGCGAACTCGCTCTACAATACTGTTATTCGTTACCAATGCCAGTTGAATTTCTAGTATTATTGCTCTTGTGTAATGAAAACGTTGGCTTACACTTTCAGAACACACCATACCGTCAGATCGATGGGGTGGCATTAAGTAGCCCACTAGGCCCTGTACTCGACAATTTCCTCATGCCGATGAGAGATGGAGGTATATCTACAAAACTAGCAAAGATATCATACTATAAGAGTTATTTGGATGATATATTGGCCTTTAGTTCGTCGGGACAGCAGATTATGCATTTGGTGGAGCAGTCTAACAGCGCACAAGCCAACTTGCGGACCACTTGTGAAGTGGACCCGAATAACTTTTCGCCATTTTTGGACGTCCTTATTAGTTGCCGGGATGAAAGATTCATTAAGAGGTCTGTCTATAGAAAAACAACATGGTCCGGCTAATACCTGCACTTCACCAGCTTCACACCAGTGCGATACAGGCGGACCATTGGGAAATCGTTAGTTGGTCCTGCTAGACAAATTTGCTCGGTTGATTAGCCGGTCGATGAGCTAGAGTTACTTGCTACATCAATCATGGCGAATGGTTATCCTCGCAGATTTAAAGTGAAACACAGCCAGAAAAAGGCCCATATCGAGTTGGCTTTCAAGGGTGACTTTACTGTGCTACAGGCCACTAAATGCTTAATTGCTACGCAGAGTAGTTATAGTGCTGCTCAAATTGTTGTCATTAACCGAACTCGTAACTTGCCGGTACCTCCAACGTAGAAGGCTCAGTCAGGGTCAACTCACACTTTATATACCAATTCGTGTGTAACTACGGTGCCAGCTATCTAGATAGAACTGATCAGTCTTTGACCCCGAATAATGGAATAGGTACCACACATGAAAATGACCGGAATCCCTGCCCTCTCCATGCTCACGCAGGCCACTAGCTTCCCCAGGAAGAAAACAGTGTTCACGCGTCACTGGAAAGGGCTTGTGTTGTATCAAGAAGGCAACAGAAAAAAGCAGGATGTGTATCCGTACTCATTTGAGGGGTAACAGGCTCAACCTACAAAATAATCACTTGTAACCGTCCAGATGTTATACAGCCAATGTGAAGAGAGTTACTCTGTTTCAACCAGCCAGTGAAACATGTGTAGTGACATGGTGATGAATCGGCCACAACAACCACTCTTCCTTTTGAAGCTCCGCGTCACGTGGGCTGGCATCGATCGACAGCCTTCGAAAATCTGGTAGACCGGCGAGGCTGACTCCGCGGGATCGGCGATTCGGCCTTGTGTTCACACACCTTGAGACTTGGTAGCTACTCCATGGGCCGTGTGCAACTGACGTGTGTTATCAATTAGGCCGTTTTCCAATCGATAGGTCCCTGGACCTAGTCTCTGGGTGATTCGCAACATTGCGGATAGAGCTGGGAGGCCTTTAGCTGTATCCCGTTCTTTGACGCGAACGTATTCTCCAGGCTGCATAGGGGTTGATCTTGCTCAGGAACCTTGGCAAGTTGCTATTTGAAATAGTTAGTTCCCTCTAGTAATTTGAAAAGCGCAGTAAGAACACGAAGACTGGCAAATGCACGCATTTCGTATTATCTCAGTGTCTTTAACAATCACACAATAATATTTATTCAGTGAAGGGTGTGACCAAACATACATTCAAACAGACCAACACACGATAAGCGAGACAGGGTTATCACCCCTATCCCCAGGGCAGTCTAATGCTGACCGATAATTGTTTCTGAACACAAAGCAGCGGCTTAATCCGGTTAATTGCAATCGCCTCTGCGAAACGGAGGCGAGAATTGATGTGTTGTAATAGAATTGTGAACGCTAAAGTGACCTCGACTCGGTGACCTGTGGTCGATAAGTGTCGGTCGATCGAGGAGGCTGGTGGCTTACGCAGGCAAACAGCTTGACATTGTGGTCCGTTGTCCGTGATTATTTCTTCCGGTAGTCCTGAACAAGTGTTTAAGCCAGCGTAACGGGACCGAAGTAGTCACTTGATCGCACATGTGAACTTCAGGCCACTTACTGTAAAAGCATGTAGCTACAAGTAGACTTCTCTTATTCGTAGGAGCGGTGGCAAAAGGGGCCATAGTTTCAATGGAGATCATGCTTCACGGCTTCATCGGGTAGGTAATAGACTTTATTAGGGTTTCAACCGGCAGAGAACTTTTGTCCGCTAGGCGGCAAGCGTTTACAGTTTATCACAAATGTCTCAATACTAGATGCGATTCGTGGCCACCAAAAGTAGTGTTTCGCTCGGTTTTCGATCTGAACGATACCTGAGTGTCCCTCATGTGTACAAGCAATTATTTTGTTTACCAACTGACGTGAAGATATAGACACCAAACCACGCATCAGACAACCATCTATCACTGACACTTCATCTCGAATTGCGTAATACGAAATGAACTCACCGGGCACTCGGTTATTCTTAGACGATCCCTGTTACACATACTCCCTGAGTTGATATAGTAACGGGTCGTTGGCATTTTCCATTCGTAATTCCTCGCTAGTCAACACCGTTAGGTCGCAGCCTAGGTTGGAAACTAATACTTCCTTTCTGAATCTATTCTTGTCATCCTCTAGCCCCACGGGTAAACAACTTGGTTTTGCAAACATGGCCGGTACATCATTTGAAAATCGTAGTTAAGGAATTTAACATACTAACTATCGATCCGCATTGGACGCGATCCTTTAGATCCATTGCTTAGGAGGACTGTAAGGGCGGAGTGCTCAGTTCGTACAGTGAAACGACGACTGAACAGGGAAAGATGCCATTTTTCACAAGCCCACACACAAGCAGGCGCTCCTTTTTCCCCAACCCAATAATTGCGGTCAGAATCTGATAGTTTCTGGGATGCGTAAGCAATAACTGTTTCCTCTCCATTTAGAAGCTGTGAAAGCACAGCACCGAGACCAACATCAGATGCGTCACTTGTCACAAACGTTCGGTAGGATTCGTCAAAAATGACAACTAAGGGAGCAGATGCAACCCTACTATTAAGTTCATCGAAAACGTTTTGCTGGTCGCTTCCCCAAGTGAAAGACACTTCTTTCATTGTTAGTTGTAATGCATCTGCTAGGGTCGCAAAAGTTTGCAAATGACGCAGATTGTACGAGCACGTTCCCAAAAAGGACTCCAGTTCTCTCACGTTCTTTTGTGTTGCCGCTTCGTTGATGACCCGGATGTTTTTGTTGTTTGGACGAATGCTGCCACGCGATATAATGTGTCCCAGAAATTGAATCTCGGGTGCATTGAACAGACTTTTTGCATTCAGACGTCAATCAAGATCACTGAGACGCCGCAGGAATTTGCGTAATCTTTCATTATGCTCTTCTTGTGAGCGGCCGAAAACACATATCCATGTATGCAATCTGCCCCCCAATACCCATCAAGGTGTGAGTCATGAACTTTTTTGCCAGGTTGCGGGCGCATAACTCAAACCCATTGGCAACACTTTGTACTGAACTAAGCCATTGGGAGCAAGAAAAGCGGTATGCTTCGAGTCGTTGGCCAGTGGCATATGGAAGAATGCACTTTTCAACTCTAGCCTGGAAAACGTTTGCACCAGCCAAACATACAGTGTGTTCCTTGTTCGATGGCAACACGAATCGCTCGACGACGATCTGGTTATTCAGCCACTACATATCGTTACGTATCCTGACAATACCATCCTTTTTCAGGACACTATTGGATGCACCGACTCAGAGCAGTTGATGGGTTCAGTCAAGTCATTTGCTAACATCTCTTGCAGGGCCGCTGAGACAGCTTGACCTTTTGCTCGCGGAATAGTCCTAGCTTGACCAATGGCCACGGGTTTTGCGTCCTGCTTCAGCTGAATGCGTTGCACACCACTTGGAATACATTCGATGGACTGCTGAAAACTTTAGAATAGCTTCCCTGCCAGTATGTCATGTTGATGGAAGAGACAAACATGCAGGCGAAAAATGGTACTACTTACAAAGCCACCATGACGTTTCATCCAAGTAAAGGTCGTCTGTTGTCTGAAGAAATGTACATCGCAGCTACCGAAGGTAGCTGTAAATGCGTGATAATGAATCCAAATATGGTCAAGGTGTTTCCTCTGTAATTCCAAAATAAATGCGAAGTGGGCTTGAAGTATGCTGGGATAGGTAGCGTTCGTAAATTTGGATAGCTACAATGGTAACTGGAGAAGTAGAATAGTTTCATTTCAAGTTAAACAGCGCCTTTGATGGTAAGGAATGACACTACGAATATCAGCGAAGGGACACTTTTATCCATTAACTGATAGTGTTAGTTTTTGAGGTGTTAACATTGGCGGTGATGAAATAAATGTTTTCTTGAGATGGAACAACAACGTGGTTTTCAGGTGTAGCATCATTGTTGATAAGTGCGATGGATTACGATCGACAACATCGGGAGTAGTGCCTAATTTTGCCGGTTTGTGTGCTTAATGCTGTGTGCGGGACAAGTGGCAAAATTGGCTATATGAGAAGCATTTCCACAGCGATAGCAAAACGGCTTGTCGGCTGGTAATTGTCGGAAGGATTGCACCATTGCCACAGTTGAGTTGGTCAAACAGAACTGTTTCGATTACAGTGAAATTTCAGTTTTCATTCTGGCTAACTCGCAAGCCCGATCCGATGTTAATGTGCACTCCTCTTCCTGCAACAGCGCTTCACTTATACGATTGTCAACGATTCCCAAATTAGTTGCTGAGTGAGCATACAGGTTTTACTCTTTTTCTAGAGAATGCACGAATAATAAATAAATTTGTATTCTAGACTGCGCGTCCAAACCGAGTCATGAAGTCGTCAAGGGTTCACCTGTTTCCTGATGCATGCAAGAGACAATGCATCACGCAGTAAACAAATTCATTTGTTAACCCCATCTGCGATCGAGATCACTGAAAACTTCCTTGATTTACATCCTTGAAGGCCTAAATCATCAAAATGTCGCTGCCCCTCATCTCCGATTAAATGTCGAAACAGCTACAATTTGTTTTCCTCACTAAGAGCAGCATGGAAATCGCTGTTCAAATCCAAGTACTTTTGGAAGGACATTTTCTAACGAAGCCAGGCTAGTGGTGTTGGTCTGGCACTGCTATCAGTCCAAAGTGGAGATGGGGGTTAATGGAAAGGTTCATTTCTAGGCTCTTGACGCCAGTGTATCTTCTCCCTGGATTATCCAAATTTATGGAATCCAGCGTTGCCGATGAGTTAGTATGTCGGCTAGAAAATTTGTAACATTATTGCTCCCGAGCAACACGGCATTCGTCGGCAGCGTTCGTGCACAACGAATCCATCAATCGCCCGGAGTAGTTGGACCGAATCAGCTGACGCTGGACAGGCTGTTGATGTGATCTACCTGGATGTATCGAAGGCATTCGATCGCTTAGGTCATCGGGTTCTCCTTTCCAAGCTTCAATATTACGGGATCGGTGACCCTCTCTTGAGCTGGATCACCAACTTTCTCGCGCAACGACAATTAGTGGTGTGCGTCCGGAGTTCCCTATCTGAACCCATACTATTCTAGTCTGTTATGTCGCAGGACTCAGCTCTATGTCGGTTGTTGTTTGTATTCATCAACGACGTTGCAAAATACATCACTTCAAACTTCCTGCTGTTTGCCGACCAAATCAAGATATGGCGCCGGATTCAGGCGGATACAGATCAGTGTTTACTCCAACATGACCTGGATATAGTACATGAGTGGTCAACCCGAAATCTTCTACAATTCAACGTGGACAAATGTAAGCTACTCTCCATAAGACATCCGAGTACCTATTCCTTCAAACTAAGAACGAAAGCACTGCATCGATCATCCGCCGAACGCGACCTTTGCGACCTTGTTCAGGATAACTTGGGTTGTTCCACGTAATCCGCAAAGGTCACGAAAACTGGTAACAAGCACGTCTGCTTGCTACGAGAGGCGTTCGCATAACTAGACACCACTATTTGCAGACAGATGCTTGATGCCTATGTTTGTCCCCATGTCGAATACGCAATCCAACTCTAGCATCCATGGTTGAAGCACGACCTTACTGCACTGGACCAACCTCAACGTCGAACTTCCAATACGTCATTGAAATGTGTCACCTTCCGTACGAGAAGAGGCTGCAAGTTTTAGGAGCATTCAGTGAGCGGCGTCACCGACTACGAGGCGACTTGATTATGGCGTATTAGATTTTACATAATTCAACTCATATATGCCACTCTTTACTGCAACTCAGCAGCAACACCAAAATAAGAGGCCACCCTTTGAAATTAGCAGAACAGTACAGCCGCCTGGCGTGCCATAGAAACTTCTTTTCCATTCGTGTATGTCAATTATATAATCCTTATACATCCTTCAAAATTATATAATGCTCTACCCGAATCGCTTGTTTCAACACCCACGGTCGCCATAGTCAACAGTCGGCTGGATGACGCACTCTGCCATGTAGATTTTGTTACTTGACGTTATTCTCCATCCTACTGCCGGGAAATACCATGGATTATTTTTTCATCTACTGAAGCTATGGATACACCCTGAATTCATGCCTACTGCATTACATACGACAAGTCCATTCTTTTGACAGTAGAACTGCTAATTGCATTTTTTGAATAACGTTTTTAGGTAACCCACCAGTCTATCCAATGGGGCTTGTGAAGCAGGGCTTCCTAACCTGTAAAAAATCCTTGTTCACTGTTCATTGTTCATCATATAGCAGTGTAGAAAATGCAACACGATATCTAACGGTTTCTTGGACATGGTTAAGGTGGGGGCACAAACAACGGTGTTTGGAAGATCTTTCCAGAGCTGGTAGGCTCGAACGTAGAAGCAATTTTGCAGACAATCCAAACGACTGGATCGCTACTTCAGTTTAAATGTAGTGCCTCTGATGTTTGGGTTCGGGCTGAATTATAGCAAATGGTGGCATATTTGACTGCGATCTTTCAGTATTTGATCACTATGATGACATCTCTAGATAGCCGCCGATAGCACTATGAGTTTCCTCAGCCGTTTTTGTTACGAAGAGGGGTGCCAATTGTTGACAATAGTCGTTGCTGACTTTGGGTCTGTAGTGCAGTGAGGTCACGTTTGAGCCAATGTTGACAAGCCTGGATAGAGTATTCGACGTGGGGATGCACGTAGACATGCAGCATCAGTGAGAAGATGGATGCATCCAAACTCCAGTGTGCCCTCCGCAAGAGGCCCACGTGCTGGTTAGCTCTCTTAGAAGCGTACCTTTACTGTCCGGAACCACTGAGGTAGTCCTGTAGCAGCACACTAAGCCCACTTTCCTGAGTGGCCATCGTGATCTCCGAGCCAAGATTCAGGCCTGTTGTGGAGGATCTAGACAACTCGGCACTTGCTCATGCTAAGTGGTGACGTGTTCCTCACTGACTAATGCCAGACCACATGGAGGTCGCGCTGGTGGACCTCGTGGTCGTCCACTCCCTTGATCGCCCGCCGATTCTTAACGTGGTCCGCGAAGAATAAACGATGTGAACGCATAGTCCTCGCCAGATCATTAATGAAAACGAAGGATAAGCGAAGCCAAATACCAAACTCTGCGTACGTCAAACTCCACTCGTATCAGGTAGGACCAAGATGTTCGGATTCTAACATTCAACTGCCCTTCGCGAAGAAGGATACCTATCCATCCTAACTAATACTATAACACGGATGCAGTAGTGTTGTAGTCGGTGAAGCAGGATACAATGATCCATGCGGTCAAAAGCGTTTGAAAAGTTCAAGTAGATAAGATCGATTCCTGTCCCATCGTTGACTGCTTCAGTCCAAAGCGAAAACTAAGGGGACCTAAACTGTGATAGGACTCAGTCACTTCGTGCAAGTTCATTAGCAGCAAGTCATGTACACAAAACTGTCATATTATAAGTGGCTAGCCAATCGTTGGCCAATTGTCGCAATGCCACGGTGATTCACATTCAGCCGTTACCGCACACAAAGCAGTGGCCGTTCTCGTTCGATGACAATTGCTTCCAATGGGCTGAGAATTTGGGGCCGCTGCTTGCTAATCCGGAGAGTGAATGACTGGGATCGACCCGGTGGCCGGTGCTCAGCAGGTGTCCTGTAGTTATTGTGGCAGTTCGAGTTATCAGTTCACCCTATTCGCAGCCACTGTTGCCATTGGCTGCGTAACCACTTGCTAATATGATCACTGTTCCCGACATCTAAACTTCGGTCACCTAGCTGTTCACCTGTAGCTGAGGAAGCTACAGGTGAATTTGTATAAGCCACAAGACATGCACTGCCTTGTTATCGGTGTCGGAAGGGAACACGTAAACAAAGGTCATTTTGACTTAAACAACCGTACTTCGACCACGTTGTACATCCTGTTCACTGGAACACTAATAATTTTCGCGGGGTTTTACATAATACGATCATCTTTAAATGGCCGTTCGATAAAGATTGGCTTCTTTTGAACTGTTGGTACATGATTTCACTTGGTTAGGTGTCTAATGTGCTTTATAATTTGCATCGGATAACTGTTCGATCGTAGTGTCCCGAACAGCAAAGCTTTCTCTACTTCTAATGTGTCTGGAATGCGATTCATGTAAGCCTGATGAAGCCGTGTCCGGACGATCGAACGTTTGTGTTGCATTGGGGAGAAACTCTTAAAATGAAAATACTGATTTGTCCAGGTTGGTTTTTGGTACACCGACGTTATGATGGGACCATCCACTCGGTGTGTGAACAGTATGTCTACTTATGAAAAGCAATTGTTTTGCTCAATATCACACGCCACTGTAAGGCTCGAGTGCCTCGGTAGCACACAGAATGTCCTCGTCGGAATCAATGGTAAGCAGTATGTCGTCCATATAACGCCCATGAACACATTCGTGAAATAAGCGCCTAGCGCACTGCCTATTGCAACACCGTCTATCTGTCCATATGATTTCCCTCGAAATTAACACTTGGTTCTTTTCGTGCAAAAAAGGAGCATGGGGAGTTGGTTTGATATTATTTTTTGAGATAAACTCATATATAAACGACACTGCGGTTCTGTGGGATCTTGCTGAATAAGGACTGTACATCAAGCGAACATATTCGCCTGATTAGTTTGGACAGCTCTTCGATGGAAAATTTGGCAGGCATCGCCATCACTTGCTATTCGCCCAAAGATCACACAATCACAATGACTTAGCCACGTCCCGTCCACTACCGCGGATGCGCTGAAATGAGTTATGGCATTCTGTGAACATGTTGTCCTTGCACTACATACGCAAGGAACATGGTTGGACCTTTGTTTTCCATGATCTTGCTCGACGAATTGCAACTTTCCGCTATGTGGCAGCGCAAGAAATCACTCCCATTTACAATGAGGTAATCTTACCGAATCGTCAAGCTACCGTCTGATAAATCTACTTCATGTAGTCTGTCATCTCAGTAACAGTTATAGGGTGGTTGGAAAAATGCGACATCCTCGTGTCGGAGCAACACGAATTTTGCCGAAACCGCGCATACACCGTGAACCTTTTGTTAAAGGTTGACAGCTAGGCGGAATCTGTCGCTACTGCCGGTACTTGATTTCTCGAAGGCATTTAGCCGTGTAAATCAGCACACACTTCAGAACTAATGTAACGGTTGGATATCTGCCTTTTTCTGCCAACGTCCTCTGAACGTGAGAATTCGTAGCGTTTGGTATGACTCAACAGAATTGCCGTTTGACATCCCCCAAGGCTCGGTATTAACGTCGCGGCTATTCCTCGTGGTAGTGATCTCCTCAAACTTTACTCTGCGGACTACTTTGAGCTTGGCTGAGCCGTCGACAGTAGACGACCAAATGGTACTGCAACACGCTTTGACGCTGCCACATCTAAAGGGTTGAATATGCACCGCCAGAGCATCTACTACCCATATCTCTCTTTCTGGGCATAAAATATGTTTTCCTATTTCGTTGTGTTCCAGGTAGATAGAAAAGGACGTTTGCTCTACAACTTCGTTTTGTTGGTCATGTTGAAGTTTATATGCTTTTTATTATCTTCTTCCTCTATTCTCATTCACTGCTCAATAAAACTTCCGTAAATGTAAGGACTATACAGAGGTTTCAAGAACTATCCAGAATTCTCTATAAGTGTACGGAATTTTTCTAGCTCTCTTTCTTTCAGGAACGGTATAGTAGTGACCATAAAAGTACAAGCACCACCTTAAAATTAACCTTTTAGGCTGTTGTTGCTAAGCAAGAGTGAAGTGAATTTCAATATATTTATTTATTGGTGGCATCTGAATATGGTTTACATCTGGACATTCTGTTAAAACTAGGGCGAAAAGAGAATTCCCAGGAATTCCCAGGAAGAAGTGGCATACTTCCAAATTTTTGTCGGAGCACAAAACAAGGAAAGACATCAGATTTTACATGCAAACACCGCAATCAAACTCTTGAAGATAAGGTCAACAATTGCTGCTGGCATAGTTGGCGGTGTTCTATTTAGTATGACGTCTTTTAATGCACTTTAAATGTTGCACATAGGCAAAGTTTCCGAATCTAAGGAACAAGAAGAATACATAATACAACATATGTGGGATGCTCTGGGTTAATATCATGCAGTATGCTTTGTAATGTATATTATTGAGATCGGGACAACGCAACATGTCATCCAACCGACGCGCGTAACTCCGCACTCGGCACCTTTGTCTGGACCTAATGTTTACGAGCTGCGAGCAGAAGCTGAACGAGATCAGGGCCATGAACCTCTGGCTAAGAGTGACCCCTGCTCCATTGTGGCAAGCATAGAACTATCGCTACCGTATTACAACCAAGGAAATCCGGCATTCAATTATTCGAAGACGGACTTCGACGGGCTCGTCCAAGCTGCAAGTCAGACTGATTGGACACTACCACAGTATGCGTCGCTTGAGGCCTGCTGGTCATTAATGAAGGGGAAGCGTAACTCGCTGTGTACTCGTTTCGTTCCCCTTAAGTATTCAAAAATCGGAACTGTCAAACTGCCTTGGTTTAAATAAATAATAAATAAATAAATAAACGTTTATTCCTCAGCAGTGCGAGGCACAGACCAATTGGGTGGTCTTATCAACATGTACAACATGATCGCATAATATAGTTAGTTATTCGTCTTTTGATCAATGGTTCCCATATGGGTTTTTGAAATGATTAGCAGTTTGGAAAAAAATAGAGAGATAAAGAAACTGGGAACAATAATAAATGTGGATTTTGCGGAAAGTTCAAGTAAAGTAATACGGTCATCCATGGAACTGTCCCCAGGGGACTTGCTTCCATGCAGGGTATTTCCACGATGGGTTTCTCCCGCACTTCCATGCTCCAATTGGCTCTGTGCCTGTGTGGCAAGATAGTAAATAGGCCATCAGAACTAGGTGTCAAATGTTTTATTAGGGCTGCTTTACGCGTACATTGTAGGCGATGAAGCCTCAGCCCTTTCTGTCATGCGGATCAATCAATTATGGCACTTTTTTGTTTTAAGCCAGCGAGTCAGTAGTAATATGATTTGCATGGGTATACTTTTTTAATCTGGAAGCTGTAATCCGTCGCCACAAGAGATCAGCCCAGTCATGACCAACGGTGAAACAAAGAAGAAGATAAAATATGAGGAATTATAAAACATAATGATGAATACAAACGCTTGCCGATAGGCTAGTCATAATTTGATGGAAAATCTTGGCGAGTGACGACGATGGTACAGAGACATCAGCTTGAAAGGTGTAGTGCATCTAGGAACCAGTGCGTCAAAGAAGAAAACAGAATTGGTTAGACGGATTAATAGGAGTAAGATCGTTCTCAAATATATACTCAAGAATGCAATTATATGTAGGTAATCTTATATTATTGAAACGAATAGAGGATATGGTGACTTTCATACGTATCCAGGACCTTTCTCATACAAATCATGTAGAGTCACCGTTTGGCTTAGTGTTGACCAGATGTTTGCAACAGTCAGGTGAATATTAATCATGCGTCTGAATTGTGCATAGGTAGTGCAGTTTCTAACACACGATGGAAGTTTGTTCCATATTAACGCATATTTTACAGAGAAAAATTTTGAGCGGAGCTTTGTGCGAGACTTTGGTATTTTCACTGTGCGCTCGCTGTTTCTTAGTTCATAGCGCATACGAGTCTGAAACTCGAGTTGTGGCTGAGCAGTGAAGGTTAATCCGAATAGTAGGCGGTAAAGAAGGCACAGATCAAGTTTGAGTCTGCGTAGCCATAGCGGCTCCAGATTTACCGCCTCGTAACGCTCACGGTATATCATTGTATTTTTGTATTTTTGATAAACATTCGCTCTTTACTCTAAGATCCACACCCTATGCTCGTTTGTTTTGATGAATAATCCTGATATATTATTTATAACTGAATCTTGGTGCCATGATGGCATGTCTGACACTCAGTTAACTATTTTCAGATATAACAAGTTTATGAGGAATCGGCCTGGTCGTCGAGGTGGTGGCTGCGTAATTTATCTAAAAAATTCGCTCACAGCAGCAACATTCGATAACCCAGTGTTGAACAATGTTAAGGAATCACTCTGGCTGACGATATCTGTTAATCAGCAACAGCTGCTTATGGGATGTATATACAGCGCGCCAAACGGCAGCCAAGAAGACCTAGAACTTTTGGCGCTTGCATTTGAATGCGCCGCTGGCCTACCATTTTTACATAAGCTTATTGGAGGTGATTTTAATCTGCCTTCGATTTCATGGCCCATAGGAACCGCTCCTTTGAAATACCACAATCTTATCTCCTGTATCCAAATGAGTGGTTGGCAACAACAAGTCTCTCGACCTACCAGAGGTGAAAGTACGCTGGATCTCATTTTTTCATTGGACATACCTGCAATCAGTGCTAACGTTCTTGATGAATTTCCGGGGAGCGATCATCGCGTAAGCAAATGCTGTCTAAGACTACGCATGGCCGATATACAGAAAACAAAGCATTATCGTCTGTTCAATTCTGTCAACTGGGACTCATTCAAGGACCTGGTTCGTTCGATGAATTGGGATAAATTCTTTTTCTCTTCATGCCCTCAACATGCGACGGACCTGTTTTATAGTATAATCGGCTTCTGCATCGATTCAGCAATACCACTAAAATGTGCTTACCAAACTAAACATGAATCCGATCGCAAGGCGTGGAAGGCAGCGCGAAAGCTTCATAAGATTCATCAGAAATTCAAGTTAACTGCTGACTTTGCGCTATTATTACAGCACTCGAAGCTCGTGGAAGAACAGAGGCATCAACGTGACAAAACGCTCATTCTAGAAGAGTATAAAGCTCTGAATGGCCCTAACAAAACAGCTGAGCTAGCCATCCTATTCCGTGCCCGGGGTTCGCGTTGCAGTGACAATCTCAGTTTTCTCACCACGCCTGATGGAACATACTACGACGCATCAGGTGATATCTACGAAGCTTTCAGTGCTTATTTTGCCGAATCAATGCTCACTGAATCATCAGATACACCAGCATTTATCACGCCGCACAATAATGAAGGTCTATGCACAGTGGAATTCACTAAAGCGAAAATCACTAGTCAAGTCGCTCGCTTATACTCCTCAACGTGCGCAGCCCGTGATGGGGTACCCCCATGTTTAATAAAACGCAGTGGTAGTGACTTCCTTCTGCTTTTGCTCAACCTCTTTACACTCTCTTTTAACAACGGAGTATACCATAATCAATGGAAAACTTCTGTTGTTATCCCGCGACATAAAAATGGCGCTGCCCACGAGGTTAAAAATTTTCGTCCCATCACTCACACACCCATCGTATCTAGAATAATGGAAAGGATAGTGAAAAATGAACTATTTATATTCTTGAACAAAGCTAACATCATCAGCAATTCGTAACACGGTTTCATGCAAGGTCGATCCTGCGCAACATGCCAGACTGACTTTTTAAACCACACAACGGCTGTAATTGACAACGGAAACAGTGTCGTAATCCTGTTCCTGGATATGCAAAAAGCCTTTGACAGAGTGCCTCACAGAAGGTTACTAAACAAACTAAAGGCTATAGGCATTGGAGAACCGATGTTCTCTTGGCTGTCTTCATACCTAATTGGTAGACAGCAGGTTGTGCGCATAGGCGACCATTTCTCCAAACCGAAAGCAATCACTAGTGGAGTGATTCAAGGGAGTGTTCTTGGTCCACTTCTTTTTCTAATTTATATTAACGATATATTCCAGAGAATAAGAAATGGTGTTGCATTTATCTTTGCTGATGACATTAAAGTTGTCCACTCACAACCACGTGTAAATACTCAGGAAGCCGTACGTCTCATTCAGGGTGACCTATCCGCCCTTGACTCCTGGTGCCAACTGTGGCAGATGTCATTTGCCGTGGACAAGTGTAATATTTTGTCGTACAAATGCCAAGTACCGCCAGACAGTTTATTACTACATGGTGCCTATATCTCGCAATGTAGGACAGTTCGCGACTTGGGCGTGCGATATTCAGTTACGTTTAACTTTTCTGAACACTGTGACTTCCAAGTTTCGAAAGCCATGAAGACCATTGGTTATATCTGCCATCATTTTTACCTCACAGAATCTCGCATATATCCCTTTACAAAACATATGTATTGCCGTGTATGGAATACTGTTCAATGGTACAGTCTAATCTACGGAAATCTGACCAGCACGCTCTTGAGATGGTCCAGAGACGCTTCACGAATAAGCTATGTGGATATTCCTCAAAGCTGACATACAAGGAGCGATGCGATAAACTTGGATTTGACCCAGTTTGGCTTCGGATAATGAAGCTGAATCTAAGTTTTCTGTACAGAATCATAAATTGTCGAATTCGCAGTCCTGAAAGCGGTGTTCACATATCTGTAAACAACAGCTATCCAATACGTAACAAAGTGGTAAAGGTCATGATTCCAAAATTTATTACGAGAATCAGAGAACGTTTCTTTCCAACCCAATACTCAAAGATTTGGAACAAACTTCCAAGTGATATCAGAACATGCTACACTCTTTGCAATTTTAAGCTTGCGATTAGTAAGCATTTAACCGTCCAAAACGTGATTAAGATGTTCGGGACATCACAGTCCCTAGATAACGCATTCGAAAACGGTATCCATGGTGTCTGAATAAATTTCTGAAACATAGACACATAACCTTTCGGACAACAGCCCCTTTCATTACAGTTTTTTCTGGGCCGAAATATCTGTCATGTGATTGTGAAGAATCCTGATTCAATGGCAGGTAAAATAGCAGAACGATTCTGATTACTCTGCGTAATATAATTTGCAATTGCGTCCATGTTTATCTCTGAAAATGTATTGATGAAATGTCATGGAAAAGTTGTACCATTAATTGATCTGTTCCTTATAGAGAACAGCTTCTCGCATCGTCGAGGAATATACAATTTATTTATTTATTTATTTATTAGGCATGTGCAGAAACCTTTTTGTGAATGATCGTTGAATGTTTCCTAGTGCTATAATATCCACTTTTCTCAGATTACTATGCACTACCGTACAGTACTCAAGTTTCGGCCTAACACATTTTAAAGGCTTGAAGCCTGGAATCTCTCAAAATAAGACTTCGACTTATGTAGGCGATCACTTTTCTGGCAGAAGCCTGCAAGAATATAACATGCTCTAGAAAGTTAAATGAGGCAGAATATCTTAGACCAAGGTCTCGGACTGCGCCACACACAGGAATAGGGGTATCGTTTAATGTTTGATACGAAATACAGACAGTTAGCGCGACGGCATCGTAAACTTTGGGATAGATACATCAGCTCGGGTTGTAATGAAAATTACGCGGTGTACAACAAACAGAGTAACTTACATAACGCCGCCAGTTCGAAGGGGAGCTAACATCATCGGCCACAACTGCACCCAAACGAATATTTGCCTACTTGAAACGTCAACTGAAACTTGGGGGCAACCTACCGGTCCTACAGAGCTTGGACGGACAGACGCTCATTTCAAGCATGGAGTGTGCGGAAGCCTTGGTTACACACTTTCTCACCGTATTTTCCAGTAAACCGGCGGCTGTTCCATAACGGGCACAGGTTGCTTTATTTTTGCTCGACAGCCTACAAGGTTGTGAAGTCGAAGTGTATCAGCTACTCGATGGTGCAAAGCCCCTCGGACCAGACAGGCTTCACCCACTAATACTCAACTCCCTATCGAATGTCATCTCACCAGCCGCGACAAACCTATTCAATAAATCACTTCCTAAAGGATCTGTCCCCAACAACTGGAAATGCTCGATAGTGAGACCGCTTTCCATGGGTGGTGATCCGAGTAAAGTACAGAACCATAGACCGATCTGTTTGACTTCGATATTATCCGAAGTTCTCGAGAAGGTTGTGAAAAAGTGTCTGCTGTCCTTCTTCGAATCGATGGACGTATTGATACCAGCGCAACACGGCTTTAGGAAAGGGCGATCCTGCATCACCAAGTTGATGTACGCAAACCACCAGTGGGTACGAGCTCACAATAAACAGAAGGATGTTGACGTGATGTACATCGACTTTAATAAGGCGTTTGACAGAGTGAACCACGAGGTACTCCTTCGTAAACTGAGGACATACGGAATCAGTGGCACGTTACTTCAGTGGTTACACGAGTTTATTGTGGGACGAAGGTTTAGAGTACAGGTCAATGACTACCTGACGGACTGATTCCCATCGACCAGTGGCTTGCCTCAAGGAACTGTACTTAGGCCAGTAGTATTTCTTATTTATATCAACCATCTTCCGCAGTAGTTTCAGTCACCATGTGCCCTGTTTGTAGATGATTTGAAGATCTGGAGGGTCATTGAGAACCAGGACGACTGCGCTCGCCTCCAGCATGACTTAGAACGACTGTCAAGGTGGTCCACTGAAATGCAACTCCCTCTTAACTCAAGCAAGTCGGAGTTCATCAGTATCACCAGACGTCAAGCCACTCATCATACATCTTGGATGGCCAGTTGCTTAACCCTAACCCATCTGTCAGAGACTTAGGAGTGCTCTCTCGACATGATATGAGATCACTAGAAAATACAGAGAAATTGTACCGTGCTTGACTTCGTATGTTCTGGGCATTAAGATACATTTTCTCCACATGGTCCGAAGAAACCGTCCCTCGTTTATTCACCGCGCTCACCAGACCAATCCTTGAATACGGTGCCCTAGCTTACCATCCGATAACCCAGTGGGAAAATGAAAAGCTGCAGAAAATACAGCATAGCGCATACCGCGTCTATTATAGCTTCCGTATGAAAAACGTGAAAAGTTCGGACTCTACACACTATCCTAACGCCGAGTAAGAATTGACCTTATTATGACCCATGGAGTACTACACTTGAATCATTTCCCCATACTGTGGCCAATATTTCACCTGCGTGAACCCTGTAACACCCGAGGACACGGATACAAATTCAGGGTCCCCTTCATGAACAATGTATCATATCAGCTTTGTATCAAACGAAGAATCGTAAGATTATGGAACACACTACCAGAAGGATTAATAGAGGCCGATTCTCTGAAGTGTTTTAAGACACGTATCGACGATTATTTCGGAAACCTGTGCTTTTGTGAAACCATGCACATGCAGTGTCAAAAGAAGACATCATACGCCCGGAAATAATGACACCAATACAAATTCCTAACCGAACAAGGATAAAGGAGTAACTGACCAGACACAACCGCTGCTGATTCACAACTACGTGTTTTTGATCGTTCATAATTCGTTAGAGTTTTACAGAAACCTTTCTACTAGCTCTTAAATACAGTCGCACTGTCAGTCTCCAGGCTGACACAAAAGTGAGCCATTAGTTTGGCTTTCCATAAAATTTGGTACTAACCCACAGACCACGAGCAATTGTTACTTCTGCATAGAAAACAAGGCGGAACGTTGCACTAGCAAGAGTGTCCATCATCTAACCAGTTATTCTTTCCTCCATTGCCCCAGTACCACACTGCCAAGGTCACAGCGTTCCTACCCTATCACGGGGAGTTGGACCAACTTCTGGATAAAGCACAAAGTTCGACGTCCAACAAGAAAGTGCGGACTCATATTGTAAATCCGCAAGTGCAGCTGAGGACAAAAAGCATTCTTCCCCAGTCAAGAGATCTTCGTCTTAGCATATCCAAAGCTACATATCTGACATTTAGGTTTAGGGAATGGAATTTGTTGAATTAATTGCTTAAGTCACTGGTCAGATAAGGCGTCACCAATATTTCTCTAGCCTGTTTAAAAAGTGACATAAGGTTAGCTTCCGCAACGTTATTTCCAGTTTATTCAAGGCTATAGGAATCACCCGCAATCAAAGTGAATGGAGCACATTTCTAAGCAGTTCATCCAGAAGCGTCAAAGCTGTGTTGCTTCATAATGGGTGTTACTACAAGTTTCACCCTATATATCATGCTGTGCATATCGAAGAGAATTACAGTAGTGTTCAAATGTTGCTGCGTGCTTTGCAATATGACAACTAAGGCTGAGAGATCATTTGAGACTTCAAACTGATCTTATTCCTCATGGGGTTCCAAAGTGGTTTCCCAAAGTTTCTCCCTTTTCTTTGCCTGTAAGACAGCCGAGACACTAAAACACTCTATATCCAAAAGGACTGGCCATGGCGAACAGAATTTCCAGTAGGCGAGAACGGTATCAAATTGGAGCCGCTGCTTGACCTCCAGAATGTCTCATCAAACAGTCTATCGTGGCTCTAAACAGGGAGTTGGCGGGTTTCACGTACCTCTTCCCACGACTATCATAGCTGGTATTTTCGTTGGACCACAGATAATGAGGATATTAAAATACGTTGAATTCGTAAAGATACTGAATAGAACTGAGAAAACTGCTTGTTACGGTTTTATTGCCTTATTTCACGGCTTCCAGGGCAAAAAACGATGAGCAGCTAGTTGCGACTCTTATGATGAACTAGCATAAATATATAAAGAATGCTCCATAATGTCTATATTACCGAGTTCCATCTCGATAAATTGAAGCAGAATATGGGAACTTACTCACAGGAGAAAGGTGAGGATTTTCACAAGGATATACTAGATTTTGAAATTTGTTACGAAGGTCAGTAAAAAGAAAACATGATGGAGGCATATGTGTGACACCTTAGAGAAAACGCTCTACACTATAGCCGCACATCCATAAAATGTACTCATTTCCGAATCCGTTCCATTTATGCAGCCTATCATCGTGCTTTTATGCCAGAACGTACGCTGCTTTTTCTGGCACACTTAGAATGAAATTTCAATGTAAATTTTAATGCGTAAACTCTTTACATTCTAAACTATTGTAACGTGCGTACATTAAATTAAAGGCCACGATAAATCTCATCATTATCACTTTGGCTGAAGTTGAGAAGGCAATTTAATTATTTTGCTGCAATATAAACGGTTGAGATACCTGAAGAACGATACAAAAGTATAGAATACAAAATATCGTTAATATATATATATACTGCTTAGTAATGTTATACTATGATATGTGGGCGAAGATAAGCCAGAGGTGGAGGAACAAAGAATTTCACAACCCAAACGCCGCAGGTCGGCTGGTTGCCGTGTTAACTAGTGTATCCAACCAAATTTTTTCGTTATCATTCGGTTCCTCAACCCGCAAATTGACAGACACCTACCAACACCAACTTCGAAGTGCGGGTTTTAAATGCTCTCGTCCAAGTCATCACTTGGCCTCCTCTGCTCTTCTTCCCACCACACCCCCGCGCGCAAACAACACAGGATGCAGAAGTCGGTGTTCTGTCATGCGCAACACTTCGCCAAGCCATCGGAGCCTGGTGCTTGAAATAACCGTGCACCAAATGCACGACGCTGAACACGTTCATTGCTCACGCGGTTCTCCCACCAGATAAGCTAAGCTGCGAAGGCAGCGATGGGCGAACCTAGCCCTTTATGTCTATCGACTTGATGGGCAAGTTTTCGCATGTGTACAGGAAGGTTGAAAGCGCGGCTACATTGTAAATTCTACTCCTTAGGGCGAAAGAGATGTCGCGCCGGTGCCACAGGTGGCAGAGGTTGGCAAAAGCACCTCGACCTTTTGCTTTTTGTGATCTCCTCTTCCGTTCCACTTGTTCTGATACAACTACTTAGATAGTTGAATTCCTGAATGACTTCTAACTGATCACCAACAATATGGATCCCTGCCAATTTTGGTGAGGGACTCTGCACTTGAGATTGCAAAGCATAGCCCGAAACGAATGACAGCCAGTTTTAATTTATACAGTGCTATTTGGTATGTCTTAGAGTTGTCACATGTAATGGCAAAACCATCGGCGTACTCCAAGTCAAGAAGTCGCTCAACCGAAATTAGCTCAACGCCTTACATGTGTCCAATGAGTGATGGAGTTAAATATAGGTGTTTTGTTTATGTTTTAAACATAATAGTCTAAGAACAAAAATCCTGTAAGAGTGTTATTAGGCCTCTGAAGTGCACTATTCGCAGTGCGCTCCTCATCTGAGTGATTTCATAGTGTTCACACAATGGCACACACACACAATCACAATCACACAATCGGTTCCTCAAGTACGACCAAAATAACTGCAAAAAGCTAATCAAGACGTTAGCCTCTTACAGATGTCGTTTGTCCGCTTCGACTTTGCCATCTATCTGCAAATGCTTGACGCTTATGTGAGACACTGTGCGATGCACCATCCATACTGGCACCCGTAACAAAAGTATGACAAACTGAAGGCCCTAGGAACTTTCAGTGGACAATATCGTCGTCTTCGGAGTGATCTTAGAGTGGTTTATCAGCTCCAACAGAACCACAGTCAGTTACTGACACAGCCACAACTCTTCACTGAGAGGGCACCACCTAAAGTTTACCGTAAGACATAGCCACGGGAACCATTCCTCTCTTCGTTTACTGCAGTCGCAGTACGCTCTATCCACTTATGTTAATGCCGCTCTTACGTTTAGCGAAGTCGGACTTGACTTGCTGATGTATTGTTCCTCCAACGTGACGTGATTTAACCTAGGGTCTTGAGACACACGGCATAAGGTAATCAGACTGTGTGCACATTTGAACTTTACGGTGATACCACCTGCTACGCATTGCTTTTCTACTTAGTCACACTCTGGTTTTATCCTTTTTAACTGCGGTACTAGTTACCCATCTAATTTCCACACCCTTAACTTTTACCTGTAATAAACCCATTGTGATATTTTTCTTAGCCCACAATACCTAATTGAAGAGCCACCTGCTGTGGTTGAAAACGTGGTATATCTGCTTGGACTATTGTCAAAGGTTTTCCTTCTCCGACTCTGTCAATCCTAGAACGATCCTCAAAATTGTATCATTACTACTCCAACTTCCATGATATTTAACTAACGGCTTAACGTCGGATTAATCTATCTATAAAAAGTGCTGCTGTCTGTTTATTGGGAAACTACATAGCTCAGTTTGAAAATAGTTCTATTTACCATCCCGTAAGATGAACGGTGACGGATTCAATTTGAGTTTATGCGAAAAGAATGATTGACTTACAAATAAGGAACTCGTTCACTGTTATAAGTCTTATTCTTATTATGCTTTGTTTCATTCACGTCAGTGGCACGCTTGTTTGATGCATGCTTCGAGGGCTATCATTAAACATGTTCCAAACCAGGCGCATAACTTGGAATCGCCGAATGGCGGATTAAGGGGAACTAATCCTTTACTTTTGCATCAGCGCAAATTGCAAAGTAAGAATCGTCGTTAGAATGAAGGCGTAGCCTTAGCTCAACTCCGTTCTTAAATGATCACAGTAACGTAATTTTCGGACACAATCATTGGCCGAGTGAGGTTTACATGGCACTCTTACGTAGTTCCCATCCTTTGCTTTTTATATTTGCTTCCTAGTGAGTCATTGAATCCAGTTTACTAACCCCACTTCTCTACTCCGAAAGGTAGATCACACCTAACGCAACATAACCGCATTCAACTCCTAAAGTTACTTACCGGAACTTCTTTGTCCACTTTTAAGAGTGTTGTTATCACCAGGTGCGCCTTGAATGTACACCATTTTCCTAGTTGTCAATTGACTTGACAAAACAACTTCAGTAAAATCCTTCGTTGTTTTATATTTTTGTCTCCTTCGTGTCCCACAGTAGTTAAGACGTAGCGTTGCCGCGGACATGCTACACCCAAGTCACAGCTTCCTGGCGACCATAGGCTCGTCAGACCACTATTATTGACATGCCATGAACTACTCCAAGTAGATGCATACAATACTAGATCGTAGATAGGAGCGAACGAGCATATGTTTTACCTAAACAATAATCCTATCGGCTGTTCTGCAAGGACGACCAAACGTAAACTACCACAATTTGATCCAGCTAGTCAGGCACCAACCTGTGCGCAGACACTGCTCGATCGTTTAGTCCTTTCGAAATTCATCTTCGGCACAAGTTTTGAAACTTCATAAGCTGAAGCTTAAGCCTTTGAGCACAACCAGAACTAGGAACCGGTGTAATTAAAATATTAGCTGTTCCGTATCGCAGTCCACTTTTCTAATCTGAATGATACTGTCTGGATGCGAATAGTATAGCGCCAAGTTGGTATCTTCTTATGACTAAGCTACCAATTATCTCTTAGCATTGTGCCTTTTTAATTCACTACCGTCGCAGTGAAATACTAAATGTATTTTCCCTTATAATGAAATTAATTACAACCACCCTAGCATATATGCTCACTGCTATTCAGCTCATTTGCTCAAGTTCGCTACCAAAGTCTATGTGTCAAACTTCTGGGTGTCCGGCAATAAATTCCTTACTCTTGTGGCAAGTGGCATCAACACGGCGCCGTGGTGTGGTAGTGAAGACATGCACTGTCGGCTGTATCTACCAAAAATGTTATAACAAGGATGAAATTGGTCGAGAAGTGCATTAGAGAAACTATCAGAAGTCATTGTTTCGAATATGGGCGCAACGAAATAGGTTCAGTTTGAAGTAAATTACGGCACAACTTGGAATTGTGCACCTTGTCTCAGACACAGTAGGTATTTCAGAAAGTATCATTGTTCTGCTAACTTTGCGATAATCTCTACTTTTTGAGTTGCGGTTGATGCGTTTGGGGCAAGCACCGCGTCGAACGTTATAGTTCCAGATTCGGCTGAAACAATTGGTTGGTTGTATGCAACCCGTTAGGTTTCTTTGTTCTCGATCAGCATCCCTAAGAGAAACTGACATGTATGAAGTCTGTCGGACTACGTATTACTTGTGGGAAGTGTCGATCACGTGAATACTTCTGTCCCGCTTTCATTAGTTTTTAGCGCTGTTGCCTCACATCGCTAAGTATGGTCGTGTTACCAAGAATAACTATTTAGCAGGCCAACATGGTCAATCATTTCGCAAGTTTGCAATCTTTCTGTTGCCATTCAGCCCGAATATTAGCGGTTTGTAGCTGAACCATTTGCCATTTGGTGGATGGGTTGCAGATGGTGCTTCAACCATTCGATACACGTGCTGCCACATAGACTTCTGGCATCCGCAGGTAGCGCCAATAAGATCATTCCTCTTTCAGAAGGATTTATTCATTCCCTGTACCGACGAAGGAATCTCTCCGCACATTATTTTGGGGTACCTTTGCACATTTGGCATACTATGTTCCGTTGGTATGTGCATCTGCTGTGTCTTGCAAGCACACACTATAAAAGCCAGGCCTCCTGATGACACACTTTCCCAAACCTTTATGCTCGGCGCCAGCAACAGCGATAAATCAGCCAAGCCAGACTTGCTTCCCTAGATATTCCTTTCATCATTGTACATTTTCGACGGTCCAGTGACATTTAGATCGTGCTTTTTGGGCATCCCCTTTAGATTCAGAACACAACAGTAAACCATGGCCAACGCGTAAATTTTTCCTTTTCCCGTGAAACTACACAATCATTTCGGCGACACCATAAGTAGGCAGTATTCGTTTGCTAAAGGGGGCATTTTCAACCTATTGCATTACGGAGTTGCTTTGCACCCAAAATAAACCCAACGCGTCCGTGACAAGAAAGATTGTTCGTAAGTATCACAATTTCTTGTCCTCCGCGCGTTGCAGGGAGTTAAACTTTATTACTAGTTGTGACTCAGTTAATAGCAGTGAGATGACCATGCTCCGAGCAACGAATTGCGGTGGATTAAGCTGAAATGATCAGCGTTGATATGAGAATACTAGTCAGAAATGATGGGGAAAGTGAGATAAAATGGAAGTGTCATGCAAGGCAAAGTTGGTCTGTAGACGGGTGGATAAAATTAAGCAGTTTGATATGCTAACACCCACATGCACGGGTCAGAATGTAAAGCCACCATACACTCCACGTCTATGCATTATCGGATGGGACATACAACCACGCGCGTGGTTGATCCCGAGACACCATCCGCGAAGACGTTATACACCAGGTCAAAAAATTTCTCCATCTATTTATTCTTGGTTTGTGTAACGCCATCGACCAGTCAATCTGAGATTCCACCCAACTAGGTGCTGCGACGGTAAAAAAATGACGACATAGGTAGACGGTCAGTGCCTATATGGAGTGTGAACAGGCCAACACTTGTTAACAAGTAATATGGTTCCTTCTCACACAACACCTGACACGATTCTGCATTACTCGTCCGGTGTTCACACCATATATGGACATTGCTGCGCGTGCGCATTGTATCTGAACTGATAACTTTCCCGGCCAGTAGTGGACATTTTTCTTATCCAGAAGAACACCGGCATGATCCCGCGATCTCCTTGGGTTTTTGGACCTTAGGATGCCACAACGACTTTGCTTCTAAGTGTACTAACCTATTAGGCAATGTAGCCACGAGGAATGTTAACACCACTAAGATACGTGATCCGATTGACGATCTCAAGCCGCTGTTCAACGGTAGCTATATCCGGAGCTATTGCGATAGTATCTTGCATTTAGTTTGTTTGATTGGCAAGCTTAAACCTACTGCGCTCTGTCCATAAGCGCCCACACAGAGGTGTGTCAGACGCAAAAAGAGTTATCATTCAGTTGTTCGGTTCTTGGTTGAACTTCGTTCCGGAAGTGGCTGTGTTAACTTAGACATCCATAGTCGTTTCGACCACAATGAAAAGTAGTTATGAGAATACACGGCGACCCTGGGGCACCCAAATTTTTATAGAGATCACATCAGACACACCTTCGAAATCAGCAAGGGATAGATCTCAGAAAGTAATGGAGACCCTGGCACCACCTTAGTGGACAGAGGGACAAAGACTGACATGATTAACTGAGTCGAAGGCGGATTTCGTGCCTAGAAAACACTTTATGGTGAGCCTCTACATTCATATCTTTAATCTGACGTTTGAGGAACTGAAGTAATATGGTCATTACACTCTTTTCTAGAGAACAAGCTAGCCTAAATTTCATCGAAACTATGGACAAACCGCTGAAATGGGTTTGTGCAGTCTCGAAGATACATTAACACGACCAATAACTTCAAGTTTTTCATCTAGACCCCGTAATCCTTTCGGATGACACATCTTTAGAGTACCATACCATGCTGTATAGGACCCTAAAAAGCCATTAAAAGATTTCATGCACTCAACAACCATGTTTTGCTTTGTCAGTGCAATGCGAGTCCGTGCCAATTCGCTTTTACAGTAAGATACCCACGTATCACGTTAGCTCATGTTGTACCAAAAATGGTGCTTTCACATCAGGCCCGCTTAACTGCATCTGAATTGCTTCACCCAACCGTCTAGTCGACTTGTCTAGGAGTGCACCAACTGCCTATATTTCCAGGCACTTGTTCTACTACCTAAGGCCCTTCCGGCGATTGTTACCAGTAGCACTGGACATTTTATCCTATGAGTACCCGCCACCCACCAATGCTTCTGTGTGATTCCAACAGTTTTAGTCATAAACAGCTTTGAAGTTGCTGCAAGCACTACGAAGCCAAATGCCCGATGGAAAATTATCTGCTTTCTTCAAGCTAGTCGATGCACAGGACTTTGATCACACCTCATACGCATTAAACTTAACTGACAACCTTATCTGAGTCCATTCCAATCCACATTCGGTTCATTCATTACGTACAATAGTGACAGCTGGTGAGCTTGTCCATCTTGCTAATGCTGAACCGTGGACTATATGTCGGGTGCTGGGATGAAGATTAGAGAATGAGCACTATGAGTGAGCGCACTAGAGCATGATCGGTTTCCATCTGTGTGCTATCGCTCAGCAAAATACCCGAACTAACTCACACCGCGTTTTGCTGATAGAAATTTGATTCATTTAGGTACCAGATGCCGCTGAGTTCAGTAAATACAGTGCAATGTAACGCGCACGATTGTGTTGGAAAAAGGCGCTGTTAACTAAAAGAGCGCAGTCTACCCACAATTGCAATAGTCCATGTCTATTAGCTGATCGGTGCTCAGCGACTTCGAACTGACCCTGTTGGTGGAATGACGAGCAAACCACTTGGGCGTTCATAACCCAAGAAAATATCTGGTTATCCGTAGTTCTACTACACTGATAAGAGAAGAAAGCCACTGGCTGCTAAAGTGTGGGTCGCACTCGAATGAGCTGAGCACTGAAACCAAAAAAGACAGATGTTACATATTCAATCTTATGAGATCTGAAGTCGAATTTCATGAATGCGCTTGATTATTTTTAGTATTTATGTTGAGGCTAACACCAAAACCACCTAGGCCATCGCGGCATAATAAAACTAGCAAAAAAAACATATATACATATGAGTAAAATATTTCTCTTTTTAACTTTAGTGAGTTGCCTGTTTAGGAGATAACATGCGCCGATTCCAGCGACCAAAATGCCGTCTTTGAGTTGCGCTCAAGAACAGATATAAATTGTTCAAAACGCGGGGTGGATACCAAGTCTAGGGTGCTGTTCACACATAAGCAAGCAATTTCATCTAAAAATATCTTGTTTGTGTTGATAGTTATTTACTAGCTTTCTTTACACTGTGAACGGAAGATGTTAATCTTTGATTGTCAAATATGCAAATGAGCGTATGTGTACATTTGCGCATAAAATTAAAATAAGGCATTTTTATGCATGTTTACAAATTGTGTACCAAGGGTTAAGTAACCGCATGAGCAAGCTTCAATTGTTTATATTCTTAAGTAGAAAACAAACAGCGCCAGATAAGCGCGCAACGTCAAGGTTTCTAGCCCTCGTGTATGCGTGAAAGCGATTGAACAGGTCGGCTTAGGACCAACGAGTCAATGGAGCTGTGATATCTAATGGGTAAAAAACTACTGGTTAGCAAACCACACAGGTTAGCATGCAGCGTATACACCCTCTGCAATGAGTGAACATATGCTTCAAGGTTTGGGCTCGATGCATACCTGTGTAAGTGGGTTCAGATCAAAACCTCAGTGACACCCAGTGAACGCGGAGTCTGTGGCACGCTGGAGGAGATGAACCCATACTCGCACACACAAGAACTCAGTAGATGGGATAAATATGACAACTAACGCACACACACACACACACACACACACACACACAAGAACCTGCTGCAGTATCAAACGTATGCGTCGCCGTAGAGTGCAAAATGCTGGACGACCAAGATAATTTTACTTATATCCACATGGAGAGAAGTTTCATTGAAATTATCATAAAGATTTTTCCTTTACAAATTTTAAAATTACAGTAATGAACAAGATTTCGACAGGCAATCTGAATCCCGCTACTTCGTGTTTTCCTATAAATATAATTCGCGGAATGGCTAGGTTACATATGTAGGCAACCAAGGCGTAACGCCATTTTTGAATCAATGATGGCCAAAGTAACTAGCTGGTGAGAATACACGTAATGTCTGAATTCAGATTAATCTGTCGAAACACCGTTTTTCTCGTCAATTTTATACATATCAGGTTTCCGTATTGTTGGGCGATAATTTTGGTTGTTGGCTGATCAGACCTATCGAAAAGCGCAACATTTCTTTAAGGTGATGAAAGTGTCTGAGTTAGGGCATAGATTGCGAACGTTTGGGAACTAATGAAAGATGAACACAATGGTTTGAAGAATGAGTTAAGAACATCATTAGCATTCGTTGCCAACTTAGTGTCAGTTTCCTCCTCATTAGCTTGGAAAGCAGTGCCTTGAGAGCGGAGGGGGAAACAAAAAGGAATAAATATCACTGGTGGTTTTCATCCATCATGGTGCATCAGAAGAACTTTTATTTGATAAATAAATATTGTGGCATATGTCCTTTGCAGCAGGTAATTTACAAATTCCACCAAACAACCTTACCCTACATGGCATCAACATCTTCGAATGCCCGTCATTTCCTGACCAAGGACTTCAATACTAACAGAGGTTCGAATTCCCAAAGTAGTGTGATTTCTTAATATCAAAGATACGAAAGACCTTTGGATCTATGTGTCATTCCTTCTCAATCCCTGAGTCCCAGCTGCGGTTTTACGGGGTATATATACTGGTAATCATTTTATTTTGCCCAATGTGCAAGGGCATGCGGAAGTCGGAGCAAATTGCTATTAAACGAACTCAATGTTCATTTGCCAAAAGAAGCATTGGATACTCTAAAAAATGACTTATTGTGAACACTGAACTTGGACTACAGTCCACGCGGTTGCATCAATGATATTAAAAAAGCGTTTTCTTACAGAGCACGTATAACTGTGTTCGACGAACAATGCATTTACACGGGTTAAAAGCGCTGTTTTACAAGTCGCGTTAGATAGTTGATGAAGAGATAAGAATAATGCACTAATAATACAAATAATACCAATAAGAATAAAAAAGAATAAGAAAAAGTACCTTAAATATGAAAAGTAGGACTTATCATTTGCTCCGATGTAGTTCTGCAATCCGCTTAGATTCACATCACTCAAATGTAACATCAAATGAAGCCAAGCTACAATTCAAGAGTGTGAGTGGATGAGTGTGTCATCCAACGGTCTTTTAAGTACTGTTGGTTTCGGTGCAGTGACGACCCATTCTAAGACAGCATTCTAAGGGTGACATACACGAATGGAAAAGAAATACCTGTGGTAATCCTGACAGTTATACTGTGCTGCGTTCCAGTGAGTGACCCCTCAGGTTTTTACTGGTGCTGAGTTACAGTAAGGAGAGGCAAGCTTGAGGTGGGTCGTGCAGAATCAAGGGTGTCATAATCAGGTCGCCACGTAATCTGTGATACCGTCCGCTGAATACCCACAATCGTTTCAGCCTCTCCTTATACGAACTATTGCACATTCTAATTACCATCTTAGGTGCCCGAGGTTGTGGCTGCTCCAGTACGTTAAAGTCGTGTTTTAACCATTTATGCAAGGCATGAATTGCGTATTGGACATTGGGCGAACCCGTTAAAAAAATAGAGTTTTCTGTTTGTCCGGACGACAGTCACAACAGCCCGACGTGTTTGTTTCCAGCCCTTGGGGACTTTTCGGATTGCCTTGAGCAACCCAAGTTACCTCGAACCAGCTCAGTAAAGTCACCTTCCACTGTTGATTGTTACAATACATTCGTTTCGAGTCGGTATGAGTACATTCTCTAATGTCGTATTTACATTTACGACTCAGTTAAATGCATTTACTTAGTTAAATGCAGTAAATTTTGGGTTTACCATTGATATACTTGTCCAGTTCAATCTGGAGCAGATACCGGTCGGCGTTCGCTTGGATCCTTGCCAAATCTTGATATCGTTGGCAAACATAAGGAAGTTTGAATCGATTGCCTGTGCGAGGTCATAAATAAAACAAAAGCAGACGTGGACATAAAACTGAGCCTTGCGGCACATCACACTAGACTTGTATGGGGTCCGATAAAGAGCTCCGAACTCTGACCACTAATTACCGTTGAAGTAGAAAATTTGCAATCCAGCTTAGTAAGGGTCACCGACGCCGTAATACTAGAGCTTGGAAAGTTATATTCGATGCTCTTGACGATCAAATGCTTTCGACAAATCCAGGTAGATCCCATCAGCAGCCTCTCGGGCATCAGCTGACTCGGTCCAGCTACTGCGTGCGAGTAGTACATTTGTTCTGCATGATCGCTATTGACGGAAGCCGTGCTGCTCGGGCGTGCGGATGTCGCAGTTTTCAGATAACGCCAGTGTATCGGGAGCCATCGATTCAATGACCTCGGAGAGTATAAGGAGTAGAGACACTAGGTGGTAGTTAGAGGGCTCAGTTTTGTTTCCACGTTTGTGAATCGGGGTTTAATATTCCGAGCTTTCACACAACAGGAACCTGGTAATGCTCTAAGCAGCGCTAGAAAAACTGAGCTAAAACTCCTGCCAGTTGGCTACCTGCTGCTCCCAGTGCCTTTGGAAGAATGGTATCGACACCCGGGGAGCTGTGTTTGCGCAGAGAAGTCGGCTTCTGCAATACAGTCTTCGCGGTAAAAGAGATGTGGGCTAATTGTGGTGGCGAGACAACAGGAGTACATCTGTGTACGATACAGAATAGCATATATCCTATACTTGAGATGAGTTGCAATATCACAACACCGACAAAAGCACCATCTCCACATCCTCTGCAAATTCCAGCGTTAATCCTAATAATCGTAATTTACTGTATCGCATCGATTTTCGATGTATAGTGATGCATATTATGTTGGCCAGCCTGGCCCGAACACCGATCCGTTCACAAAGGAAACTACACTATTGCAGATTGACCTGCAGCTTACTCATTAATCAGTTTGCTTTGGATTCAGGAATATTGCTGCATATGAGTGTCAGAGCACCGTAGTTCTTCCTGGTCTTTATTGCTGTGCGTGGCACGGCTATCGGTGGTTTTGGTGATGTCTCTTCAGGTTGTACCTAGTCGCTGACCCGTATTGTGGCTGCAGCGGTGTTAGCCACTTTGAATACATCGGGCAACAACGCTTGCATACATGGGTCGGTCTTCAGAGAGCTTCGGTCTTTTTTCAGTCAAGCTGAATTGTAAATGTTACCGATGTTGCATCAGTCGATACATTGGATAAGAGGATGTGGACGACGTAGTCGGACATTCTTCGATCTTCGTGCTGGTGAGTTAAATCATGGTTCCCAAGGTTTTCGATACTACGATACAGTGGGAGCGCGTGGTCCTATTATTTTTTGGTTTAGAGTTAGCAGTTGGAGGACGTGAATGAGGTGGCAGCCGCGCTACAATCGTCTCTAGCGAAGCAATTTTTCTATTTAAAAGAATTTCATTTGCTGTAATTGGATTATCTTACTAGTACATATTATACAATGGAAACAGCCGTACACGTAGGACAGAACCAAAGTGAGCCCAGCCTTTTCTTATAGTTCTTTACTTTGGCACGATATGTTCTGACGAATTTCGGGAGGTAACGGCTGGTACAAGGAACATACTAGTCCTAATTTTACTACCCAAAGGCATGCTTGTTTAGCACAAAAGTGTTTCTTTCTAGTTACAGTTGTTGGGACCATGGTGATCGAACGACCACTGCCTGGTTCGCAGGTTAACCACCATCGGTTAACGCTTTGGAGCAAGTGGGAAAATCTTTCAACATTCACCGAAGTTTTGATTAAGGCTAAACAAGTCAGTAGCGACCACGACAAGGATGCAGAAACTTCGCACTGAATCAGCTGAGACAAAATGTGCGCCTTCACATCTCAGAATGAAACTGTGCAACTGATATCGGGGTAAGTAATAAAAAGCCGAGCCACTATCTTCTCAGAGCACCCCCGAGTGCTACTCTAAACTGGTGAAGCTGTTACAGATAATGCCGAAATATGCAACGGATTGGCGGTAGACCATACGGAATCACATTCACGAGGGAATCACTTCAACTTATAACCAGGAATGTTCCACAAGTCTGTAGTTCAAATGGCGAGAAGTAAGGGCTTTGTATAAAATTATTAGGGTAAAAACACATGTAATTAACATTTAACTGTGGGCAACAGATTACTGTATTACATTTGCTTCGCATTTCTTTTTTCTGGTCAATGAACCATTTTTGAAAGTTTTTCTATAGGGGATAAATTTCCCTCCTCGGCCGTAATTTCTGAATGTTAGCTGTGCGAAAGCAGCGCATATGCTTATTGAGTGGTTTGCAGCCATATTCACCTAGATCTTTTACGTTGGCAACCGTTCACTCATCAAAAACCTCCGCTTTTACTATTTTTTGTCCATCGCCAAGAGGCGCTTATTTGCGTCCAAGCATCAAATTGTGCTCTCTTATTTAAATGCCTACTGAACATTTTTAAATGTAGGAATTCAGTAAAAGAACAAAATAGAATGTTTTACTGCAGGAAACGAGACATCAAAACCCGTAAGTTAAAGGAATTTCGCTTACCTTGTCTACCATTTGAATTTGAGCTTTCGTGCTACAGTCTGGTGGAACGCTGCTCCCATAACCCAGCCACCGTCACCCATTTCACTACTAGACCGATACCGGTATATTTTAAGTGTAAAATCCTTCGTAACGATTCGTATACTTCGAGAGATCCATCTCTGCATATTACATATGTAAATTCGTTTTTGTATATATTATTCCCCCATGTCCTTTTCTAAGCGTGCTACTGTTGCGGGCCTGTCAATAATCCCCGCAAAAACGCGCCATAAACCCCGGCAGAATGGCTGTGGGAAGCGGTGTCCAATTCCTCCCCACAACGCAGCAGAGCTCAGCTACTCCGAGACGCGGCCCAACTGCGCACCTTTCGACAATGCTCATTTGCAAACTACCACCTCTGCGTGGTGACTGTTTTCCCAAACTTAATAACCCATAGCATCGTCTGTGATCGCCCTTTGTCGGTCGTAAAAGAGCCTACAGAGGACCACTTGCCTTTTCTTTCTCTTCGCCTCAGTTGGGAGTCGGTCGGGTCGCGTGATTGCGTGTGAGTCGTTAGCTGGCCAGCCTTCGCGTCTAAGTCATTAGCGCGCGTCTATCATAACCCCCTCTCGTGAGCGTCCGTTTCCGAGGTCTCAACGTCTATCCGAACAAGCGCGGCTAGGATCGTTCACACGCTCGCTCGAGTTTGCGTCTCACCGGCTAAGCTAGCGTCATCAGGTCAGCGCAACTCCGTTCGAGTGGCCAGCGTTACAAGTCGTCATCGTAAGCGTGCTCAAACCGTGCGAGCGACAATCTAATCAGGCGTTACGTAATCCGAACAGAGGCAACGTTCCCTCAATTATAACCGTGGCGACGCAATTATAACAGCTACCGTCACTTACTATGGTGAATCAGAGCATGATCCAGTTACTGGAGTATGCACTTCATTCTATGGAACAAAATGAATAACTCAGTTTGACTCAAATTGCTCACGACACTCAATTCCTAGATAGAGTGACGAAGGATCTAACCTAGCCCACCCATTTTATTCAAAGCCAACAGTGGGTCATAGAAAGGAATTGCATGCGAAGTTAAAAGCGCTCCAGTCGAGGGTAAATGTGGGTCCGCTGGATGTAACCGATTTGTCAAATTCGGTTTACCTTGCACACACTGTTTCAGATGGTACCATCAAGAATGTGCAAGTCTTTCCCAAGGACACTTGTGAGCTCGAAACGGCTCCCAAGATGATATCTGGTTTCACACTGAATGTTCGACCATCCCACTAGTCAAGTGTATACTTCACCTGGTCCAAAAGTGGGAACGGATAACAGAAGAAGTCGAACAACGAACGAACGCTAAGATTATATCAGTGGAAGCGAGTATGCACAATGAAACCACAGTGGCTTCAAAGAGGAGCATTGGTGCAAAATTCGTCTTGCTCGAACCATGATTGACAAGGTCCCTTTCACTGTTATCTTCTACAATTTTGGAAGAACGTCAGGCGAAAACAGACCGTAGCTCTGATAGACAAGCGGTACTCAGGACCCCGAAAATCAGGCACCACTCGAAACGTGTAATCGATCAAATTCAGCCGGTCTTGACAACTTGTATCATTAACAACGATGGGACAGCCAAACCCGAGTCTACTGCATCTGCAACCCAAGCGTTTTTGGTCGAGTTCAAGTCCCCTGAGACTCCAGTCACATATGCAGAGATTGCTGCAAAAGTCCCTCGGGATGCTACCTTTAGTGTATTCTCTGTTGCAAGCACCGCTAACGCCAATACAGCGACAAACAATGGAATCATCACTTGGAATAAAGCCAGGCCCAACAATCACCTGACCTTGCAGTTCAACAAAAATGGGCCCAAATAATACCTCCCTGACTGTCGTGTGCACCAGTGTCCCCGAAGCTACCGCCATCGCATTGCGAGGTAAGTTGTCTGACAACCAAGACTAGTGGAACTCATTGTGCATTTTAATGAACGTAACAGCCAAACTCACAACCCTAGTGAGAGTTACTCGTCACCCGAACTCTGCACACTATGGCGAACCCAGAATTAGTAGAGTAACACTAGAATCATCCATTGATGTAGAAAACGTTTTACTCTCTGCAAATGCGCTACAAAAAAGGCCTTGAAAGGTACGCATGTATCCTGAGGTTTCTTGGAGCACGTGACAATCGAAAAGAAACATCACAGATGGGCATAGAAAGCTGGATTGTCTAAGCACCATTTTTATTTATGGCGTACCAGCACTTCCTTTCCACGATAGTCATGAGGCCGGTACTCACGCTTTGGAACAGTAGCGGTTCATTCGTGAACCACTTTCCTTAGACAACGTTGTAGCGCGATCGCTCAAAAAGATACCTCTCCCACCAAAGTATAGAAGAAACGGACCAAGAATCCTAAAAATCTTGTTTCAATCAGAGCAAACAACAATGAATGTGTCAGAACGATGGCGGAGGCATCGTAAAAGTCTTCCATCGGAACTTCTGTTAAAAGTTACTGAATCCTTGCGAAGACAAGACATGAGCCTACCTGAAAAAGCATTCCTACCAGCGATTACGCATGAGCATCACTTTACCGCTCCGTCACGCGATTCTGCAGCAGATCCGGACAAGGAATGGGACGTACATTGGCCAAATCAGTTTGCGAAAGCTTGTTATCTTCCCATCAAAAAACGAATAACGGCCGACCTCGCATCGGTCGGCATTCTACCACACTTGAATCCTTTGGCTACCTGTGGTCTCCTAGAGACCGAGAAACTCTCCTGCCTTTATACTAATACTCAAGGCTTTTTCAATAAGCGGCCTAACTCGAAGATCGCTTAATCTCGAAGCCATGCGACATTATCGGTGTCACGGAGACATGGTTGCACACTGGGATGACACGCTGAAGTCTCGCTTCCGGGCATGTCACTCATACGAAATGACAGGCTTACTAAAGGAGGAGGGGTAATTCTGTATTACCGAAACGATTTACAGTGCGAGGCCGCTGAGGATTCAGATTTACACTTCGGCGATTCTCTTTGGTGCCGCCTGCAATTACATGGCAGAGGCACCTGCATTATAGCTTTGGTATACCGCCCCACAAACTCAACACCGGAAATGGAATGCCAGCTTGCGACAGCTTTAAGATGCAGCCTAAAACGAAAGCACACTCACATCCCTATCATGGGTGATTTGAATGTACACTGTTTAGAAACTCCTGCACCAATCGAAGAGCCATTCAAAGCAGATCTGCAAAAGCTTATAACCAGTGTTCCACTTTACAATCACGTCATTACGCCCACTCGTTTCAGAACAGGTAATGGGCCTTCTTTGCTGCATCTTGTTTCCACCAACGAGGAACATATGATTGATGTATAGATCGTAGAATTCCCTTTGGGTCGCAGCGATCATGCACTTATCAGTCTCGACTTTATCTGCTATGCGGAATATCGCAACCAGAACCCTGAGTTGATGCGCACCAGTATGCGCTACGAACGTTTAGTCCAGATCCTCAATGCCTCGCTGAAGGCCATCCGGAAGTCGCTTGGCTTGAATTCGTCAGCAAATTCAATCAACTGGTTACGGATGCCTCAGAGACAAGGTTTTCAATAGGCCCAAAACCGTTCCTTTCGTGAGGAGCAGAACTCAAAAATGGATGAATATACGCAACACAGTCTGACGAGAGTACAGATCATCACCAACGCCAGCTAATGGGAACAACTAGGTAGCCCATCATAACCACTGCACTCACTTGCTCAGAGATGACAGTTGCACGTCAGCAGAATATGGCGAAAACGTTCAGCGCCAATCACACTGCCGTACAAGTATATCAATGGACGTCGTAACGTGACGCAGGGAATTCCTTCTTTCCGGACGACTGATGGTCCAACTAGAACAGCCATAGAAGCAGCAAACGCGTTGCGGGCGCAATATACTGCATTTCAGAGGGTCTTACCATCAGTCTATTTTCCAACTTTTGTTTTTCCGCCTCCAGGACTTGCATCTTTTTTTTCTGCTGAAGCTGACGTCTGTGTGCAACCACAGGTCCCCAGGAGTCGACACTATTTGACCAGATGCACTGGGAGCAACAGCAAGATAACTGGCAAAACCATTGGCACCGTCCTTCCAGCGCTGATTAGACCAGAACCCGATTCCTGCGATATGGAATAATAACTCCGATTCACAAAAGCGGAAGCAGGACTGAGTCCTCAAACTACCGCCCAGTGTCTCTTTACCCTGTATTAACTAAGGTCATGGAATCTACCGTAGCCGATGCGTTGGTGTGTTATCTGGGAAATTGTAACATTATTGCTCCCGAGCAACACGGCTTTCGTCGACAGCGATCATGCACGACGAATTTATTAATCCGGCGGAGTAGTTGGACCGAGTCAGCTGACGCTGGAGAGCCCTTTGCTGTGATCTACTTGGATTTGTCGAAGACGTTCGATCGTTTAAATCATTGAGTTCTCCTTTCCAAGCTCAAATATTACGGGATCGGTGACCCTCTCTTGAGCTGGATCGCCAACTTTCTCCTGCAATAACGATTAATGGTGAGAGTCCGGAGTTCCCTATCTGAACCCATACCATTCGACTCTGGTGTGCCCCAGGGCTCAGTACTAGGTTCACGTTTGTTTTCGGTATTCATCAATGACGTTGCACGGAATATCGCTTCAAATTGCCTGCTATTTGCTGATGATATCAAGATATGGCGCCGAATTCAGGCGGATGCCGATCAGAATTTACTTCACTGTGACCTGATACGATACATGATTGGTCAACCCGAAGTCTGTTTCAGTCCAAGGTGGACAAATGCAAGGTACTCTCCATACCTATTACTGCAAGCTAGGAACGCAAGTACTGCTGCGGTCATCCGCCGAACGCAACCTTGGCGTGCTTGTTCAGGATAACTTGGGTTGTTCCAAGAATTCGCAAAGGCCTCGAAAACTGGTAACCAGCACGTCGGCTTGCTACGATGGGCGTTCGGACAGCTAGACACCACTATTTTCAAACAGATGCTGAATGCCTATGTTTGTCCCCATGTCGAATACGCAATCCAAGCCTGGCAGCCATGGCTGAAGCACGACCTTACTGCACTGGACCAACCTCAACGTCGGGCTTCTAATACGTCATTGAAATGCGTCACCTTCCGTACGAGCAGAGGCTGAAACGTTTAGGAGTATTCAGTGAGCGGCGTCACCGACTACGAGGCGACTTGATTATGGCGTATTAGATTTTACATAATTCAACTCATATATGCCACTCTTTACTGCAACTCAGCAGCAACACCAAAATAAGAGGCCACCCTTTGAAATTAGCAGAACAGTACAGCCGCCTGGCGTGCAGCAGAATCTTTTTTCCATTCGTGTGCGTAAACTATATAACACCCTACCCGAATCGGTTGTTTCAGCACCCAAGCTCGCCATTTCTACAGGTGGTTGGATGAGCCACTGCGCTACTTAGATTTAGTTGCGAAGCTACTCTCCATCCTATGGCCGGGAAATCGCTTGGAATTTTCCGTCCATTGAAGCCATGGAAACGCCCTGGTGCAGGGCTGCTGCATAACATAAGATAAGTTCATTCTTTTGACAGTAGAACTACTAACTGCATTTTTCATTATCTTTTTCGTTTACACAGCATTCCATTCAAGAGTATTAGTAAAAGTAATGCTTATTAACCAGTAAAAAATCATTGTTCCAAGTTCATTAAAGGCATCCGCTCTCTCGTACCTAATTTAGATTCGTTTTCAGCGGTTATGCTTAGATTTTTTAACTTCTGACTTGCGGTGCAATTCAGAAATTAGTGATTCTAGGCAGTTACCCGTTTTGCAATGTTCATTCATTTAAACACGGCAATAGTTGTGTCAAATACTTTTGTTATGATCTTACGATGGTCCCTGCGGCACAAACTCATTACTTTTGTCTCGGTCGATTACTACAAGGCGTATAAAAGTCAGTGAATACAGTACGAGCCTGAAAACGAGCACGTTTCGGTATTTCGACGAGCGGCTGGCAATTGGCAGGAAGACCGCTCCGAAGAGAGTCTATGCGTACCTGAAGCGAAGCTTGAAGCCAGCAGGTTACTTACTAGTATTATAGGACTCTGGCAGGCAGCATTGATCGCTTCTCCATACGGTTAACGCCCGTGACCTAGCAACTAGTTTTGCCGCCCCCTGGCAGTTGTAAATCCGTATACCCCACAATAGCAAACAGACCTTATATATTTAGATTCATATAACAACGAAGATCAACTTTAAAGTATTGCCGGAAATGCAGGCATTTGTATTGTTACAATGCTCGTGAGCAAGTTTTACAGATACATTTTCGTGTGGTACTTGAAGCAATAATATTGAGAACACCAGCAAAGTCTAGTCCATTAGCGAATGCCCTCTCTATGGGAAGAATTGTCAATCGCTGAGCCTTGGCTGATTCACTGATGCTTGAAAGTAGTTCCCTACAAAGTTGAGTTTTGAGAATGCGTTCTCACAGCTGGATGCGCTGAGTTCAAGTAAGAAAGATACGCAGCAGATTTCAAAAGTGCTATTTCTGAAGTTCAAATGTTTACTGAATCTTTCACGTAATACTGCCATCTTTTATCGAAAAAGGAAACCTTTTTCTATATCTTCCTCAACTTCGTTAAACAAAAAACAGTAGTTATTACCAAGCAGATTTAGCTGTGTAAGGAAAACATATTTGTTTGCAAGTTCATGACTGCTGAAACCTATAGCATTTTGTCATTTAAACTATCCATTACCGAGAACATTTGGCCTAACTCATCCATATATCACTGATATATCAAACAATTCTTCTCCGTCTATTCTTTGCTTTCGGTGGATTCGACACATCATGCTTACCTCTAACAGTGTAGTGCTTCTTTGATCATCCAACCGATTTCTCTCTACTCAAAATAATGAAAAGTATTAATATTGTAAGCTCGACAGAAGTTTGCCGCAGATCCAACCCCATTTGTTCAGACATTTCTATGCGTTCTTGATTTCTATAAGAACGGATCTCCAAAGGCTAAGAAACGAAACAAACGGTAACGACAATACATAGGTGAGAATTAAAGATGCACTCGATATAGTGGATGCATTTTCTCAGTACTCTGTGAAATGTTTCGAAGTGACGAATTTCGAGTATTTCTTCATCACACCACTTGCAGTGTCGGCTTGACTACTCCATCTAGATTTTACAGCCACTTGATACTTATACCGGTGACGCATCAAAACATTTCAGCAATAGTTAGAAGTAAAAAGGAAGAGAATAGCCTACCTATTCTGTCAAAAATGGGACAGAATGAACCATCGCAGAAGCATCATGAACACAGGCCAGATTCAGGGAATGGTTGGTACTTGACACAAATGTAGATTGAACTGATTTCGCAAAGGTCTCTGCACACCTGATAAGTAGCCCACCTTAACATCAACATCGTTTAATGCCTGGCCAGCGCAGTCATCAACATGATTTTCATTCTTCTCCGCTTCTCTCAATACCAATCCAAACATTTCCTCTGCCTTTGTTCAGTTGGTCATAACGAAGCTGAGAAACGACTCCTTTACGGTCACTTCCTTTCCACTCATCTGATTTTTGTGAGATACATCTGGACTGCTATCGAAAACTAAGCAAAAATAGTTGCTTTCCTTGAAATGAACCATGATATTCCTTTTCACACGATTTACCAAATTGCGCACTAATTCATTTTGTATATGTGGCGACAAAGAAAAAGTGCTGATTTTCCTTCCCAGCTGAACTGTCACCAAATTTTCACAACCAGGCCAATGTTTGGTTAACATATGCAGAAATTCCGAAAAATTCCGTATTACGTGGTCTTCTTTATCTGCGGTAGGTTTGGAAGTGAAATAGTATTAGGCTCCAACCAAGCTAGTAACAACTCGTAGTAAGAAAACACGAGTTTGAATTCGAATTTCGCGGATATAAATTCTAAGTCTATTGGTGAAATAGAATGACTGTAATCAATCATTGCGTATTAGGTGTACAATCATCAGATCCTCCGCAGCTTGGATGTAACTCCAGAGTTCTGTACTTCTTTTGTGATTTCTGTTGCAATCTGGCGGATCTTCTTGGAGGTTGACTACTCAGAAATCACATGAGAATCTGAAACTGATCAATTTGCTTGACTGACGACCCTTTGGGTCTGTATACAAAAAGTTTACATTTCATGTAGTTGTACAAGTCTGATGAAACTGAATTGTCATTAGTATTTTTAGTGCACACAGAATCGAATGACAACTGACCGGAATCCTTCTATCGTACTTGACCAACATGCCGTATATGTAGCGAGCTATCATCGATATCCAAAATTTTAACCATACGACTTACCAGGTTGTCAACAATGATTCTGGCTGAAGAAGGTAAATCAGTGCTTCAAAAATACGATACTCCAGCGATTACGAAACCAAGCATGTTCGACCTCAATGGCCTGGGTGTAAACATTTTAACAGGTATATCTCCAGTGGTGTAATTCACACAGTTATGGTAGTGAAGAAGAAAGTTATCAACACAGCGATCAAGTTCACCAAAGGAAGTACGGTGGAAAAACGGAACAATGCTATAATAGGCTTAATAAAGCCAAGGCTGGTGAAGTCCCGTGAAATGGTTTTTGGGAATAACGTTAGTTCAAGGAATTTACACAAAAGTGATAAACACATCTGTGGACACATCACATTATCTACATTAACACATAAGTATATCTGTCTACCCCGATTTCGTGGGGTTGGTTTGCACAAGGTTTGTCTGCGTCTTGTCGTTACTCAATGATTAGAAATCAGATCATGCAATGTAAATGGTGTAAAGCATCGCCGAGTAGTTTTTTGAACATGGTTAACGTGGTCTTGGAAATGAAAAAAAAGTCGAGACGGCGTTCCACGGTTGACAAAATCGAAGGGAAAAATAATTCCGGCGGCGCTCAAGCTGACAGTATTGGATGGCAAGCTTTAATTTATGACCCCCAGCTTCAACACCTGGCGTCAAGCATGACCGGGGTTTTTCAAAGTCTGGAACGCCGAAATGTGATCACCCTGTAGACGGTGATACCTTCCGCTGTACACTCCTAGGGTTTCCAGTATTCCAGGTGGGACAATCCCTTCACATTTTTTGGTGCCCGTCGCTGTGCCGTCCAGTGCAACCAGGTCGCGTTTTAACCACGGTTGCTAAGCCTGCATCGCGTACGCTACCTGGGGCCTCACATATGCATTGACCTTTTGGAGGAATATGAAAAGATCGAACCTCCCGAATGCCCTCCGTAACAGACCGACATGGTGGTTCACGGTTTCAGACACCTTCAAGGACTGCACCGAACAGCCGAGGTCGTCTTAGATCGCCACACCAAGGTCTCGCCCTTTTGAGGCGGTTTTCAGCATTTCGTCAAAAAGCTTATATGCGTACGTGGGATTGTGGTGGATATGCACGGTTTAGCACTTGTCCGGATTAAACGGAAGTACATTTATCTTTGACCATTCAAAAGCGCGGTCTAATTCTCTCTACAACATATCATGAGCTTCCTGACAGTCGATTGCTCGCCTTATCTTGAGGTCATCGGCGAAAAGCAAGAAATTCGACTTAATACAACTCGCAAGGTTTTTAATGAAGAACAAGAGTAACTGCGGAACCAGTACCGACCCTTGTGGAAGACCGCAGTCCACACCATTTAAATCAGAAACTTAAACTCGAACTCGAACCTGAAGGCGCCGCTGAAAGAGGAAGTTTGCGATCCATCCAAGGACAGCATTTCCAACTTCGTATGTCTGCAGCTTTTGGAGAAGGATGCTGTGTTCTATGCGGTGGAATGCTTTAGAATAGTTTAGGTAGATTACATCAATACCGATCCCACCCTCGGCTATCCCGGTCCAACTTTCACCGGTAAGCAGTAGGTTGGTAATACATCACCGATGCTGACGGAATTCGTGTTGCTCCCGTGCTATGATGTCAGACCTTTCGAAGTAGCCCATTACAGCCTCAGTTATGATCGATTCCATCACATTTCAGAGCACATGCAGGGGAATCACTGGGCTATTTTTGCCTGGCTCTGAACGGCTACCACCTTTGAAAATCGGGGTAATTACGCCTTGCCTCCACATGCTGGGAAGCTGCTGTTCGTCCAACCTTTTTGGAAAAATTTCGTTAATGGTTCAACTATCCTCGTAGCTGCCACCTGCAGCGCTTTCGGGGGAATATTGTCAACTCCGGGGGAACTATGGAAAAGCAACGACAGAAACTTTCTCAAAATGGTCGCTGAACTCAACATGACATGTGTAAATACTGGCAGCTGGGAGAATAAGACAGGTATGTTACAAATGCTGGTAGCACGTCAGAAAATTGGGACATATTGTAGCCGTAGAACGTTGGTTACATCCTCGGCGGTTTAAGCACGTCCATCCACTGATGGTGGGAATACCAAGTTTCACATTCCGGAGGCTGTTCACATGTCTGTACAGAAGAATTTTGTTAACAAAAACTTTTCCGCTAGACTCTGCTGGCGTACTACTTTGACCTCGCACACAAGTTTGATAAATTGCTTACGATACACAACATGGTTCCTCCAGGTGTCAGGGCTAGGATTCGCTCTATACACTGACCACGCGGCGTCTCTTAATGTCATGTGTTTTCGGGTTCTACTCCGAATGAATGATTGCGCCATTGCAGGACGAAGGGGCTTTTTGACCGATGCAGATTTAATCAGATCACCGAACTTGCCAGTAAAATCCAACAAAGCACCGTCAATGGAACTGTCGTCCAAATATTCCCAGCTGGTATCTCCCACAAGTTCTGCCAGTAGGTCGAAGTGAGTGGTTTTTCGAAACAAGTTAGCATGTCCATGTGAGTACTCCGCATAACACAGAAACTCGGAAATTACGGTTACTTCGTCGCTCCGCCCCGGAGGGCTCTCCAGCCTTGCTTCCTCAACATTGAGCTCTTCGTTCGTGAGAACTGAATCAAGCACATATGGTTTATTTTCGATTCTGAAGCGAGTGGGTGAACTGACATGGCTGAAGAGCTGAATACTTGCAACATACTCATGCAGGTCGGCCTTAAACTGCTCGTTGGGGGATGCCGGAAATTCTGGATCATAAATATTGAAACAGCCTGAGATGAGAACATGACTGTATCGTCCTCGTAGGACACTTCCCAAGGATAATGCCAGGCTGGAGTCCATTTCTAGGCTGGACATTGGGGGGGGGTGGAGATAAACAACGGCCAAAAGGCAAGTGTCGTTGCGTCTCCGTCGCAGACTGCATCAGAGTAAGTCTATGATCGGCGTTTCCGGATCGGCCAACGGCTGGCACTCCAGGTCGTTGCGGTTGTATATATAACATTATCACCCCAAAATTTGCTAGGTGGATTGTTTCGGAGAAGGGACATACTATTTATCGCGACCTCAGCAGCGGTAATTTCTGAGTGCAATCAGGTTCCCGAAACGAATATGAGCTCCTAGGCATGTGAGGGTTGTCGTAGCTGCAGTTCGGCAAGCTTGTTCAGGAGACCTTGTGGATTGGTGCACATGTAGGAAAGTTTCTCTGTTTTTAGCAATAAATCCTGGGAGGGGTGTTTTGTATAAAATGTTGTGTGGACCGGCGAAAAGTCGGCAACTAATCCTTTGGGTGGGGGAATGACGAACTCATCTGTGTCCGATTCATGGATCATAGCATTAACACTTTGCTTCTCTCTTTATACACAATGTATGTGGGGTGTTTTCCAGTTTCGTTGGCTAATTACTTGAAGTTATCCGAACTACTGTCGGTAAGTGGTCTGCCTGAGTGGCTGCTCTGGTGTGTTTGTTAAGCAGATGCTGCTTTGACGCGGAGCTCGGAAGGAAGGCTGCTACTGCCCGCATATCATCCCCCCACTACCATCGCTGACATTTATCGAGATTAAAGAACCATTTTCACAATACTCGGGCCTCTTCCTTTGTAGTTTGGCGATCGGCGCAGCCTCGAGATTGCTGGCGCTATGACATTTTCCATGGAGAGGATCACGCGAATGTACCGCCATTGTTCCTGCTCGTGAGTAGTCGCTTCGCGCTCCTCATGACTTCCAACCTCGGGAACGCCGTGTACCAGGATGGTACCCGGCTACGGATTCCTTCCGGTTTTCGTGCAAGTAGTGCTTCGCCTATCTGCGCTGGCTGCACGGAATATCCGGGAATACGCGGATGAAACATGATCCATTCCAGACGCGAGCTGTCGATAACAGGACAGCTTTTGCTTCATTAGCAGAAGTTAACAAAATTCGTAGAAGTCTTGGTTAACGGTAGGGCTGTGAGTTTGAGTGACAGGCAAAGTGTGTTAATATGACGGGCTAGTTACGACGTCTATAGTGTTACATATGGAGTTCCACTTGTTCAAGTCATAAAGTTGTTTTCCTTTTAAGGAATTTGACAAGGATTCTGGAAAGTTATTGCAGCTTATCGCTGGTATACCGCTGGTGTACAAATCTGGTCGAGTTCAATAGACTAGTTGGTCTCTATAAAGTCGATGGAAGCTGTTTGGGTACAACTTCATCTTCTTCATTTTCTATGGGTTCAGTGGGAGTGGCCGAAGAGCTAGGTTTTCGGTCACCTTTGGCGGCAAGCAAGTTCCAGTCATCACTGGCGTCAAAGCCCTTCTGAATTTTCGGAACCGTTTGGTGGGTGGACCAGGCCCTGCTCGTACTCAATGCAATCGGATTGGCGGTGGTTGTTGCAGGCATATTTGATAAAGTGGTGGTATTGGCGTATAATGCCACAGATGCTGCATTTTTAGCGCGCTGCCTAGCATTCTTCCTCATTTTTAATGCGGGGCCTGATGGGAATGACTGGGATTTACTCTCGATCACGCCTTCTACAAATGAATTGCTTTGGTGCTCCTCTTTTGTTCAAACATGGCCACTAGTCTTTCGTACTTCTGTGATAGTTCCTGTACAATCTTGGCCAGTGTCATGACTACACATAGTGAACAAAGCCACAGTGAATCTGAGTTACCATTATATAGCTTCAACTGGTTCACTGGGAGCTTCGAACATTTGCGATAGAACTTGCCTTAGCAACTGCTACACTGGATCCTATCCGTACATTTTTCATGGCATCAAGGAACGCCGCAAATTACTGTCGATCCGGATGCGGTAACATGGGCTTTTGATTGGATGCCACAATTCATTGCTTCGATCGATGGTATTCCCATAGAGGCCTAAGCGCTTATGCTTTCCTGCCGGCCGCGTGTGCGCTAACTTGTCTACATGTTCAAGGTCGTCACCTTCTGTGCGTCTGGCACAGGCGGGGCAGGTTTAAACGGCTAGATCGTCCACGAGGCAAACAAAGCGACTGAGCGATACGGACACAGTGAACGATAGCTACTTTGATGGACGGTCCACAGCTGCGGTTGCTGATTATTCAGATGAAACGTGTAGTTGGCTTTCTTTTGAGACCACAAATCTTTCTGTGTGGTTCGTGATTCGGAAATTTCCTCCATTGTGTTTTTGCGAGAATGCCGCAAAAACCCTAAGGTGCAGGTAAAAGACAATCCACACAAGTTAGATCCGAAAGCTGGAATGCACTGGATAGCGCTGATGAATCTCGGTCTGGCGGTTACAGGTGGTAACAGTACGCGTTCAAGTTGCAACAAAGTTTTCAGCAAGGTCATTAGAGCATGGATGTCGTGGAGCAGTAAAAATTGGCGACACCCAAGCCTCTGCAGCCAACTGGTAACAACTGAAGCTGAAACGTGTGAACAGTTGTCAATGACAACAGATAACAGGACTCCTTCCATACTAAACACTTTTCTCAAGAAACGAATTGTAAAATCGGCATTTGGTTTATCAGACAGGAATAGTTCCGGTTACTTTGAAGAAGAATCCACCACCACAAATGCATAATCATTCTGAAGGAGTGGTCCACAGTAATCCCAATGTACCCTTTGCTAGGACCCGCATGTCATCGGTCATGGTGTCCAACTGGGCGGCTGCAGTAGCATTTTATGTTTACATTTCGGGCAACCAGAATCAGTTAGTCGAATAGCTACATTTAATTCAGGCCAGCAGCAAAATCATCCAGCTAATGACTTCATATTTTTAACGCCAAGATGATCAGAATGTATATCCGTCAGAATAGCTGATCTCAAAGTCAGGGAATAACGACACGGTCATCCACACACAGTAATCCTTCAGGTGTAACGCACAAATCATCACGACTCACAGCAACTTTGGGAACTTCCATTTGAGAGAAACATTTCATCCCCGTTTGACAGCAGAAATCAATGTCCCGTACCATTTCCTAGTTTCCTTCATTACGGCTGAACGGGAGATTGGAAGCGGCTGTGTGAGTAACCAACACATTTCAGAATCCGCTTCAAATACCGATGCATTTCAAGATGAGTAGTTTACGTGAGGAATAAACTTTGCACTTCTGTGCTCAACCACATAGTTGTACGCACTGAAAGCAACACACCATCTTTAAACCATAGAGGCTGAAGATTTATTTAAAGAACTGGCAAGGTTGAAAATGAATTTTAGAGCTTCATACCTTGTCACTATAGTAAATCTGAGACCAAACAAATATTTGTGAAGTCGAGTGACTGTCCAGTATACAGCCAAAGTTTTTCGATGGGTCTAAGCTTAGCCCTTTTCAGCATTGCTGCGTCGGCGAGAGATAAACAGAAGTGGGTGCCCATCCCACTCCAACACAGCACCTATACCGGTTAGTGAGGCATGTGTGAAAAGCACAGTTATCAGTTTCAGAGAGAATGTACTAAGAGTACAACCATATGAAAGCAATTTCAGAAACTTTCGAAGAACATGTTTTTGCTTGTCTAGCCAACTAGAACTCGGCATTCAACAAGGTGAATAAAAGATTAGCAATGAATGCAATATTAGGAATGAATTTGAAATAACACTGTAAGGCTCCTATCAGTAATCGAAGCTCATGAAGATTGGTGGGCGACTTCACGTCAAGCAATAGCTTTATCCGACCAGGATCTGGTTTGAAGCTTTCAGATATACCATGATAAACAAAACAATTAGGCATTTCTTTGGGTTGATATTTACGTTAGCATCCTTGAAGCGAATTAAAAGTACAAGCAAGCGAGCATCTTGAGCGTCCTGGTCAGCTGGTTGAACAAACGCATCGTCTTGATAGACCTCAACACCCTCCAGTCCTTTCATAATGGGGCTCATCACATCTTGGAACATGGCTGGCGACACACTAACACCGAAGGAAAGAATTCTATACCGGTACAAACTAAAAGGTGTATTGATGGTGGTCAGTTCAGTAGAATCATCAGTTAGTTTTATTTGCAAATATGCATCTTTTAAGTCTTAGATAAAATCATGGATCCATGTAGACAAGAGAGAATAGAATCAGGTTGTTCCGTGGCACAACTACGCTGCAGTAACTTCGCATTACGAGTAATGCGGTAATCGTCGCCAACTATGGGTGTTTGTCCATTCGGCTTTAACGGTGTAACAATAGGTGTGGCCCATCCCGAACTTTGTACTGGGCCAATAATCCCTGCTTCACAGAGAGACGTAAGAACCTTGCGAACATGCTTCTTTAGTTCAAACGAAGTTTCCGACGTTTACAGAAAACAGGATCACCGGCTACTTCCAAAGTAACAGGCGTGATTTTTATTATACCAGAAGTCCCTGAACAAATGTGCAGTAAACCATGAATTTGGTTGTCAGTATCAGTGTGTGACACTTATTTTACGCGCCTGCATAACGTTAAGACAGATGGGCCTTGAAGAATGACAACAAATTTACACCCGACAGGCTTCGAATGCTTATCTGACGCCGGTAAAGTACTACATACTATCACCGGAAGGGTACTTCCAGTAATACCTTTAATAGTGATGGATGTAGAATCAAGCTTAACAACAGGGTATAGACAATTGAGACTCGCTTTAGAAATGAGAGACCACGCTGCCAGTATCAACAATGAAACGATGTGACATATTATTTCCGAAATGTAAAGTATTGAATAAGTGACTGCTTGTATTCACATCCAGTGTTAACGAATGGAAACCCTTTGGTACGTGCACAGAGGCATCATCAACTTTTTTTCACTATATTGCCGACAAACACTGCGGATATGTTCGACTTTTCCACATTGATGACATTTAGAATTCCGATTAGGGCAAGTATACCGGGAATACAGCTTTCCACAAGAAGCACATTGTCCACTTTTTTGTCGAGTTGACCAAACTTTACACCGTCCGAATATTTCTGTGCTTGTGATTGAGCGCTATATTGCCACTGTTTTCTTGTTTCAGCATGAACTCGGCGGTTGGTTGAGCCAAACAATACTTGTTAGTCAACAACAGTCGTCTAGACTTTTGTAATGTCAGAGACATCCTGATAGTGCAAACAGATAGGTTTCACTTGATTATAAGTGTGTTAGGATTGATAAGAGCGGACGATAGAAATCGGGAATATTTATGCCAGCAATTAGACGATATCGTACGTGTTCATCAAGCTTATCCCCAAATGTATAAAACAATACTTGAGACTGAAGATGGAGAATGAAATCGCGAACAGTTTGATTAGATTGACGCATCAGTAAGCTAAACTTTGCCATTTCGGAAATCACGAAATTTTTCCGTTGTTGCTGAGACAAAAGGAAATCCCTTAACTTTTCGTAAGACAATTTCAACCGTAGCTGAGGATAAGCCATATTCTTCAGGAGTGAATAGGTCTCTCGTCCGACAACAGTTACAAAGTGAGCGTCTTTAAATTCCTCGTGATGGTCACCTTTGATGAGTCACCAGAGCGCGAATCTTTCCACATATTCTTGTAATTCCTGTGGAGATGCATTTACATTTAAGGAGCCAATAGTTGAATTCATTTTGGAATAAACACTGACCACGACGCCAATTATGGTAGGTTCGGAATCTAAAAAGTAATAGGCTTCAGCAAAGCTTGTATGGGCTCGTAGTAAAAACAACCGAATTGGAATTCAAATTTCGCAGGGATATATTCTAACTCAATTGGTGAAAAGCAATGACAATAATCACTCATGGAGTAGTGCATGTACAACCATCACATTTTCCTGGATAAATCTCGGATACCACACAGTGTCCTGTTTTGCTTGTCCGGAAACCTGACAATAGCAATTATTCTAACCAAAATCTCACGCCACCTCTTTTCTACAATTACCTTCCTTCAGCTAGCTAGATTGCTAGCTCGTTGCTGTTGGGGAATGACTGAACGTACGGTTTACCAGATGCTTGTTCATATGTCTTTGGATGTAGCTCCCACCCCTTCCTGAAACCCTCATCATTCGAAAAACTAGATTTTTCAGTTGAAATTAGTTTATAGCTGAAGCCAAACAGGGTCTTTTTTAAAGGATGATACAACAAACGTGTTCGCGGCCTTTGCCCGTCTTCTAGCAATTCTAGTAAAAGGTTCGTTGTTCAATTCTTAGTCTCAGCTTTGTATTCGTTCCAGGTAGCACCACTTATTGAATTCATGATCAACGTGCTTCACGAGCATAAATCAGGGCCGGACAAGCATAGTGAGAATTTGGGGGTCAGTCTTAACAGGCTGCTGATAGACATCCATAAAATCGATCGATGTGCGCAGTATAATATCAAACTGTGGTTGCATTTCCAATTATTCAATTTCGCGTACATCTTTTGCATTAGCATTACTAACGTTTCCTACTGCATCAATGCATTCAATAGCACTGCTTCCGGGAGATCAACCTTTGTAGTACTAATTTTATTTTCGGTCTCAGTATGATTAACACCCTTCATTTTTACCACTCCAGTCATGGAGGTAATTTTGATGAATTTACACTTTGTACTGTATTAAATTGCCGCCCCCTGTCACATGCCGCCTGGGGCGGACCGCACCCCCTGCCCCCTATGCTACGTCTCTCGACGGTGCACTTTGCCTCCGTATACTCAAGTGAACAAGTATCTCTACCGATTTCGACGTGTACTGTGGTGTTGAATGGGTGCGTCAACTACTCGCCAACCTCGAGGACACCAATGCTTCTGGGTAAGGCGAGCTCTATTAAAGGATTCACAACTCCTTAGCGGCCATTATCTCACAAGCTGCTAAACAGGTCGCTGTTCGGGGGTTCGTTGCCGATCGACTGGAAATACAATATAATAAAGCCGATTCCAAAACGTACTGACCCCAACAGAGTGGACAATCACTGGCTGATTTGTCAGAGTTAACAGAGAAGATCGTGAAGGAGAGGCAAGTACTAATGCTCCAATTTACTGATCCCCGCACAGCAAGGTTTCATGCTAGGCTGCTCATTCTTTACCAACCTGATTAGGATAAAGCACGAGTGGTTGCAGTCAGTGAACCAGGGCAGTCTGTCGAGGGCATCAACCTCGACTTCAGTAAACCATTCCATAAGATGAATGTTGATGTCCTTGCCCACAAGCTTAAGGTGTGCGGATTTTTTGTTAGCTGAAACTGTGTATCCGCGAGGTTGTCTTTGAATGACAGTAGACCGCACATTTCGATGGACACCTGACTGACTGGTATCCCTCTATTAGTGGAGTACCCCAAGACACAGTGTTTAGCTCACTCTGCTCCTAATCCACTTCAACAATGTACCCCAGCTTCTTCGGTTTCTGCGTGCCCTGTTTGCAGACGACTGGTAGATGTGGAGAGTGAATAGCAATTCCGACGAGTGCGACCTACATCAGTAAGAGCTCAACCGCCTTTCAATGTGGTCTGCTGATATCCGCCTCCCGGTTAACCCAAACAAATTGGTGTTCCTGAGCCCGGGGAAAGATGATGATGACCGAAGCTACACTGTCGATGGCAGAAACCTTTATCCCACGTTTTCTGTGAAAGAACTAGGTGTACTCCCACATTGTGATTTGAAGTCCTTGGATAACGTACCGAACGGCGCATGCTTCGGGTGCTGAAACACAGTTGCGGCAGCTGCTCTGAAGAGTTTGCCACTGGCCTCTTTTCCTCCTCCAGCTAGAGTACGACTGCTTTATTGCCCAACCACCTGAATCAAAAGACTGAACCGGTCCACCGCGTTGCTACCAGGCTCATCCCCACTTTGGGTTTATCGTAGGAAGACCAGCGTGAGAGGCGGGTTCTTAACCTATATCTTATCGTTGAGCAAGAGTCGACATAATCATGATAAACTTTGTGCTACATCTAGGTGACTGAGAACACTGCAGCACTTGCGAACACATGCATTACACGCGGAGCCCGGCACAGGCTTGTTGTACGGTATTTGAAGAGAGTTCCCACCTCTGTGGTTTGAGGGGCGAGTGGTTAACGCTTGGAACAGTTTGCTGGAGTCTAGAGTCGAAGCAAACAGTGTGGATGCACACACCTCCAGTGTTATATGCCAATTTCGTTTACCCATTGACAGTGATATCTTAAATCCGTGAGCCCCAGTTTGCTGTGAGTTACACGTCTTTTATGACATGACGTAAAAATTGGAAAAACGATCAGAGTGATGACAGTTCAAATATGGTTTCTGTTTCCTTTTGACATTTGCTAAACTTTCAATAGTGTTGTATAGAGTTAAATTTCTACTTGCTTCCATATTGCAGCCTTTAGTATTCACCCGGATTTGCGTTGTGCAGCTCTGTGCAGGTGCTCCTTTCCCAGTTGGGAACTGCCACCTTTATCGGGAAATAGACCCATTTATTTATAGCTTACACTAACCGTAAAACGATAGTGCTGTATGAAGCATGCTTCGGGGTCGCATGAGAAGGAGCCTGTTGCAACGCACACAAGGGAGGAAGTCGAAGGAAGCAGAAATAGAGTCAAGCACTGAGTTAACACCAGCAGCCCGACAGTATAATTAATTTTATTGATTGCATGTCGACACATCGAATCCATATAATTGGAAAATACCGTCAAAAATAAGTCCAGGACAACACGCGTGATGGCGGAACCATTGATTTGATGTGTTCGAGATTGAGTGGAGTGGAGGCCAAAATTAACAGATTCATGAAGTGGAGCAGATGACAAGAAAGTACCGGTCGACACAGTTTGAGGTGCAGAGGCAGTGAACATATAGCGTAAGTTACCATAGTAGGGATGGGTAAACGAATGAAAAGCAGTGAAACAACCAAAGTAACAAGGGTTTCATTTCGCGAAAACGTGACACTCTTCTCGCACAGGGGCAAAACAACAGGTACAGGTCTTGTTCTACAAGTGATGTCATAGTGTGGAACATTAGAGAGAATTTAAATGTGTATGGAGTTAGCATATATGCATTTGCTTATATGCGTTATATTGTGGTTGAACTACATGGTAAGCTCATATCAATAGCACACATTCATTGTGTTGACAGATGGAAGTACTTGAGTACGCTTGGGAGCAATCCTGAAGGGAGGAATCCTCATATTCATATAAAGGCATAGCTTTCATCATTCACATTTATAGTTGTGCCACTTGTGATTTGGTCTCATCGATAAACAAAAGTTTATTCACACTTGAAAATCAAACTGAAGCAAATTGTTTTCACAAGCAATAATAACATACGATAAATAGCCAGCTTTCTCATTTATGATGCCGATGCCATTTTCGAATACAGTGCCCCAAGTCTGAGATATCCGTAGCTTGGGTATAATCTCTTGCAAAGTGAGGTATTTCGTTACAGACATTTTAAACTTATGATGATGCAATTGCGGCGTTTTTGTCTGATTTATTGGGTTCTCGACTAATATCGTCTGTTTTGCTTGGCTCAGATTCACTACCGGACGCCGATCGTGACCCGTTCTCGTCTCCTTTCGTCAAGCCAGCGTGGCTCCGTCTACCAACCCTCCTTGCGCCTGTCCCCGTTTCCGTCCGCTGCCGTTTTCGTTGTCTTTCTGTTCTCCGGGCAACCACTGCCTTCCGACTACCTGCACCCGCTTCTTCTCGAAGTTGCTTTTCTGTCGTTTGCCATAGCCGTAGCAGACCGGCATTCATCCAAGTTTGCGACGCCTGGTAGTCAAGTTTGAACTTCCCTCCTTTCCGATCGAGTACTGCGTAGGGGTTTTTCCAACAATCTCTGAACTTCCGTGCTCCAGGCCATCTATGTTCCGGGCGAGCATGATTTCGTATCTCGACTTGTTATTCTACGCTGAATGACTTCCACTTGTGGGCCGCTTGCCTGGCGTCGTAGATGCGCTTATTCCTTGTTTCTCGAGACCTGTTTTTTCATCATTCATTATTATACATGTCAGCTTGAGATGGTAAAACACCTCCGCTATTGTACCGCAATACATTAAGGAAATATATACAATACATAAAGGAAAAATAAATACGACAGTTGAATGCCAGCTGAGCTACCAGCAACGGATACGCATCGTTCCGGTAAGCTACTAGCCGGCTACTAGGCAAAACAAAAATTTAATTACGTTTTACCCTACGAAATAATATCGTAGATGGATGGGGAGGCTAAAGGGATGGGGAGGGACAACGAAACTCACAGCAGGAACGCCACTGAGGTCGGCTCCTTGCCATATCAGCAAGTGTATCCAGCCAAACGTGTTCACCGTCTTTTGGACCCCAACCAGGGAGCCGTGAAGCTCCAACTGAGGCCAGCTCCGAAGTGAGGGCCTTCATTCCTCTGGACCAAGTCATCGCTTGGCCACCTCTCCTCTTCTTCCACCCACATCCCCGGTGAGCAAACAACGCACGTCGAGGGAGTCGGTGGGCTGGCATGCGCAACACGTGGCCCAGCCATCGGAGCCTGGTGAGTGAAATGACGGTGCCGAGCGATTCATTCCCTTTTCCTAGGCCGTAAACAAGGTGTCGAACACGCTCGTTAGTCACGCGGTGTTCCCACCAGATGTGAGCCAAACTGCGAAGGCACCGATGGTCGAACGTAAGTAGCCTCTTCATGTCCGCCGATCTTAGGGGCCAGGTTTCGCAACCGTACAGTAAGGTCGAACGTACCGCTGCATTGTACACTCTACCCTTCAGGGCGAGAGTAATGTCGCGCCGTCGCCATAGGTGGCGAAGGTTAGCAAAAGCACTTCGAGCTTTCGCTATGCGGTTCGTAATCTCGTCTTCGATCCCAAGGGCGCTGATACAACTTCCCAGGTAATTGAATTTCTGAACGACTTCTAGCTGATCCCCACCAAGGGTCAGCACAGGGGGCGAACCCTGCCAATCCTGGAGGAACGCTTTGCACTTCGGTGGTGCAAAGCAAAGCCCGAAGCGACTGACAGCCAGTGCTAATCTGTCCAGCGCGGCTTGACACGTCTGGGAGCTGTCACAGATGAGGGCAATGTCGTCTGCAGACTCCAAGTCAAGAAGTCGTTCTCCTGGGAGTAGCTCCACACCTTCCAAGTCATGTCCTGTAAATGCAATCTCCATGACTTCGTCAATAGCGAAGTTGAATAGGAAAGGTAACAGCGGGCATCCTTGTCTCACACCGCTGGAGATATTGAAGGGTGGCGACAGCCTGCTGTAAGCCCTTACTCTGCCCGTGCTACGCGCATATAATGTTTGGATAATATTTACATATTTCTCGGGCACACCTTTCCTGAGTAGACAATTCCAAAGGGCACATCGATCAACCGAATCAAAGGCACTTTTGATGTCGAGGAACACGACTACGGTGGGCCGCCAATATGTGTGACGGTGCTCCAACAACTGACGCAAGGTGGAAATGTGGTCGACGCAGCCACGACCCCGACGAAACCCGGCTTGCTCCTCACGAATCTGGCTTTCACGAGCGCCAGTCAGTCTGTGGAGAATTATGGACGCGAGTAATTTGGAGGCGATGGAGATCAGACTGATTCCTCTATGGTTGCCGCATTCCGAGCGCGAGCCGTCTTTGAAGATGGGAACAATAACGGAGCGGCTCCAGTCGGTTGGGACAGTTTCCTGCTCCCACAGTTTCACTAGTAATTCATGCAAAGCATCAACAAGAGCAGAGCCTCCAAATTTGAATAGGGCTGGAGGAAGATCATCTGGTCCCGCGGCTTTGTTCAACTTCAACAGTCCGATCTCACGTTCGACTTCTGAGCGAGAGGGTGGATCCAAAGGGACAGCCCACGGAGCGGGGCGATCAGTGACCGGCGAATGGAACAATTCTTGCCGATTAAATTGCTTTTCAAAATGCTCAGCCCAACGCTCCAGACGTTTTGACAAATTGTGGATAGGCTGTCTACTCTCATCACAAATTATTTCACTAACACCAGGTCTCCTGCTGCCCGTTTCCCGTATCAGACGGAATAACTTACGATGGTTGCCAAGGGCAGCGGCCACTTCCATCTCTGACGCACGATGAGACCACCAAGATTCGCGGTCTCTCTTCAGGCTAGCACGGAGTTTTGCCCGGAGCTCTTTGCGAGTTTCATTGTGCTCGCTTCCAGCCGGGATTTGCCGGCGAGCATCTATAAGTTCCAGAGACTGCGAAGAGACCCAATGTCCATGTTGTCTATTAGACATACCACATGAGGATTTGCCTGCTGCTAGTAAGGTCTGGCGAACATGTGACCAGTGACCATCAATTGTCTCCTGTGAGCGCTTGCTCAACTCGCATGTTAGCGTACTTCGATACGCATTCAGAACAGCTGGTTTTGTCAGTTGGCTGGTGTCAATACGCTCACAGCGTCGTCGTGGGCGTCCGCCAAAACGCATCCGCATGTCAGCACATACAAGTGCATGATCGGTGTCCACACATGTGCTCCAAATTGAGCGACAATTCTGGATGCAGCCTCTCCAGCGGTAACTTATCGCAATGTGATAGATCTGCGTTCAAGGCTGGTTCGAGGTTGGTGGGCGCCAAGTCACCCTTCGGCGGGTGCTGTGTCGGAAATTAGTGCTCGCAAGAAATAAGCGAGCATCTTCACACAAATGAAGTAACCGCTCACCGTTATCATTACGGGAGCCTACACCGTGTTGACCGCCCAGATGCAGTTCATCAGTGGACAACTTTCCAACTTGTGCGTTCATATCCCCCGCCAGCACAACAGTGTCCGTGCTTCTTCTGTGGCGAAGGAGCTGGGTCAGTTGGCGGTAGAAGTCGTTCTTTACCGAATCATCGCTACAGTTTGTGGGCGCATAGGCAGCGATGATGAATAGACATCTATTAGTCCCGCGCGACTTCGAAGCTTTAAACGAGCCAGCCAATCGGACCGCACACATCCGGCTACTGATTGGAATCCAATCAACCAGAGCAGCTTCAGCCCGGGGACTCAGGGCAATACCAACACCGGCTTGGCCGGTGCTCGAAGCTGCATCGTCACCGGATAGGCGCAAGGAGAAAATACTGCTTGCGTCCCCTGAAGGGGATCGCAGAGTGAGCACAGTGCTCGAGTCTTGCAGGCGAGTCTCTGATAAGCAGCAGATATTGATCGAGAGGGTCTCCAATGTTCGGGCAAGTGCTGCCTGTTGACCGATTTGTAGCAGTGTGCGTACATTGAGGCATGCCAATCTGAAGGAGGATCGAGGGCTCCAAATGGAAGCCGATGAACTGGATTGGACCGCTTGGTTGGACATGGGCTTGTCGACAGGAGAGGAGTGACGCTCCGCGTTCACGTGTGAGTTGAAATTAGAAGGTAAATGCCTAGCAAAGCATGTTGGGGGAGGGCCAAGAATCGGGGGGTTGAAAACTGGGGGGGATATAAGTGAAGTTGGAATGGGACGGTAAGAGTGAAAAAGCGTAAGAGGGGGAATAAGAAGACGGGAAGGCTTGAGCAGTAGCATCCAAACCCCTATCCACCCTGCTCGATGCAGCAGATAGGGCACCGTTTATTATCCTCTGCGGTGGCCAGAGCATCAAGAAATTGTTTGAAGGAAAATTCATAGTATTGCGTGGGCAGGATACTGTCAGGTTGCCCAGGCCTAGACAGGAGAACGATTAGGGTTCTTAACCAAAGCCTTTCTGTGTCTTCCAAATGTTCGCAATTTGTTGTAGGAATTTCTTACACCCACTCTTGAGTTATGCATGTGTCAAGTTGCATTCTTGGTTGTCTGCCAAAGTGTATTTCGAATGGCGCAACTTTGGTGGCCGACAGATGGCTGGCTCTATTCGTGAGAAGAACCCGAGGAAATGCTACCTCCCACACCAACTTTGTACAGTATATCTACGTCTTCACTGTTCGATTAAACCGTTTAGGCAGCCCGTTGGTCTGAAGGTGCAATGGTGATGTGCGTCACCTCTGGATGTGCCAATTTTCCAATACTTACTGGAACGCCTTTGACTCAAAACAGGGTCCTTAGTCGGTACTAACACACGGTGATATTCCATGTCTTGCGGGCAAAATGAACTCGAATATCTGTGTCACTGTCTCACTTATTTTATCCTTGATCAGCACGGATTCTACCCATCGAGTGAAATGGGCAATCATCACTAAGACGTACCTGTTTCTTGACCGACTGACGGGAAGTTCCCAAAGACGTCCGATTCCCAAAACAGGAACGGTTGCTTGACTTCCATAGATCGCATCGGTAGCCTTGGTGCATCCAGCTGGCGGTTAGTTTGACAGTTTAGGTACCCACGAACGTATGCCGCGACGTCCTTTCCCATGGTAGGTCAAAATAACCTCTTCTGTAGCAGACTGAATACTATGTCGAATTCCATATGGGCGCCATCAAGAGTCACTCGTACCCCCCGGAAGCGTAGATTCTGGGGAATAAAACACTTTCGTTCCGCTTGTTGTCACCATCAGGATGAAGTTTGCGACATCAAATTTGTTCCCGATCCTGAGGAATCACCCCACCTCTCCTGATGTTGCCTCTGACTTGGTCCTGTAGGAGCTTTAACTTATTTTGCTATTTTTAGCTTATTTCTCTTCGCACACGGAAGATACTAGCCACAATCATGTGACTCTAACCACATCATTCGAAAGCTATTGATGTGTATACAATCAATGGACAACTTACTTTGAACTCTGGCTTATACCATCTAGCCAACTACCACCTGTATTTTCCCTGTGCAATCTTTCTGCCCTACTGTCGTAGTGTATTTTCGGGAGCCTCCCAAAATATATCACTGGGATACCAACAAGATTTTATTTCTAACATCCACTCAGGTCGACGGGACATGACTATTTTCGGACTCCGCACCTAAGCAGCGCTCCTACAAATTGGAGACCCCGACGTGAGTTCCTTCTATCGGATTCAGCTTCCATCATCTAGTAAGTCGTGTCCATTTTCGTCCTTCTTGTTATTGCTTTCATGTATACGAATGTGATCGATCAGCAAACTGGGGAGATTAACAACGTATCTACAAGATGTTTACCAACATTTTGGACACAATATCCCCAGCTTTGGTTTTTCAGGCCGAGTCATTTTTTGAAATCAATCGCATACAAAGGGATGTCTTAAAAGTTCATTATGTGATCTCTAAGCTTCCACCTGAATTATTACTCATGGCACAGGATATCCTGAAGACAAGTCCCACATACCAGCAACTAAGGGACTTTTTAATTCGCGAGCTTAGCCTAAGTGAGCGTAAGAGAGTGCAACGTCTAATTATAGAAGAACAGTTAGGCGATCGCACTGCTACGCAACTATTGCGAGCCACGCAAGCTCTGGTAGGTGACAGCCCTCCAGAGAATTCCATCTTTAAGCAGTTATTTCTGCAACGGCTCCCTACACATGTACAACAAATACTGGCTAACGCTCATCAGGATACCGACTTGAATGACCTAGTTCTTATGGCTGATAACATAATGAAAATACAAGCGCCCACGGCCTCAACTTCTTCGCCTATAACTGACGACTCGCTTGTAAAAGCTGTGCACTCCCTGCAGCAGCAACTGGCCTCCATCTCCATCACCCGCCGAAAACGTAATTCTCGGTCAGGCCAGCGGCGTATTCGCAGCACTAGTCGTTCCTGTGGCATTTGTAGGTATCACCGTAGGTTCCGTAACAAAGCTCAGAAATGCATAAAGCCGTGTCGATTTTCCATTTCGGGAAACGAACACGCCAGCTCGTAATGGCGAAGACGCAAACTGGCAAATGCAAGCCAGGTCGCCTCTTTTATCTGCGAGACGTAAGATCTGGTATGCGATTCCTCGTAGACACTGGTGCCCAAGTCAGTGTGGTTCCTCCACGTCCGGAGAACTTAAAGGACTGCTCTGTATAAAGCCTGCAGGCAGTAAATGGCACCCCTATCCGAACCTATGGAGAACGGTCTATCACGCTGAACCTTGGTCTCCGTAGGCCTTTTCCTTGGATTTTCATTGTACCCAAAGTGCACACTGCCATTCTAGGCCTCGATTTCTTCCAGCATCATTGCATTATTGTCGATCCCAAGCGCTGCTAGATCATTGACGGCCTAACGCAAATATCTCGGGCTGGTTTTAAAGGGTCCAATATGTCTATGAGTCCGCAGCTTGCCCCACCACGAGCCACTCCAAAGTACCTGGATATCTTACGAGCGTTTAACAGCTTAACAACGCCTGGATGCCAACCCGGTGATGTCAAACATGAGATCGTACATAGGATAACGACAACAGGTAGTCCAGTCTACCATCGTTCGCGGCGTTTAGCACCAGATAAACTTTCCGTAGCGAAGGCTGAATTCGACCATATGCTATAATTGTGTATAATACGTCCATCCAGCAGTACTTGGGCATCGCCGTTACATATGGTCCCGATAAACAAGCCTGGGGATTGGATACCTTGCGGGGATTATCGGGGACTAAAGGCTATCACCGTCCCAGACAGGTATCCCATTCCGCATCTCCCGAATTTCTATTCCTCGCTATACGGAAAACAAGTGTTTAATAAGATAGATTTAGCACGAGCATATTACCAAATTCCTGTCCATCCTCAAGATGTTCATAAAACTGCCGTTACCACACCTTTTGCCTTATTTGAGTGCTCGTGAATACCATTTGGTCTCCGCAATGCAGCTCAAACATTTCAGCGTTTTATGGATCAGGTTATTCTTGAGCTCGATTTTGTTTTCGTCTACATTGACTATGTCTTGGTTGTAAGTTATAACCATGACGAACACTTGCGTCATCTGCGACAACTGTTCGGGCGATTTGCGCATTATGGGGTGGTTATCTATGTCTCCAAGAGTCAGTTTGGTGTTGATACGGTAGAATTTCTTGGTCACCGTGTTTCCTCCGCCGGAATTACACCCCTACCCGACAGAGTGACGACCATCACTTAATACCCTATCCCCGATTCCATCAAAAAGTTACGTAGGTTTGTAGGCATGGTTAACATCAACAGACGTTTCAACCCACACTGCTCTGAGTTAGCCCAGCCACTTAACGAGCTACTCAAATTAGATGCCAAATCATTCAGCTTCACGGAATCAGCTAAGCGGGCATTCAGTGATCTAAAACATCAGCTAGCAACTGCCACTCTCCTCGTGCATCTTGATCCTAAGGCTCCGTTACAGTTAACGGTGGACGCTTCAGATGCAGCAGTAGGTGGTGTGCTCCAACAGCGACAGGGAGGTGAATTGTATCCAATTGCCTTTTTCTCTAAGAAACTGCAGCCTGCCAAGCGACGTTATAGTACGTTTAGCAGAGAACTCCTAGCTATTTATCTCAATGTGCGTCATTTCCGACATTACTTGGAAGGGCGTACATTCACGATATTCACCGATCACAAGCCGCTAACGTATGTACTGCGTTCTGCTTCTGATCAACTTTCCCCACGAGAAACTAGACAACTAGATTATTTCTCCCAATTTACCTCCGACATTCGGCATTTGTCCGTTGTGAACAACACCGTAGCAGATGCCCTATCACGGGCGAAAATCAATACCCTCCTTGAGCATTCCCCCATTGATCTTCAAGAACTAGCTACAACACAGCATCAGGATAAGCAGTTTCTTCAACAACTGCGAGAAACCAATCTACAGGTGAAACCCATACAGCTGCCTGATAGTTCGGATGTTCTGATGCGTGACGTTTCTACAGGAAAGCCACGACCTGTAGTTCCATCGACCTATCGGCGAATCATTTTTGATTCACTACATGGTCTATCATATCCAGGCATCCGTGCAACGCGAAAACGCATTTCCGACCGTTTTGTGTGGACCGCACTGAACAAAGACGTGCAGACCATGGTGAGGAATTGTCTTCCATTTCAACCTTCAAAAGTGCACCGCCATACACAGGCACCACTTGGTGAGTTCACCGTTCCCGATGCTTGTTTTAGTCACGTGCACATCGACACCGTCGGTCCGCTGCCGCCGTCGGGTGGATTTAAGTACCTACTTACTTGTATCGATTGTTACACTCGTTGGCCCGTGGCAGTACCCAGCGCGGACATTTCCGCAGAGACGGTAGCACATAACTTTGTGGCTCATTGGATCACACATTTTGGTGTCCCATCCACCATAACAACGGATCGCGGTGCGCAATTTGAATCAACCCTCTTTCGAGACCTCACTACTATCCTCGGAGCTAAACGTATAAGAATAACTGCGTACCATCCAACAGCGAACGGGTTAGTCGAACGTTTTCACCGCCACCTCAACACATCTTTGATGGCATGTTCTGACTACCCGTTGGCAGAAAACTTACCACTGGTTCTATTAGGTCTACGAACGATGTTTAAAGCTGTTTTAGGTTGCTGTGCCGCGGAGCTGGTATACGGTACCACTCTGAAGCTCCCGGCTGTCCTCGTTTAACCAATCGACGTCAAAGCTCTAGATCCCTCAAACTTTGTTCATCGCTTACGTTCATCCATGCGTGAACTGCATTTTACTGCCACACGCGCACAAACTAACAAGTATTATATACCAAAAGATCTGACAACTTGTTCACATGTATGGCTACGAAACGATGCAGTCCGCAGGGCTCTACAGACACCGTACGAAGGGCCATTTGAGGTGATCGCTAGAACAAAAAAACATCATATGATCAAAAGGAATGGTAAAGTCGATGTAGTTTCGGTAGACCGACTCAAGCCAGCGTATATCGAACAACCTTGTGAACAACAATCGACAGGTTCTGCAAACACCATGTATACGCAGGAGTCATCAAAGCACTTTGAAAATGATCCTCAATCATCAACATCTGAAGCTAAGCCAAAATAGACTAGTACGCGACAAACACGGACAGGTAGAAAAGTTCATTTTCCAGACCGTCTAGCGTATTAGACATCTTGAGGATAACAACTTGCCTTGTTCTCCATCATGTTATAATACTTGCTGCCAGTTTTCTTTCCTGCTTGTTGCTTTCCAGTGTTTGCCAGAAGAGGAAAGAACAACCTTAGCACGAATAAGAAGATTCTCATTTCGACAAAAGGTAGAAGGATTGCGTCGGACAACACTCGCAACTCAAACATCGTTGTTGCACTACTACATTCTGCTGACACATTTTCATTGTATCTTAGACAAAAGCTTTACCTGCATGCCTCCTGTGCCTCAGCCTCGGGCATTTTAAGAGACAATGTATCAGGTAGAGGTCAGTTTTCCCGGCAATTCCCATCGGCTTTTTTACTCCTGGTCGCTTATCACCGTGCGGCTACCGCACTGTTGGGGAGGCATGTAGGAGCTTTAACTTATTCTGCTATTTTTAGCTTATCTCTCTTCGCACAGGGAAGATACTAGCCACAATCTTTTGACACTAACCACATCATTAAAAGCTATTGATGTGCATAAAATCAATGGACAACTTAATTTGAACTCTGGCTTATAACATCTAGCTAACTACCACCTGTATTTTCCCTGTGCAATCTTTCTGCCCTACTGTCGTAGTGTATTTTCGGGAGCCTCCCAAAATATATCACTGGGATACCAACAAGATTTTATTTCTAACATCCAGTAAGGACGACGGGACATGGCTATTTTCGGACTCCGCACCTAAGCAGCGCTCCTACAGTGCCGGCCTCTAAAGGAACACACAGTAACCTCACCAATTCATCCGCAGGTTGAATTCCCTGTAGGTCTCGATCCTCAACGATGACACCACACACCGGCATAGCAGTATATAGCAGGAGCTCGTCTAGAGATGGGTGCAATAACAAGTCGGTATTACGTACTTTGTTCAATCTATGTACTTGATAGTAAAGGTGCATTCTTGAAGCCGGTACGCTCACCGTGCAGGTCGTCCCCACGGATCTCTCAGTATCAGTAACCATAAAACTGCTTGTGGTCAGTAACGACATGAAATTCAGTAGCTCCAAGGTATGTTGTCCGTTTCTTCAGGACCCACGCGATAGCAAGACATTTTCTCCGTCGTGCAGTACTTGTGCTCTGCGCTGGTCAACACTCTGCTGGTGTATTCGTTCAAACTAGCTGGTTGGGCAGCAGAGCCCCGATTGCAACGTTACTTACATCAACCGCCACTGGGAATTCCTCAATAGGCTTAGGTAGCCGTAAAAAGCCTAAGCCTCTGCAAGGCCTACCTTCAAGTACAATGGAACAGTGGTTTATTACGGGTAAAAAGGCATTGCTTAACAATTCCCGTAGGATGGAAATTATTGCGAAAATCAACTGCATAATAAAGTGAAAAGCGTTGTGGTGGACTCACCATAGACTTATGTGGAATAGCGGAGATGTTCACGTATTAAACGTATAAATCCATAAATCCATTGGTTAGGCGTTTGGCAAGACACCGCTTGATTGCGTTTTGTAGCCCCTGGCTAACAAGTCATAAAAGGAAATGTAAGTGAGACAATACATCTTCAACACGTTTTTTAAATATCGCCAAATTGGGAGCAGAGACGACATAATTAGGGATGGCGTTCCAAGGCTGACACACGCAGAGGAAAAAGAAATTTTTACGGCATTCAAGCCGGCTATAATGAATTGTCAGTTTCAGAGGGTGACCTATTAGTTTAGTGTTGTGGTTCAGTTCCAGCAGCGGATGGCAGATATGGTTTGCGTTCTTCAGAATCTGGTAAACCATTATGAGATCCCCCCGCAAAAGCCGATATCGACTGCTGTACATTCTTAGAGATTTCAGTCTAAGCTGATAGGGCAGATGAAAGAGGCCCCTGACGTTCTTGGTCGCCCGTCGTTGAGGAGTCTCGAGAGCAATGAGATCCTGTTTCTGCCACGGCTGCCACGCCTGAATAGCATATTCCACATGCGGTCGCACGTAGGCGTTAAGCATTTGGGGAAAAATTGAGGGTTCAAACCGACCGAAGGCTCTGCGAAGAAGGCCGAAGTATTGATTGCCGGTTCTCGTCGCCTTTTCTGCTTGTTTTGAACACCCGAGATCTTCCTGTACCAATACACCCAAGTCCCGCTCATGAGAAAACTTTGCCAAGGTGTGGTCTCCAACCTTGTAAGCGCTCACCAGCTGGTGACGCAGATGCATCACTTTGCACTTAGCCATGTTCAATTGAAGCTTGTTCCTCTTTGACCATTCGTAAATGCAATCTAGGTCATGTTGGAGCAGATCTTGATCTGGCTTGTTACTAATCGCCCGCCATATCTTGACATCATCGGCGAAAAGCAGGAAATTTGAGGAGATAACTGATGCCAGGCCGTTGATAAATACCAGGAATAAGCGCGGTCCCAGCACTGAGCCTTGCGGGACACCACATTCCACCTCAATTGGGTTAGAAAGTGATCCCCTAACACACACTTGGAGCTTTCGTTGGTGAAGGAAGTTGCCAATCCAACCAAGTACAGGATCTCCGATTCCGTAACTCTGAAGCCGTTGAAGTAGGATGCGGTGATCAAGGCTGTCGAAGGCTTTGGAGAAGTCCAGATAGATGACGTCGAATCCGACCTCATCATCGGCCACTTCCGTCCAACTACCTCGTGCAATAAGTAGGTTGGTGGTGCATGACCGGTGTTAACGGAAGCCATACTGTTCCACTACCAAGATGTTGCATTTTCCAGGTAGTCCATTAATGCCTCAGCGACGACTGCTTCCATCAACTTCGCGAGCACAGGGAGGAGAATCACTGGACGATAGTTTGCAGGATCTGAACGGCCACCGCCTTTAAAAATAGGCGTGAAAATGCCACACTTCCACATAGTGGGGACTTGTTGTTCATCAAAGCATCTTTGGAAGAACTGTGACAGTGGTTCGGCTGGCTTGTTGGCCACAGCCTTCAGTGCCTTTGGGCGGATGTTGTCTGCTCCCGGAGAACTATGCTCACGCAGTGAGAGTAACTTCCTTAACACAATTGATGGGTTGAAAATTACATTTGTAAACAATGGGATCGGTAATGTGCATGACGTTATGGGACAGGTAGATGTTGCGAGTTCAAAAATTGGGCCGTATTGCAGCCGCAGGGCATTAGCTGCTTCTTCGGCACTTTGTACTCTACCGCCTGTCGTGAAAAGTGGAGGGATTCCATGCTTCACTTTACGAAGATTATTGACATGTCCATGTAATTGTTTGCTTTTGCCATGAATTTTTGGCTTGCCACTGTTGATAAGTTAGTTTGTCCTCACGGACAAGTGCAGTGCAATGGTTGCGATGGGTCAGGAAATTGCCGCAAGTCTCTCAGTCGGAGTTAATCTTGTAAGCACGCCATGCTGCATCCCTTATCGCCAGGCATTTGCGAGTCCTGCTCCTTAGAATCGAAGGCATTTTTGCAGGACGAAGGGGCTTGGCCTCTGATGTCTGTTGACGATGTCGCTGAATCTGTTAACGAACTCTGCCCAAACGTTGTCAAGAGGACTTTTGTTTGAGAATTCCCAAGCAGCTGCGTCGGCAAGTTCTTTCAATACGTGGTAGCGTGTGATTGTATGAGTTAGTTCCGAGTGTTCAGATGGATACACTGCATAACACACGTAGTTAAACGTTATTACTACATAGTCACTGAGACCTAATTGACTATCCATCAATAACTTGTCAACCATGAGCTCTTCATTCATGAGCACAAGGTCTAATATGGATGGTTTGTTTGCTGTCCTGAATCTAGTGGGCGTGGTGACATGATTGTACAAAGGAATATTAGGGATCAGTTCATGCAAGTCTGCTTTGAACTGCTCACTGGGCGATGCCAAAACCTCCAGATTGTGTAGATTGAAGTCCCCGGAGATGAGAGGGTGGCGGTACCTAGTGCGTGTTACTCTGTTTAGGCCACGGATCAAGCGGAATCCATTTCCGGAGTGCACGTTGAGGGGCGGTAAACGGCAGCTACGATTCGTTTCTGGTGCCAAGCGAGGGACTCGCTTTTGTGCATAAGCTTTAATAATGGACTGATCGAATACGCAAAATGTGGCTCGAATTTCGGATCATACGCCACCATTCCGAGGAGCGACCGGAGCTAAAGTTTAAATTTCGGGCTGCGAAATCCTCGCTTGCTTTGTGTTTCTCTGGAAGAGGCTGAACTTGGCCATTCCCCACAATATTGCCCAAATACACAATGGACTTTTGAACAATCAGTGACTTTTGTGACTAAACTTCAGATCGGCTTCTTCCAATCGTGGTAGTACGGCTTCTACTTAGGCATCATATTTAGGTTCCGCCTTCGAAAACATAATGATGTCATCTCCATAGACAACCACATTTTGTAGCTTCTCTAGTACCATCAGCAGTAGGTGTCTGAGTGTCGCCTGGTGTTGCAGTATCCGAGCCGCATTCTCAAGAAATCCTATTGCTGAGCATTCATACTGAAACCTGTTTTAGGACGGTCTTCTGTGGTAGGAATTTGCCAGTATCCCCAACGGAGATCAAGGAAATCAGCCTTGCATTTTGCAGATTGGAAAATGTTTCCTCCAAATGAGGCATAGGAAACGCATCTTTCACCGTCACTCTGCTTAGCTCTTTGAAAAGATTGCAGCATCTATAGGTTCTCTCTGTCTTTTTCGTTAGCAATACTGGTGAGGAATAGCGACTGTTTGTTTGCCTGTTGATCTCTTTGGTCTCGATCTCAGCCACATGCTACTGTGTCTCCGTCAGAGTGTTCCGTTATATCCGCTCGAAAATCAGCTTGCACTGCCCCCTGGGATTAAGAGTATCCGGTGTTCTACCCAGTTGCAGAATCCGTGGTCTTCATTCGCATCCGTGAACAAATGCGCGTACTTGTACAGCACATCCCGTATTGTGCGGTTCGGGCACTCATGAAGAACGTTCAAGGCATCTATATGGTCGCATTTGCCTGTGCTCATCTCGATCACTTCGCTGCCAACGATCACAACATACCTTTTTAAATCAATCGTAGCACCGAACCGCTTGAGGATGTCTATACCGATGACTGTTTCCGTTGTCTCTTCGACAACAATAATGGAATAGCTAATGACTGTTTTCCAAATTCTCACTAGCAATCCCTGTGCCTCTTTTACCTTCATGCAGTGCCCTCCGACCGTTTGCATCGCGATTGATGACTGAGCTAACGGGATACTCGAATTTTTGTAATGGAACTCTACCGTGTCCAAAATCGCAATAGCCATGACACCAGCAGTCGTTAGTTCAAGGGAGGGCACACAATACCGACCCGACATAAATAACGAGAAAAAAGAATGAAGTTTTTCGTTTGTACAATATGTAGCATAATGACCAATCTAGTTTCGTCGGAAACAACGACGCCCAACCCGTCTTCCGAACGCATTGCGTTTCGTCTTTGGTGTTTCGCTTCACAGCCGTTCCATCATCCGCGATAGCTGGTCTACTTTGCGTTTTAGCTCTGACCGCTGGATTCCTCCCATCGTTACAAGCTCCGAAAAATGTTGGGCCACTGACATAAACTGCCCCACCTTGTTAACCCCAACCATAGATGCTAAATTCACCTTGTCCTGTATGGGGTGGGGAAAAGTTCGGGTGAATTAATAATAACACTTAATAATGTGCCAGCTGTACGCCATATCGAAGGACGCCTACCCCTAGGTGGATTTGAACCGGGGACCTTATGGTTGCAAACCAGGTGCGCAGACCACTCTGCCACTGGCCGACTTGGATGAATTAGGCGCTCGATAGCCGTTCTCGCGCGTCGCCATCCAACGCCGGAAGCGCAATCTCCAAGTGTCTGTTATAACCTCTGCATGTACCCCGTCAGGTCTTCTTGTTCATCCCATTTGGCTGAGTGAAACTGTTTCAGCGCATGTTGTCGGTCGATCTCCTGCCGGAACGCCGCACAAAGTACTACATTTAACACAACAAAAGAAGCAGCCAACCTTGAGCTTCCGCGTTAGTTGTTAGGTCGATTTCGCTCTTCCTGACAGCAACATGCTCAAGGCGGTCAGCAATTTGGCATCTACTCTGACCCGGTTACACGCCGCTATCGCCTCAACCTCCTCCAACCAAGTTTCTACGTCTCCGTCTGCAAAAGGCGCTGGCCAGATTACCTCATCCTGATTGATCACATAGCCAGTGTAGCAAGAATGAGACGGTAATAAAAGAACAATCTTTATTGGCACGATCTGTGTAGCAACTCAAATACCGGTTACGACGACAACCAGTGGGAATCAATACGGATAACAATTATTCAGCAGTGAGTACGTAGCCGGGCTCAACGTTTATTTCAAAGAGCTGCAAGGAACGAGAAGCAAATTTGCAAGAGCACAGAGCAAAGTAGCGTGCAAATTACAGAGAGTTCGGAATTGAACCAGACGAGCCGTCAGTAAAACAAGCGGGCGATCGGAAGTTACAAACAGTAATAAAATCCAATGTCATAAAACACCCAAAGCGTTTCATGTTCACTACAGGAGACCCCTAGATGGCTGGATGAAGGAAGCCTGTCAGGCGGGGTAACAAAGTGAGGATAGGAAAGTGGATTAGCTGCAGTAGGCGCACGCGGACAGAGAGGGCGTGTGTGGAGTTCGTTAGGCACTGGCTTCTTGGTTATTTCCTAGTAATTATTTGGGTGTGGACTGGAGTACATCATCGGTGGGCAGTCGGGGCGGGTCAGTCGGACTGCAAAATACTGGCTAGTCCAGAAAATATGCCGACAGGACATTTCCTTCGCTGCGGCCCGACGATGCGCTTGGGGTGTCACTCCCCCAGCGCACTTCCAGTCCACGGCTGTAGTGATACTCGTCCCAGCAAGAATCCTGGATGTCCTCTTTGGGGGCCAGACCAGTAGTGACCGGTCGTGGTAGCTTGTAGCAAGGATTATGGGGCCGGAGGCTTCCGTCAACCGGGTCAGGAGATTCCGCCGTTTCTCAAGGGACGTGAGTTCTGGAATGTAAGACGCGGGGGGTGGGACACTGTCAAGATAGGCGGCGTGATGCCGTATGGATAACGAGGCAAGTACACGAAACAAAAAGGTGTGCACTTTTTGTTTGTTTGTTTTTGTAAAAAAAGGGCTTTTAGATTTGTTTAGTGCTTTGCAAAAGGTTTATGAATGAAAATCACGCTTACCGTGAAAAGTGGAAAATACGCGTGACAAGACTATAGCTAACGTCAACCAAACCTGAAAAGCGGATTGAACGTTTGACTTGTCTACCACGCCGGTCAGTCGCCTGGGATTGGGGCTGGGTTAACGGAGAGTCAAGGGTAACAGAGGGGTCTAATGTGCCTGATGCGGAAGATGCAACTGCTGCGAAATGAATTCTCGTATCAGCTTAATTGTCGTGCCATAGACCAGCTCTGCTGGTGTGCACTGCAGGTCAGCTTTCATGCTGCTGCGGAGACCTAGAAGTACTAACGGAATGTTTTCGCTCCAGTCAGGGTCAGAAGGGGCAGAGAGGGATGTCTTAAACTGTCGATAAAAGCGTTCGACTTGGCCATTCGTCGCAAGGTGACTTGCTGTCTTGCGGATATCACGGCAGCCTCAGAAGTTGCAGAACGTATCGAATGGCGCAGACTCGAAACGCGTTCCGCGCTCGGTAGTGATGGCAGGTGGGCATCCGTAGTGGGACACCCAACCGTCTAAAACGCACGAATGACTGTTTCGAACGTACACTCTGGTACAGGTATGGCTTCTGGACATCTAGTGAAACGATCGACACATGTCAGTATGTATACGGATCCGCGAGAGGGAGGTAACGGTCCCACCGCGAATCCGGCAAAAGGAATGAGTCAAGAGGACTACGGGTGTGTCTATGTAAATTCTACCGCTGGCAGTGATGACAAGCTCAAAACCAGTTACGAATAACTTTGAAAGGATTGTCCTGTTCGCCGAGCCTGGCCTTTCTGTTGCAGACGTCTCGTTACCAAACTAGGCAACATCTTCAGTGCGGCTATTCAGTCCTGATTCGCGGAGTCTCGCAAACCACTGTCAGATCCGAACCTGGTTTGCCAGACTCCGCGAATCAGGAATGAATAACCGCACTGAAGAGGTCGTCTAGTTTGGTAACGAAACGTCTGCAAAAGCAATGCCCGGCTCGGAGAACAGGACAGTCTTCTCATCCACATCCCGAACTACAGGTATTCACAAAAGTGTACGAACAACTTTGTTTATGCTTGGCCAAACGAAAGGCTCGGTGACCAGTTTTAAAGATGCCCGAATACCAGGATGAGACAGTGAGTGAAGGGTGTCGAATACTGTGCGTCTGAAAGAGGCGGGCACGATGGGTTTTGGACAACCTGTGGATGTCTCGGAAAGAATGGTTCCGTTCGTATTTTGGAGAGGAACGGGTTGCACATGCAGTGAAATTGACTGCTGGGTGTTTTGGAGGCCTTCGTCTTGAGTCTGAGGCGATGCCATGGCGGTGAGATCGAAAGTAGACAAAGAGTGAAGAGTGAAGGTGATGCGAGAGAGATCGTCAGCTACGGGGTTATCGACACCTGAGACAGGATGTATGCCAGTAGTGAACTGCATGACAAAGTCTAGGCGTCTAGTTTCCCGTGGTGAATATTTGTCAGAATATGAGTTGAAGGCGAAGATGAGAGGTGTGTGGTCAGTGTAGACAGTGAAAGCTCGACCTTCTAACGTGTGTCGGAAGTAGATGACAAGCAGTTCTCTATCAAACGTGCTCTAGCTGGATTCCGCTGGTTGCAAGCGTTTGGAGAGGAAACCGAGCTGTCGAAACTACCCACCAAGGTGTTGTTGGAGAACAGATCCTACCGCAACGTCTGAAGCGTCAGTTGTAGGTCAAAGCAAAGTAGACGGTTCGGAGTGAGCGAGAAGAGCTATGTTAGAGATAGCATCCTTGAGCTGGGTGAAAGCCGTGTGTGCTGTGTCGGGGAAAGTAAACATACGTTCGTTACCTCTGAGGAGGTCAGTCAGAGGCTGGATGAATTGAGCGCAGCGGGGGATGAGGCGTAGGTAGTAATTACTTAGACCACAAAATTGACGTAGGTGCTTAAATGAAGTCGGGGTTGGGAAGTCATTGATGGATTGGACCTAGTCTGCAAAGACCTCGATGTCAGCTGGTGAGACGAGGTGGTCTAGGAATTCTACCGAGGACATGTCTAGTTTGCGCTCAGTCGGGTTGGCGATGACGCACTTTTAGGTCAATCGCTGGAAGGAGGACCGAAGTTGAGATGCACTTTGTCGGACGAACTTGCCACTAGAATATAATCGAGGTAGAGGGACGCGAAATCTAGGCCACAGGTGACATCGTGGATGAAGTGTTGGGAAATCTGTGCTGCGTTGCACAGTCCAAATGGCAATCGTGAAAATTCGAACAAGCCGAAGGGAATGATGACGGGTGATTTTTGTATGTCAGGTTCCTCGACAGGTGTCCGATGATAGACGCGAACAAGATCGATCTTACTAAAGACCGTCTTACCTGTAAAGCATGCAGTAAGATCCTGCATGTGTGGGATAAGATATCTAACTAGGATCGTAGGCTTATTTAGTTCCCGGTAGTCACCGTAAGGATGCGAGTCGCCAGGTTTCTTTGGGACCGTCTGGAATGGAGAGAAACAGGGACTATCTGAAGGACGGATCATTCTAAGTTCGAGCATTTGCTAAAACTCCGCCCTAACCAGCTTGAGCTTCTCCTGCAAAAGACGCTGGGGGCGTGTTTAGACTTGTGTACCGTTAGTCCGAATATAGTGCGTAAGTTGAGATATCACGGACAGAGCTGTGTTCATTGGCTGAATGAGCTTAGGGTAGTGAGAGAAAAGTTCGGCGTAATCGGAAGATGTTTGGGCGAACGTAAACTGGGGTGCTGGCTGTGATGCCGACATTGGTGCCAGTGACGCTCAGTGTCTTTGCAGGGTTGACTATCCTCATTTGTTTCGCATCGACCAAGAGGTCAAAATATCTAAGGTAGTCTATGCCGATGACGGTAAACGGAACGTCAGCAACATTTAATCCCCATCGAAATGTTCTACGGAGACCCAACTTAAGGGTGAAATAGTGTTGACCATAAGTAAGCATCAGAGTGCCTTTGACGGCCCGAAAGCTGAGTGTAGAAGGTCGAATTGCCTCCTCAGGTGTGGGTGGAACCTCGCTTATATCGGCCCCGCTACCAACCAGAAACTCGGGTCCAGAGTAGCAGTCCTGGACGTAAAGCTGGCTACTGCCCGAGACTTGGCCGGTGACGTTATTGTGAAGTGATTTTGGGTTTGGAAGTTTCCCCGGTTGCGTCGAGGGTAAGCTGCAAGGCGTAGTACACTGTTTCTCCTGAGGACCAAAACGGCAGCGATTCCAGCATAGTTTGTTACGTGGTTGGCTGCTGGGCTTAGCCAACTTGCTCTTAGTTACCGGCGACTTACCGTGCGCTGAAGGAGAATCGAGAGCGCTGCGTAATGCCACTAGTTCGTTAAGTACTATGGTAAGCCCAGATGGAGGGGATACATGCAGTAGCTGGTTGCTGCGACCCGTTGTGGCTATTTGACAGATGTGTAGCTGGTGGTCTTGCGTAATCTACTTCCTTAGGAAGATGATCTATGATCGCGCCAGCCATTTGTGCGGCTAGAGTGTAGGAAGAGATGTTGGCGGATATGACGATAGATAGAGCAACCTCAGGTAGGTGCTGAGGTCAAAGCTCTAGAAGGATTGCGTCCTCCATGACTGCGAGCCGATGAGTCGCTTTATCTCACTCAATAGGGTGGATGGCGTCGCGTTTCTTAGATGCAAGCCATAGAATAGCTGTTTGATTTACGCACTTGCTGGTTGTTCCAGCCGGGTCATGATTTCCTGCATAATAGACTCATAGGAAAGCTCTGAATTTGAGCTCGAAGGAATGTCCCTGAGCTGTAAAGCGAAGTCCCTAGAGAGGTCAGCTAGGAAATGACTACATTTAGATTGGTCGGAAATAATATTATTACGCAAAAACTACTACACTGGCAAAACAGACCAAAAAGTACGGTCATCAAATAGGATGGGGGACGGACTGCGTTGCTACAATAATGGATACGCCAAAATGTTGGTATCTGCGTGAGCCTTGTAATAACACCAAATAGTAGTTGAAAAATGCAATGCAAAGAAGAAAAGGAGTGGGCTCACGGAAGATGATTTCGGCGATGGCGGAACCGTGCTTGCAGTCGAGGTCACCAATTGTGGTGCGGAACTCAGATACTGATTGCGACGAGAATAAATAGGAAGCAATATGGATACTTATTCAGAAGTGATTACGTAGCTCGGCCCAATGAACTAGAAGCAAATTAGCAAGAGCACAAAGCAAAGCAGCGTACGAATTACAGAGTTCGGAAGTGAACCAGACGAGCCGTCAGTAAAACAAATGGACGATCGGAAGATACCAATAAAATTAAAACCCAGTGTCACGAAATACTGAAGGCGTAAGTGTTTCATGTTCATCAGGCATCCATCCGACAGTGCGGGATTCATCAGGCATCCATCCGACAGTGCGGTCGCAAAAAGCTGTCCTCCTGCGGTATTCGCCTCCAAATCTTTGGATTTATTCTCACAGAGACCTACGTGCCATCATTCGATTTGGCTCCGCGAGCTCCTCCTACCACTGTTCATCTATTGGATCTATCATTCACGGATCACCAACAAACTGTGCTCTTGGAAATTCGAAGTCAACCGTATTTGAAGCTTATCGGATGTTTTATTTCTCCTCTCATCACATAAGAACTCTTGTGGTCTTATTTTAAAGATCTTTTTGAGAGTCACCCGATCAGCTTACTACCATTCCTTCAAGTCGCTCTACAAAGCGATAGTCGTCAATTTGATCCGTCCTTGGAACTGCCACTGTCGTCATTAGACAGTATTTTCCAAGTCACCTTGCTTTGCCTCAGTCCGACGTCCACCACGGCCTACCCTCTACCGTCTGGATCGATAGCACGCACATCCACCCCAAAGAACGCGTGATTCATCTGGCCTCGACACGCCTGGACCTGCTGACCTCGAACCAGCGCCGATCGCCACGCAAAGGTGCGTCAGTATCTCCATCCCATTCCTACCCCTACTGAGAACATGTCTCGTATGAAGAGCAAATGCGAATCATGTGCCAAAGTCGTAAAAAGTGGTCTGGTTTGTCCCATGTGTTTGAAAACATACCACACTACCTGCCTTGGGAAGGCGTTCACGAAAGCCAACACCGCAGACGCGTTTTGGTTCTGCCAAGTATGCAAGTCTATTCCATTTGTTAGCTGTCTATCTGTGCTACTGAAGAGGTGTGAAAGACTAACCGAAGCAGTCGAGCAACTGGTGAGCGCCAGAGTTACACCCATGGGAGGAAACGGACCTGCACTTGTGAGTGAAAATAACACCCCGAACTCACTAGTCAGGCCGAAGAAGCGAGCCAGGCGTCCCAACCCAACCCCAACGACTCAGCCTCCAGCAGTATCAACTCCATTCTCTCTCCCTCCTATAAGTAAAAACAGTGACTGCAGCGCGATTGCCTCGACTTCTGTACTGTGTGCTGCACCTAGTAGTCTGTTCACTACACTCGAGACTGTAAGCTACAGTCAACCAGCCATAGTGAACAACCCGGCAACGTACGCATCGGTTGCTGCCATGCAAACACCGGAAAGAGCACCGGTAACCTTTGTGCCCGAACTAGAGAAAACAAAACTGCCGCAGCACGGATGGCACACACCAAGGCCGTTCACGAATTCAACAAAAACACCAGAAACTAAGCCTCGAAATCCAAAACCAGTAGCCACCAGGCGCAACCATGGTGTCCTAAATATTGTATGCACTAATGTCCCCGAATCCAAATCCAATACAATTAAGGGTAAGTTGACGGACGATCGAAATCAGTGGGTTTCCATCTGTACGTCGATCGGAGTCCATGCTAATCCCACGACATTAAAACGAATCTCGCGCCACCCAAACGCGTTGCACTACGGCGAACCCCGATTACTTCGAGTAACACTAAACTCGGCGGACGAGACTGAGGCCGTTCTGCTGTCCGCGAATCGTCTGCGCAACGACTCAAGTGGAGTGCGCATACTACCCGAAATCCCGTGGAAAGAACGTTCAGGGGATCGAGCTAACAAAGATAGTTACAGAATAAGTCAAGATAAGAAAACAGTGATTGCTCACGGTGTTCCTGAGCTTACTGACTCCTCTTCCGACGATGCTCAGATGCATGACCGCGAGCAATGGCACTACATCCGGTAGGTTCTTTCTCTCGAAAATGTGGTGGTCACCTCGTTGACAAGGATCCCCATATCACCAAACTATAAAGGATGCGGTCCCAGGCTCTTAAAACTTGTGTTACAGTCAGAACAAATGGCACAAACCCTACTAGCGAACTGGATCGAATTCCGTTGCAGATTGCCAACGGAAATTCGTCTGAAAGCAGCAAGAACACCAACACCTTTTAATGACAATTCAGTAGAGGCACAACTCTTAATGAAAACGCCAGCTGCAGGACCCGACTCGGGGACGGTTTCAAGAGTAGCCATACTATCCGGAGGGGCCCAGCAGAGCACGAGCAAACACCAGGATTCGGAGCATCTGATACCTGCTTATATATCAAATACTTCTCGAGAGTATGCAACCCATCCAAAAAACGATTAGTCGCCGACCCTTTAATGGTCGGCGTAACCTCATTTGCTTCATCCACCCCTCCAGTCGCCGGCCACTCACTGGTCGGCGAAACTTCACATATGAGTTGTACAACTTCTGAAACATTGATTAAATCTGAGAAACTTTCATGTATGTACACCAACGCCCAAGGGCTCCTCAGTAAAATTACTGAACTTCGACTACGTCAGGTTGCGAATGCTTGGGACCTAATTTCTATTACCGAAACTTGGTTGCATCAAGAGGTGACTGATGCTGAGGTTGAGATAGCCGGAATGTCCCTCATCCGGAACGACCGCCCCAGCAGAGGAGGTGGGGTCCTACTCTACTACCGAAGCGATCTACAATGTACAATAGTTGAGGACCTGGAAACACACGTTACCGACTCACTCTGGTGCCGTCTCCGACTGAGACACAACGATACATGTCTCATAGCTATCGTTTACCGCCCCCCAACGTCCACTCTGGAAATGGATTTCTGCTTGATCCGTGGCCTAAGCAGAGTAACACGCACTAGGTACAGCCACCCTCTCATCTCCGGGGACTTCAATCTACACAATCTGGAGGTTTCGGCATCGCTCAGTGAGCAGTTCAAAGCAGACTTGCATGAACTGATCCCTAATATTCCTTTGTACAATCATGTCACCACGCCCACTAGATTCAGGACAGCAAACAAACCGTCCATATTGGACCCTGTGCTCACAAATGAAGAGCTCATGATTGAGAAGTTATTGATGGATAGTCCATTAGGTCTCAGTGACCATGTAGTAATAACTTTTGACTATGTGTGTTATGCAGAGTATCCATCTGAACACTCGGAACTAACTCATACAATCACACGCTACCACGTATTGAAAGAACTTGCCGACGCAGCTGCTTGGGAATTCTCAAACAAAAGTCCTCTTGACAACGTTTGGGCAGAGTTCGTTAATAAGCTCAGCGACATCGTCAACAGACATCAGAGACCAAACCCCTTCGTCCCGCGAAAATGCCTTCAATTATAAGGAGTAGGACTCGCAAATGCCTGGCGATAAGGGATGCAGCATGGCGTGCCTACAAGATTAACCCCGACTCAGAGACTTGGGGAAATTTCCTGACCCATCGCAACCATTGCACCGCACTTGTCCGTGAGGACAAAAAAACGTATCAACAGTGCCTAGCCAAAAAGTTCATGGCAAACAACAAACTGCTGTATAAGCATGTCAATAATCTTCGTAAAGTGAAGCATGGAATCCCTCCACTTTTCACGACAGGCGGTAGAGTACAAAGTGCCGAAGAAGCAGCTAATGCCCTGCGGCTGCAATACGCCCCAATTTTTGAACTCGCAACATCTACCTGTCCCATAATATCAAGCTCATTACCGACACCTTTGTTTACAAATGTAATTTTCAACCCATCAATTGTGTTAAGGAAGTTACTCTCACTGCGTGAACATAGTTCTCCGGGAGCAGACAACATCCGCCCAAAGGCACTGAAGGCTGTGGCCACCAATCTAGCTGAACAACTGTCACAGTTCTTCCAAAAATGCTTTGATGAACAACAAGTCCCCACTATGTGGAAGTGTGGCATTATCACGCCTATTTTTAAAGGCGGTAGCAGTTCCGATCCTGCAAACTATCGTCCAGTGATTCTCCTCCCTGTGCTCGCGAAGTTGATGGAAGCAGTCGTCGCTGAGGCTTTGATGGACTATCTGGAAAATGCAACATCTTGGTAGTGGAACAGTATGGCTTCCGTTAACACCGGTCATGCACCACCAACCTACTTATTGCACGAGGTAGTTGGACGGAAGTGGCCGATGATGGGGTCGGAGTCGACGTCATCTATCTGGACTTCTCCAAAGCCTTCGACAGCCTTGATCACCGCATCCTACTTCAACGGCTTCAGAGTTACGGAATCGGAGATCCTGTACTTGGTTGGATTGGCAACTTCCTTCACCAACGAAAGCTCCAAGTGTGTGTTAGGGGATCACTTTCTAACCCAATTGAGGTGGAATGTGGTGTCCCGCAAGGCTCAGTGCTGGGACCGCGCTTATTCCTGGTATTTATCAACGACCTGGCATCAGTTATCTCCTCAAATTTCCTGCTTTTCGCCGATGATGTCAAGATATGGCGGGCGATTAGTAACAAGCCAGATCAGGATCTGCTCCAACATGACCTAGATTGCATTTACGAATGGTCAAAGAGGAACAAGCTTCAATTGAACATGGCTAAGTGCAAAGTGATGCATCTGCGTCACCAGCTGGTGAGCGCTTACAAGGTTGGAGACCACACCTTGGCAAAGTTTTCTCATGAGCGGGACTTGGGTGTATTGGTACAGGAAGATCTCGGGTGTTCAAAACAAGCAGAGAAGGCGACGAGAACCGGCAATCAAGACATCGGCCTTCTTCGCAGAGCCTTCGGTCGGTTTGAACCCTCAATTTTTCCCCAAATGCTTAACGCCTACGTGCGACCGCATGTGGAATATGCTATTCAGGCGTGGCAGCCGTGGCAGAAACAGGATCTCATTGCTCTCGAGACTCCTCAACGACGGGCGACCAAGAACGTCAGGGGCCTCTTTCATCTGCCCTATCAGCTTAGACTGAAATCTCTAAGAATGTACAGCAGTCGATATCGGCTTTTGCGGGGGGATCTCATAATGGTTTACCAGATTCTGAGGAACCCAAACCACATTTGCCGTCCGCTGCTGGAATTGAACCCCAACATTAAACTAATAGGTCACCCTCTGAAACTGACAATTCATTATAGCCGGCTTGAATGCCGTAGAAATTTCTTTTCTCTCCGCGTGTGCCAGCCGTGGAACGCTCTCCCTAATTATGTCGTCTCTGCTCCCAATTTGGCGATATTTAAAAAACGTGTTGAAGATGTATTGTCTCACTTACATTTCCTTTTATGACTTGTTAGCCAGGGGCTACAAAACGCAATTAAACGGTTTCTTGCCAAACGCTCAACCATTGGATTTATGGATTTTTATGTTTAATACGCGAACATCTCCGCTATTTCACATAAGTCTATGGTGAGTCCACCACAACGCTTTTCACTTTATTATGCAATTGATTTTCGCAATAATTTCCATCCCACGGGACTTGTTAAGCGATGCTTTTTTACCCGTAATAAACCATTGTCCGTTGTTCATTACAGATCACAAGCTACCTCTCCACTCACGCAGGCGTAAATTAGTGAGTCACGTTTCCTCCTCACGACGCATCTTCTCGCCTCGCTTCCGCTCGCGACAAGTTCATGCATTTTGGGGACTTCGTGATGGCATATTAACTGCTCATTTCACCACCCCCTATTTCCGCTTCTACCCCTCCTATTCTGATTGACACGTAGTCGCACGATAGCTCGCAATTTGCTTGACCGTGGAGGTATCAGTCTGCTAGTGATCGGTCCGGGAGACCGCATTGCGGCACCTTTTTCTGATTTGTTGCGTTCCCGAAAAATACCGTCTCTGTACTGCCTGGCTCAGATTCCCTACAGCACGCGGCTAGTGACCCGTTCTCGCCTCTTTCCGTCAAGCTAGCGTGGCTCCGTCTATCCTCCATTTTTGCTCCTGTTCCTGTTTCCGTCCGCTCCCGTTTTTGTGGTCTTTTTCTTCTCCGGGCAACCAATGCTTTTAGCCTGCCTGCAACATCGCATTAATCGATTTGCAAGTGAACCAAACACCTAGTCCAGAAAAGTTGTCTCCTGTCATTCGCAATGGGTGTGTAGATTATTTGGCACAGCCTCTCGCTAACTTGTACGCGTGGTGCTTCAAGCAATACAAGATGGCTGGCAGTTGGAAAAAGGCAAACATCACGCCAGTCCCAAGGAATGAAACCTGCAAAATCGGCCAATTGTTTGCATATCGGTTACTTTTAAGGCCTTTGAGGGATTTATTCCTAAGGGGATCTTAGTGTAGATCCATTTGGATGATCCTCATGACTGCATATCGCAGCACGAGTTCTACTTTAGACGCAATAGCACGTCTGGGAAATACTGTAATCTGGTCACTGGATAATAAAAACAAATTCTTTCGCATCTGCTTCCTGAATTTTAGCAACGTTTTTGGTGGTGAAAACAGCTAACCGCGCGATCTATTAGTTCTGGAGTTCAAAGTCCGGTTGTACTTCTATGAATAGATCAGTTCACTAAGTGTACCTAGTTTATCAGGTTTATGGGATAAAACATTGCAGCAATCATCACGAACTTTGATGTTTCTCTGACAACCATTTCGTCTCATTATAATTTTCCGCAAAATGACTTGATGCACTGGTAGATCGGGTTGATCGTTCCTGAGTTCACTTATTCGCCGAGTTTCGAAATTTGGATGCAAACGTTTCATCACCAAGTGAGGTGACTTCGTCAGTGCGTACTGACGAAGGAAGTCACTTCCAGCAATTTCTAACTCAGAGTCTGCAACTTTGCACTGACAGTGAAAGTTTGACTACTTCCACTTTAGTTAAATGCTTGGGAGTGACACTGAGCAGTAACCTTGCGTGATCCCTTCACGTAAACGCTACAGTCGCTAAATTTAAAAGTCTCTCATTCTAAGTTACACATCACAGGTCCTATTCCGTACACGCTTTTTGATGTTGCTTTTTACCAATGCATGTGTCGTACCCTACTGGACCTTTTGCTGTTCCGTTCTCTTTTCTGTTCTCCTGAGTAAGGCTCTCAAAGTAATTACTAGATCATTGAAACACTTACCCCGGTGTAGTGGCTTTTCAAGACTGGAACTTATTACAATCATTGTAACCAGCCAGGTCAAATCACGTAATAAGCTCACTGATGTAAGCTACTCCTCCACAGGACGTTGTCCTAATGCATATAAACTTCCTCGACCAAGCGGAGCTACAAAACTATATATCTCCGATCAAGGGCCTAGGTAGTCCCTTGCTTGTCACGTTTATGAACGATAAAAATTCAGTCCTGTAACAGCCGGTGAGCAAATTGCTCCAGTGATACTTGATTTGTCAATTTTCTTTAACGATTGGGGTTTTATATCTATCCTCATGTGCCATTCATTTTTCTTATGTATTCTTGGCCGTGGCGTGTGCTTTAGAGCTGAATATTCCTCATTCACGGGTGCATAAAACACATTCTGAACTCTTGACTTGACTTGACTAGGTTAGTAATATCTGGCGATAGATCAGGCAAATAAGAGGCACATTTATATTTGGCGGCTAAGGAAATTCGCTACTTATTTTTATCCACCTTGGTATCTACAACCAGGTTCGCTGTCTGGTCAGAGACGTCTTTTTGGTTTTGCTGGCGGATGCCAAGGAACTGATGATTAGTGTGGTGGCATCTTTGAGGCCTGTTGAGAATGTTGGAACACGGGGGCGGATTGACTGGCTTTGTCGTCAGTTTGGTCGTTTGGCTCTGTCGGAGTATGTACCACGTTGCAGATGGCCCGAAGAGGAAGATCGGCCAAGCCAAGGGTTTCGAGCCAGTCGAGACCAAGCACGTTGAGCTTCGCCTTTGTGATGTAGCAGATCGCTTTGAACGTGACGTCTCGGAAGGAGGCGGAGCAGTGCAGCCGCCCAGTTAGCTGCACGCGACCACCACAGGCGCTGGTGGCAGATTGGAAGGTTGGTTAGTACGGTGGCTTGCCAAGGGATCGCCAGAGATCCTCGGAGATGATCGTGATGTCCGACGCAGTGTCCAACTGCAATCGGACCGACTGACCATTGACCAAGACGTCGACGAACTTTCTCCGATCAGCAGCGTTGATTTGGAACGTGACCAGCAGGCTCAGGGAGCTGCCAACCAAACCAGGTTTGGGTGTGCAACTGGGTCGGGACCTCTTCTTTGGATCACGGGTGGGGGCCAGCCCAGTTTTGGCCCCCTTGGGAGATGGAGGATGGCAGTAACCATCCCGGTGCCCCACCCTGCCACAACCTTGACAACGATGCTGGCGGAAATTGCAGTCCCGGTGGAAATGCCAAGCACCACAGAATCGGCATGCGTAGGGTGGGGACTTCGCTCGGTCGGATTGGGTGGGACGCGCGGACGATTGCGCCCTCGGTGCTGTGACCGCCTGGACCATACCAAGTGCGGCGGCGTTCCGGAACATGGCAGAATCGTGCTTCAGGTTGAGCACCGTTTGACACTCCTCGGCCAGGTTCTGGAGTGTGACTGATCCATCCTGTTGTAGCTTGGACAGGAGGTGCGTCCGGATATCGGCATCGTGTGGAGATTGGAGGCCAGAGACGAAGATCAGGCATTTGAATTGGTCCTCGGTGAGCGAACCAAGTTGAAAACGTTGGCATTCACGGTTCACCACGCCCGCGTACGTGATGAAGTCGTCGGCATCACGTTTGACCAGCTGCAGACATTGGTAACCAGCATTGAACAGGGAGGACTGCTCGCCAAAAATCTGTGACAACGTTCGGACCGTGTCGTCAAAGGTAACGTCCCGTGGGTTCCTCGGTAAGATGAAATTGGTGTAGCGCTGGTGTTCGAGCGTACCAAGTTTGCGCAGAAACAGGCGGACCTTCCACGCGTCGTCCTGGCAAGCCAAGTCAACGGTGAACAGGTCCTCGTACCGCTTGTACCAGGATTCGAACGTTACTCCGGCCTTGGCGTTGTACAGGAATTCGCTGATGCCGCTAACCACATGGTCCATTGACTGAGAATTGGCGCTCGGACCTGCGTGAAGGGAAGAACTAGAAAGCTTTTCGGTTAGCACGGACATCAATTTAAGCTGTTGCTGCAACATCAGTTTTAAATCTGTGTATTCCTCAATCATCGTTCGTCAACTCTGTTGCCACTGTTATAATTGAGGGAACGCTGCCTCTCGATATGGATTGCGTAACGCCTGATAAGATTGTCGCTGGCCCGATTGGAGCACGCCTACGATAATTGCTTGTAACGCTGGCCAATCGAACGGAGTTGCGCTGACCTGATGACGCTAGCCTAGCCGGGTGAGACGGAAAATTGAGCGAGCGTGCGACCGATCCTAGCCGCAAGTGTTCGGATAGACGCTGACCCCTCGGAACGGACGTACACGAGAGAGGGGTACGATAGACGCGCACTAATGGCTTAGACGCGAAGGATGGCCAGCTAACGACTCACACGCAATTACGTGACCCGGCCGACTCCCAACTGAGGCGAAGAGAAAGAAAAGGTAAGTGGTCCTCTGTAGGCTCTTTTACGACCGACAAAGGGCGATCACAGACGATGCTATGGGTTATTAAGTTAGGGAAAACAGTCACCACGCAGAGGTGGTAGTTTGCAAATGACCATTGTCAGAAGGTGCGCAGTTGGGGCGCGTCTCGGAGTGGCTGAGCTCTGCTGCGTTGTGGGGAGGAATTGAACCTCGCTTTCCACAGTCATTCTGCCGGGGTTCCTGGCGCGTTTTTGCGGGGATTTTTGACGAACCCGCAACACATATATACAGAAAAATACGGCAAGTGGTGGATCTGATGCGAGATTTCTCTTCTGCTATCTATAACGACATGAACTCTGTGAACCGTTATGCTGGTTGGTGGGCAAGTTTCGTCTATGGCTCTACTAATCCGTGTGCAGCAGGTTGGGGGTGCACGTCTGTTAAGACGTGGAGACGCTAGTCATGGCAGCGACGCAGGTCATCTTGGTATGCGGACGGACTCAGTCGTTGACCCTTGTGTCGTGTCTAAGCACAGGAAAGTAGGTGTTGATGGACAGTCGCTAACATCCAGTTGCGGCGAATCTATTCCACAGGCTTTGTGTTCACATCGAAAATGACGCAGAAGTTATATATCAGATCATGGATGTAGGGGTCACGCGCTATCGTTCGCAAGCAAGCCACGCGCGCTTGAACTAAAGTCAAAAATTCAGCGAAAAAACACAGTTGCAGTTGAAACAAATTGAGTTGTAGCTGCCTTATACATATACTGTCAGGGGTGGTCTTGGATTCTTGTGTGCTCCACAGCATTGCCTTCAAAATGAGACTAAAAGCAACGTTGCTTTCACAAAGACCAGATGACGAAGTCAGTACTTATCGCAAAATCATTCTTGATGCGTAAACAGCTGTGCATGTTTAAGACTCACATTAATCTTGTGTTACGGTACTGCTAGATATTTATTACATGCAAAAGGAATCGCGATCGCGTATGCATAGGAAAGTACAGCGATCGATTTCTAAGTTCCTTTCTAACCCAAAGTCCAAACTTAGTGTCGCCGAAAGCTGTAAGAGGCGGCAATTGGAGTCACTGTGGATAAAACAGAGCAAGCATGGATAAACGTTCCAATTTACATGGTTTACAGGCGTGTATTCGCAAAAATATCACCATTAACTTCAAAAGATTGGGTATGTACGCAATTAAAGATAACAAAATACACTATCAGTGTTCAAAACGAAAACTAGCGCTAGAATGCATTTTGCCTAAACAACTGCACCGAAAGATTCAATGACCACTCTGGTGAGAAAGGAGCGTGCGAATGGCAACCAGTGTTTAAGAGAGCAAATCTGAACTGACTCATAAGTGCAATACGTAAAAAAAACGGTGCAACTAAATTGCAGTAAAAACCTGCCATTTGAAGATGCCACCGAGGCAAAGGTGTGCTGATGAGTTGGCGGCATAGGCTTTTGGATATGCCTGTCACTGCAACCAAACTAGGGGAGCCCTAGGAAGCCTGACACTACAGCGCGACCATGGGTGGCTTGCGCTGTACCACCCACAGTTCCTGAAATAACACGAGCAGCGTCATCATCGGCTACAATGTGGGTCCATACACCACCCTCAGTAGTCAAAGTATTTCTTATGTTAATGGCTTTCGGTGTAGCATTCCACCTGCGTCTCCTTCTCCGTCTACCATGCATTCTTGTTGCGACGGAGCTTTCTAGACAATCACCACAGCATCTCGTGAAACTGACCTACCCCTTCTTCGACCTAGTTCTCTGCATTCGCACCGGGTGCTGCATCCTCCTCTGACACAAATGCGCCAATTATCATACTGTTTTCATCAAACCAATCAGGTCGCTTACAGCCAGCGCGTCCAATCGTTTCTGTGGCAGCAGCCGTCAACTGCTCTTTAATGTGTTGCCACAGGTCGCTGAATTAGATGCTAGAGTCGACATCGCTAATGCGGATACACATCGCCAATGCGGATGGACATCGTCAATGCGGATAGCTATCGCCTTGTCCAGTCCCATCCTACTCTAAACAGTACCTAGGAAACGAACAGCAAATTTACGCTAATTAACGGCAGGGGAAACTCACATAGTTTTACGGAACAATATATATAGTTTGGTCCGCATCAGCTTGTGATCATTGTCACACTCAGTTTCACGCAGTACACGTGTCATGCGTACTTCACACATGTCACGCTGACGTACGCTGCCATAATCGAAACGATGAGCATGATCAATCCGTGATTGCGCGCAAGTAGCAATATTCCTCGCAGCTAGTGCAAACCGGGTGTTTGTGATCGTCAGGCCCTGGGTGGTAGCTGGTAACCGTTCCCATTTACTGAGTCAATACCATGCTTCTAGCTGACGTCTGTCCAAACTGTGGCCTCACACCGAACTCGTGCTTTGGAATCACCCAATAGTAAGAGCCGGTCGCGCTTTGGTACAGACTGTATCACGGAGGACAATCGAGTGAAAACTAACCCCTTGTGTCATCAGTATGACACATTGTAAGGCCATATATGCTAAAAATAGTGGCAAATTTACCTCTTACAAGTCGTGGGTATGATCTAGTGCCAATGAGCCAGGTGGCCATTTCTTCGTTTGGATAGTGTAAATCTAACCCACGTACACGTTGTGCTGTGGTGGAGTTTCTCATACCGTGGAATTTGTAACCAACACCACCCTCGTGCAGCTTGCTTCTGTCCGCAAACCGCGTTTCACTTACTGCAGCCCTATAATGCCCTGAATCACGGGCGCCATCGCGACTAATGCACTGTTTCGCTCGGGACGGTCACTCGAATTCTTGTCGAGTAATGTGTGCATGTCTCAGCAATCGATGTCGAGAGCTTTGCGTGAAGACTGACAATTATTGGACTGGGTAAAATGGGGATGCAGAGAGAAGATGCAGGGGAGAAGAAAGCAAGGAGACCTTTATTATACCACAATACCCAAGCAAATGGAGGAAACCGAGGAATTCAAACGGGAACCATTTATTCGTTTCAGTTTTCTGCTTCTACCTTGGAGCACTCTAGTAAATTTGTTGCCAAATTATTGATTTAAGAAATACTTTCTACTGCGGCAACATCAAAAGTAAACCGGAAAGAACGCTTCTTCATAGGGCGCTCCTGATATCTGTCAGTTCTTAAAAGCAAACTATGCTGTCAACTCTTTTAACCTTAGTGGTCGTAATGGTTCATTGATAAAGCCCACCATGATTTCAACTTACATACTCAATTCACAGTGACAGAGTATTTACAGACTGCCATATCAAGTAGACCGACAAGAGATATGGTAGAAAAATCCATACTCCTAACCACGTCTCTTGACAGTGCGTCTTCTTAATTATCTCTTGAGTGTGCCTGTTAAGGATAACGCCTTCATGTTATTGTCTCGCTTCCCGATAGCCTAAAACTGATGGAATTTTAAGAAATACCTTCCAATTAACCATCGTTTAAACGTAATCTTCCTACAACCATGGGACACAGAGCCAGTTGAGCTGAGTTTACCAAAAAACACACTATACAGAGTTAATGCAGCCAGGTTGATACCTACGGGGATGCCAATCAATCTCCAACCTTTCTGTGAACAGAGAAGTTTCCCAAGAAATAAAGTTCAAGAATGAGTAACATTTTTACGAATTTTCCTGTTATAAACCCAATCATCTGCCTCAAAGCACGTATCTATTACAAAGCGAGCGTTTCTTTTACAAACTCAGTCGCTCAGGGACGAAGGCTCTATTGGCAAAAATAGCTTGGCGCGCCTCGGATATTATTCGGTAGTGATGACAACGATGGGACTTGTTAAATAAGGAAAGATAGCAAAAATATAAGCAACTTGTACCAACCTATAATGCATACGTTACAAAAAATAGGAAGCGACTCAGAAAGAACGAGGAGCGAATTAGCGAACGACTGATCGGGTAGAGGATGTGTAGGGGAAGTATATTCAGTCAAACAAAGGAATACTCAGAATTCGTCGCAGTTAGACCCAAGCAAACAGCCACCACACATCCAAGAAAGCGCTAGATGGCCGTTTCGTCCTATTGGGACTCGTCAGTAGCGCGCACCCGCCGTATCCTGCCGGATTGGAACCCACGACCATACTCTTGCGAGTCAGCGACATATGTCACTGAGCCATGGGCGACGGCAGCGGACCGCCATGACTGATATCTAACTGCGATATAGCGCGGCTCATCCTCCACTGCCTTGCATGTTGTGAATATGCAGAGGACAGGACTGCCCCCCAGAGCGCATTCACAACATGCAAGGCAGTGGAGGATGAGCCGCGCTATATCGCAGTTAGATATCAGTCATGGCGGTCCGCTGCCGTCGCCCATGGCTCAGTGACATATGTTGCTGACTCGTAAGAGTATGGTCGTGGGTTCGAATCCGGCAGGATACGGCGGGTGCGCGCTACTGATGAGTCCCAATAGGACGAAACGACAGTCTAACGCTTTCCTGGATGTGTGGTGGCTGTCTGCCTGGGTCTACCGGCGACGAACTTACAGAAAAACCTACTAAATCCCCCTACTACTTACGAATACTCAGAATGCAAAAATCCAATAAAATCCAATGTTATGGCCTACTGAAAAGGTAGATGAGTCTGGTTCACTAAAAACTAATCAACAGAAAAATATACCTTAGCACAGTCACACAGCACCTTCAAATATTTTGTTTAACCAAAACCATTACTAACAACGCAAACGTTTTAATTTGTTTTTCGCTTTACTCCAGTTAAACAGTAATAGGCATCCGATTGTATTTCGCAGGTCTTGCTGGTATATCTGCTTCATCCGATACGCTACTCCCCCCACATCCACCTTTTTTTTGCTCTAGTGTCTCCATCTGTCCACACAGCTTAAGTTTTACCGCTGCCACAATTTCTTCAGGGAGCCCAAATCTATTAAACGGATGCTTCAGCCACCGTATAACTATCGAAGTATTCGCATCGCAACAGAGGTGCATTTCAGGCAGTTTATTATAAAATCACGTGGCCACCAAACAGTTCCTCTGGGCCTATGTTGCAGATTGGACCTGTCCCATAATGTCGATCGTCGATTTCGGCAAGGGTTTCCTTTGCTGAACGATAAGCTGAACTGGTGCATTAATCGGCTTAAGGCTCTTATCGCCTTACTGACACACGTCAAAAAGACCAGCCACACGCGGCCACCATTTTAGACATCTTCGGCTATCAAAAGTGCTCCGATATGCGACGCTTTTTTGCACGATGTCATCATGTCCCTCGTGTACACATAAAAAGATTTTTGATGTTACCTCCTGTAGAGACACGAACTGTGGTCCTCGCATAAGGCAACCATCGAAGACCGAGATTTCATGCCATAAAGCTTAAAACGAACGTGGTTCGTCACTTTGCTTCGTTTATCAGGGCCAGGTTTGGCTGGGGTAGAGGGAAAGTTCCTTTACATTGGGGTCGCATTTGTTGACTTCGCGTAGCTCCGCCTTGGATTACGGACGAAAGTTCAGTTGACTTCACAACGGAAATCATTACTTATTCGCCATCCTCTTCATAGTCTAGGTCGTTCAGTGGAAGACCGGACAAGGTATCCGAGATATGAATCACGGAACTTAGGCAGAATATGATCTAAAAATCATGATTCAGTAAACGGGCATACCAGGCATTGATCCGAAGAAGGATGTGACGGCTGGTTCCCTGGCTAAGAAAATAACTAGAGCAGCGTGATCAGTACACTGTAAACCTACGAACAAACAGAGAAAGATGCCCTTTTGCACAGGCCCAGACAAAAACGAATGCTTCTCTTTTCCCAAAGGTGTATGAACCTTCCGTGGAGGACAACTTTCTGGAAGCACACGCGATATCATGTTCCTTTACGTTCTGTCTCTGAGAGAGGGCAACCCAAAAACTATTCTTTGCTGTATACGTTGAGATAAAACTGGGACAAGTTCCATCAAAATGGCTAGCAACGGGGTAGAGATAAGGCGTCTTTTAATTTCTTCAAACGCAGATTGCCGTGCAGTGCCTCAGTCGAAGTTGGCCTTCTACTTAGTTAACATCCACAAGTGTTTCGCTAGTGTATCGAAATATGTTAGATAACGTAGTCTGCACGAGCACGGGCCAAGGAAGTCATCAACTTAAGACACCTGCTTCAGGATGGGTGCTTCTGTGATAGCTAGTGTTTACGGCGCATGGTCGAATTTCCCCAGACGATAAGATGTACCAAAGGCATTTGACCTCCATAGCACCGAATTTACACTTTCAAGCTTAAGTCGGAGGTCTGGGTTTTCTAAGTGATGTATCACGGCGCCTAGGCTGCAGTCGTGATATTCTCTACAAGGATCAAAACGTAAACATCATCCATGAAGTTCAGTGAATTGCCGGGAAGGTCTGTCAGTTAGTGATTCATGAAATTATACCAAGCTGCCGATGTAGAGCTCAGACCCAGTGGTTAAATTTTTGTACTTGAACAGACCGATCGATGTTAGGTCGTCAATGACTTCGACTCCAGTATCGATAGCATGTGGAAAGTCTTACTTAAAGTCTAGCCTAGGTAAAAATCGTGTGCCCGCGATCTTGACCAACAATTCACCAGCTGTGGAAGGAAAGAATTTCTGGGCAATGAATTGATTATCCAATGCCTTGAAATCATTACTGATGCGCATAGGATCATCCTTCCTAAAGATGGTGACCATGGGATGCACCCACTCGGAACAGTTGATTGGCTCTAACAGATCGTTTGCTACCATCTCCTGTATGGCTTTCAAACGTAGAGGCATTGAGTGTTATAATGCGCGTTCGATCAATGGTCGGGGTAATGGTAGGGGCAACCGTGACATTTCGCCCCAGCAGGGCTGGATTATCGGACATATACCACTAAAAGAGCATCGTTATCAGGTACAGTAGATTCATCTAATAGTAACAACATATTTCTGGGCTGTAGTAAATAACTAAGGTGTTTTCTATAATCTGAGCTATCTCATCTATTCGCTTGGTTACAGTAGACTTACTGAGCGGGATAGTTTGAAGGGCTTTTTAGATTCACGTTACTTAGTCCAGGCAGTATTATTGACCTTGAACGCAAGATAATATATTCCCCAACATTTTGTGGACTGAAAATTTTGGCAATCAACTTGTTGATTTTATATGACACCGTAGGTCCAGTCTCCTTTTCGCTATGTTAGAACATTTTGGACATTTTCGAATGTATCTCGCAGCTTTCTGATAAGATCCACTGACTTTCCGCTTTTGCCCTTATGAACGATTTTCAAATGGTTTTAAGTCTTATTGATCGCATACTTTCTTTTGTGTGTTCTCTCATATTAAACACAGGCGGAGTGAAGATTTGAGAGGATGCGATTAATCCAAATGACAAGTATTCCCTGGAATACTGTTAACACTTCTTCGTTACCGAAAAGCGCATTTACGAAATATTTCACTGTAACCTGGTTGTTTACTATATAATATTGCAATTGAGTTTTCCTTACACAGTTAAATCTTGGGTAGTAAATAACAACTTCCGACAAGCGAAACACGCGGTTAGTATGAATGTTTGGCGGCATTAAATTTATTAGTGTTTGACAATAAGATTATAAGATTTGACATATGGTATGACCATTTGTGACATCAGCTGTTGGCCAATATATAAACACATAACATTGTGGAAACGCTGTTAGAGTTAACCCAAACTTGGTTCCTGAGGCTGGTTTGGAAAACACCGTGGAGAGGTACAACATAAAAAGGAACCTGTTTGATGGAAGCCACTGAAGAAAGAAAACAAACAGAAGTTAGAAAGTGACGATGCTCACTGGGCACAATATTCATTATAGTAAGGTTTCAGCACACAGTGAATCAGGTGAAATTAGGGACAGAAAAGACAAACACGGAAGAAAATGCCGGATAGTTCAGGAAACCGGCATGAGAGTCAACAACGAACTAACGACGTTCATCGGGTATTGCTAAACAAGGCGCTCAATGCGTGTTGGCTAGGCATTCTCACCCTACCGTGCGGCCGCACTTTAACTCGTCTCTCGCTTTGCCCTCTGTGGCGACTCCAATTCTCCCCACACAATATTGTGCTTGCGCTCGTTCGAACCAGTTCGACGAGCTCTACTCTGTGCTTTCCATCTCCTGGATCTAACCTGTGTGGATTACACTCTTGCTCCAGTTCCCAGTTTTCGGCATATTCTTTGCCGAATTCCACTTGTGAAACTACATCAAACCGGTCTTTCGGAAAAGATTTTGGTCTCATTCGGAAGAAGAGGTTGTGGACTCCTCAACTACGCGGCAACCATCCCTGTAAGTTGCAGCATAACAAACTTACAGCCTTTTTGCTCCGCTCGTCAACTGAGCAGCCCTAGGGACGCTTATCAGCGCTCCACCTGCATCGTCGCTTAAGGCAGGCCGATTAACACACGCTGCCGCTTTGTGTGGGTGTGTTTGTCCCACTGCGAGTCGATTGATCGTTGAATCCGACAGTCTGCGCGTTACGACTTCCATCTGCCTCCGCCTGACCTTGGTTCGGTTGGACAACTATCCATTCGTGCGCGTGTTCTGACCTGTTCCTGCGTCACCCCTAGCGCAAAGTACACTTATCAAGGTGAGCGCTAAGATAGGCTTTGCATTCCAATGGTTCAACGTCACCTATGTTGCGCAGACAACTGCAGTAAACTGCTTAAGATCAGTATCACCTGTTCTAGCTGCATTAGATCATACTGTCCGCAATGTGTAGGCAAATCTGTCCAAGAAGTGAGACAGACAAACCAAGTTGCTGACACAATTTGGTTTTGCCCAACATGTCAAGTCATTCCAGTGGTCAACTGCTTATCTTTGCTCATGAAAAAATGCGATAGGATGACTGAAATAATCGCGCAATTTGTAAATACTAAGATCCCTCCCTCGGAGGTAAATACGGCCACGATAATATCTCACCAGGCCAAAGTAAGCTCTGAGTCGAAACCGAAGAAAAGAGCTAGACGCTCCAACCGCACTGCAGCGTCTGTGACTCTAAATCCACTGGGTCACCTGACTCCCATAAGTGGGCAAGCCTCAAACATGTCTGCTTCCACTTCTCCAACCATAGAGGCTTCACTTGGAGATTCAGCCATGACACCGACAGCTCAGAGCCGTAGGAAATCCGGTGCAGATAACAAGCAGGTAACGTACGCATCGATTGCATCGACAAACACACCGGGAGGGACACACATAGGTCCATCTTCAGTACCGAGCACGCGTGGTGCAAAGCAGCTTTCACCGTCCAATCCAGTGGTGTCCTCTAAACAACGCGAATTGCCGGCAAAAAGTATAAAGCCAACACTTGCTAGACAAAACCACGCTGCGTTAACTCTCGTGTGCACCAATGTTCCCGAATCCAAATCTGGAACAATAAAAGGCAAGTTGCAAGACGATCGCAATCAGTGGAGTTCCATCTGCGAGGCAATTAACATTCGGGTTGAGCCTGTAACTCTGCAACGCGTAGCGCGTCACCCGACCTCCGTGCACTCTGGTGAACCTCGAATTCTTCGAGTAACACTAAACTCAGCAGATGAGACAGAGGCTGTCCTGCTCTCAGCAGTTTGTCTTCGCAACTCACCGAGCGGAGTACGCATATTGCCTGGTCTGCCTTGGAAAGATCGCCCAAAAGAAGCAGTTGACCAACGCGGCATTGCTAATAGAGATAGCAAGAAAACAATATTTATTCATGGTGTTCCTGAGCTTCTGCATTCTTCTGATCACGATGCACAAACTCATGACCGAGAGCAGTGGTGCTACATCCGCGAAGCACTCTCTGTAGACAATGTTATTGCCAAATCCCTGACAAGAGTTCCGACATCACCTAACTACAAGGGCTGCGATCCAAGGCTAATTAAAGTAATACTACACTCGGAGGGAATGACGCAAGTTCTGTTGGATAGCTGGTTAAAGTTTCTAGTTAGGTTGCCTACAGAGATCCGGCTAAAAGCAGCAGGCGAACGACCAAAAGTCGGAAGCAATTCAACGGAACTTACAAACGCAGCAAATTACTTATCTGCACAGTCTTGCGGAGAGACCGACACAACAGCGCCCACGGCACACGGGAGGACCGAGCACAGCACCAGTGAAACTTCTGTACAGGGACGCTTAATAATGCCTTGCAACACGACTGAAATACATAAACCAAAAAACGATTAATTGCCGGCCACCTAACGGCCGGCTTAAAAGCGAACACAAACTTGACATCTACCAATGAACTCCTAAAAACAAAGGCCCTATCTTGCATGTACACAAACGCCCAAGGCCTTCTAAGCAAGTTGGCAGAACTTAGAGAACTCCATGCCTCACAACCGCGTTTTTTTTTTTTTTTTTTTTAGACATGGTTAAACCCTGAGATAACCGATTCTGAGATCAATTTACCCGGTATGTCACTGCTTCGGACCGATAGAACCGGGAAGGGGGGGCGGTGTGGTTCTTTATTATAATACAAACCTCCGATGTGAAGTTATCGACCACCCGGAAATCCGAGCTCCCGATTCGCTTTGGTGCCGCCTATGGTTGCGAAACAAGGACACATGCCTACTAGCCGTGATTTATCGCCCACCAAACTCAACTTCGGAAATGGACTCCAAACTGAACCACGTTTTCCAGTTTGCTTTGAACAAGTCCTACACCCACATTCTTATCGCGGGAGACTTTAACGTGCATGACATAGAAACGCCAGCAACCGACGGTATGCAGTTTAAAGCCTGCTTGCAAGAGCTTATTGCTAGCCACCCTCTGTACAACCACGTAATCTCCCCCACCAGATTTCGAACTGCTAACAAGCCGTCGATACTGGATCTTGTGCTCACTAACGAAGAACTCATGGTTAGCGGGATAATTACAAGCACACCATTGGGTCGTAGTGATCATGTTACTCTACTCTTTGACTATATTTGCTATGCGGAGTACCCTGAAAAGGAGGAGGATAAAGTGCATACTGTCACACACTACAATGTGTTGTCTAAGCTTGTTAAGGATACATCTTGGACTTTCTTAACCGAATGCCCACCAGATGTTGCCTGGGAAACATTTACAAGGACGTTTAGTACACTGGCAGCGCACGCATCAGAGCAGAAGTCCTTCCACCCTAAAAACAAGCGTAATTCATTTCTGAGGAGCAGGACACGTAAATGTATGTCCCGTCGGGATTTGGCATGGCGAGATCACCAGGACTGCCCGAATGCCGAAACCTGGACTGCATACGTGACCCATCGTAACTTCTGTGTGAAGCTGATCCGCGAAGACAAGGTCACTCATCAGCAGAAGTTAATGAAGCGATTCTGCACGAATCGCAAACTCCTGTACAGGCACGTTAACGGCCTTCGAAAGGTAAAGCGAGGGGTTCCAGCACTAGTCACGGCTGATGGATGCACGCGATCAGCAATGGAAGCAGCTGATCTCCTACGGCTTCATTACTCCCGAACTTTCCAGGAGGCAACGAGCACAAACATTCCCCTCATTCCTACTACTCCACCATCTGGCTTAGAAAACATCACCTTCACTGCGGAAGCTGTGTTGAAGAAGTTGTTATGCTTGCGTATCCACAGTTCTCCTGGAGCTGACAACATCCGACCAAAGGCTCTCCAGGCAGTAGTTAGTGATCTAGCAGCACCACTGGCTATTTTCTATCAGCGATGTCTAGAGGAGAACCGTATTCCACCAGTATGGAAGCGAGGGGTCATAACTCCTATACATAAAGGAGTTAGCCGCACTGATCCTGCCAACTACCGTCCAATAACACTACTTCCCGTACTATCCAAAGTGATGGAATCAATCGTCGCAGATGCGCTGATGGAATACCTGGAAAGCCACAATTTAATAGCCCCAGAGCAACATGGCTTTCGTCAAAAGCATTCGTATAATACCAACCTATTAATTGCACGTAATAGCTGGACTGAAGCTGTTGATGATGGAGTAGGAGTCGATGTCATCTACCTAGACTTTTCAAAAGCATTTGATCGCTTAAACCATCGCATTCTCCTTCACAAGCTTCGGAATTACGGCATTGGCGACCCAATCCTGAGTTGGATTGACAATTTTCTACAAGAACGAAGGTTAGTGGTGAGAGTCCGAGAATCATTGTCTGATGCAATCGATGTGGCGTGCGGAGTACCACAAGGCGCGGTTCTTGGACCTCGTCTATTCTTGGTGTTCATTAACGATTTGGCGAGATCAATCACTTCCGATTTCCTATTTTTCGCTGATGATATCAAGATATGGCGAAGGATCAGAGGACCGGAAGACCATGAACGACTCCAGTGCGATCTTAACACAGTGTCGAACTGGTCACTTCAAAACGCCCTACCGTTCAATGTAGACAAATGTCGCGTCGTACAATTACGCCATCATCATAACTATACCTATTCACTTGGGACCAAAGGACTGCAGAATAGCTCCCAGGAACGTGACCTAGGTGTGATCGTACAGAGCGACCTCAACTGTTCAAAACAGGCTGAGGTTGCTGCGAAAAGAGGCAACCAGCATGTCGGCATGTTGCGAAGAGCATTCGGAAGATTTGACCCATCAATCTTCCCAAAGATGCACAATTCCTACGTGCGCCCGCATGTTGAATAAGCTATCCAAGCTTGGCAACCTTGGTTGAAGCGGGACCTAGAAGCGATAGAGGCACCACAACGGAGAGCAACAAAAAATGTGAAGGGCCTGCGCTATCACTCTTACCACAGAAGGCTGAAGTTGCTGGGAATTTTCAGCGGGCGCTATCGAAGACTGCGCGGTGATCTCATATTAGTGTATCAAATATTGAGTGACCCCAACCACGTATGCCGCCATTTGCTGAAACTTAGCCACAACACGCAGCTCAGGGGTAACTGCTTAAAGTTGAAGGAACAATATAGCCGTCTAGAGTGTCGACGGAATTACTTTTCCCTTCGGGTTTGCAAACCTTGGAACGCACTCCCAGACTCAGTTGTATCCTCTCCTACCTTGGATGTTTTCAAAAAACGATTAGATGTTGCTCTTAGCTCCCAACATTTTGTTACCTAAACTCCCCTACTGTGGATTACGCCAAGGATGCATTACAACAGGATTTATGTATCAAACGGATCTAAGTGAGCGACCATATTTTACTTTGCTCACTCTTTACCTCAATGATCACTGCACCCCAGTGTCTTTCTGAACGTTTACGCTCGATAATTTATTTTAATTTTACACTGATGTTACTTATCAAACTATTCATCTCGGCAAACGTTCGGTAGATGACCCAGACATATTTTGATTTCATCATATTCACCTCAACCATCCTACGGGACGTGTCAAGCACTTGCTTTTATCCCGTGATAAATCATTGTTCATTAATCATTGTTCATTGAATATTATGTGTATTATGGTAATTATCCTTATGTACACTTTATGTTATATAAACTCAGCAGCGAAACCAGATGTCCACATATATGATGCGTTAAGAAACTGCTCGCAAATTTAAAGACTTCTGCCGAACTGAATGTTAACAAAGCGTTATAAGCATCCTAGTGCTGCCGATTCTTGGTTGGAACAGACAAGCGTTCTTCAAATACGGAACCTCACGCGCGCACAGTAACCACTCAACTTGGAAACGTTGGGGGCTAATTTGTGCTAGCCTATAAATGTATACGCCAGTGGAGACTGGAGACGAAAAACGCATAAAATATCACTAGGACTCCGAGGTCCAACGAGAAGAACAGACCGTCACATTAGTTTACACCAAATGATAGCTCCTAAGCAAACTTGTTAGTGTCGGTGTGGCTTTGTGCGTCAACTGCCGCAGTGTGCTGAGGTGATTCCAATGGGTTCACTGCAGCGTGTACAGTTGGTGTATCAGCGTCCTGAGTTGGTTCACTGTGATTTGGCATCAGAATCCTGTGGACAGCTCGGTTCTTACTTGAACAGTCTGAGTCGCCGTGTAGTAAGAGTATGTCTGAGGTAATCCCGGCGAATTCCGCTCAAGGTTCGCGGAGCCATGCAGCTCCACAACAGAAGGTATATCAGTTCTGGCTTGTGCACCTTCGTAAACAGCCACTTGAACACGCATAGTTCATTTCACTGACTAGTAGTGACTAGCAGAGATTATAGAGTGGGGGGAAAACAGCAATTTTAATGAACTTTGTTATTTGTGGACTCACAACCCACATTTTACGGCAAGGCTCCTATGGACCTTCTAAAAAAATTTCTCATCCCATGGCCCCCTCCCCGATAATACTCAATCGATCCCAAGGGGATCATATGGCTTCCATCGAGAACAGCTGATTTAAGCAGACACGCCGTGGGCAGAGGCCTGCTTATTCTTCCTATCCCGCAGTGAAACCACGAACAAAAATTGAGGCCAGTAATTTTGTCATCACCTGTGTTAGGCTACTACCTCTGTCGTCAGCACAGTCGGTGCGACTGCCCTTATTGTATATTGCCATTATGATTGACTCACTTTAGTTAGCCGGGATGGTCTCTCACTTCCAACCTTGTTCGAGCAGGGAGCTCAATAGTTTGCAGAGTACCTCACCTAGTCAACTTTAAATCTTGCGAGTGCAAGCAAGTCCGGGCCAACAGCACGAAAACGATTAAGGGTTGTGATCGCGTTTCGGACCTCAAGCTCTGATGGAGCCAATAAATTAACCGTACATGACTCATCATGCGTCACCTGAGTAGGAAGCCGTCCTGAAGCAGGGGGCGAAATGAGCTGATCTTGAAAGTGCTCCACCCAACGAGCCATACGATGCTGTTTATTGTGAATCAGTGCATCTGAGTTGTCTCTGGTTATCTCATTGACGCCTGGTTTCCTGGGACCAGTGGTGCGGATCAGCTGGAAGTGCTTGCGATAATTGCCTACTGTTCCTACTTCCTTCATTTCTTGAGCCTGACTGGTTCACCAACCTTCCTTATCAGAGCGCAGGCTCCGCTATATTTCGCGTCAAATAATCTGTCTAGTTACATTGTGTTTAGAGCCTGCCGGGTTTTCTCCTGGTTTCCAACAAGTCCACCGACCTCTCGGATATCCAGTGACTTGTGCGATGATCATAGTTATTGCAGCAAGCAGAGGTTCCCACCTCATGAGTGGCGGCCGAGATCCTATTCCATTGAATCGCAGTGTTATTAAGACAAAAGCGTCAAAGTTCTGTTCACATTGCAGATTGCTAGGCTTGTCTGACGAAGGATTGAGATCCCTTTTCAGTTGCCAGTCAAGGAGACCGTTGGTGCGCCTCCTGGTTTTGATCGTGGAAAAGCGACAGCGTACCAAGGTATGATCTGAGTCGACACATTTATTTCAAAACGAGCGGCAATCTCGGATGGAACCACGCCACCTGTAACTTATGGCAAGGTGCTCTATTTCCGTCCATACCTGGCTAGTTGCGGTTGTACGTCAAGTGCCACTTCGGCGCCCCCTGTGTATCAAAGCCGGGCTACTGACAAACAGCCGGTGCTCCGCACACAGTTGCAACAGACTTCCGCCGTTGTCTGTACGGTCCGGGTTAAGTCTGTACAAACCGTCTAGCTGAGCTTCTGACGACTTCAGACGATCTATTTGCGCCTTTATGTCCCCTAAATGAACTATGCTACCTGAAATGACAGCACTTCCTATTATCGTGTTAGGTTAGTGGTAGGGTATGTCCCTGGTTGCATCAGAACTGCAGTCCGTGGGGGCATAATTGGAGACCAGTAGCAAATAGCGTCTAGTACTGCTTCGTGAATCAACCTTAGTTGATGTCATTACAAGTGTTACTCGTAAACAGCTGCTTACAAAAATCCAAACACATAAAAGATGACTCAGTCTTGGATCTGAGAACAATGTCAACTCCAGCGTAATCAGTAGTTACCGCATCAGCAACTCCAGTTGCGCGTAACCGGTCGCGAGAGGACAAGCCGGACGAAGTAAATTCATTAACCCCGTGACGGCCATAGATCTTAGTTTCGGATACCCAATACACGTCAATACTAAGTGTATCCTGTGATGGGAGTATCAGATCAGAGTGAGCGGATGGACTAACCGGGCGACCCAGACAGCCAATGGGAAGCGGTCGTAACAGATTCGGTTACGGAACTCGGATTGGTCGATATTCGTGTGAGTAATTCACCATTTGTTTAACTTAGTCAAAGAAGAACTTCATGGCCTCAGAAGCTTCGTTAGTTATGGACTTGAACGTGCAACTTATATCGAGGTGTTTGGCTTGCCAAACGATGTAGTTTTCGCTGAGTTGCCTTTACCGAATAAACGCGTTTCCCCTGAAGAGCTGAGTTCTACATGTCCAACATGCTTGCGAGTGCAACATTAGAGTGCGAACGTTGAGCGCCTCCAAGGAAACGGGACAGCTAGACTTATAGGAAGGCGTTGGCGACAGGCGTGCAGTGGGTGGTGTTGGAAGGTAACTGAAAATGGTATGACTTTAGTAGCATTTCGGATGCTATCAATTAAGCCAAGGATTATAGAAGATAAGTTATTAATAGCGGCTTGGTTTGGAGTAGGCGAAACAAGTGGAAAGGAGAAAAATGAGGCGTCAGCAGCAGCATGTTTTACTTTCCTGCCTTGATAAATGCAGCAGACAAGGCGACGCTTGGTAATCAGCGCGACAGCTGATGCAGCAGGTGGTTGAGGTTTGAAGAACTCACCACTGATGTTGTGAAACTCCATATTACCAGGGCGTCTAAACCTAGACATAAGGATGATTAAGTTCCCCAACCAAACCTTCTGGCTCAAATGCCTGTCCGCATGACAGCGGATGTGGCAACGATCCGGTTTACAGAAATGGATGCCATCCCATTTCCAAGCTCCAAACTGGAGTGCTAGGAGACTGAGTTTGTCTGACCTCTAACCCCTGACTAACCTGGATGGAGTAGTTCTCAAGGAGCCCAATGGCTTCACCCAGTATAATTCAAAGCATCGACGAGGTACGCAAACTGTCGTACCGCTTTAATGTCTAATCTCCTTGTGACGTGCCCAATCTTGTTGCGACATTAAGGCTAAATGGGATAATGGTTGCGATCGATGCAGAACCTAGTTCCATAGCAAGCGGTTCCTTGTTGTGCCTCCTATGAAAGGTTACTGTAGGTATGACAAAGAAAGGGAGCTTTGGCTATATCAGAAAATAATGCCTACTTTGTGGATAACGTAATATTTTACCGTAAAGATATTTTCCGTAACCAACAGAGAAGGTTGATTACTCCGCTTTTGGTTAATCCGTATGGGGCGAATCAGTATCGGGCCAAATGGCCTAGTTTGCCACAATTTCTGCAATCTACTGAGTCCGGACATGTTAGAAAGTCCGCTTAGTGGCATGCATTTCCACATCGATAACACACGATGTTCATATTTTTATATAACTCGGAAGTTTTGTTTTGAAGTTTATTGATGTCAAGATGTGGTGGATTAAAGATAGCTACTGCTGCACCGGGTATAAGTAGTGTGGTGGTGCAAGATGACGCACCATCCGCGAGCCCTGCCGACTTCCCCAAAGTTGAAGACGACATCAGGATTACAGTTCCATGCGCACGAGGAGTGAACACAGAGGCAAGCACCAGTTGGGGAACACTCAATGGAGATCACGCAGATGAGCGGAGGCCTCCAATGTATGGTCGAATACACCTAGTGTAAGCCACTTTAGCAACAGACGAGCATCGCCTGCCCCTTGGGTTCTAACGTCTGGTGTCGTGACCTCGCAAGTCATGAAGATTCCCTGGCCGGGACTATTTGAAGACGGGGATGTGAAGGCGTTTTTGGAGGATTTCGAGGTGGCAGAGGTGGTAGGACTGAAGACGGACCGGGCAGAAGGTGGCGGCCCTGCGGAGTCTCCTCAAGGGCAGGGCGAAGGCGATTCTGGGGGCGACGAGAAGAGGTCCAGTCAAGTTGGAGTGGACCACCGCGAAGGAAGCGTTGCTCTCTGGCCTGGACAGGCCAGCGGACCGCCAGGAGGCGATGCGGCGGTTCAAGGCGTCGCGGCTTGGTGCTAGGACGGATCCTCTCGTGTTTGCGGTGCACCTCGGGAGCTTGTTGGACCGCGCCTTGCTGGGGTTGGACGAGCCGTCAAAGACGCAGTTGCTGGTGGATCAGTTTTTGGCCGGCCTCCCACAGCCAACCGCGGAGCGAGTCCGGATTGCGAATGCTACTCGGAAGATGCAATTGGAGGAGTTGGCGCAAGTTACTCGAGACCTGAGCGACGCACCACTAGCTGCGCTGAAGGAGGAGCCTCATGTGAATGTGGAACGGATGATGAAACAGCTTACGGAAGACATCAATGGGCTTCGCGTTCAGCGTTATCGGGTGCGCACAAAGGGATGTTGCTTCATCTGCGGAAAACCGGGGCACTGGAAGAGACAATGTCCACAGAGGCGTGGTGTTACTCGTGTGACGAATAAACGTGTGCAACCTTATTTTTCTTTTCGGATCGAGGATTGTGTACTTGAAGCACTGAGCAGGAGTGTGGTTGAAGCAATGGTGGAAGTAGACGGAACGATGGAAAGGTGTCTGATCGATACGGCTGCCGCCGTGTCACTAATCAACCATCGGCGAGGTGAAAAGGTTCAGTGGTGTTGCACGATCGTAAGAGCGGTTGGCGGTCATTCAGTGAAAATTAATGGGACAGCCGAACACACCGTGGGAATCGGGGGACGAAAGCGAACACACTTCTTTCTCGTGTCACCAGATGCGAAACAAACAATATTGGGAGCAAATCTCCTTGAGCTCAATAAAGCCGTCACTGATCAAAGCAGAAAGAAGGCACAAATTGCGATATGTCAACATTTCGATTGTTCTCATCAGTCGCATACACAATACAAGCAGAAACACATACACAATTACATACATGAGAAAAAATTGGCCAACCAAGCAAAACGTCAAAATCAAGTCCAAAGCGATCGGATTGATTGCCTCACGAGTTTCTGTGCACATAACACTGGTTGATAGGCCATAATTAGCAACGCTTCACTGATTGCCAACATTATCGGATTCCGGTTACGTACTAGCATTCTGAACGCAGTATTGGGGTCCACATTGTGACCGGTTGTCACGAGGTGCTTAGTGATAGATGATGACAGAGTCCGGTTCATTCTGGGAGGCGCTCCATTTTGTTGCGTCATCATTTGCTCCACTCACTTTGGCAAGTGTTCAGCCACCCTCTGAGTCAACCGACGGTTAGTCCTGCCTATGTAAACGTCACTGCAACTGCAGGTGAACTGATAAACTACATGCGAGGACGAACTAGCTGAAGGGTAGCTCTGACGGTCATGAAGAACAAGTTTCCGAGTCGTGTGCATGAAACGCAACTGAGCGGTCGTGTACGTGCGCGTTAGAGCGGACCTGAGCTTGTGTCCGATGTCGTTTGCAACTTGGTCTTCTTTGAAGGGCAGGAACAGATAAACAGCTTTTTTCTCTGCCGTTAGCACCGGCAGTTTGTTTTTGGGGAGTCTGCTGTGCACTTAGATGAACTTTTCAGGACAACCATTTGCCACCAAGGTCCTAGGTAGAAACTCATCTTCGGCTTCCAGTGTATCCGGACTACAAATACGTCTGGCCCTGTAGAACAGCCGCGTTTGTATGCAATCGGGGCAAAACTGGAAAAGCGAATGTATTGGCCACTCCAGATTGCTTTGCGGTAAACGGTGCGCTGCAATGTACCTCCGTCCCGCCTCTTAATGAGGATATCCAAAAATGCCAGAGAGCCATGTTGCTCCATCTCGTGGGAGACTGATAAGTTGGGGTGAATTGTATTTAGAGTGGTTAACAAGCGAGTAAAATGTTCACTGTTGGTGAACACCAGAATGTCATCCACATAACTTTAGTATAACCTTGCTTCACCAATACTGGCAGCGACTTGCCTTTCGATCAAGCCGAGAAAGATATCTGCCAAGATCGGCCCCAGAGGGCTACCCATGGCGACTCCGTCGATTTGTTTATATGCTGTCCCCTCAAACTCAAAACGTACATTCTCTGTACACAGTAGAATCATATCCCGCAAATATTCTACAGGGAGACCCACATACATGTTTTGACTCAGGATGAAATGACACAAACCATCAACTGTTTCTTGAAGTGGCACATTTGTGAATAGAGTCCACGTCAATAGAGTACAATGGAATAATGGAACAATGGTTTATGACGGGTATAAAAGCAATGCTTCACAGGTCCCGTAGTATGATGAGAATTAACATCGTAAAATTAAAAAATCGTATCGATGAAAGTACGTGTGAAATGCATGACTCACCGGGGGATTGGAGATGCACATAAACAAGTAATCCAATAGGAATTTTAAGTGGATTCCGTCCACGTTCGTTGTTCACTAGTACCATCATCCGATGGTCGCACGTTATATCACATAGTGCAATCGTGTCAGAGTTTCGTCAAGGCGTCTTTTGAAAAGAGATAGGGTGGAAGCGTTAATTACATGTTCTGGAAGGGCGTTCCAAGGTTGTGACACTCGGAGGGAGAAGAAATTGCGTCGACATTCCAGTCGACTGTACTGTGTGATCAACTTGAACTGATGACATCTTAGGGATGCGTTTTGACTACGTTTCAAAAGGGAATGACACGTGTGGTTGGGGGTTCTCAGTATCCGATACACCAATATGAGATCGCCTCTCAAACGACGGTAACGTCCACTGTATAAGTTAAGAGTTTTCAGCCTGAGTGGGTAGGGAAGGCTGGAAAGACCTTTGACGTATTTTGTCGCTCTGCGTTGTGCAGTATCGAGTGCAGTGAGGTGGCACTTCTGCCATGGTTGCCACGCTTGAATAGCGTATTCTTTGTGCGGTCTAACAAAAGCGCTAAGCATTTTCGGAAAGATTGAGGCGTCAAACTTCCCAAACGCTCTACGCAGAAGGCCATAGTGTTGGTTTGCTCTCTTGGAGGCATTTTCGGTCTGCATAAAGCACCCAAGATCTTCTTGTACAAGCACGCCAAGATCGCACTCATGAGAGGTCCGCTGTAGAATGTCAGGTCCTAAGCGGTAGTTATACGCACTCTGATGGCGTATGCTCAAGATTTTGCACTTTGTGGTGTTGAACTGTAGTATGTTCTCGTTTGACCACTTGTATGCTTTGTCCAAATCATCCTGCAAGGCTGCGTGATCCTCTCCTGAAGCTATGGCACGCCATATCTTTAGGTCATCTGCAAACAGCAGAAAGTTGGAAGATAGTGCAGCTGCAAGATCATTTATGAAAACAATGAACAAGCGAGGCCCGAGTACCGAGCCCTGAGGTACGCCACACTGAACTTCGATTGGTTCCGACAGCGTATTTCGGACTCTCACATTCAGGTGACGTAGAACGAGAAATTCGCCTATCCATCCTAGAATAGGATTGCCGATACCACAATGCTGCAGCTTGTTCAGTAAAATCCGATGGTCCAGTCGGTCGAATGCCTTAGAGAAGTCCAAGTAGGCTACATCCACTCCGACTTCGGCGTCCACAGACTCTGTCCAGTTTGAACGAGCAATCAGCAAATTAGTTGTGCAGGACCTGCCTTGGCGAAATCCGTGCTGCTCCGGAACGAGGATGTTGTTTTTCTCCAGGTACTCCATGAGGGCCTCGGCTACAATGGACTCCATGATCTTGGAGATTACCGGAAGAAGGTTAATCGGACGATAATTAGTTGGATCTGCACGGCTACCATTTTTGTGGATTGGAGTGATGATCCCGTGCTTCCACATCGTTGGGACGTGCATCTCGTTAAGGCATCGCTGAAAGAGTGTCGCCAAAGGTTCAGCTAAGCTCGTGGCGGAAACTTTCAGCGCTTTCGGCCGAATGCCGTCCGCACCCGGGGAGCTAAATTCGCGCAACGACATCAACCGCTTCAATACAGCTGCAGTTGTGAAGGAAATGTGGTTAAGGCCTGATGGCGGAATAAGTTGCCTAGATATGGTGCAGGAGGTTTGCACACACTGGAAAGTGCGGCCGAAGTGTTGTCCTAGGACGTTCGCCGCATCCTGTGCCGTATGTGTTAATCCGAAAGCTGTGCGCAGAGCCGGAATTCCGCGCTTAACGCGGCGAAGCTTATTTATGTGTCTGTATAGTAGCTTTGGGTTAACGCAGAACTTTGACACAAGATCTTGTTGGCTCTTTACCTTATCCTCCCTGACGAGTGTGACACAGTGGTTTCTTTGTGTAATATAGGTGTTCCAATTATCCTCGCTCGGAGAGGCTATATGGGTGCGCCATGCCAGATCCCTCAATCCCATGCATTTTTGGGTCCTGCTTCTGAGAAACGACTTCGCCTTGTCGGGTCGGGGGATTTTGGTTTTAGATGCCAATGCTACGAGCGTGTTGAATTTGTTGACAAATTTCCCGCATGCCACTTCTGGGGACCACTCAGTTAAGAAGGACCAGCTCGCAGCACTAATGAGTTCTGCCAGGTTATCGTAGTTGGTTACGACGGAAGATTCCACGTTGCTTTCATTAGGATAATCTGCATAACACAAGTATTGGAACAATAGTGTCGCATGATCGCTGCGGCCCAAGGGAGTGGATGTGGTTACTACGTCAATCATCAGTTCCTCATTGGTGAAAACGAGGCCCAAGATGGCCGGTTTATTTCCTGTCCTGAATCGCGTTGGGGATGTGACATGGTTGTACAGCGGTGATCCTGCAATTAGCTCTTGTAGATCCGCTTTGAATGGTTCACTCATGGTGGCTGGGGTTTCTAGGCCGTGCAGATTGAAGTCCCCTACCAGCAAAACATGACTGTATGACCGTTCCAGTAAATTCTTCAAAGCAGAAGACAGGGCCTTGTCCATTTCTAAAGTGGACATTGGTGGACGATATACGATGGCCAATAAGCATTTATCGCCGTGCTTTAGGTGTAGGCAGCACCATAAGGACAATGGACAATGGTTTATTACGGGTAAAAAAGCATCGCTTAACAAGTCCCGTGGGATGGAAATTATTGCGAAAATAAATTGCATAATAAAGCGAAAAGCGTTGTGGTGGACTCACCATAGACTTATGTGAAATAGCGGAGATGTTCGCGTATTAAACATAAAAATCCATAAATCCAATGGTTTAGCGTTTGGCAAGAAACCGTTTAATTGCGTTTTGTAGCCCCTGGCTAACAAGTCATAAAAGGAAATGTAAGTGAGACAACGCATCGTCAACACGTTTTTTAAATATCGCCAGATTGGGAGCAGACACGACATAATTAGGGAGGGCGTTCCACGGCTGGCACACGCGGAGAGAAAAGAAATTTCTACGGCATTCAAGCCGGCTATAATGAATTGTCAGTTTCAGAGGGTGACCTCTTAGTTTACGGTATACGGTTTGAATCCCAGGGTCGTTCATGAGCTCGATGAGAAGGTCTGGACGGTAGTAGAGAATTACACCGCCGCCCTTGGTGGGTCGATCGTTACGCAGTAGTGACATGCCAGGTAGTTCGATCTCAGCGTCACTAATCATGTCGTTCAGCCACGTCTCAGTTATCTTGAGGTCCCAAGACATTGAGCTATGACGAGATCGAAGTTCTGCCAATTTGCTTAGAAGCCCTTGGGCGTTTGTATAAAGGCACTTGAGAACTACGGATGTTAGAAGCGTGTTTGAACATACGTTGGTTTTCCGAGAATTTACGCCGACCCTTGTTGGGTCGGCTGAAGGACGTTTTTTGATGTGTCTCTTGCAAACTTCCTGCGGCCGTTACGGTGGGATGCCTACAGCGCCCTGAGTCGATCTGCAGCAGACTGTCTTTTCCTTCTTCATCGAACGGCTGGGGCGTTTCACTGTGTTCCGGTACAGAAATGCAGACAGCGGGGATCGCGACTACTTCTTGCTGGTTTCTTGTTCCCTTATCCATTGGTGGCCTGGTTCCAACCGCCTTCAGACGTATTTCTGATGGCAATTTGGTGCGGAACTTGTGCCAATTCCCGAGCACCGTTTCAACCATTTGTTTGGAGTAAAGCAAGAGTTTAAGCACTCGTGGACCACTTCCTTTGTAGTTTGGCGATATGGGTAACCTCGATGTTGAGCTGGCAATTACGTCGTGGAGAGATAGTGCTTCGCGGATATACCGCCACTCTTCCAAGTCATGAGCTTTGACCTGCGACTCTTCCGGTGCCTGTGTTTCGGGGACACCATGGACAAAGATGGATCTTTCATCAGTTTGCTTGCGGTGTTCTCCAGGATTTTGTTTTCGTTGTCGACGCTCACTCCAAGGTATATCCGGGAATATGCGAACTCCGCATGATGAATCACGAAGACGGTGAGCTGACAAGAGGACTGTCTCTGCTTCGTTACCGAACTGCAATGTCGCTTGAAGTAGTCTCGGCTCGCCATAGTGAAGTGAGTTAGGGTGGCGGATGATACGACATAAGCTAGCCTGTTTAGGCTGCATTCCAATTGCTCGGCATATGGATTCCCACTGCGACTTGTCGTCCAGTAGTCTATCTTTGATAGAGTTTGCCTTTGACTCAGGCACGTTAGAGCATATTATCTTCATCGAACTCTGCATCTTCTTGGAGTTCGTACATTTGGATACCGGCATGCCTCCTATTACCGGCGGCGTGGGGGGAAATCTTTTCGTGTACACATTGTTATTAGTGTCGCCTCTAACAACCTTCGGTGTGCTTGCAGACACGCTGGTTAAATTTGCCACGGGTGGACAATCAGCGACGATATTTGCATAGGTAGTCGGACTACCTGTGTTATTCGGTAAATCGGAATGCACTGGAGTATCATGAGCCACAGCCATATCACTCGGGAAAACCGAAACTCTGCAACGTTGGATTCGCCGGGGTTGGCAGTCTTTCATAAACTCTCTGTTTGCAGCCTATAGTGAGTGGGGTTGCGGGATGTATGCTTTCTACTAAACAATCGTTTTGACTGGTTTGTGCCAGGTGTGGGCATACGGTTAGACTGTAGCGGCTTGACGAATGCTACACATGAAAACCGTAGCCCGGTGAGACAGAAGACGGCGGGATATAAAGA
>OX104071.1:31834246-31924557 GCA_944474145.2 Dicrocoelium dendriticum | reverse complement strand
GGAAGTCGGGCTGATCAGAGTGCACGCTAGCAGCAGGTCCTCGGTAGGTCAGCCGAAACCATAACAGTTGACCAATCCCAGAGCCTATCCAAAGCACTCTGAAGTGCCTCAGAGCCACCCGGGATATCCACAATATTCCAGAGCTTGAGATCATCAGCAAACAATAGCGACGGTACTCCAGCTCCTCGGGTAGGTCATTGACAAATTGCGAAAAGCAACGGCCCTAGAACCGAGCCCTGCGGAACGCCACTAAGAACAGCTTGTCTAAGCGAAAGGCTACGCCCCACGCGTACACACTGTTCTCTGCCCTCTAGGAAAGCAGAAACCCATTTAAGGGCGGCTCCAGATATCCCATACGATCTCAACTTCAATGAGAGTCGCTGATGTGGGACAGTATCAAAGGCTTTCGAGAAGTCAAAGAAAAGCACGTCGATGGCGTGGCCGTTGTCTACTGCCTCAGCCCAGCTTTCACGAGCTACAAGCAAATTTGTCAGACATGAAAATCCCTTACGGAATCCGTGCTGGGCCGCAGTGAGAAGGTTAAACTTAATCAGGTGATTCTCCACCGAATCCCTGACCAATTTTTTCGAACAACTTAACTACCGTTTTTTTTGCTGACATGCCGGTAGTTCGCGGGCAGAACTCTGTCCCCGCCCTTAAAAATCGGACAGATGATTGCCTTCTTCCATTCAGAAGGTAAGGCACAGCTGTCGAATGATATTGTAAACATGCATGTCAGAGGACCACTTAGCTCAGCGGCCAATTCATGCATCAGCTTCGGATGAATTGAATCAGGGCCAGAAGCTTTGGAAGGATTTAGCCCTTGCAATAGCCTGAAAACTTGTGTCTCCGTTATGCTTATTTCAGTTAGGCAAGAATCCTCCGGAACTTTAGTGACCAGATCAACTTGAGGTAGAGAGGCCTCATGAGAAAAGACACCAGTATACTGTTCGCTAAGTATACAGGCATTATCATAGTCGGTATGCCCATGGGGCCCGTCCGCTCGTAGTAAAGCCGGTATAGACGAGTTTGTACCGCTACGTCTCTTTACGTAAGCAAAGAACTTCTTTGGGTTTGTTACGGCTGCGTTTGCCAAATCCTCCTCGTACTGAAGACGAAGAGTTCTAAGATGATGCTTACATTTATTTCTAACCGCTCGATAGCTTTCGTAGGTGCTGGTTGATGAAGCCGCTTGGTAAGTTCGCCAGCACTTAGAGCGCTTCCTGAGCAGGTATTTACCTGTATGATCTATCCATGGAGGCTGCGCCCGTGTCACCCTTCTCTTAGTGAATGGGATGTGGGGAGCAGAGATCTCAGTGAGGTACGCTTTAAATTTCTCCCAGGCTGTCTCAACGGTGTCAGCCACGGTGATCGCACAACGCAAAACTGAAGCTTTGGCTCGTATTGCCTTAAAGTCTGCCCGCCAAATATTTGGACATGCCTCAGCGGTAGCTTGATGACACTTAGTTAGAGCACATCGAAAGGATATGCAGACATGGTCACTGGCTCCTAGAGGACAGTCGTAGGCAATATCCCTTACGAAATCGTGTGACTTCGCAAAAATGAGATCCAAGGTAGACGGAATTTGGTTGCGCATATATCTAGTCTGGAGGTCCACGAACTGATGCAAAGGCAGTTGCAATGTTAGCTCGAGGAGATCCGAACCGAAAGTGCCCACCGCCGAACTGCAAGATAGATCAGCCCAGCAGACTTCAGGGAGGTTGAAGTCACCCAGTATTAGACACCTATTGGCAGCCTGAGTACGAATAAATCCAATAACCTCCCCGGAGATACTACCAGGACTTCGATATACCACTACAACTGTAAACTGAGCGGAGGAAGTGCACACAATAGCCGAGAGGGCTTCAACAGTTTGATCCGGCGACTGGAACACCCAAGTCCTCAACACATCGAGTTTACAACTCACATAAAGAGCGACGCCTCCACCTTGGCGGCCAACGGAGCGATCGCATCTAAGCAGTGCGTAGCCAGGCAAACATACTTCACCGTCTGTGATATCCGGGGACAGCCACGTTTCTGTGATAGCAAGTATGTCGGGACGAGATTTGTCTACAAGTAGACCCACCTCGTGTACCTTGTTCCTTAGGCTACGCACATTACTAAGCACTACCCGAAGGAACTCGGCACGACCAGCCCTGGGTCGTACGCTACCAGAAGAGGTTCTGGTAGGGCAGAATTTGACTTCCGGCTGACCACCTGAAAACCCACAAGACGAAGGCCTTGCTCACCAGCCGCCCGCCTGCTTTTGAGGCTTTTGATGGCTTCCTTTAACTTCAGTCGATCTGCCAGTGGGAGGTCCGGCTGAACGCTGACATTACTACCCTTGAGTTTGAATGCAAAGCGCATTAACGCTTTGCGTTCCTCCGGGGTTGAGAGGACTACACGAAGTAGTCGGGGTCGCGGATTTGGCGTGTCAACAGGGACGTTCCCCAATCTGGTTAATTTCCTGATAGTGACACCGGGGAAACCAGGTGGAAGCATCTTGTTGACGCAGAGCTTGAACCACTGGAGGTCATCCAGCATGCGCTCCTTTGGAAGAGCTGCCGCGGATTCAGCAACGTTACGAAAGATAACGCTACTATCAGTAAAAGAATCACCTCGACGAGGCGTATTCACTCCACGCGTCTTCGACGCGACCTCAGTTTCGACCGGTTTGGCAGATGGCACGGCGCGTTTCTTCGCCAAGTGAGCTGGAGTAATTGAGGTTGAGGTTTTATCCTCTGCCTCCAACTCCCTCACCGGTCTAGTCTTTTCAGACTTTGCGGGTGTGGCTGAAGTCGACACCGCGCGTTGCTTCGCCAATGGAACTGGGGTGATTGGGTTTGTAGTTTTGTGTTCCACCTCCAATACCTTAATGCTTTCAATACCTTCAGGCTTTGAAACAGCCTTAGGGACTTTCTTAGCCCTCTTCCTCCTGCTTTTATTGGGCCCAGGGGCAATAAGTTCGGTCACGCTTTGGACGGCTTCCGGTAGGACATCAGAGGCCCCTTTAGAGGCATTCTGGACCGCTGGGACACACGACACGGTAGACATCACCTCAGTCGGATTTCCATCGACAGCAATTGAGGTTAGTTGCGTGTCTTCCTTCAATGAGCCGACATCAATAGAGACTCCCATATTTCTCATCAGTAGCTCCACTTTCCGATCAAGATATATGAGGAAAGACCACAACTGCTGGTTACCCAGCCCGATGTTGCTCGATGTCTCCTCAGTGACCTCAAGAGGCGTAGATCGATGGCGACGGCATAGAAGACAATTGAACAGCATGCTATCGCTAGTCGAAAGCATTGCGTACTGATCAGGGCTCAAATCGGTGCAGGTCTCATGGTACCAGCAGTTGCATACATAGCACTGCATGCCACCAGACTCGTCCGTCACGGGCTTTGAGCAGCACCCGCTGCCACATACAGCATTAGATTCGCTGATCAATGCAGCCGAAGACATATTAGCGCCGGTATTCATTGAATCCGACATGACGCTTTCAAAGAGTGTGAAACAAGTATCAAAACGTAAAACCGACAAGCTGTTACCTGCAGGGCAGTCAACAGAAACAGTTATGGGTTAAACAAGGTGCAAAACGGATTACAAAACACAAAAATACCGGAAAAATAGCCAGAGGCTGAACCCGAAAAAGATGGACGACGTTGGTATGTACCCGAAAACGGGTACGACGTAATCCGGGGAAAACGATGATCCAAAATTCTTTGGATCAAGCGAAATTTGACAAAAGTCAAATTTTTTGCACGCCACTTGTAAACACTGTTCCGGAACTGTCCTTTGAAAGTAAAACCTCAAAAAGACAGCACGCTCAAAAATTTCAATTTACCGCCAAGGAGGAGGAAACCGCACATGTCACTGCCCAGCTTCCTACCCACATCGCAACTGACCTTATAGACTTGCTCGATCCGATTCCGGCTGACGCACCTTACCATAAACTCAAAGCCGCCGTATTAAAGCGCACCACGGCCTCCGACGAAGCTAGACTTCGGCAATTAATTTCCGGTCTTGAACCAGGTGATCACACGCCGTCACAACTTCTCAGGCACATGCGTACGTTGGTCGGTTCCTCTAAGGTCGATGACACGATTCTGCGACAGCTCTGGACGAAATGTCTTCCATCGAACACCTCAGCTCTTCTCGCCGTCTTCGCAGATGATTTGTCTTTGGACAAGCTGGCTGAAACAGCAGACAAAGTTCATGAGTATTTTCATAAACCCGCAGCATGTCGCGCAGTTGAGTCGACCACTAACACCGATCTTAAGATTGACCCGATTGAAACCATTTCTGAGAGTTTATCGAAGCTGGAGCTCGCCATCTCGAGCATTAATCGCTACAGTGATAGAAGCCCTAGACGCTCCTCTCGAAGTAAACGTAGTCCCGCCAGGAGTCCGAAACGTCATTTCTGTTGGTACCACCACCGTTTTGGCGTTAAAACAAGGAATGGTCGACCTGGTTGTAACTATCCGAAGTCATTCTCCAAACCGCAGCAGGGAAACCTTCACGCCAGCCAGTGATGGCAACGGCTGCGTGTGGCAAATCTTACAGTCGCCTACTTTACGTCTACGATTCCTCAACCAATTTGAACTTCTTGGTTTACACCGGTGCCGAGGTCAGCGTTATTCCTCGTTCTGCAGAAAAACGCAACCTATTTCCAACCAGACCGACATTGCAGGCGGCGAACAATACGGCCAGAAAATGTTGACTCTTAACCCTGGTCTTCGTCGAAGTTTTCCCTTTGTTTTCCTCATTGCTGACGTCCAACGCCCCATCCTTGGTGTTGATTTCCTTACCAAGTTTGGTCTGATCGTGGACCTGCGTAACCGTAAACTATGCGATAGTTTGACATCCTTGTCCGTTTCGGGTAAAGTCACTTTGATCAGTTCGATCGGTCTTCGTTTGGCATTGCCCGCCGACAATGTGTTTATCAAACTATTACTGCAGTTTCCTACTCTTTGTCAATCGTCTAATGACTTTCCTGAGCCTAAGCACGAAGTTACGCACCACATCTTAACACATGGGCCGCCAGTAACCGCCCGACCTTGACGATTACCTCCAGACAAACTCGCTACTGCCAAGGCAGAGTTCGAACATGTGCTTCGTCTCGGTATCGTTCGTCCTTCCAATAGCCCATGGTCCTCCCCACTTCATATGGTTCCTAAAAAGTCCAGTGGCGACTGGAGACCTTGCGGAGATTACCGGGCACTAAACAATGCCACCGTCCCCGATAGATATCCGGTTCCGCACATCCATGATTTTTCAACTGGTTTACATGGAAGAACAGTTTTCTCTAAGATTGAATTGATGCGTGCATACTACCAAATTCCGGTTGCTCCCGACGATATTCCGAAGACCGCTATAACCACGGCCACTATGCACGACGCAGGAGCATCTGTTTGTGGCACTATCAGTTGTCACCGCACCAGTCACTGGATATCCGAGAGGTCCGTGAACTTTTTGGAAGCTAGAAGGCACCTCCCGGCTGGTTCTGAACACAATGTGACCAGACGGGCTATTACGCGTGAACTAAAGCGGAGCCTACGTGCTGACAAGGAAGCCTGGTGGACCAGTCGGGCTCAAGAAATGGAGGAGGCAGGAGCAGTAGGCAATTACCGGAAGCTCTTCCAGCTAATCCGCACCACTGGTCCGAGAAAACCAGGCGTCAGTGAGACAATCAGGGACAGCGCAGGTGCGCTGATACACAATAAGGAGCGCCGTATGGCTCGTTGGGCTGAGCACTTTGAACATCAGTTCAGCTGGCCCCCTGCTCCCGGACCTCTTCCTACTCAGGTGATGCAGGACGAGCCATGGACGGTTAGTTTAGAGCCTCCTTCGGAGGCCGAGGTCCGAAACGCGATCACAGTCCTCAATCGTTTTCGTGCCGCTGGCCCGGATTCCCTACCACCTGCACTATTTAAGGATGGAGGTGAGATCCTCTGCAAAGCACTGACCTCCCTATTCGAACGTATCTGGAACGAAGAGTGTGCCGGCTAATTGGAGCGAATCGATTATAGTGGCAATATACAAAAAGGGCAGTCGCGAACCACAGGGGTATTAGCCTAACGCCAGTTGTGACAAAATTACTGGCCTCGATTATCGTTCGTCGCCTCCTTGCAGAACGGGAATCTCGGATTAGGTAAGCGCAGGCCGGTTTTCGCCCAGGACGTGGCTGTATAGACCATATATTTACTTTGCGGCAGGTGCTAGAGCAGCGCCACGCATACCGCAGACCGACAATAGCTGTGTTCCTCGATTTCAAGAGTGCGTTCGATTCAGTCCGATCGATTCTGTTCGAAATACTTGCGCGGAAAGGTGTTCCCACGAAATATGTGAACATCCTTCGTGCTCTATACTCGAACACTACAGGCCGCGTCAGGGTCTATGGTGCCCTATCGGATAGCTTTTCGACTACAAGTGGCGTTCGACAGGGTTGCCCGATTTCCCCGTTTTTGTTCAATTTCGTCGTGGATTCTATCATGGAGTGTTCCCTTGCGGAATCTCACGATGTAGTTGTTGAAGTGCTGCCTGGTGAACGGTTAGCTGATCTAGATTATGCAGACGATATCGTCTTGCTTTTCGACAATGTTGAGGCGGCACAATCAACCCTGAATAGCATGTCCAGAGTGGCCCCATTATTTGGTATGCACTTCGCACCTTCAAAGTGCAAAGTGTTGCTGCAGGACCACCAGCCACTCGATGACCCCTTGACGCTTGCTAACGAGGAACTCGAGGTGGTTGATCAATTCACTTATCTTGGCAGCTGCATCAGCAATGATGGGCGCATAGAAACTGACGTGTGCTCACGCATTGCAAAGGCTAGAGCTGCCTTCTTGAACCTGCGTCATCTTTGGCGACAGAAGGGAGTTTCCCTCCGTCTGAAAGGCCGTGTATACAAGGCCACAGTGAGGGCCGTTCTGCTCTATGGTAGTGAAACTTGGCCCCTTCGGTCTGAAGATCTGAGGCGCCTTCAAGTCTTTGATCATCGTTGTTTGCGAAGCATTGCTGGTGTCGGATGGCACCAGCGTGTCCGCAACGATGATGTGCGTAGGCGAGTACTAGGAAGTGATGATCATGCTTGCTCTCTAGAACAACATACAGCACTGAATAAGTTACGTTGGCTCGGGCACGTGCTACGCATGCCTGGTCACCGCTTACCTAGGAGGGCCTTGTTCACTCTACCAGGTGTAGGATGGCGCAAGGCTCGAGGTGGACAGAAGTGGACTTGGCAGCGGGAAATGAAGTCACTGACGACCAAACTGGGTGCCGTTGGTCCGTCTCGCCTTCCGGGTTGGAGTCCACGTGACTCACCTTGTGCTTGGCTCGAGACTTTACGGGACATGGCTCGCAACCAACACCAGTGGCGCGTCTGCTGCCGTCTCCTAATCGGATTGCCTGTTTAAAGTGTGTTTGGTGTTGAGTTATCTGCGGGGTAATGGTTGATTATGACGCGTGGCAGTAAAAGCCGCAAGGATGCTGTCTCGCCGATGCCGCCTTATCTTTGCACGATAGCCAGCTGTTTGTGACGGAATGTTGTCTACACAAGGTGTAGGCGCCTTGACCCTGAATGTTTGCTTAGGGCATTAAGTTTTTCAGGTAAGTCCCCCTTCTCTCCCTCTTCTTATTCTTTATTTCATAGGTCCTCATGGTTGTATGGCAGCGAAGCATCAGTTCAAATGGCTGATGTACTGCTGTTGATGATGATGATATAACCACGCCTTTTGGTCTTTATGAATTCGTTCGCATGCCATTTGGTCTACGAAATGCCGCACAGACTTTCCAAAGGTTTATTGATCAAGTCCTTAGAGGGCTCGATTTCGTCTACGCCTACATTGCCGATATTCTTGTGGCCAGTTCCAATCATGATGAGCATCTGTCACATCTCCGGTCGATCTTCGAACGCTTTGCTCAGTACGGCGTTACGGTCAATGTTGACAAATGTGTTTTTGGCCAAAGTTCTGTTGATTTTTTGGGCCATCGAATTGATTGCAATGGTATTAATCCACTCCCCGAGACTACCCCATGCCTCAATCTTTCAAAAGTCTCCATCGTTTTCTCGGCATGGTGAATTACTACAGCCGTTTCATACCAGATTGCTCTGGGCTACTCCAGCCATTGACCGATTTACTTAAAGGCAAGTCACGAAAATTCGAGCCAACTCAGGAAGCTATCGATGCATTCGACAAGATCAAGCACGCGTTGTCCAACGCTACCGCGCTTAGTCATTTGAGGACTGATGTTGACGTTACTCTGATCCTCAAGACTGATGCATCTCAGACCGCCGTTGGGGCTGTTCTCCAGCAGGTAATCAACGGTCAACCTGAGCCGCTATCCTTTTTCTCTCGTAAACTCCAGCCAGCACAGACGCGGTACAGCACATTCAGTCGAGAACTTTTAGCTATCCACCTCGCTATCAAACATTTTCGGCACCTGCTTGAAGGTCGCACGTTTGCCATTCTTACAGACCATAAACCACTTTCCTTTGCTTTCCGTGGTTCATCCGACCGTTTCTCCCCCAGAGAAATTCGTCATTTGGATTATATTTCACAGTTTTCTACCGACATTCGCCATGTCGATGCTGCCAATAACATTGTCGCCGATGCCATGTCACGTATATGTCTTCACGAAGTTTCACGGCAGAAGATTAACTTAGAAGACATAGCAGCTCATTAGGAAGGAGATACTGAGTTTGTGCAACTGAGATCAAATCCGTCGATCAAAATATCACAGTTGCCAATCCTGAACTCAGACTCCAAAATTTACTGTGATATTTCTACTGGCAAGCCCCGGCCTTTTGTCCCTCAGCAGTATCGCCGAGTCGTCTTTGACCACCTGCATAGAATCTCACACCCGAGCATCCGAGCCACCGTCAAGCTAATTACTGATCGCTTCATTTGGTACAATATGCGCTCCGCGATCCAGCATTGGCCCAAACATTGTATCACTTGCCAAACCAGCAAGATCCACCGTCACACGATTACCGTCCCCGGCACGTTTGCTCTTCCCGACGCTCGTTTCAAACATGTTCATCTTGACATCGTTGGACCCTTGCCTCCATCCAACGGTTTTGTCTACTTATTGACATGTGTTGATCGTTATACGCGTTGGCCACTTGCCGTGCCTTTACATGATGCTTCTACAGAAACGGTGGCGCGAACATTCATTGAGAATTGGATTTCGGTCTTTGGCACGCCAGCCACTATTACTACCGATAGAGAGTCCCAATTCAATTCGGCATTGTTTCGTGACACGAACCGCTTGCTCGGTTGTTCTCATCTACGGACAACCGCCTATCACCCAGCTGCTAATGGCATCGTTGAACGTTTCCATCGTCAACTTAAAGCTGCACTTACTGCTTCACAGTCAAACTCACAATGGTCAGAACGTCTACCGATTATCTTGCTTGGTATTCGTAACACTATTAAAGAAGACATTGGCTGTTGTCCCGCTGAGTTGGTCTTTGGCACTACTCTCAGGCTTCCTGGAGAAATGGTGCTAGACTCAGGGGTTACTGGAGAAGTTGATCCGACCTCGTACGTCACACGCCTGAGGCAGCACTTTAGTACAATTCGTCCAACGCCACTCGAATCAGTCCTCGGAGTCAACAGGTACACCCGGATTTGCACACTTGCCCCTTCGTTCTCATGCGCGTCGATTCCGTCCGTAAACCTCTGACACCGCCTTACGAGGGCCCCTTCAAGGTTGTTGCGCGGAAAGAGAAGTACTTCGTGCTAGATAGAAATGGTTATCAGGATATTGTGACTATTGACCGCCTGAAGCCGGCGTACATCGAGTCGCGACCTATATCGAAACCCACAGACATTCCTGTCACCGACCAGCCCACCTTCCCAAGTACGCCTCCTACTCAGCCCATGTCTGACACCTCTGTTCCCTCTCCTGCACCCCAAGCATCTCACGACACAAACTCGAACTCGCATCAACAAACACGTTTCGGACGTACAGTTGTTCTCCCTTCCAGACTACGGTAAATGACACCCAAGTATCGAGCTTTCATCTCAGTGACTCACGCTCTAGAGGGGGAGTTCTGTAGCGCTTGTAGATATCTTTCTTCCCAATTGTACTTTCCTATTCTCACCTCCATTATTATTGTACAGTTTTGTTTTAACTGACCAACAACCGATAAAACACCTTTTCGGGTTTCGATTCGCCTTCTGGTTTCGGCTCCGCGTGTTGTGCTGTTTGTCGTCGTTTGTCTGCTGGCCTCGTCCATCGTTCATCGGATCTAACGCGTCGATTTATTGTGCCGATTAAGTTCCGTCTTCCGACCAGATTGTGCGACTAACTGACAGCCTAGCGAAGATCGTGCTTTACCTAAGGTCAGCTACAGCATTCTTATTTATTGACTGAGTTCTTATATGTAGTTAAGCCCTTTCCGTTTGGCCTTTCCACTACACGTTCCAGTTTATCTGAATCTGTATCTACCTGACGCTTACGGGTTATTTTGCGGTTGTTCTCTTTTTTAATCCTGTTTTAACCCTGTTTTGCCTTTTTATTGTGGTCGTTTTACGGCTGTACGTTTTTAAATTCTGCTGTTTTCCGCTTAAACATGGTCGTCTCGGGAAAAACCGAGGCAGATGAACCCATTGCCTCCTCGTTTGATGAGTCAAATGCGGCTTGCAACAATTCTGCTTGTTCAAAACCAGTTACGGATTCATTTGGTGGTGTGCAGTGTGATTTTTGCCCCCGCTGTTATGAAAAAAGTGGTACCGGCCTCCGAGCGAATCAGTACAATACGCTATCATCCAGTGAAAACCTTCTTTTTAGATGTCCTGATTGTTGCGCTCAGAAAGCGAAGCTCCCGGCTTTCACCTGTGCTGAATTCAAGGCACTGATTTCCAGATTTACTGTTGTGGGAGGACGTTTGCCGAGCTTGCCTCCCTTGCCTCGCTCAACTCTAAAGTGGATTTGATTATAGTTCGGGCAGAGTGAGGGTTTATGGCAAACTGTCGCCACCCTTCAGTATCACCAGCAGTGTGAGACAAGGTAGCCCGCTGCCACCTTTGCTCTTTAACTTCGTTATTGATGAAATGGAAACAACGTTCGCTGAACATGACCTAGAAGGTGTGGAGCTACTTCCTGGTGAGCGACTTCTTGACTTAGAGTATGCGGACGATATTGCCCCAATCTGTGACAGCTCCCAAACATGCCAAGCAGCACTGGACCGATTAGCACTGGTTGCCAATCGTTTTGGGCTATGCTTTGCTCCATCGAAATGCAAAGTACTTCTCCAAGATTGGCAGGGACCCAACCCTGCGCTAACGCTTTGTGATGATCTGTTAGAAGTCGTTCAAGAATTCAAGTACCCGGGCAGGTATATTAGCACCCGTGGGATTGAAGATGAGGTTACGAACCGTATAGCAAAAGCTCGAGGTGCTTTTGCCAATCTTCTCCACCTGTTGCGCAGACGCGACCTTACTCTCGCCCTGAAGGGCAGAGTTTATAACGCAGCCGTCCGTTCAACTCTCCTATATGGTTGTGAAATCTGGCCCATCAGGTCGACAGACATAAAGAGGCTCGTCATATTTGATCATCGCTGCCTTCGCAGCTTGGCTCATGTCTGGTGAGAGCATCGCGTGAGCAATGAGCGTGTTCGGCGTCGCGTATTTGGTGCAGCAAAAGCGAGTGAACCGCTCAGCACCATTATATCACGCACTAGGCTCCGATGGTTGGGCCACGTGTTGCGCATGCCAGCACACCGACTTCCGCGACGTGCATTGTTAGCGTGTTGTGGGTGTAGTTGGAAGAGGAGGAAAGGAGGCCAAGCGGTAACTTAGTCTAGAGAGATGAAAACCCTCACTTCGAAGTTGGCGTCGGTTGGTGCATCCGGACATCCTGGCTGGGGTCCTAAGGACGGTGAACACGTTTGGTTGGACACACTTGCTTATATGGCTTGGAGCCGGCCCCGATGGCGTTTGTGTTGTGAGTTCCTTTGTTCATCCCCCTCCATCTTAGCATCCCCTCCAATCACGATATCGTTAGACATAATAAAACTCTCTTTTTTGCGACATGATAGCCAGCTGTTAGCTCTCCGGAACGATGTCCATCCGTTACTGGGGCCTCAGCGGGCGTGCCACTGTTTGTTTTCCTTTTCTTGTCTTTTGTATTACGGCACAATAGCTGAGGTGTTTTCCACCTACAGCTAACGTGTATGATAATAATAATAATAATACCCGCTCATGGATTCATCCTGTCGTTCCAGTCCCACTTGAACTTCGTTTGCAGCTACAACTGTTCCCCGGGGAAAAGACCTCCACATCTTAGTCTGAAATAATATTTCCTTTTATGTTTTCATGTCTTGCTTTCCATTGTTTATTTTCCGTTTGTGTTTTCAGTTTCTTTTTTCCTCCCGTTTTATATTATTTCCATTTCACGTGGCCGGCACAGCTGTGGCAGCTGGGGTAAGGCACGTGACCATTGCATATTTGAACGCGGTGACGCGCGTGCCGATTATACCCTCTCAGAAGACAAATCCATTCTCCGATACCCACCCCGGCTCAACGACGCTTCCGCAACGGAACATCCATGGGATTCTTCCATTGATCCTGTCCCACTTGAACTTGTTTCTCCCTATCTCCAGCTGATATTCTGTTCAAGTCTCATCGCCCTTCATTTTCGCACTTTCAGATTAGACACAATGTTCAGAAACACCTTTCAGAGTGGATTCCTTTCTGTTCTCTTCAGCGTCGGTACCAAGCCGTTACAACTTTGGGATAAAAAAGTACACCTTCTTGCGTAATGTGTTCTTATTTAGGTCCGTAATGGCCATATCAAACGGATAACCGACAACGATATTCAATCACTGGTTCTCGAATTGTTGGGGAACAATGTGTCGTACGTTTTCTTTCGTTCACGCTCCAGCTCCTTCAGCACAACTTACATCTCTTGCCCTTCCGACTCCACAAGGGTACTGGGCATCAAGCTTCCGTTTTTAGTTTTAATCGTGAAAAATCTAAAGAAGTATTTCACTTTTGAAATTATGGTACGCAGTCTTTCCATCTTACTCATCCGCACAGATTTTGGATGACGTCGGCATAAAACGTCGATTTCGGGCAAGCAACTATCAAAGCACTACTCGTGTGAAGCCTTTCATATGCACAATGCCTCTCCGATTGGAGGACAACTGGAACAACGTGTACTTCAATCTAGCTGACTTCACCAAGCGAGCTTACGGCACTAATTTTGCAGAAGTGCTTCGTATTCAGGTGAGACCGCCTTCATTTACAAAACGTGTTCGACTAGCGTGTTACGGGACTCTTGCATGTTCATTGTCACCTTGCTCAGTGGCATAGCTTCTCGCTTCTACCGACGTCTAAAGCACTTCTGTGTATCGTTCATCATCATTCATCATTATACACATCAGCTAGAGGTGGGAAAACACCTCCGCTATTGTGCCGCAATACATGAAGGAAATACATACACACATAAATGCATATACTACAATACACAAAGGAAAAATAGATACAACAGTTGCATGCCAGCTGAGCTACCAGCAACGGATAGGCATCGTTCCGGTAAGCTACCAGCCAGCTACTAGGCAAAAAGAAAAAAATTATTGTTTTAGCCTACGAAATGAGATCGTAGATGGAGGGGGAAGCTAAAAGGGCTGGGGAGGGACAAAGAAACACAGCAGGAACGCCACTGAGGTCGGCTCCTTGCCATGTCAGTGTATCCAGCACTGACTATAGCTTGTTTCTTGATTGCGTTGTCTTTTCATATTCTTACTATTCTTATTACAGCTGTGTGAGACGAAGTTTTTATCATGTTTGAACAACAAGCAGCGCAGCAGCAGCAACATTGTTAACAATTTGATCTTTTCTTTCTCTGCCGTCCAACTAGAGTAACCTTGAGAGTGGTGTAATAAGAAAGGTAGAAAGAAGTGAAAAGTCTACGTGCCCTTAGCAAACTTTTGGAACCAAGGCGCCTGCATCTGCTCAAAAGCATCTTGTCATCATCATAATATGTTAGCTACAGATGGGAAGTGTCCTAGGTTTTGCACCGTAAAGTACGGTCCAAACGGTTGGGGATTTTCACTGCCCCTCGTCAACCATTACCTCGCAGCTAACAGCATCAGACATCTTGTTTCCGATGACTTTACGAATAACCTGTGGGTATTGCACTTCCCAGATCAGAAGACAAGGGTTTTTGGCGAAACCTTTAATGAGCTCCCGACAAACAGTAGGTATAGCTGAGGTGTTTTCCACCTTTAGCTAACGTGTATTATGATGATAGCCAAACATCAAGTTAAAATATTCATGAGATAATGACCTGACTGAAAATCCCTTGAGTCTCGCAAATACTAGGTGTCTGAAATTGCACCTGTTGGTTGCTCAACGAGCGTGCTCTTTTTGATAGATTTCAAGGTAGGTTCTTCTCATTGTTAGACTTCAAGGTGGACCGCTCATTGGCTAACCGATTAGCTTCAGGCTGCGTTGGATCAAACTTTGGGCTGCTAGCGTAACGACTGGCTCCGAAGGCTGCTATGGGCGGACTCCCTTAACTAGGCTTAATTCTAGCAGACAGCCCGATTAGAAAATGGAAAACACATCATTGATCACGACTGCAAGCCAAACACAAGGTGAGTTGTGTAGACTTATATCTGCAAAGCGAGGCGGACCAACAACACTCAGTTTAATCGTCAGTGACGTTGCCAAGTCAACTTTCGCCATCCTCGAGCATTGCACCATCTAACACTCAGTAAGCAAACGAAAAATCTCTTCTTTGAGTTGTGACGAACGTACGTTACAATTACGTGAACCAAAGTAACGTATACAACATTGCTTGTTTTTGTAAGGAACTAAATTCGCCATCTCCGCATAGTACTCTCCTGCGTACATCATTGTTTCCGATTCGCTGGTGCCATTGGACATCAGCAACGTTTCTCTGGTAGCTGTAGCCAAAAACTAGAAGGCGCTTCACATCCTCCAACCGAAGAAGCCAAGCCACAACCCAATAGAGGACTGTGATCACTGTATGCTTGTGTACACGACCTTACAGACGGAAGAAAACCTCTTCCGATGCTACAGATACTGCAGGTTTATAAACGTTATCATGGCTTTTGAAATACGTGAACTAGTCCCACTTATTTTTACAGTTGCCTTCATAGCCCAAGGTCAGGGCTTACAGCAAATTGCCATACTTGGAAAATGTCTCTGAAGACTACGGAGACAATAGTCCGAATAGAGTTCTATGGACTGGGCAGAACGGCGCACTAAGTCGGTCAGTGTGTTTATGTGTTGTTTGGGAACTATAGGAAAGCGGCTCCGATCATATACGTGCTGAGTATCTCGCAACTAATGAAAACAAACATATCGGAAATATCGAACAGTGAAAGATTTGCAGTAGCAAAAAATAGATCCGCGATGTTCAAAATCACGGCATTGGGAGTAATACTCGTCATTTGCAGAAGATCATCATCATCATTATACACGTCAGCTAGAGGTTGGAAAACACCTCCGCCATTGTGCCGCAATACATGAAGGAAATGGTTGGCGGCATCCGGTTTCGGATTTGCCTGTCACTGTGGCCAGACACAGGACGCCTGCGCCTATAGAGGGACCATGGATGGCTTGCGCTGCACCACCCACAGCTCCAACCACACACCCCATATCCAGTGTGAACCCGCAGGAATAAGACCGGGAGGTATGTGGATGGGAGCCACGTTTCAACAACGGAGCCGGCCCACACTCCTTCACAGGCAAACACAAGCACGCTGTATTTGGGAAATCAAGCGCACACAAGGCGGTGGCTGGACTGTAGTCCGCTCCACACTGAGTGCATGCTGAGTGTCTCGCAACTAATGAAAACAAACATATCGGAAATATCGAACAGTGAAAGTTTTGTAGTCGCAAAGATAGATCCGCGATGTTCAAGATCACGGCATTGGGAGTAATACTCGTCATTTGCAGAAGGTCATCATCATCATCATCATCATTATACACGTCAGCTAGAGGTGGGAAAACACCTCCGCTATTGTGCCGCAATACATGAAGGAAATACATACATATATAAATGCATATACTACAATACATAAAGGAAAAATAGATACAACAGTTACATGCCAGCTGAGCTACCAGCAACGGATAGGCATCGTTCCGGTAAGCTACCAGCCAGCTACTAGGCAAAAAGAAAAAAATTATTGTTTTAGCCTACGAAATGAGATCGTAGATTGAGGGGGAGGCTAAAAGGCATGGGGAGCGACAAAGCAACTCACAGCACAAACGCCACTGAGGTCGGCTCCTTGCCATGTCAGCAAATGTATCCAGCCAAACGTGTTCACCGTCTTTTGGACCCCAACCAGGGAGCCGTGACGCTCCAACCGAGGCTGGCTCCGAAGTGAGGGACTACATTCCCCTGGACCAAGTCATCGCTTGGCTACCTCTCTTCTTCTTCCACCCACATCCGCGGTGAGCAAACAACGCACGTCGAGGGAGTCGGTGGGCTGGCATGCGTAACACGTGGCCGAGCCATCGGGGCCTGGTGCGGGAAATAACGGTGCTGAGCGATTCAGTTCCTTTTCTTGTGCCGTAAACAATGCGTCGAACACGCTCGTTACTCACGCGGTGTTCCCACCAGATGTGAGCGAAACTGCGAAGGCTCCGATGGTCGAACGTAACTATCCTCTTTATGTCCGCCGATCTTAGGGGTCAGGTTTCGCAACCGTACAGTAATGTCAAACGTACCGCTGCATTGTACACTCTACCCTTCAAGGCGAGAGTGATGTCGCGCCGCCGTCATAGGTGGCGAAGGTTAGCAAAAGCACTTCGAGCTTTCGCTATACGGTTCGATCAACTGAATCGAAGGCACCTTTGATGTCGAGGAACACGACTAGGGTGGGCCGCCAATATGTGTGACGGTGCTTCAACAACTGGCGCAAAGTGAAGATGTGGTCGATGCAGCCAGGACCACGACGAAACCCGGCTTGCTCCTCACGAATCTGGCTTTCACGAGCGCCAGTCAGTCTGTGAAGAATTATGGAGGCGAGTAATTTGGAGGCGATGGAGATCAGACTGATTCCTCTATAGTATCTGCATTCCGAGCGTGAGCCTCCTTTGAAGATGAGGACAATAACGGAGCGGCTCCAGTCGGTTGGGACAGTCTCCTGCTCCCACAGTTTCACTAATAATTCATGTAAAGCATCAACAGGAGCAGAGCCTCCGAATTTGAAGAGGGCTGGAGGAAGATCATCTGGTCCCGCGGCTTTGTTCAACTTCAATAGTCCGATCTCACGTTCGACTTCTGAGCAAGAGGGTGGATCCAAAGGGACAGCCCACGGAGCAGGGCGATCACTGGTCGGCGAGGAAGCGAACAATTCTAGCCGATTAAATTGCTTTTCAAAATGCTCAGCCCAACGCTCCAAACGTTTTGACAAATTGTGGATAGGCTGTCCACTCTCATCACAAATTATTTCACTAACACCAGGTCTCCTGCTGCCCCTTTCCCGTATCAGACGGAATAACTTACGATGGTTGCCAAGGGCAGCGGCCACTTCCATCTCTGACGCACGATGAGACCACCAAGATTCGCGGTCTCTCTTCAGGCTAGCGCGGAGTTTTGCCCGGAGCTCTTTGCGAGTTTCATTGTGTTCGCTTCCAGCCGGGATATGCCGGCGCGCGTCGATAAGATCCAGAGACCAAGAAGAGACCCAATGTTCATGTTGGCGATTAGACAAACCACATGAGGATTTACCCGCTGCTAGTAAGGTCTGGCGAACATGTGACCAGTGACTATCAATTGTCTCCAGTGAGCGAGTACTCAACTCGCATGTCAGCGTACTTCGATACGCATTCAGAACAGCTAGCTTTGTCAGTTGGCTAGTGTCAATGCACTCACATCGTCGTCGTGGGTGTCCGCCAAAACGCATCCGCATGTCAGCATATACAAGTGCATGGTCGGTGTCCACACATGTGCTCCAAATCGAGCGACAATTCTGGATGCAGCCTCTCCAGCGGTAACTAATAGCAATGTGATCGATCTGCGTCCAAGGCTGTTTCGAGGCTGGTGGGCGCCACGGCACTCTCCAGCGGTTGCTGTGTCGGAAATTAGTGCTCGCAAGAAATAATCGAGCATCTTCACACAAATGAAGTAACCGCTCACCGTTATCATTACGGGAGCCTACACTGTGCTGACCGCGCAGGTGCATTTCATCAGTGGACAACTTTCCAACTTGTGCGTCCATATCCCCAGCCTGCACAACAGTGTCCATGCTTCTTCTGTGGCGAAAGAGCTGGAGCAGTTGGTGGTAAAAGTCGTTCTTTACCGAATCGTCGCTACAGTTTGTGGGCGCGTAGGCAGCGATGATGAATAGACACCTATTGTCCCGCGCGACTTCGAAGCTTTGAACGAGCTAGCCAATCAGACCGCACACATATGGCTACTGATTGGAATCCAATCAACCAGAGCTGCTTCAGCCCGGGGACTCAGGGCAATGCCAACACCAGCTTGGCCGGTGCTCGAAGCTGCATCGTCACCGGATAGGCGCGCTGAGAAAATACTGTTCGCGTCACCTGAAGGGGATCGCAGAGTGAGCACAGAGCTCGAGTCTTGCAGGCAGGTCTCTGATAAGCAGCAGATATCGATCGAGTGGGTCTCCAATGTTGGGGCGAGTGCTGCCTGTTGACCGATTTATAACAGTGTGCGTACATTGAGGCATGCCAATCTGAAGGAGGATCGAGGGCTCCAAATAGAAGCCGGTGAACTGGAATGGACAGCTTGGTTGGATATGGGCTTGTCGACAGGAGAGGAGTGACGCTCCGCGTTCACATGTGAGTTGAAATTAGAAGCTAAATGCCTAGCAAAGCATGTTGGGGGAGGACCAAGAATCGGGGGGTTGAAACCTGGGGGGATATAAGTGAAGTTGGAAGGGGACGGTAAGAGTGAAAAAGCGTATGAGGGGGAATAAGAAGACGGGAAGGCTTGAGCAGTAGCATCCAAACCCCTATCCACCTTGCTCGATGCAGTAGATAGAGCACCGTTGATTATCCTCTGCGGTGACCATAGCATCAGCAATTTGTTTGAGGTAAGATTCATGGTATTGCGTAGGCAGGATACTGTCAGGTTGCCCAGGCCTAGACAGGAGAACGATTAGGGTTCACAACCAAAGCCTTTGGTTCAAAATCCTGACTACAAGGCAGCGGGTTTGGCGTTGGGCTACAAGGAGACCGTTTTAAGGAATAAGGTGACACCGTCATTCCAACCCCCAACCTGGAGGACCAGGAGGCTGAGTTTGTCTGGCCTCTAACCATTGACCAATCTGGTATGAGTGACTCTGAAGATGCAAAAGCACCACCCAGCATAGCTCAATGGATCGCTGAGGCAAACAAGCCATCGCACCACGGTAAGGTCCAACCTCATTGCGGAAGGTATGGCTGCACTTATCCGAAAATCGCCTCTGCGTGCGGACACACCGTAATTGTTTAGTTCCAGTTTGTGGCTTCGTCCCATACAATCGTCATCGCAATGAAACGGGGCTTTATCGTGGTGCCTCAGTTATCTTTTAAGCTGTGCCGGGCGGTGCTTCTTGCGCCTTGACTCACTCGTACTATCGGTCAGTGGTTAGATGCCAAACAAACTCATTCCCTTTGTGGTGTGGGCAACACACTAGCGATCGCTCAGACGTGCTGGTGCAAGGTGGCTCAGCTCCCACTTAACGGACAGATCTATATATTTGAATAATGCCGTAAGAAGACGAACACTGGCAGATGTCAACATTTCGTATTGTCTCTTCAGTGCCAACACAATAACATGAAAATATATAAGACGACAGATAGGGTGGGACCGGAACAAGTTAGAACAGGGTAGAGGGGCAGGCGTGACACCCCTACGCCCAGGGCAGCCGTAGGCTTACGAACAGCTGTTTCTGCACACAGAGTGCGGGTTTGATACGGCTGATCGCGACTGCCTCTGCAAAACGTAGGAACCGGGTGTTAGTATGTCTTAACACGATTGTAAACATTGTGGCGGGATCAAACTGGTGACAGGTGGCCAGTAAATGCCTACCTATGGATGAAGCAGGTGGTTTACGTGAACAGATGGTATGAGCAACCGAGGACTGGGTGATTTGACGCTGCAACCATTTAGGTACATGTTCCCTTATTCTGGAATTCAACGATCGATTGGTACGGCCAATGTAGTGTATACCACAACTACAAGTAAATTGATAAATGCAATGTGAGTTGGCGCCAATAGGTTGTCTTTCCGTCATTGGGGTAACAGGCATTCGATTCGTCCGGTTGATAAGGACAGTTTCGGCAGCATAATAAGTCCTCTGGACTGCGGAAATTATGCGCTTCGTTGTCCTCATATTAGCGAAATCTCCCTTAAATGGTAGCTCGATGTAGATCTTCTTTTTAGACACTGTCGATACCTTCTGTCCCGGCACCCTCGCCTGACTATGTTTGTCGATGAACCTACTTGGATAGCCATTTTTCAACAGCGTATCCTTGAGCGAGTTTATCTCATCATCTAAACTGTCGGTAGTGCATATTTTCCTTGCACGGTTGAATAGCGTCTTGACTAAGGTCCGTTTGTACCGCATTGGGGAGAAGCTGGTAAAGTGTAGGTACTGCCCTGACCAAGTCGGTTTTCGGTAAACCTCTCTTTTGATGGACCCATCTGCTCTTCGGCAAATCAACACGTCCAGATATGGAAGGCAGTTGCTTTTCTCTGTTTCGTTGGTTACTTTCAGATTCGTATGCACGTTATTCAGGCGATCGACTAAACGCGCAATGTGCTCCTCTGATGAGCTAAACACTAGAATATCATCCACATATCGCTTATAGTAGGAAAGCAGCGATATTTCCACACTCAACTTCTTTTCAACCATCGACATGAAAAATCTGCTAGTACTGGGCCCAACGGACTACCCATTGCCACCCCATCTATCTGGCGATAAGGAATGCTTTGGAATTGGAAACCGATGTTCTCAGTACATAGTAGTAAGCTGTCCTTTAATAATTCGACTGGCATTGGAAGAGTAAAATCGGAGCACTCTGCCATTTCACACACGTAATCAACTGTTTCATGTAGCGGAACATTGGTGAAAAGCGATTGTACATCCAATGTGGACATGACTTTATCGGATAGGTTAAACTCATCTAAAGCCTCTGTAAGTTCGAAAGAGTCCTTCAGACGGTGTGGGATGGTCTGCTGCTTTAACGGCGAAAGAACTTCTACCAGCCAACGAGCCAACTTATGTTGTGCCGAGTTTGCCATTGACAAGATTGGTCTAAGCGGTATACCACATTTATGGGTCTTTGGCAAACCGTATAGCTGAGGTATGTTGGACCCTCCCGGTTTTAGGTGGTTATATACCTCATCATCAATTACACGGTGTAAGAGGAGCAACTTTAGGTGTTTCGTGATGCGTCTTTCCACTTCACTAACATCCTCTGTTTTTGTAAGGAGTTTAAATTTGCTAGCATCACTCAGTAACTCTTGCATTTTCCGTGTGTATTCTTCCTTGCACATAATGACGGCTCCTGAGCCTTTGTCTGGCTTAAGCACAATCACCCCCTTTGTTCTCAGCTCTCGTAGTGCACAAAGATGACGCCTTGTAAGCAAACACTTCTCACGCACTGGCGTCATTGTGACCTCATGGGCAATATCAGTTAGTTTGTTTCTAAACCAGTTTGACATATCTGGACTAGACGCCTGTAATCCTGCTAACTGGTCATAAAAATTTTCAAACTGTGCCTCTATGAACAAGCGGTTCAGCTTACCAGGTGGGACTTTGTAATCCATTCCGAGCGATAATGCTTCCAGTTGTAAGGCATCAAGGGGAACATTTGACAGGTTTAGAACGTACGTATTGGGGTCACGATATGCAGGCTCCTCCCGTTTATCAACTAGTGAATTCTGCCACCGGACTTTGCATTTCTCCTTTGTACGATCAATAGTAAATTTGCAGAAGTTGGTAAACACAATCCTGCAGCACAACGATAAGCTATCCAGTATTGGCATTAGGCGGGAATGCGTCTCGAGTAGCGCAGTGAGTCGAGTCTGAGCAGTTTCCAATTGAGCAGAGGCAATGCGCCGGAGATTTCCATTGGACGGCTTTAGCTAATTTTTACGCAAGACCTTCCAAATCGAACGTGGATATTGAAGTACGGTGATACAGTTTGAGAGAACAGATATTTCCGAACGACAGCAAACAAGTTTACACTTCAGACTAACAATACGGCGTAACTGCCTGACGAAATCAACGGGAATTCGTCTTTTGAGAAATTTGAAACAATTAGATCCCTTTAGTAATTTGAATAATGCCGTAAGAAGACGAACACTGGCAGATGTCAACATTTCGTATTGTCTCTTCAGTGCCAACACAATAACATGAAAATATATAAGACGACAGATAGGGTGGGACCGGAACAAGTTAGAACAGGGTAGAGGGGCAGGCGTGACACCCCTACGCCCTACGCTGGTAGAAGTTCTTTCGCCGTTAAAGCAGCAGACCATCCCACACCGTCTGAAGGACTCTTTCGAACTTACAGAGGCTTTAGATGAGTTTAACCTATCCGATAAAGTCATGTCCACATTGGATGTACAATCGCTTTTCACCAATGTTCCGCTACATGAAACAGTTGATTACGTGTGTGAAATGGCAGAGTGCTCCGATTTTACTCTTCCAATGCCAGTCGAATTATTAAAGGACAGCTTACTACTATGTACTGAGAACATCGGTTTCCAATTCCAAAGCATTCCTTATCGCCAGATAGATGGGGTGGCAATGGGTAGTCCGTTGGGCCCAGTACTAGCAGATTTTTTCATGTCGATGGTTGAAAAGAAGTTGAGTGTGGAAATATCGCTGCTTTCCTACTATAAGCGATATGTGGATGATATTCTAGTGTTTAGCTCATCAGAGGAGCACATTGCGCGTTTAGTCGATCGCCTGAATAACGTGCATACGAATCTGAAAGTAACCAACGAAACAGAGAAAAGCAACTGCCTTCCATATCTGGACGTGTTGATTTGCCGAAGAGCAGATGGGTCCATCAAAAGAGAGGTTTACCGAAAACCGACTTGGTCAGGGCAGTACCTACACTTTACCAGCTTCTCCCCAATGCGGTACAAACGGACCTTAGTCAAGACGCTATTCAACTGTGCAAGGAAAATATGCACTACCGACAGTTTAGATGATGAGATAAACTCGCTCAAGGATACGCTGTTGAAAAATGGCTATCCAAGTAGGTTCATCGACAAACATAGTCAGGCGAGGGTGCCGGGACAGAAGGTATCGACAGTGTCTAAAAAGAAGATCTACATCGAGCTACCATTTAAGGGAGGTTTCGCTAATATGAGGCCAACGAAGCGCATAATTTCCGCAGTCCAGAGGACTTATTATGCTGCCGAAACTGTCCTTATCAACCGGACGAATCGAATGCCTGTTACCCCAATGACGGAAAGACAACCTATTGGCGCCAACTCACATTGCATTTACCAATTTACTTGTAGTTGTGGTATACACTACATTGGCCGTACCAATCGATCGTTGAATTCCAGAATAAGGGAACATGTACCTAAATGGTTGCAGCGTCAAATCACCCAGTCCTCGGTTGCTCATACCATCTGTTCACGTAAACCACCTGCCTCATCCATAGGTAGGCATTTACTGGCCACCTGTCACCAGTTTGATCCCGCCACAATGTTTACAATCGTGTTAAGACATACTAACACCCGGTTCCTACGTTTTGCAGAGGCAGTCGCGATCAGCCGTATCAAACCCGCACTCTGTGTGCAGAAACAGCTGTTCGTAAGCCTACGGCTGCCCTGGGCGTAGGGGTGTCACGCCTGCCCCTCTGCCCTGTTCTAACTTGTTCCGGTCCCACCCTATCTGTCGTCTTATATATTTTCATGTTGTTGTGTTGGCACTGAAGAGACAATACGAAATGTTGACATCTGCCAGTGTTCGTCTTCTTACGGCATTATTCAAATTACTAAAGGGATCTAATTGTTTCAGATCTATATATGGTTGGCGGCATTCTGTTACGGATTTGCCTGTCACTGCGGCCTCTAGAAGACAGTGTGAAGATGCCTGCGCTTACGGAGGGACCATGGGTGGCTTGCGCGGCAACACCTACAGCTCCGTCCACAAACCCCTTATCCAGTGTAAACCCGAAGGAATAAGACTGGGAGACATGCGCGTGGGAGACACGTTTCATCAACGGAGCTGGCCCGCACCCCTTCACGGGCAAACATATGCACGCTGTATTTGTGGAACTAATCGCCCACAAACCGGTGGCTGAACCCTAGTCCGCTCCACACTGAGTGCATGGAACTACTCTTCGAGCCTAGCACGGCCACGAGGACCGTGCACCCCGTCCCGTTCAGAAACGACCAACTGTCTCCTGGAGCCAGTATAGATGAAGTAGAGGGTAATAGACAGGTAGGCATCTCGTCAACATGCACATTAAGTGCAACCACACCGGGGAAGTCAGGCAGCAGCCAATCACTTGTAATGACGATATTATAGCAATTAAATCGGATACGGCATACAGGTATGCTGACTTATCTCCGCTAAATTAGCACACGTAATGAATTGGCTTTCAACAAATCGGCGCCAAGTTCAAGATATCCTAAACAATATTTTTTAAACGGTCTCCAACGCAAAACTTTTAACGAAGTTAGCCACAATTAGCTTAATTGACGTGTGCAAATTAATATTTTACTCAGGTGACAAAAGCATTAAGACAAGATAAAAAACCCGCCACCTAAACTAAAGAAAATTAGAACGAAAACGCGCTGTTAGTAAATCAAACATATATATATATATATATATATATATATATATATATTGCGGCTCGTCAGTTGCAAGAGAAGTGCAGAAAACGACACCGGCTATTGTACTCGCTTTTTGTTAATTTCACCAAGGCATTTGATACGGTGAGCCACGAGGCATTGTGGCTGGTGTTGAGTAAGTTTGGTTGCCCGCATAGATTTAGTTCAATGTCTGCACAGTGGTATGCGAGCGAGGGTGCAGCTGAGTGGACAGACCTCGGATAACCTTGCAGTTGTCTCTGCTGTGAAACAAGGCTGTGTCTTAGCTCCTGTCCTGTTCAATATTTATCTTCATGCAATGATGTGTTGTGCGTTTGATGCCGCTTGTGCTTACGGTGTTCGTGTGGAGCATCGTATTGATGGTGGGTTGCTGAACATCCGTCGTTTCGGTGCGAGAACTCTAGTCTGTGAGACAACTATCCGTATGTTGCTGTTTGCTGACGACTGTGCGTTGTTTGCACACAGCGCAGATGAGTTGCAGCACATGACTAGTGCTTTGGCTTCGACAGCGGCCAAATTTGGGCTCACCATCAACACAAGCAAAACTGTCTGTCTCTCTCAGCCTTCACCGGAGGTGCAATCTTCAATATTGCCGCGAATCAGCATTGGTGCTGAAGTATTGCAAACCACCTCCCGCCTCTGCTACCTTGGGAGTGTGATGTCGACTGATCAGCAGCTACACAGTGAGCTGCGTATCCGCGTGTCGAAGGCAGCGGCGGCATTCGGGAAGCTTGAGTACCGAGTGTGGAACAACCACCAGCTTACCATTGGCACGAAGCTGATGGTTTACAAATCCATGGTGCTGTCCGTTCTTCTATACGGCAGTGAAACGGGGACGATGTGCGATATCTCGAGCGGTTCTATCAGCAGTGTTTGCGACGAATTTTGCGCACCACTTGAGGCGACAGATTTGCAGACACGGAAGTTTTGCGCCGAAGTGGGATGTATGCAGTGGACTGCATACTTTTACTGAGACACCTGAGGTGGCTCGGTCATGTGTGGTGTATGGATTCAAAGCGGATACCGAAACAACTCTTATACAGTCAGCTAAGTATTGGGAAGCGGCATGTGGGGAAACCAAAGGTACGTTACCAGGACATGATTAAAGTGAGTCTCACACGTTCTAATCTTGATTGCAGATCATGGGAATCGAAGGCGGTTGATCGGCGTGCATGGCGCGATCTGATCACGAAGGCAGTTGCTGAGGTGCAGGAGAAAGCCCTCATGCATGCAGTGAAGAAGCGGCAAGCACCGATGGGTTGTTCTTTATCGACATCGAGCGTATGGTGCAGTAGCACATGCGGTCGCGAGTGACTTAGTCAGGCAGGCTTAGTGAGCCATGAGCGATGCCACTCGGGACTACTACCGAAGCGACGACGGGTTTTGCAGAGAACGTAGGTAGAACTGGCGCAACGTTTGTAGGTACGCTGCATTCGATTTACTAACCGCGTGATTGTATGCTAAGTCTCTTTATTTCAGGTGGTGGGTTTTCAGTTTTGTCCTAATGTCTCTTTCTCATACAAATGTCTAGTGAGCCATGAGCGATGCCACTCGGGACCACTACATAAGCGACTACGGGTACTGCAGAGAATGTAGACAGCACCGGCATAGCGTTTGTAGGTACTCTGCATTCGATCCACTAACCGCATGCGTGCATGCTAAGTCTCTTTATTTCATGTGGTGGGTTTTCAATTTTGCCTTAATGCATTTCTTTCTCATATAAATGTCTACCTGTACTCTATTCCATGAACTTGCACACCTCGCTTAAGCCTATTGTATTCGGTTTCGATAACATTTTTTGTGTTCGTGGCACTTCCGTAAAGTATACTTTCTGACCTAGTGGACACATCTAGGATTCGTTTGTAAACAACTTATTTCATATGATCACTAACTTAAGGTTTAAGTCACCGTTTCCTTATACCTAAATCGAGTTATTTTGTTTCTCTCTCAAGTGATTGGCTGTTGTTTGATATATATATATATATATATATATATATATATATATATATATATATATATATATATATATATATATATATATATATATATCGTTGGCGGCATCCGGTTGCGGATTTGCCTGTCAAGGTGACCAGCCACAGGACGCCTGCGCCTACAGAGGGACCATGGATGGCTTGCGCGGCAACACTCACAGCTTCAACCACACACCCCATATCCAGTGTAAACCCGAAGGAATTAGACCGGGTGGCATGCGCGTGGGAGACACGTTTCATCAACGGAGCCGGCCCACACCCATCCAAAGGCAAACACAAGCACGCTATGTTTGGGAATCAATCGCACACAAGGCGGTGTTTGGACCGTAGTCCGCTCCACACTGAGTGCATGGAACCACTCTTCGAGCCTAACACGGCCACAAGGACTGTGCACCCCGTCCCCTCCAGCAACGAACAACTGTCTCCTGGAACCAGTATGGACGAGGTAGTGGGTAATAGACAGGTAGGCACCTTGTCAACAAGCACATCAAGCGTAGCCACACCGGGGATATCAAAAGACAGCCAATCACTTGTGTGAAAGATAACAAAGAAAATAAATCGCGTAATGCATAAGGAAACGGTGGCATAAATTTTAAGTTAATGAGCATATGAAATAAGTTGTTTACCAATGAATATGAGGTAAGTTCAAGACGTCAGGAAGTTTATTTTACGGAAATGCTACAAACACGAAAATGTTATCGAAATAACTACAAGTGGCTCAAACGACGTGTGCAACTGTATAGAAGAGAGTATAAATAGGCATTCATATGGGAAAGAAAAGCATTAGGACAAAATTGTAAACTCACCATCTGAAACAAATAGACTTAGCATACAATCACGCGCTTAGTAAATCGAATGCAGCGTATCTACAAACGCTGCGCTGGTTCTGCCTACGTTCTCTGCAAAACCCGTCGTCGCTTCTGTAGTGGTCCCGAGTGGCCTCGCTCATGGCTCACTAAGCCTGCCTGACTAAGGCACTCGCGACCGCATGTGCTACTGCACAATGCGCTCGATGTCGATGGAGAACAACTCATCGGTGCTTGCCGCTTCCGCACTTGCCGCTTCTTCTCTGCATGCATGAGGGATTTCTCCCGCACCTCAGCAACTGCCTTCGTGATTAGATCGCGCCATGCACGCCGATCAACCGCCTTCGATTCCCATGATCTGCAATCAAGATTAGAACGTGTGAGACTCACTTTAATCATGTCCTGGTAACGTACCTTTGGTTTCCCCACATGCCGCTTCCCAATACTTAGCTGACTGTATAAGAGTTGTTTCGGTATCCGCTTTGAATCCATACACCACACATGACCGAGCCACCTCAGGTGTCTCAGTAAAAGTATGCAGTCCACTGCATACATCCCACTTCGGCGCAAAACTTCCGTGTCTGCAAATCTGTCGCCTCAAGTGGTGCGCAAAATTCGTCGCAAACACTGCTGATAGAACCGCTCGAGATATCGCACATCGTCCCCGTTTCACTGCCGTATAGAAGAACGGACAGCACCATGGATTTGTAAACCATCAGCTTCGTGCCAATGGTAAGCTGGTGGTTGTTCCACACTCGGTACTCAAGCTTCCCGAATGCCGCCGCTGCCTTCGACACGCGGATACGCAGCTCACTGTGTAGCTGCTGATCAGTCGACATCACACTCCCAAGATAGCAGAGGCGGGAGGTGGTTTGCAATACTTCAGCACCAATGCTGATTCGCGGCAATATTGAAGATTGCACCTCCGGTGAAGGCTGAGAGAGACAGACAGTTTTGCTTGTGTTGATGGTGAGCCCAAATTTGGCCGCTGTCGAAGCCAAAGCACTAGTCATGTGCTGCAACTCATCTGCGCTGTGTGCAAACAACGCACAGTCGTCAGCAAACAGCAACATACGGATAGTTGTCTCACAGACTAGAGTTCTCGCACCGAAACGACGGATGTTCAGCAACCCACCATCAATACGGTGCTCCATACGAACACCGTAAGCACAAGCGGCATCAAACGCACAACACATCATTGCATGAAGATAAATATTGAACAGGACAGGAGCTAAGACACAGCCTTGTTTCACAGCAGAGACAACTGCAAGGTTATCCGAGGTCTGTCCACTCAGCTGCACCCTCGCTCGCATACCACTGTGCAGACATTGAACTAAATCTACGCGGGCAACCAAACTTACTCAACACCAGCCACAATGCCTCGTGGTTCACCGTATCAAATGCCTTGGTGAAATTAACAAAAAGCGAGTACAATGGCCGGTGTCGTTTTCTGCACTTCTCTTGCAACTGACGAGCCGCAAACACCATATCTATAGCGCTGCGACCCGAACGGAATTTGCATTGCTCTTCCGGCAGGTTAGGTTCCACAACCTGACTGACGAGGCGGTTGAGCAGTGTTCGGGCAATCGCCTTGCCCACACAACTTAGCAAGTTGATGCCACGATAATTCGTGCAACATTGCTTGCTACCTTTGCCCTTGTACAGTGTTAGCGCAAGGGCATCCTTCAGCTCAGGAAGCATCCCCTCCTCAATCCATTCACGTTGCACCAAGTGATGCAGCGCAGTTTACAACGCGGGTCCGCCGTGTTTCAATGCTTAAGGTGGGATCCCGTCGGCCCCGGCACACTTTCCGTTTCATAGCTGAGCAAGTGCTCTCTGCGTCTCATCCAGTGTCCGCGTGTCCGCCAGATTCGCTTTCACATCGTGCTGCTTGAGGCCGTTCAATGTAGGCCAGTCGATCTCTGAACGGTTGTTCAAGTGACAGTCAAGGTGTTTTCGCCAGATCTAAATTATGTCTGCAGTCTGTATGCAGGAAGCGCCTGAACTATCATCGATCATTGTCCTCAGCGGCTCCAATCTCGGTCCATACACCGCCTTCAAGGAGTCAAAGAAGTCCTTGTGTTGGCGGCAATCGGAGTAACATTCCATCTACCTCGCCTTCTCCGTCCACCATGCATTTTTAATGCAACGGAGCTTTCGGGTCAGTCGCCGTTGAAGTTTGCGAGATTGACTACTCTTTCCCAAGTCACTGGGGTCTGCCACATGTGCAGCAAAAGCTGCATTCTTCTCCGACACCAATGCACCGATCGTCGTATTGTTGTCATCAAACCAATCAGGCCGCTTACAGTTTGCGCGCCCGATGGTCTCTTTCGCAGCAGCTATCATCTGGTCGCGAATGTGATGCCACAGGTCGCCCACTGTGGCTATGCAGTCCACATCACACAGGCGTGCAGCCATCGCCTTCTCCAGCTCAGTACGTTTCGCCACAGTACCAAGGGAGAGAATGTTAAGTTTACGCCGATTCACGGCGGGAGTGCAATGCATAGATTTACGAAAATATCTGTACAGTTTGGTGCGCACCAACTTGTGATCAGTGCCACACTCAGCTCCACGCAGTACACTTGTCATGCGCACTTCACGCATACCACTCTGACGTACGATGACATAGTCGAGCAGGTGAGCGTGACCACTCCGTGAGTGCGTCCAAGCTGCTATATCACTCGCACTCAGTGCAAACCGAGTGTTCGTGATCGTCAGGCCGTGAGTGGCACACAGTGAGAGCAGTCTGCCACTTCGCATTCGATGAGCCAATGCCATACGCACCGATAACATCTATCCACGCTGATGCATCACGCCCAACGCGCGCGTTGAAATCACCCGGAAGAAACAGTCGATTGCTCCTCGGCACAGACCGTATCACGGAGGATAGCTCAGTGTAGAACTGATCACGCGTGTCATCAGGATAAAACATGGTTGGACCGTACGTGCTTATAAAAGTAGCAAACTTACCTCTTCCGAGTCGTAGGCGAACAGTCATCAGTCGCGCGCTGATGCCCGTTAGTTCACCCACCAGCTGGCCATGGAGGCGATCGGATATTGCAAATCCGACCCCATGTTCACGTTGTGCTGAGGCGGCGTTGTCCACCCAGTAGAATGTGTAGCCAGCACCTGCTTCATGCAACCTACCTTGCTTAGCTGCCGGGTTTCACTGAGCGCCGCAATGTCAATGCGGTAACGCGCCAGCTCCATCGCGACCAGTGCAGTGCGTCGCTCCGGGCGCTCGCTGGAGTTCCGGTCCAGTAGTGTGCGCACGTTCCAGCACCCGATGCTGAGTGCTTTGCGCGCAGGCATGCGATTGCATTGGTAGGCAATCGCACGCAAGGTGGTCGTTGTGCTTCGGAGGTTTACTTGAGGGACTCCACCCGAAGCCTTTGGCTCAACAGCCTGACCCACAAGGCAGTGGGTTGTTTGGAGGTTTGCTTGAGGGACTCCGCCCGGAGCCTTTGGCTCAATAGCCTGACCCACAAGACAGTGGGGAGCAGATCCAGCTCGGGAATGTGATTGCAGAGACAGATAGGGATCTGGTTGACGGCCGTCAGACGCAGCCTTTGAGGTTCTGGAACGTTTTATATATGTTTTGCGACCGTAGTAGGATACGCACCTGCGACCACGGCCAGACGCAGGTGGGTTTTGGCGGGTTTGCACCAATTTGACCAGGGGCTGCCTGGCTCCAGGCGGGCAGTAGCAAACCATTGAACACCCGGAGGTGTCCTCCCACCGTCAGAGACAATGCGTGGCGCTCATGATCTACGTCAATCGAGCTGTGAGCTTATAACCCGTAGACCTGTTGTCTCCCATGGCTAGGTTTTACGGGAAGTGGGCCATCGAACACTTCCTACCCTCTGAAGAGGATGGACTAGGATACTGCCAGGGCGCCCACTCCTGACAGGAGAACGACTCGGGTCCTCAGCAAAAGCCTTCGATTAAATGAACACTCGAAAGGCAGCGGGTCTAGCACATGGTCAGTTCACTGACTCATGCGGATTGGTGTCCTGGATCTTAGCAGGGAGAAGGGCGAAACCCAACTCCCACCCAGCGGTCGCCACGAGGAGGCGCCCAGGACATGAGCAAATGGCACAACAGTAGCAGCAGTGGGTAGACCATCTGTCAGGATCTAGCCACCACCAGTCTCAGCGCACCATAGGCTCTCCCGCCATATATATATATATATATATATATATATATATATATTGCAGAAGAGTAGTAGGGGGAGTTGAATGGTATAGGTAGAATTTCGTCACATCTAGGCTCACTCAGACAGCCGCCACAAGCCCGGAAAAGCACTGTACGCGCGTTTCATCCTTTCGGGAATCATCAGCAGTGCGCATTCCATCGGACCCTTGGTAGGGCTCGAAACCGCAACTCGACTGTTGCCAGTCCGTGGTTGAGACCACTGAGCTACGGGGGACGGCAACGACCATCGTGAATAAGTTACTAGATGTGATATAGCGCCGCTCACTCACGACGAAATTCTACCTATACCATTCAACTCCCCCTACTACTCTTCTGCAATCAGTACACAGAACAAACTGCTTATAATGCCATAAGATAATTGGCGGCTTAAGTTTGTTAAGCTCGTCGCTTGGTGAGGGGGCTACCCTGTCCTATGCACGGCAGTAACGTGTAAGTCAGTGGATAGTGAGCGGCGCTATATCACATCTAGTAACTTATTCACGATGGTCGTTGCCGTCCCCCGTAGCTCAGTGGTCTCAACCACGGACTGGCAACAGTCGAGTTGCGGTTTCGAGCCCTACCAAGGGTCCGATGGAATGCGCACTGCTGATGATTCCCGAAAGGATGAAACGCGCGTACAGTGCTTTTCCGGGCTTGTGGCGGCTGTCTGAGTGAGCCTAGATGTGACGAAATTCTACCTATATATATATATATATATATATATATATATATATATATATATATATATATATATATATATATATATATATATATATATATTGATACGGTGAACCGCGAGGCACTGTGGCTGGTGTTGGGTAAGTTTGGTTGCCCGCGTAAGTTTGTAAGTTTAATTGCATGTCGGCACAGTGGTATGCGAGCGAGGGTGCAGCTGAGTGGAGAGACCTCAGATGACTTTACAGTTGTCTCTGGTGTGAAGCAAGGCTGTGTGTTAGCTCCTGCCCTGTTTAATATCTATCTTCATGCAATGTTGTCTTGTGCTTTTGATGCGGCTTGTGCTTACGGTGTTCGTGTGGAGCACCGTATTGATGGTGGGTTGCTGAACATCCGTCGTTTCGGTGCGAGAACTCTAGTCTGTGAGACAACTATCCGCATGTTGCTGTTTGCTGACGACTGTGCGTTGTTTTCACACAGCGCGGATGAGTTGCAGCACATGACTAGTGCTTTGGCTTCGACAGCGGCCAAATTTGGGCTCACCATCAACACAAGCAAAACTGTCTGTCTCTCTCAGCCTTCACCGGAGGTGCAATCTTCAATATTGCCGCGAATCAGCATTGGTGCTGAAGTATTGGAAACCACCTCCCGCTTCTGCTACCTTGGGAGTGTGATGTCGACTGATCGGCAGCTACACAGTGAGCTGCGTATCCGCGTGTCGAAGGCGGCAGCGGCATTCGGGAAGCTTGAGTACCGAGTGTGGAACAACCATCAGCTTAGCATTGGCACGAAGCTGATGGTGTACAAATCCATGGTACTGTCCGTTCTTCTATACGGCAGTGAAACGTGGACGATGTACCGTCGGGATGTGCGATATCTCGAGCGGTTCTATCAGCAGTGTCTGCGACGAATTTTGCGGATCGGCTGGGGCGCCAGAGTTGCAGACACGGAAGTGTTGCGCCGAAGTGGGATGTATGCAGTGGACTGCATACTTTTATTGAGACACCTGAGATGGCTCGGTCATATGAGCCGTATGGATTCGACGCGGATACCGAAACAACTTTTATACGGTCAGCTGAGTATTGGGAAGCGGCACGTGGGGAAACCAAAGTTACGTTACCAGGACATGATTAAAGTGAGCCTCACACGTTCTAATCTTGATTGCAGATCATGGGAATCGAAGGCGGTTGATCGGCGTGCGTGGCGCGATCTAATCACGAAGGCAGTTGCTGAGGTGCGGGAGAAATCCCTCATGCATGCAGAGAAGAAGCGGCAAGTGCGGAAGCGGCAAGCACCGATGAATTGTACTCCATCGACATCGAGCGCATTGTGCTGTAGAACATGCGGTCGCGAGTGCCTTAGTCAGGCAGGCCTAGTGAGCCATGAGCGAGGTCACTCGGGACCACTGCCGAAGCGACGACGGGTCGCACAGTGAACGTAGACAGCACCGGCGCAGCGTTTGTAGGCACCCTGAATTCGATTTACTAACCGCGTGCTTGCATGCTAAGTCTCTTTATTTCAGGTGGTGGGTTTTCGGTTCTCTCCTACTGCCTTTCTTCCTCATACAAATGTCTAGTGGGCCATGCGCTGTGCCATTTGGGGCCACTACAGAAGCGACGACGGGTCCTGCAGAGAATTACGGCGAGCCGGCGCAGCGTTTGTAGGCACGCTGAATTCGATTTACTAACCGCGTGTTTACATGCTAAGTCTCTTTATTTCAGGTGATGGGTTTACGGTTTTTACCTTACTGCTTTTCTTTCTCATATAAATATCTCCCTGTACTCTATTCCATTAACTTGCACACATCGCTTCAGCCAATTGTATTCGATTTCCATAACATTTTTGTGTTCGTGGCATACCGTGAACTATACTTCCTGACCTCGTGCACTTAGCTAGGATTTGTTTGTAAACAATTTATTACGTATGCTATTTAATTAAGGTTTATGTCACCGTTTCCTTATGCATTAATCGAGTTTTTCCCCTTTTTCTTTCTCTCTCAAGTTTTTGGCTGTTGTTTGATATCCCCGGTGTGGCTGCGCTTGACGTACATGTTGACAAGGTGCCTACCTGTCTATTACCCACTACATCGTTCATACTGGCTCCAGGAGACAGTTGGTCGTTGCTGGAGGGGACGGGGTGCACAGTCCTTGTGGCCGTGTTAGGCTCGAAGAGTGGTTCCATGCACTCAGTGTGGAGCGGACTACGGTCCAGCCACCGCCTTGTGTGCGCTTGATTCCCCATATCCAGTGTACTTGTGTTTGCCTGTGAAGGAGTGTGGGCCGGCTCCGTTGATGAAACGTGGCTCCCATCCACATGCCTCCCGGTCTAATTCCTTCGGGTTTACACTGGATATGGTGTGTGTGGTTGGAGCTGTGGGTGGTGCAGCGCAAGCCATCCATGGTCCCTCTGTAGGCGCAGGCGTCCTGTGACTGTCCCCATGGACATCACAGTGACAGGCAAATCCGGATACGGACGCCGCCTAATCATATATATATATATATATATATATATATATATATATATATATATATATATATATATGGCGGTAAGTCTGTTGGGCCCGGAGGCTTGCGGTTTGCTACTTGAGTCGTTCTCCTGTCAGGTATAGGCGCTCTGCCAGTATTATTGTCCAAACCCCTTCCTCTTCGGAGGTCAGTAAGCGGTTGATGGCCCTCTTTCCGTAAAACCTAGTCCACAGGTTCTAAGCTCACCGTTCGATTGGCGTAGAGCATCAGCGCTACGCATTGTCTCTGACGGTCGGAGGGCTCCTCCGGGTGCTCACTGATTTGCTACTTCCCGCCTTAAACCTGGCAATTCCTGGTCAAATAGGTGCAAACCCGCCAAAACCCTCCTGAGTCTGGCCGTGGTCGCTGGTGCATATCTTACTACGGTCGCAGAACACATAAGAATCGTTCCAGTACTTCAAAGACTCCATGTGACGGACCTCAAACCGATCCCACTCTGTCTCTGCATTCACATTCCCGAGCTAAATCTGCTCCCAACTTCCTTGTGAGTCAGACTATTGAACCAAAGGCTCCGGGCGGAGTCCCTCAAGCAAATCTCCGAAGCACAACCGCCACCTCGCGTGCGATGCCTGCGCGTAAAGCACTGAACATCGGGTGCTGGAATTTGCTCACACTATTAATCCGAAACTCGAGTTAACGCTCTGAACTGGTCGCGATGGAGCTGGCGCGCTGCAACACCGATATTGCGACGTTCAGCCAGACGGCTAGCTGAGCAAGGTAAGTTACATGAACCTGGTGCCGGCTATACGTTCCACTGGATGGGAAACATCACCTCAGCACCACGTAAACATGGGGTCGGATTTGCAATATCCCATCGGCTAAGTGGCCAGTTCGTGGGTGAGCCAACAGGCATCAGCACGCGACTGATAACCACACACACACACACACACACACACACACAATACACGTTAGCTAGAGGTGGGAAACATAGCTACTGTGACGCAATACCTAAAGGAAAAAAGGGAATAAAATGCAACAGATGCAGGCCAGCTGAGCTACCGGTAACGGATGGACATCGTTCCGGTAAGCTATCTGCCGGCTAATGTGCTGCAGAAAGAAATTACTTTACTATGCAAATTATAAAATGTTAAATAGTGATATCGTAGTTGGAGGGGGAGGCTAAGAAGGATGGGGTGCGACACAGAAACTCACAGCACGAACGCCTCTGAGGTCGGCTCCTGACCATATCAACAAGTGTATCCAGCCAAACGTGTTCATCGTCTTCCAGACCCCAACCGGGGGCCAAAGACGCTCCAACTGAGGCCATCACAGAAGTGAGGGCCTTCATTTCTCTCGACCAAGTCATCGCTTGGCCACCTCTCCTCTTCTTCCATCCACACCCCCGGCGCGCAAACAACATATGTCGCGGGAGTCGGTGGGCTGGCATGCGTAACACGTGGCCGAGCCATCGGAGCCTGGTGCAGGAAATCACGGTGCTGAGCGGTTCAGTTCCTTTTCTTGTACCGTAAACAATGCGTCGAACACGCTCGTTACTCGCGCGGTGTTCCCACCAGATGTGAGCCAAACGGCGAAGGCACCTGTGGTCGAACGTAACTAGCCTCTTTATGTCCGCTGATCTAAGGGGCCAGGTTTCACAACCGGACAGTAAGGTCGAACGTGCTGCTGCCCTTCAGGGCGAGAGTGATGTCGCGCCGGTGCTATAAATGGCGAAGGTTAGCAAAAGCACTTCGAGCTTTTGCTATACGGTTCGTGATCTCATCCTCAATCCCACGGGCGCGGATACAACTTCCCAAGTAGTTGAATTTCTGAACGACTTCTAGCTGATCCCCACCAGGTGTCAGCGAAGGAGGCGGTCTATACCAATCTTGGAGAAACGCTTTGCACTTCGATGGTGCAAAGCAAAGCGCGAAGCGGCTGACACCCAGTGCTAATCTGTCCAGCGCGGCTTGGCACGTCTGGGAGCTGTCACAGATGAGGGCAATGTCATCAGCATACTCTAAGTCAAGAAGTCGCTCTCCTGGGCTCAGGTGCACACCTAAGTCGTATCCTGTGAACGCGATTTTTATGACTACGTCAATAACGAAATTGGAGAGGAAAGGTGACAGCCGGCATCCTTGTCTCACACCGCTGGAGATATTGAAGGGTGGTGACAGGTTGCCGTAAACCCTCACTTTGCCTGAGCTGCTCGCGTGTAATGATCGACTGATGACTGCTCGCCTACGACTCGGAAGAGATAACTTTGCCTTTTTTTATAAGCACGTACCTTCCGACTAAGTGTTATCCTGATGACACGCGTGAACAATTCCACACAGCTATCCTCCGTGATACGGTCTGTGCCGAGGAGCGACCGCTTACTTCTGCTGAGTGATCTCAACGCACGCGTTGGGTGTGATACATCGGTGTGGACAGATTTCATAGGTCCGCATGGCATTGGTTCAGCGAATGCGAAGTGGCAGACTGCTCTCACTGTGTGCCACTCACGGCCTGACGATCACGAACACTCGGTTTGCACTGAGTGCGAGTGATGTAGCAACTTGGGTGCACCCACGGATTGGTCACGCTCACCTGCTCGACTATGTCATCGTACGTCAGAGTGGTATGCGTGAAGTGCGCATGACACGTGTACTGCATGGAGCTGAATGTGGCACTGATCACAAGTTGGTGCGCACCAAACTGTACAGATATTTTCGTAAATCTATGCATTGCACTCCCGCCGTGAATCGGCGTAAACTTAACATTCTCTCCCTTGGTACTGTGGCGAAACGTACTGAGCTGGAGAAGGCGATGGCTGCACGCCTGTGTGATGTGGACTGCATAGCCACAGTGGGCGACCTGTGGCATCACATTCGCGACCAGATGATAGCTGCTGCGAAAGAGACCATCGGGCGCGCAAACTGTAAGCGGCCTGATTGGTTTGATGAGAACAAGGCGACGATTGGTGCTTACGAAGAATGCAGCTTTTGCTGCACACGTGGCAGACCCCAGTGACTTGGGAAAGAGTAGTCAATCTCGCAAACTTCAACGGCGACTGACCCGAAAGCTCCGTTGCATTAAAAATGCATGGTAGACGGAGAAGGCGAGGTAGATGGAATGTTACTCCGATTGCCGCCAACACAAGGACTTCTTTGACTCCTTGAAGGCGGTGTATGGACCGAGGTTGCGGCCACTGAAGACGCTGATTGATAGTAGTTCAAGCGCTACCTGCATACAGACTGCCGACATAATTTAGATCTGGCGCAATCACTTTGAGTGTCTTTTGAACAATGTTCGTAGATTGACTGGCCTACATTGAACGGCTTGAAGCAGCGCGATGTGAAGTTGGGTTTGGCGGACACTCCGATACTGGATGAGACGCAGAGAGCACTTGCTCAGCTGCGAAACGGCAAGTGTGCTGATGCCGACGAGATCTCGCCTGAACTATTGAACTATAGCGGACCTGCGTTGGTGACTGCGCTGCACCACTTGGTGCTACGCGTGTGGATTGAGCAGGAGGTGCCTCCTGAGCTGAAGAATGCCTTTGTGCTACCACTGTACAATGACAGAAGAAGCAAGCAATGTTGCACGAATTATCGTGGAATCAACTTGCTGAGTTGTGTGGGCAAGGTGATTGCCTGAAACCTGCTCACTTGCATCGTCAGTCAGGTTGTGGAACCTAACCTGGCGGAAGAGCAATGTGGATTCCGTTTGGGTCTCAGCACCATCGATATGGTGTTTGCGGTTCGTCAGTTGCTGGAGAATTGTAGTGAACGACACCAGCCGTTGTACTCGCTTTTTGTTGATTTCACCAAGGCATTTGATACGGTGAACCGCGAGGCCTTGTGGCTGATGTTGGGTAAGTTTGGTTGCCCGCGTAAGTTTGTAAGTTTAATTGCATGTCGGCACAGTGGTATGCGAGCGAGAGTGCAGATGAGTGGAGAGATCTCGGATGACTTTACAATTGTCTCTGATGTGCAGCAAGGCTGTGTGTTAGCTCCTGCCCTGTTTAAGATTAATCTTCATGCCATGAAGTATTGTGCTTTTGATGCGGCTTGTTCTTACGGTGTTCGTGTGGAGCACCGTATTGATGGTGGGTTGCTGAACATCCGTCGTTTCGGCGCGAGAACTCTAGTCTGTGAGACAAGTATCCGTATGTTGCTGTTTGCTGACGACTGTGCGTTGTTTGCACACAGCGCGGATGAGTTGCAGCATATAACTAGTGCTCTGGTTTCGACAGCGGCCCAGTTTGGTCCATCTACTATGACAAGACTTTGTTTTTCACAGCCTTCATTCTGAATGGATTCCGTGAGCGTGCGTCCGATCCAGTTTACCGACGAAGTGTTAGGTTCAGTTCGAGATTTTGCTACCTTGGTAGCGTAACAACAGCCGACCAGCAGATGACGAGCGAGCTGCGCAGCCGCGTATCGAAGGCGGCTACTACTTTTGGCAAACTGGAATGCCGTGTGTGGAACAACCACCAGCTCACTGTTGGGACGAAGCTTCTAGTATATAAGTCTATGTTGCTGTCCGTTCTTCTATACAGCAGGAAACCTAGACGCTTTATCTGAAGCGCTTCCATCAGCAGTGTCTGCGCCGTATTATGTGCATCGGCTGAACTGACCGAGTTGCAGACGCGGAGATGCTCCGACGCAGTGGCATGTATGCAGTTAACTGCATCATTCTCCTGAGGCACCTGAGGTGGCTCTGGCATATTGGGCGCATGGATACGACCGGGATACCGGAACAGCTGCTTTATGACCAGCTGCACGTGGGAAAGCCGAAGTTATGTTACTAGGACATATCATAGTAAGCCTATCCCTTACTACTGTTGATAGCAGGTCATGGGAATCAGAGGCGGTTGATCGGCGTGCATGGCGCGATCTAGTCATGAAGGCAGTTTCCGAAGTGCGGAATAAAGATCTCACACATGCAGAGAGGAAGCGGCAGTTGCTGAATTGGCAAGCACCGATGGGTTGTACTCCATCGACATCGAGCGCATGGTGCTGTAGCACATGCGGTCGCGAGTGCCTGAGTCAGGCAGGCCTAATGAGCCATGAGCAAGGCCACTCGGGACGACTATCGAAGCGACGATGGGTCCTGCAGAGAACGTAGACAGAACCAGCGCAGCGGTTGTAGGTACGCTGCATTCGATTTATTAACAGCGTGCTTGCATGCTGAGTTTCTACTTCTGGTGGTTGATTTGCTACCTTGTCTTAGTGTTATTTTGTTACCTCATTTCAATGTGTGTCTGAGTAATCTATTATAGTTCACATCTCAAACTATAGGTAGTTGACTTCGCTTATTCTGTTGTCCTTACGTATGTGTCTTGATTCCTTTTTCTGCCATCCTGAATCTATCACGGCTCTTTTGATAATTCATTTGTTTCATACGCTAATTTAGCGGCGTATCCGTACGGTGTATTCGATCTGTTTTATTCGACATTTCATGTGATTGGATATTGTTTTTACATCCCTGGTGGGGCTGCGCTTGATGTCCATGTTGACAAGATGCCTACCTGTCTACCTTTTACTTCATCTATACTGGCTCCAGGAGACAGTTGGTCGTTCCTGGAGGGGACGGAGTTCACGGTCCTCGTGGCCGTGCTAGGCTCGAAGAGTGCTTCCATGCACTAGCGTACAATGTCTAGTCGCCGGCTTGTGTGCGCTTGATTCCCCAAATACGGCGTGTATTTGTTTGCCTGTGAAGGAGTGTGAGCCGGCTCCGTTGATGAAACGTGTCTCCCACGCGCATGCCTCCCGGTCTTATTCCTTTTGGTTTACACTGGATAAGTGGTTTGTGGACGGAGCTGTGGGTGGTACATCGCAAGCCACCCATGCTCCCTCCTCACGCTGTCTTCTGGAAGCCAAAGTGACAAGCATCCGTAACCGGATGCCGCTAATATATCAGTATGTACAGAAATGTTCACGCTGTTGCATGAGTGTACGTTGTCGCCACTTCTTGGCCCTTTAGATATTTTTTCGGACCTTCCTGGAATATTTCATCAGGTGAGTTATCGGATGTGAACATAGATGACAAGATCTAAGATCAAGATCTAATAATCTATCGAGTTTGGCGTGGAATAAAGGGCGCTTTTTACATGTCCTGATTGCGGTTGTTAGGCAATTCCACAGGATGGCGTATCTGATGAGGAAATAGTTGGACCACATTTATGTTCTAGCCATTGGTATCCGTAGAGTAAATTTTTTGTTACGGAGTATGTGTTTTATCTCTAAGTTATGTCGTGTTTCCGAACCGAGCCTGTGTAACAGTCACTGACTGGTCACACATCAACTATTCAGACATGCCGGTGATAATTAACTCAGCTGTCAGATATATCGTACTACCACCTCGAGACCGTGAAACAGCTATTGCCGGTCGCAAGGTACTGTTCTTACATGCAGTATGTGAGACACAATGCTTTGCAAAATTAATCATATTTCGCCCTATAAATAGTACGCTTACTTGTGATGCAACAAAACTCTTGATCGAACCTCAGCCCAACTTTTCGAGCCGTCGGAGAGCTACTTGATACTCTTATTCATCCAAGTTTGGAACTGGTAAAGATGGCTCATTATTCCTTGTAACGGACTATACTACAACACCCCACTGTCTTTAAGGCAGTTTTTTGAACCAGTGTGATGTAGAACCCTAATCGTTCTGTGTATACCTGGGCAGCCCAACAGTATCCTCTCCACGCAATACAGGGATAAACCCCACTCAATTACTTGGCGATCTGGCCGTCGCAGAGGATAATCAACCGCACCCTATCGGCTTTATTGAACGGGTTAGATAGGGGTGAGCATGCTACTTCTCGCGCCTCCCCGTCCTCTTATTCCCATCTTACAGTTTTTCATGTCTATCGTCCCGTTCCAACTTCACTTCTACTCCCTCGTTTTCAACCCCTCAGTATTTGACCGCCCCGCCTTTCTTTGATAGGTGTTTGTGTATTACTTTCAACTCACAATCGTGGAGCGTCACTTCTGCTTTGTCGACAAGTCCATAACTGATCTTGCAGACAACCTCAATTCACCCGTATCCTTTTGGAGACATCTATCCTCGCTGACTGGCATTCATTAAAGTACACGATGTGTTACAATTGAGCCAATGCACAAAACTTGCCCGGACACTAGAGATCCTGTCTATCTGCTGTTTATCGGAAACCCTCCTGCAAGACTCGAGCTCTCTGCCCACTCTACAATCTACTTCATGTGACAACGGCGGTACTTTTTTACTGAGTCTATTCGGTGATGATGCAGCTTCGAATACCGTTGTGGGTATTGCTCTGAACTCCCAGACTGAATCTGCTCTGGTAAACTGAATTCTACCCAGTAGCTAAATGTGCGCTGTCAGATTGGCTGGCTAGTTCAACATTTTGAAATCAGGCTGTGACAAAGGATGCCTCTTTGTCATTGCTACCTACGCATTCACAAACGGTGATCCTGATTCAGTGAAATATGACCTGTCACCAATTGAAAGACCTCCCTCGCCAGAGTAGAAACACGGATACTGTAGTGCTGGCTGGTGATCTGAACACTCACATACTGTTCACAAGACTGTTAGCAACTGGTATGCCTTCGTGTGGTAAAACTGATCGACAACTTGGACTTTAGGTTTCTACACAGTTTCTGTATTTTCTTAGATGTTCATCGACAGATTACGCCTGGGAGCGAACCCAATGCGACTCTTAAAGATCTCAGGACAAAACCGTGTTTCAGCCTGAAGAAGGCCTGTTGGCCCTATTAATCTCATCGTGTCTTTGGGAAGGAAACAGCCATTGGTCTTGGCAACCAGCCGAAGTTTTCCTTGTGATACGAGAAAGGGGCGGTGTAGGACTTGGTGTTAGTGAGACTACATGTGACCAGAGTGTACAGCCAGTCCATAGCTAGTTAAAATGCTTGGGACGTTGGGCTACGCACTTTTGGAAGCAATTTAATTTGCCAAAACTACTAGTAGTACTGTACCGACGAGTGATAGCCCTTCTCCTAAGGTCGTTTCGTTGGATCGACCCTCGCTCTAAAATTGAACATGGATTGGACTACTTAAATTGAATAGGCTGCGGGATCAAATGATCTTTTTCAGCTCCTTTCAAAATCGGGGGACCACTGCTTGTGGATGATTTACACCATCTATTAGTGAAGCTGCTGGAGCAGTGGACTATTCTAACAGACTGGGGCTGCTTTGTTGCAGTTATATTTTTCAATGAGGGCTCGCGTTCGGAATGCGACAGTCGTAGATGAATCAGTCTGATATTGATGGTTACTTCCTTCTCTCCTTATCGATAGACTTGTTGGCACCTGTGAAAGCCCTATTCGCCATGAGGCAGTCGGATCTTCGAAGTCAGGGCTGTACCGATCACATCTTCACATTACGTCCGTTGTTGAATCATTCCTATGTAAGACCCATCGTGGTCGTGTTCCTCGACATCAAAGGTGCCTTCGATTCGGTGGATCGATATGCCTTTTATGACTGCTCAGAAAAGGTGTCAGAAGAATACGTAAACATTATCAACGCGGTTTACGCACGTACTTCTGGCAGAGTGAGGACTTATGGCATAATTTTACCGCCTTTTATTATGTCCAACAATGTAAGACCATGTTATCCGCTGTCACCATTTTTTAACTTTGTCATCGATGAATTCTTAGAAGCTGCGTTTACGGCGCACGGCCTACTAGGTGTGGAACTGCTCCTAGGAGATTGACTTGGAGTACGCCTTTGTTTGTGACAGCTTCCAAATGTGTCAATCATCACTAGACAGATTAGCACTGGCTATCAATCATTTCGGGTTATGCTTTGCATCCTCGAACTTCAAAGTCTTCTCAAGATTGGCAGCGACCCAGCCCTGTGCTGACACTTGATAGAGATCAGCCGGAAGTCGTCCAGAAATTCGAGTATCTAGGTGGTAATTGCCTACTACTCCTGCGTCCTCCATTTCTTGAGCCCGACTAGTCCACCAGGCTTCCTTGTCAGCACGCAGACTCCGCTTTAGTTCGTGCCTAATAGTCTGTGCCCAGAGCCAGCCGCTAGGTTTATTCCAGATTCCAACAGGTTCCCCGACCTCTCGGATATCCAGTGACTGGTGCCGTGACAATTAATAGTGCCACAAGCAGAGGCTCCTGCGTCATGCATGGCGGCCGAGATTCTATGTCACTGAAGCTCAGTGTCATTAGAACAAAAAAGTTGGTCACGCAGTGCGTCTTGATTGGCTTGCCTGGCCGAGGACTGAAACAATTTTTCGTTGCCAATAGAAGACGCTTGGTGCGCCTCCCTGTAAAGTTCATACAGAAACGACAGCGTACTAATGCATAATCAGCGTCGACGCAGATACTCCCGTACGGGCGGCAATCCAGGGTGGAACCACGCCACTTGTAACTTGTGCTATGTGGTCAACTTCGGTCCATCGGTGCCCAGCTACAGGAGGATGCCAGGTGGCACTTCGGCGCCCACTGTGTTTAAAAGCCGTACTACTGAAAAACAACTGGTGCTCCACACACAGTTGCAGCAGACGCTCACCGTTGTCAGTCCGTTCGGAGTTAAGCCCATGATTATCACCCAGCCGAGCTTCTGAAGAGCACATACGCCCTGCTTGCGCGTCCATATCCCCTCCAAGTACTATATTATCTGAACTGGTGGGACTGTGTAGCGGCACCTTCAGTTCGTGATAGGATGTGTCCTTGACAGCCCATCGCAACGAGACTGGATCTTAACGTGGTGCGATGCCTTGTGTACCCCCGTGACCCATTGAGCTCCACTGAGTGCCTTCGGAGCCACTCATACCAAACAGGTCAATGGTTAGGGGTCAGGCTAACAGTCTCACAATCGCCCCGCTGCCTTGCTGGTAGGCTGTTTAGCCAAAGGCTCTGGATGGGGTCCCCTAAGACAACTCCCTACTTCGGCTTGCGTAACCGGGTAGTATCACGCCCATTGACATAACCATGGACTGTTCAACTGCACTATCGCACTCTGCTACTTTTGCTCCTGCTAGTCACTCACGTTCACACGCCATCTGTTCATTTGTTACCAATCACCATTATCCGTTACCAAATGATTCTTGTTTCCATGATGCTACTCAGGATGGTTACGTCGACACCCAGAGAGTTCACCCATACGCATTCCTTCTGCCTCGGTCTTCGTTCCATCTGACATGCTTCAATGTACGTACGCTCATGCAGATCGGGCAGCAAGCTAGTCTTGCGCGCACTCTTTAATCCCTCGCCATAGATACTTGCTGTCTTTCCGAAATGCGCTTACAATATCCCAATACTGTAATTACGTCGAGATCTCTCACCAACCACGGAGCCATATTTCACCTACCTCTATCTAGTGACGCAGAAGCAGATGCGGAAGGCTTGGCTGGCATTGGTATAGCGCTAAACAATCAAGCCGAGGCCGCACTGCTGGGCTGGTTCCCCATTAACAGCCGACTTTGTACAGTTCGTCTTCGGGGATCATGCAAGCGAAACAGTTACTATGAGGAGAGGCACAACTTGTTTGTGATCTAAGCTTACGCTCCAACCGACTGCAGTTCCGACTCCGACAAGGACGATTTCTACCGTGAACTTCATCAGCTCTTGAGCAGAGCCTGCAAATCCGACATTATTGGCCTTGCTGGAGACCTCAGTGCACGAGTCGGTCATTTGTTGGCATGCGAAAGTCACATCGGTGGTCACCATGCGCTCGATGAGCGCCGCTCAGATAACGGAGAGAGACTTCTCACACTGTGCGAAGATAATCAACTTTTTCTCTCGAACACCAATTTTCGGCATTCGAGGAGACCTTCCGCTACTTGGCGACCCCCTTCTGCGTCTGTGTCATGGTGTCAGATTGATCACTTCGCAATCAGTTTCAGATGGAGGGGTAGTGTAAAGGATTGCAAATCCATCTGGCCCACTTTTCTTGACTCAGACCATGCTCTTGTCTGTGCGCACATGTGCATGAGTTTCGGAGCGTCCTCGAAAATGAAGCACTGTAAGATAGACACAAATACACTATCTACTGTTTCGGTTCAGCAGAGCTATCCAGCTTCCTTGCCTGGTACACTCCGCTGCGACCCACCGCAAGATATTGATGAATACTGGACATGCATACGGAGGATCATGATCTCTTCCCGACAGCAAGTCTGGGGTCTTACTCAGCACCCTATGAAGGTTTGGATCTCCACGCGCTCTATGGATTTATTTGACCTCCGCAGGAACATCGCAGCGGAGTCTAATCATGATGAATTGCGCCGTTTTGTCAGTCGGCAGCTCAAACAAAGCATACGCAGTGACCGTGAAGCCTGGTGGTTCCAGCATGCTTCGGAGATGGAGGCCGCTGCTCTCTCTGGCAATACTCGCAACCTCTTCGAGCTCATTCGATCCACTGACCAGGGAAAGCCTGATGTCAGTGAGACTATGCTAAGCGGATGGTTCGCTGATTGCCAACTTACTGAGACGTTTGGACCGATGGATGAAGCATTTTCATTCCAAGTTCGATTGGCCCTCACCGCCCACTTATATCTCCTGCGAACTGAGCTACCCGCCCTGGATCGTCACCCTTGATCCACCCAGCGAAGCGGAAGCTTGTCTTGCGACGTGACAGCTAAGACGTCTCAAAACTGCCGGCTCAGACGGACTTCCTCCGGAGCTGTTCATATATGGAGGCTAATGGCCAGTTAACCTCATTGTTCTCCAAAGTCCGGCGTGAAGAAACGGTGTCTTTTTCCTGGGGCGAGTTAGTTATTGTCCCGGTTTATAAGAAGGGTGCTGGCACTTCGAGTACCATTCACGGGGGATTAGTCTCATTTCGGTTGCCTCCAAGCTATTGGCACCCATTATACTCCGTAGACTATCTCCCATTCGAGGATCGCAGTACTGAGAAGCACAAGCTGGCTTCCGACTTGACGGTTGGTGTGTGGATCAGATATTCACACTCCGTCAAATCCTAGAACATTGCCACCCTTACCAAAGGCCTGCCATCGTTGCATTCGACTCGGTTGATTGACCAGCACTGTGGTGTTGTTTGCTAAGGAACGGTGTCCCAGTAAAGTACACTGCCATCCTACGCGCGCTGTATTTCCACATCTCTGGCAGAGTGAGGGTGAGTGGCAGGCTTCCGTCTTCCTTCCCTGTCAATAGCGGTGTACGACAGGGCTGGTTTATGTCCCCGTTCCTCTTCAATTAAAGACATCCTGTCGAGAGCTCTAGACGGTTGTCAAGATTTTGTTATACAGCTATTACCAAGCAAACGAGCAACCGACTTATGTTATGCCGATGATATCGCCTTGATGAGGACTCACAGAGCATGCCAACCATTCTAGACCGTTTGACGATTGAGGCATCTAGGTACGGAATGTGCTTTGCTTCGTCAAAGTGTAAACTGCCGCTTCAGGATTGGTCAAGCACCGTAATGTTGTTGATTGTGCGATAATCCCTTTATGAGCGTCAGTCCCCGGACTTCTGACACCATGTAAAGGAGCGAATGCCAAGTGATATTTGATGGCCGGACGATCGCGAGCTCCAGCATGTTCTCAATTTCTGCGCGATAAATTTGGGTTTGTCGGAAACCATCTTTCGGACATTTGCAAACGAGCGTTTTGTCTGTATATGAGGCGTCGTTGCGCCGGTTGCCTTTTTATGAGGTGACACGGGTCGGAAACTTTCAACTAGTGACTTGCTGACCTGTAAGTTAGCGCTAATACACACCGAGACGATCATTGCAACGTTATTGGGTCCTTTAGCCACAGGTGGTTTCGTAGTCAGACCGATAAGCCTTTGGCGTCCAGCGTTGGCGAGCAAATCGAACTGTTGAAAATAATCTTCCCTACCATAGGGTTTCGGAGGTGAGCGATAAACAAGACTCATTTGAATGATTTCCTCAGGCTGAAGTTTAGCGTGCGAGAGCGTTGATCGTAAGTGGGACTTTTCGTTCCGTTGGCACCACGCATATTTGTAGTCAGTTTATTTGGTCCATCAATCGGGTCGGGTAACAGGACGCCTACTTCTGCGCCAGTATCGATGAGATGGCGAACTTCAGTCCTAGGGTCAGTGATGAAAAAGGAGGCGATTACTTTGACCAGCAGCAGCAATTGTTGCGGGGCTAGCTTGTTTGCTCATCTGTTTCTTGTTAGTGGAGGAACGATCGGGTTCTCAACCCGTATTGTCTACGCTAATATCAACAGTTTTCATTCGTGCTTGCTTGGAATCTGATGTTCTTTCGTTTTTTCGGCTTTGAGCAACGAGATTCGGGCTGAGATACGGTGCGTTAATCGTCGGAATCCAAGTGCACTGCAGCTTCTTAACTTAGTCGTATAAAGCAACATGATCCTCGCAAAACGCGGACGTAGTTGTCCCAAATCATATCAGCAGTCTCAGACGCTTGTTCTGTCTTGGCATATGGAGTGGAACACAAGATATTGACGATATCCTTGAGCTGCTGATACACCCACATTTTCATGATGAACTGGTCATCTAGTGACTAGTGAAGACTTTGTATTTTTCGAGGGAGCTGTTATGACTTTAAATTGCCGAGCTCTTTGTCGTCAGGGATTTTTAGCATGCATTCTCTATCATACATGCCGAGTTGTTACAAAATTGCTGTCTGGATACTTTCAAACGATTTGTGTTTGTTGGGGAGTTCCAGTGTATCGTCAAAATTGTCACGAAATCGCACTTCATTATTTCATATAACCGATGCCGTAGGGGAACAGTATAGATTCTGTCCATGCGGTCTGCTATAGGACTACCTTCTCGAAAATGAGCAACTGTTATTGTTGTGGGACCAACTCCGACTCCAGCGCTTCGGGTTCAGAAGGAGAAGTAGAATGCGGGAAGGATGAAGTGTCGCAGTTTTCAAACCTGCAAAGTGCGATGGCGTTATCAGCAAAGATAATAACGGTTTCACCAGTTTATAGGGACGGAGATGATGGTCACCACTAAGTCGGACGCGTGATGGTCAATCTCCGCAGTTCTGTTTGTACCGCAGTGGTGACACCGATACACCAGACTAGCTACGATTCGACAGCAAAGCAAGGAAAAGCGAACGTTTACTTTCTTCCATTGTAAAATCTCTACGGTAACTCCCAAGGATTGCTATCTTCTGTTTTCACCACGATAAGCATGTTGGAAATAATCACAACTTACCGCCACTTTCAACCTCTTCCAGTGGGAGTTCCGTCTGGTAAACAACTGATAACCTTTGAGTATGCGGACGTTGTAGCTCTCCTGGAGTTAGACCCAACAACTTTGCAAGCGCTACTGATTATGCTGACGTACAACATTTCACTTTTTGGTCTGTTTTTCTCCTTTATAGCTGGAAACATTACAGAACTGGGCATACACACCACCGGTTCTGTCTATCAGTGAACGAATACTGGAATAGGTAGTTGGTCTCACTACGGAAGAGTTCACTTCATGTTCCAGCAAAAACCGCGTGTATTTTTAAAAGCTCCTCTCTGTGGAGACGGCAAGATATCAGCCTATGAGTCCGAGGTAGAATGCATCACGCTGCGATAAAGTTAGTGTCACTCTAATGATCATATACCTGGGCACTTCGCAATAGAGACATTAAGTCATTAGCCGTCTCTGCTCAGCCGTGGTGGGAACATCCGCTGAGCAATGCTGGGGTACGCCAGTTAGTGTTGGATAAGTAATCCCATGATGCTCCGCTGTAGCGCCTGTTGTAGCTTAGAAGCTTACGTCATGCGCTTCGTATCTCATTTAACTGCCTTTCCGGCATGCATATATGCTGTCGCTACACATTTGCGTGACACCGCGATATTACCAGTCGATGAAGCATCATATAAATATGAAGAAATTTGCCGCCTTACTTTGTCAAACTGGCGTGTGCGCTTTAATGGTTGGGTCCTCGAGATGGTCTACCTCACTGGTTGGGGACCCTATCGGATATGACACAGATTCACAGTTAGTGACTATGTCTATTCATTATGCTGCTGAAAAGATTATGTAAACGGTCTGGGGCGCTTCTGGATTCGATATGGACATTATTTTCCGACTGATTCTATCCGCCTTTTTATGACTCGGCTTCCTGTTTTTGTTCTATCTTGTTTTTCGTTACTATTGTTATTTTGGTGACGCGTCATGTCCACGGATCCACCGCACTTCGGTTGTCGGATCATAAATGCCTTACTTAACGGAACTGTTTATTCACAGACAGACGCGGAAAGCTGTTGGATGCCAACGCTGAAAAACAGATCGCGTCGTTATATTTACTTTGAAATACTATAACGGACTACCGCTGCCCCAAGTTTTTTTTCTTTGGTTTGCCTCTTATTTCCCAGTCGAAATGAGCAGATTGAATCATAACCAAAAACCAGAGAGCTGATTGGGCGCAAATATGCTGGGCACTAATTTTTCGCCTGTAGCACAATGGATCGTCCGTTAACGTCCGCTGCTTGGTTGTCAACGTTAGGTTACACTTAGGCATCATTGAGAAAACCGTTAATTTGGGTACACAATAGTTGTGTCATTTTATTGTATTCACCACGGCAGCCTACAAGCTAGACAACCTTACTACCAATCCGGAGAAGCATCAGTTGGCCATTTCGTTTTTTTTGGAATTTATCAGTGGTGTGGATCCCACAGCTCTATCAAGAACAGAACCCATGACCATTAGCTGCTTTCGCCACTAGCCAGCATCTTATATCATGGGGTCGGTATCAGTGCATCATGAATTGAATGTTAACTGCTATATTGCGTGGCACATCTTCCAATGTCATGCGGGTCTCTACCCTTGCAAATGACAACGACTGGCCCCCACGAGTCTATCTTGCTTGTAAGCTACTTTAGTGGATTCAACAGGATTTCATCACATATATCCCTACTCACCAGTAATTGCTTCATTTTCTTCGGATGTGGCTCAACTATATAAACCAACGCACTGGGAGTGTCGTGTAGGCTTAACTGAATAATCCACATGTACCGGATGAGCCACAAGAGGTGCATATCTGAACGAGGTTGCTCATCCTCACATGAGGGACCGTTGCATTGAGTTTCATCTTAATTGTCTTTTCTGGTGTCAAGTCCATTCATGGCCGGAGTGCTGTCATCATAATTTTTGGTACTGTAGCCTTTCTTCATGATTGAAGTGCACAAGTACATAAATCTGCATGAATCGGCTTTGTAACTTCTCTGCACTTCTTATCTTCCCTTTTTCAGATCCACGCTAACTGCCGCATCAGACGGATTTACTTTTGTGACCGAATCTATTCCGACGACGAGCTGCCCGCGGAGTTTAAACTCTATCTTCCTGTTCATGCAAACCGGAACAGTTAATGTCTACTTCATTGCACTTTTTCATGTGATCACATGCCATGTACATACAGTTGTTTCTTTAAATTAAAACCGTCTTGTTTCTGCACCACCTCACCTATGAACCGTCGGGGACGTATGCGCCTGTCTAATTGACCGTTTTAGCGTTCCCGCCCCTCTCGTACACTCCACTTTCATTTCGCGTTTGGGCGTGCCAGACGTGCTGACGCCATGGTACTGCAGATATCGGAATCCCGACACGAGTGTTACTAGTGTTACCTAGCCAGTGCCTTCTTTTTTTTCTTCACACGAAGGATATTCACTCATTTCAAATGGTTTGGTTATGTCGACTCTTTATGCCGGACTCTACACGCTGGATGTTCCCTAGGTTTTTGATGTCCACTCATCTTTTCTCCTGTAATTGAGGGACCAGTGTGGTTCGCATCTTTCCGTATCCTTTTTGTTACCACACCGCTCGACCCTTTTTTCCCCTTACATTTTCTCTTTTTCATCACAGTAAGATTGGTTCGGCGTTGGTACAGTTTGTAAATTGATCAAAATTTCGCGTCCGCACTTTCTTGCATTTACCATGCCTGGTGGCTCAGGCACCCAATTCATTTGTCTGACTGGTCCAACATAACATTAATCGGCTAACTTTGCCACATCGGTATTCACCTCGCCTGTTTCGTCGCACAAGAATGATGACGCTCAGCAGACTGATTACTGTGTCTGTGGTGTGACGCACAACTTGGAAAGTTGTCCACTGATGAAATGCACCTGGGCGGTCAGCACGGTGTATGCTCCCGTAATGATAACGGTGAGCGGTTACTTCATTTGTGTGAAGATGCTCGCTTATTTCTTGCGAGCACTAGTTTCCGACACAGCACGCGCTGGAGGGTGACGTGGCGCCCACCAGCCTTGGGCGCAGATCGATCACATTGCTATTAGTTACCGCTGGAGAGGCTGCATCCAGAATTGTCGCTCGATTTGGAGCACATGTGTGGACACCGACCATGCACTTGTATATGCTGACATGCGGATGCGTTTTGGCGGACACCCACGACGACGATGTGAGTGCATTGACACTAGCCAACTGACAAAGCTAGCTGTTCTGAATGCGTATCGAAGTACGCTGACATGCGAGTTGAGTACTCGCTCACTGGAGACAATTGATAGTCACTGGTCACATGTTCGCCAGACCTTACTAGCAGTGGGTAAATCCTCATGTGGTTTGTCTAATCGCCAACATGAACATTGGGTCTCTTCTTGGTCTCTGGATCTTATCGACGCTCGCCGGCATATCCCGGCTGGAAGCGAGCACAATGAAACTCGCAAAGAGCTCCGGGCAAAACTCCGCGCTAGCCTGAAGAGAGACCGCGAATCTTGGTGGTCTCATCGTGCGTCAGAGATGGAAGTGGCCGCTGCCCTTGGCAACCATCGTAAGTTATTCCGTCTGATACGGGAAAGGGGCAGCAGGAGACCTGGTGTTAGTGAAATAATTTGTGATGAGAGTGGACGGCCTATCCACAATTTGTCAAAACGTTTGGAGCGTTGGGCTGAGCATTTTGGAAAGCAATTTAATCGGCTAGAATTGTTCGCTTCCTCGCCGACCAGTGATCGCCCTGCTCCGTGGGCTGTCCCTTTGGATCCACCCTCTTGCTCAGAAGTCGAACGTGAGATCGGACTGTTGAAGTTGAACAAAGCCGCGGGACCAGATGATCTTCCTCCAGCCCTCTTCAAATTCGGAGGCTCTGCTCCTGTTGATGCTGTCACCTTTCTTCTTCAAATTCGCTATTGACGAAGCCATGGAATTTGCATTTACAGGACATGACTTGGAAGGTGTGGATCTGCTCCCAGGAGAACGACTTCTTGACTTGGAGTATGCTGACGATATTGCCCTCATCTGTGGAAGCTCCCAGACGTGCCAAGCCGCGCTGGACAGATTAGCACTGGGTGCCAGCCGCTTCGGGCTTTGCTTTGCACCATCGAAGTGCAAAGCGTTCCTCCAACATTGGCAGGGATCGCCTCCTGTGCTGATCCCTGGTGGGGATCAGCTAGAAGTCGTTCAGAAATTCAATTACCTGGGAAGTTGTATCAGCGCCCTTGGGATCGAAGACGAGATCACGAACCACATATCAAAAGCTCGAAGTGCTTTTGCTAACCTTCGCCATCTATGGCGGCGGCGCGACATCACTCTCGCCTTGAAGGGTAGAGTGTACAATGCAGCGGTACGTTTGACATTACTGTACGGTTGCGAAACCTGGCTCCTAAGATCGGCGGACATGAAGAGGCTAGTTACGTTCGACCACAGGTGCCTTCGCCGTTTGGCTCACATCTGGTGGGAACACCGCGCGAGTAACGAGCGTGTTCGACGCATTGTTTGCGGCACAAGAAAAGGAACTGAATCGCTCAGCACCGTTATTTCCCGCACCAGGCTCCGATGGCTCGGCCACGTGTTACGCATGCCAGCCCACCGACTCCTTTGACGTGCGTTGTTTGCTCACCGGGGATGTGGGTGGAAGAAGAGGAAAGGTGGCCATGCGATGACTTGGTCGAGAGGAATGAAGTCCCTCACTTCGGAGCCAGCCTCGGTTGGAGCGTCACGGCTCCCTGGTTGGGGTCCAAAAGACGGTGAACACGTTTGGCTGGACACACTTGCTGACATGGCGAGGAGCCGACCTCAGTGGCGTTTGTGCTGTGAGTTGCTTTGTCGCTCCCCATGCCTTTTAGCCTCCCCCTCCATCTACGATCTCATTTCGTAGGGTAAAACAATAATCTTTTTCTTTTTGCCTAGTAGCTGGCTGGTAGCTTACCGGAACGATGCCTATCCGTTGCTGGTAGCTCAGCTGGCATGTAACTGTTGTATCTGTTTTTCCTTTGTGTATTGTATTATATGCATTTATGTATGTATGTATTTCCTTCATGTATTGCGGCACAATAGCGGAGGTGTTTTCCCACCTCTATCTGACGTGTATAATGATGATGATGATGATGACCTTCTGCAAATGACGAGTATTACTCCCAATGCCGTGATCTTGAACATCGCGGATCTATCTTTGCGACTGCAAATCTTTCACTGTTCGATATTTCCGATATGTTTGTTTTCATTAGTTGCGAGATACTCAGCACGTATATGATCGAAGCCGCTTTCCTACAGTTCCCAAACAACACATAAACACACTGACCGACTTAGTGCGCCGTTCTGCCCAGTCCATAGAACTCTATTCGGACTATTGTCTCCGTAGTCTTCAGAGACATTTTCCAAGTATGGCAATTTGCTGTAAGCCCTGACCTTGGGCTATGAAGGCAACTGTAAAAATAAGTGGGACTAGTTCACGTATTTCAAAAGCCATGATAACGTTTATAAACCTGCAGTATCTGTAGCATCGGAAGAGGTTTTCTTCCGTCTGTAAGGTCGTGTACACAAGCATACAGTGATCACAGTCCTCTATTGGGTTGTGGCTTGGCTTCTTCGGTTGGAGGATGTGAAGCGCCTTCTAGTTTTTGGCTACAGCTACCAGAGAAACGTTGCTGATGTCCAATGGCACCAGCGAATCGGAAACAATGATGTACGCAGGAGAGTACTATGCGGAGATGGCGAATTTAGTTCCTTACAAAAACAAGCAATGTTGTATAAGTTACTTTGGTTCACGTAATTGTAACGTGCGTTCGTCACCACTCAAAGAAGAGATTTTTCGTTTGCTTACTGAGTATTAGATGGTGCAACGCTCGAGGATGGCGAAAGTTGACTTGGCAACGTCACTGACGATTAAACTGAGTGTTGTTGGTCCGCCTCGCTTTGCAGATATAAGTCTACACAACTCACCTTGTGTTTGGCTTGCAGTCGTGATCAGTGACGTGTTTTCCATTTTCTAATCGGGCTGTCTGCTAGAATTAAGCCTAGTTAAGGGAGTCCGCCCATAGCAGCCTTCGGAGCCAGTCGTTACGCTAGCAGCCCAAAGTTTGATCCAACGCAGCCTGAAGCTAATCGGTTAGCCAATGAGCGGTCCACCTTGAAGTCTAACAATGAGAAGAACCTACCTTGAAATCTATCAAAAAGAGCACGCTCGTTGAGCAACCAACAGGTGCAATTTCAGACACCTAGTATTTGCGAGACTCAAGGGATTTTCAGTCAGGTCATTATCTCATGAATATTTTAACTTGATGTTTGGCTATCATCATAATACACGTTAGCTAAAGGTGGAAAACACCTCAGCTATACCTACTGTTTGTCGGGAGCTCATTAAAGGTTTCGCCAAAAGCCCTTGTCTTCTGATCTGGGAAGTGCAATACCCACAGGTTATTCGTAAAGTCATCGGAAACAAGATGTCTGATGCTGTTAGCTGCGAGGTAATGGTTGACGAGGGGCAGTGAAAGTTCCCAGCCGTTTGGACCGTACTTTACGGTGCAAAACCTAGGACACTTCTCATCTGTAGCTAACATATATTATGATGATGACAAGATGCTTTTGAGCAGATGCAGGCGCCTTGGTTCCAAAAGTTTGCTAAGGGCACGTAGACTTTTCACTTCTTTCTACCTTTCTTATTACACCACTCTCAAGGTTACTCTAGTTGGACGGCAGAGAAAGAAAAGATCACATTGTTAACAATGTTGCTGCTGCTGCGCTGCTTGTTGTTCAAACATGATAAAAACTTCGTCTCACACAGCTGTAATAAGAATAGTAAGAATATGAAAAGACAACGCAATCAAGAAACAAGCTATAGTCAGTGCTGGATACACTGACATGGCAAGGAGTCGACCTCAGTGGCGTTCCTGCTGTGAGTTTCTTTGTCCCTCCCCAGCCCTTTTAGCTTCCCCCTCCATCTACGATCTCATTTCGTAGGCTAAAACAATAATTTTTTTACTTTTTGCCTAGTAGCTGGCTGGTAGCTTACCGGAACGATGCCTATCCGTTGCTGGTAGCTCAGCTGGCATGCAACTGTTGTATCTATTTTTCCTTTGTGTATTGTAGTATATGCATTTATGTGTGTATGTATTTCCTTCATGTATTGCGGCACAATAGCGGAGGTGTTTTCCCACCTCTAGCTGACGTGTATAATGACGATGATGATAGTGTGACTCGAATACTTGCCAACTGTGATGACACTCAAAGAATGTCCAATTTGTATTGGGGATTTGGGTGCAGTTTCAGACGTAGTTTGCCGCATTCACGTCTCAGTCAAGCAGGTTTCCACACGTCTGGGAAAGCAGTAGTCAGTGGTTTCGACCTTCTGGGTCTTCTTGGTAGTGCGCGTTCATCTGACCCCTCCCAGGTTCCGACTCCATGACTTCCGGATGCCAGCAGCTTGTGCCACTAAACCATGGGTGGCGGCGACGCACCCGCGTGACTGACAGTTGACTACGTTATAGCGCGGCTCATCCTGCACTGCCATGCCAGTACAAACTGTGCAGTGAACAGTGGTTTGCTCCACCTTCGGAAGTCATGAGGTCGGAACCCGGCAGGCGTCTGAGGAACGCGCACCACTGACGTGACCTAGAATCTCGAGACAGCCGTCTGGTGATTTTCCAGACGTGTGGGAACCTGCTTTACTGAGAGGGAACTGCGACGAACTGCGTCTGAAACTCAAAGGATGTGCCAAACAGAGAATAATGGGGAAGAAGAGGCAGCTGTATTCAGCATATATTGCATGGGGCTGCAAGGAACTTGATCAGATCAGCAATGGCTGAGTGCAACGAAGCGTGTAACTCATCTAGAAGTATCAGGTAAAAGGGGTTTACAGTCTTTGAAACAACAGGATGGTACAACAATAAATAAAATGTCACGTTGCTAAATACGGAGAGTTGCTGTTTTCGGTCCATTACACATCCGACTTTGTCGATTCAGCTTTCATTGGACTAATACTTGGCGGCGGCGAACTGGATACCTCTTTGCCTTGACATTTCGATGATACTTTCTATCCATTTTATCGTCCGACTGACATTGATTTAGCCACTTAATAAAAAATAATAATGTGTCAGCTGTACGCCGTAACGGCGCTTCGCTGCCACGTGACCACCACCAGTCGCGCACCGGCTGAGTATATCGCGAGGACGCCCACCCCTACGCGGATTCGAACCGGTGACCTGATCGCAAGCCAGGCGTGCAGACCACTCGGCCACCTACCGATTAAGAGAGGGTGAAACAAGCAATGCAATCAAGTAAACTGATGATGTTCATCATCACTAAACGGCGAGACGACCTTCACACATTCAAAGTGCTCTTTTATAGCCGTGTGTGTTTGACTGGAACTCGTGACTCCGTACCACTGGAACCACTGCTCACTACTATGGAGAACGGCAATGGCTCGCCGTGCTAGGTGACTGTGATTTACTATGCCTCAAGCTCCACTACCTCGGACGTTATTACTGTGCAGATGGCAGAGTAGTTCAGTGAACAACAGCTTCCTAGAGTCGAACCGTCAATTATTCTGACTCCATAAGCAGTTTTCACAGCATGCTGATTGCAGCGTACGATTTTTTATCGCCAGCCAAATATTCACACACCTAGCATTGACTGTCCTTACGTATGCGCGGCGAGTTGCTCACTTCTGTGGTCGGTTCGGTATACTCGGTTCCTGTCCAAACATACTGTGCGTGCAATCAGCTCGGTGTGTGTTCCGTTACCATTGCGTCATTTCGCCTACGAGTTATTACTGTGATCACAAAGTTTGCACTAGTTCCACTCGCGCAGACTAACAGAGATTTGGATGGTGTATAAGGCTTCCGAACGCCTTGTCATGTGAGACCTTCGTCCGGCTTAATGATCTCACCGCGCTTTCCACTACCTGTTACACAGCCTTTCCCTTTACTCTAACTCAGACTTCGTATGCTTTGAAATTCAATCCTGGTTCTGTGACCCGATATCAACCTTATTTTATGTTCAATTGCAGTTTGGGAATTTGTCTCAATACTGGTGAGCGCTTACAAGCTTGAAGACCACACCTTGGAGAAGGTCTCAGGAGCGTGACCTTGGTGTATTGGTACAGGATGATCTCGGGTGTTCAAAACAAACAGAGAAGGCGACGAGAACCGGCAATCAACACTTAGGCCTTCTTCGCAGAGCCTTCGGTCGGTTTAAACCCTCAATCTTTCCCCAAATGCTTAACACCTACGTGCGACCGCAAGTGGAATATGCTATTCAGGCGTGGCAGCCATGGCATAAACAGGATCTTGTTGCCCTCGAGACTCCTCAGCGAAGGGTAACCAAGAACGTCAGGGGCCTTTTCATCTCCCCTACCAGCTTAGACTGAAATCTCTAAGAATGTACAGCTGTCGATATCGGCTTTTGCGGGGGGATCTGATAATGGTTTACCAAATTCTGAAGAATCCAAACCACACCTGCCGTCCGCTGTTGGAATTGAACCACAACACTAAACTAAGAGGTCACCCTCTGAAACTGACAATTCAGCATAACAGGCCTGAATGCCGTAAAAATTTCTTTTTCCTCTGCGTGTGTCAGCCTTGAAACGCCCTCCCTAGTTATGTCGTCTCTGCTCCCAATTTGGCGATATTTAAAAAATGTGTTGACGATGCATTGTCTCACTTACATTTCATTTTATGACTTGTTAACCAGGGGCTACAAAACGCAAACAAACGGTGTCTTGCCAAACGCCTAACCAATGGATTTATACGTTTAATACGTGAACATCTCCGCTATTCCACATAAGTCTATGGTGAGTCCACCACAACGCTTTTCACTTTATTATGCAATTGATTTTCGCAATAATTTCCATCCTACGGGAATTGTTAAGCGATGCTTTTTACCAGTAATAAACCATTGTTCCATTGATGCGAACCACTTCACTCTCGCTACGTCTGGTGTCACCGGTCTTACGGCCGATGCTCTTAGCTGTACAGAAATTGAGGCTCGACTGTTGCATTGGTCCGCCTGGGCGCGTCTCGTGGTTGTTACCTCCTATTGTCAGGAACCTCACAATCTTGGAATGGTGATGCAGGTGGTGGTTATTCTTATATGCACATTCACTCGTGTACATTTGAATCCTTACAATGCCAAATTTTCACTGTGTACGTGACAAGTCCAGCGCCAACAGCTCCTTGCGGCATCTTTTTGATTGGCCAATTACCTTCATTCATTGGTATTATAAAAGGCGCCGTTACTTTGTACCTTCTGTGTGCCCTAAAGACATATTTTTTGACCATTTGGAATGGATTAGAAATGCTAGTTTCTGATTTGTACTGTAAGCACAATTTATTGTGGTATGCATTGTTTGCTCGTAAAGAGCCGTTATGCAGTCCAGACTTGGTGTTTTTATTCCGGTGGAAACGTTGCTCGAAGTTTCCAGACGCTTTGCCGCTTGCAAATAGTATAGGCTAAATTCATCCGGCAAATCACCGAGTCTACTTATAGGGAGTTCTCTCCATTTGTAGCACATTAATTCAGACATGCTCTTTTATACTGGTAAGCTGCTTTGCCAGTTGTACATTAGTGTTCCAAAGGATTTAGGGCAGTGTTCCAGGACTTGGTGGGTTTTCGCCTGACAAGAGTTCTTCCTATAAAAAGTCACAAAAGTTCGTTTAGCAACACTGCGACGTGGCGGATGTGACTCGTCACTGAAGAGTCACTGCCCACAATTAACTACTTGCAAGTCGAATAGAGTCACATTTCAGTATTTCATTGACGCGTACTAGAAAAAGATACTCTCTGTCTACATCTACCGTTTTGACTGCGTTTACAGTGCCCTGACTATTTGCACTACGCAAAATTAAACCCATATTATCATCATCCACTGACGACTATATTCATTCTGATTACTTCTTCAATTTCTGCTGCATCTACAACTTTCGGCCACTGTCCATTACATACATGACGACGCGTCTGTTGCGAAACATAACTCCTTGTAACTTTTGATTATTTATTTTATTTGTTGAACGGTCGGAGAGAGAATACGAATACACAACTTAATACCCATAAGCAAGCGAAGCACTGCAGCTGTAATTAGAGGGTCAATTTTGGAATGCACATGTGATTGGATTGCGACACACAATATCAGTGTGGACCGCGCTTCACATTGAAGTGAACCATGGTCACTGGGATCGTAGTCCAAGCAGATGGTGATTGGGTGTTGCCTGCCCGAAAACACTGCCAACCACGAAGCGTTTCGATGTTGTTTCATCTCATCAGGTGGAGAGAGAAGGCCTCGATCCCACGACCTTTGGAATGGTAGCGGATTCCTCTACCATTTTGGCTGCCGGGTCACGGCGGGCAATCCTTGGCACAACTGTGGATGACTAATTGGAGGGTCAATTTTAGAGTACAAGTTGTGTTGTTGGATTGCGACGCACAATCGCATTGAGGACTGCGCTTCACATTGAACTTAACCAAGGTCACTGCGGTCACTGGGACCGTATTCGAATCAGATGGAAACTGGGCGTTACACGCCCGAAAACACTGCACAACCACGACTTGTTTCGATGTTATTTTATCTCCTCAGGTGATGATTGAATGCCTTGAGCCCACGGCCATTGGAATTGTGGCGGAAAACTGTACCTCAATGGGTACTGGTTCACGGCAGCCAACCTCGGTCAAAACGGTGAATGGCTAATTGGAGGGACAATTTTGGACTACACGTTGTATGATTGGATTGGAACGCGCAATCCCAATGTGGACCGCGGTTCACATTGAGGTGAACCATGCTCCCTGCGACCAATGGGACCGTAGTCGAAACGGATGGAAATTGTATGTTGCACGCCCGAAAACACTGCACAACCACGACTCGTTTCGATGTTATTTCATCTCACCAGGTGGGGATAGCAGGACGCGTGCTCGTGAAAATAAAATTAGTCGGTGAAACATATATCTTTTTTGGCTACGGGTCAAAGCGGGCAACCCTTGGCACAACGGTGAATGACTAATTGTAGGGTCAAATTTGGAATGCACGTTGTGTGTTTGGATTGCAACGCGCAATCTCAATGTGGACTTCGCTTCACATTGAAGTGAACCGTGGTCAATGCGATCACTTGTACCGTAGCAGAAGCAGATGGAACTTTGGTATTGTACGCCCAAAAACACTGCGCAACCACGACGCGATTGGATGTGATTTTATCAATTGGAGATAACATGCCTCATGCCCGCGACAACTAAAGTGTTGCGGAAACCTTTCACCCTTTGGCTAACCGGTCACTGCGGTCAACCCTAGGCACAAAGGTTAATGACTTATTGGAGGGTGAATTTTGGACTACAAGTTTTGTGATTTGATTACGTCGCGCAATCTCATATAGACCGCGCTTCACTTTATTGTGAACTATGGTCACTGCGGCTACTGGGAACGTATACTCGCCAGAGGGAAATTGGGTGTAGCACGCCCGAAAACACTGCCAACCACGACGCGTTTCAATGTCATTTCATCTCGTCAGTTGCATAGGTGGATCGGTCTTTAGAGCTCTTATAGTTTCGTTGGTCCATCGGAAGAGTGGGTGTTTCCGTTGTTGCATCAGTGGGTAGATTAACAAACAGGATTTGGGCGGGAGGTTAGGCATGCTGCTATCGGTCGCCATGGCAACTTGATTTGTAGTTCCCAATGTTTCTAGTATTGCGCGGCCGTGTGAACGCCTAGCCCTTTTCCTTGGTTTCGAAGCAACAATTGAGAGAGAAAAATTAGGTGCAACATACGCTATTATCACTTCGAGTGAAGCAATTGTTCCATTCAAACGGTGTTCAGTTTCAGATACTAGGTCCTCGTACTTTTGTGTTAAGGCTAGTAAGCATTTCACTAGTGGAACCAAACTGAACCCGGCTTATTGTATTTCTTTATGTCGGCTCTACAGACGTTAACGCATTTCCAATGCTACCGGTCTTGACAATTTTTGCAAGTCAATCCTCCTTTGATGTGCACAAAATACTTCTTTTCTGGTTATCGGTGTAGTGGTCATGATGGCCGATTACCGTAGGACAAATCCAAGATGGCGGACGCAGACGGCAGTTGGGCCACTCAGCGAAAATCCGTAATTAACCACGAACTTGCCCCAAATTTGCACATCCTGAAGAATAACACCAAAGGAAGGCTATTGGTGCACAATTCTGACGGAAACATCGCATATAACAAAGTAATCCCGAAGAAAAAATGGAATCCAGTACGGTTATCCAACAAAACTAGTTGGTACGACCGATGCATCCAACTCGTTATTCAGACCAAGTGTCTCATAACACATTGATTCACTCAGCTTCAGATCAGCTAGCCAAAACACACATAGGAACCTACAGCTTCGTAACCAGCCTTCGACTCTCCTGTTCCGAATCTGTCGACAATGACTACACTCTTCATCTCTCTGGTAGTACTTGTTTTCTGTTCTAAACTATGGCAGCCGACCAGCATACGCCACGTGTTTGGATGGCTGCTAGCACTATAACGACACATGCATCGGAAATTAGTCGGCGCAGTGTCGCAAATCCGTGTGTGGTGAAAGCCATGGCACGCCACGTGACCGGACGGCGGGCACTATAAATCGTAGGACTACCAGCCAAGTTGCAAGCAAGCGGTTTGCGACTAACTTTTCCGCTTAAATAGCACATCGTCCTGTGCTTGTTAGCCTGTTGATCGAATCCCAGCTCGACTTCTCGTGCTTTCGGAGTGCTATGTCACAATACTGTCGTTGGCAACGTATTTTTGATGTTGTTATCGTTCTCAGTGGACATGCTGCAAGCAGTCTACTCGACTGGACACCGGTAAACACCCGCATGCTTGTGATCCATAATGACCAATATGGACAACCTGAAAATGCGGTGATTTTTGCATTTGGTATATCCCCAACTGCCTGCAACTCAATGGCTATCGAATTTGCAGCTTTCATCTCTTATCCAAATACCACGACGTGTGGATCTCGTGACTGCCTACTGACGTGAATGCCAAAGTGGCTCAACTTCCGGATTCTGATTAGCCCCTGCGAGGTCGGTTCGGTTTTGGAGCACAGCGTACTGATAATGGTGATCGATTACTGCAAATATGTTCTGACCCTGTATTGAGAATGAAACATATACGCTTTCAGTATTTTGAGAATACTGAATACCGAGAAAATGCAGTGGGTATAAATGCCTCTGTGTAGCTGCATCTAATATTTTTTCAAACAGATCTACCTATTATGATGGTGGCTATGCTCGCAATCGCAAGTCAGCAACGTGCGATTCCATAAGTTTTATAAACTACGGCACCGACTTTGCTTCGACTATATCTGCAGGCTGGTTGTTCCAAATATTCACTACCCTCCGCTTGAAGCAGAGTTGATGAGCGACGCGCTTCAAATGCGGTACGACAAACTTGTACCGGTGTCCTCGTGTGCTGTTTGGTGTGCGCAAATGCAGCAGCGTCCTCAAGATGGGGTATTCGCCGAGATGTGCTGGCTAGCCGAACAACCTCCTCGTGGTGCCAGCTGGGTGGTTCGGGTAAATCCCGTTCCAGAAAATGGTTCGGCGGCAGTGTTCCAGGATGTGGTGGGATTTCGCCTGGCAAGCGTTCTCCCTATAAAAAAACCACAGATATCCGTTTAACAACACTGTGACGTGGCGGATGTGGCTCGCCACTAAATTAAGTCACTGCCTCTTCCATTTTCCGGAGGATCATTCAGACATCACGAACGTCATCCAATTCGAAGCGTTCCATTGATTCCCCTCTTTGATGACGAACACAACGAACAAAATCACACACAGAGTCACCTTTACCCACTCACACAGCATGGCCCCTTCCAAATACCCAGTTAAACATACTTTTACATGTCAACGCACACATACATTCCTATGCTATTTGTCAAAATTTACTAATTTGTGCAATTGCCGATCCTAGATGTCTGTATTACCTTGATCACGCCCTTGATGGTGTGTCTCGCAATGACGAGAATAAACGATTTATTTATTTATTTATTTATGTAATATCCGGTGGGTCATGCTAAGATCAACCCGCATTCGACGATAAGACAGCATGAGCAACCCTAGTCTCTTGCACCGGTCTTCATATGGCACACCTCGTAAACCGGGGATGAGCCTTGTGACCACATGCTGTACCCGTTCAATCCTGTGCACCTCGCCCCGAATGAGCGGACAGTAGGCGGCGAAGCTTTACTCTAGCATTGGTCTGATGATAGAAGAGGAGAGGCGATTGACAACCCCTTCGGACCAAATACAGAAGCTGCGTTTGAGAGCTCAGAGCATGCGCAGTCCGTTTCGGTAAAGCCTGTTTGTGTTTTCAATGGATTTCAAATCGCAACGTACGCCGAGATCTTTCACGAATGTCGACGGGTGTAACTGTTGGCCGACCAGATTGTAGACTCAACCATTACCACCCTTACCTAGGCTACTGAATACCAACTTGACAGGGTTGATCGGAAGGTTGAGTTTGGCTGACCACATGGAGAGGCGGTCAAGATTACGCTGCAGTAGGTCGCAGTCGTCGGGCACCTCAATTACCCTCCATACCTTAAGGTCATCTGCAAACAGCGCAAGGGGAAATGAGAACCTGATGCAAATCGTTGATGCGGATCAGGAACAAAGTGGGCCCAAGGAGTTTGCCCTGCGGAACGCCACTGGTCGAGACATACCACTCGGTCAAGTAGTTGTCCACCTGCACGCTCCACGTCCTACGAATAAGGAAGGCACTGAACTATTGGTGCAGTGACCCACCAACACCGTACATCTTCAGCTTCCGAAGGAGGATCTCATAGTTTACCTTATCAAATGCTTGACTGAAGTCGATGTAAATAACGTCAACCGACTTTCTTGGTTTAGCGCTTGTAACCAGTCGTGCCTAGAGAGCAGCGTTTGTGATACTTGACCGACCTTTCATGAAACCGTGCTGCACGGACGTCAACATGCTTTTCGACTCTGAATGCTGCAGAATACCACGCTTCATGATCTTCTCGAGTGTCTTAGCCAAAACAGGTCAGATATATCGGTTGGTAGTTGTCCACCTCGCTCAGATCGTCACCTTTCGGAATCGGTTTCACCACTGAGCATTTCCAGTCGCTCGGCAATGAACCAGCGGACCGCGACCTGTTGAATAACAGTCACCGAAGGCGAGATGATGGCCGATGGCGATTTGAGGATCAGCTGATGGAGCACATCAGGCCCGGCAGGCTTGGTACCGTCAAGACTGGCGAGCAATTTGTGCATATCCTCAACGCTCCAATCCAGGCGGTTCAGCTCGACAGGGGTGATATGCATCGAACTTGGCACTGACGTCTGGTTAGTTGCAAAAGCGGAAGCGGAGTGCGCCGCTAATATGAAAGCATGCTCAGGGCTGTAAATTATAGGCTGTCCATCCGAGCCTTCCAACACAGGTATATTACCTGTCGGTTTTTATTCTTATTTGTATATTCCACTTGTTCTGCTGATGGCACAACGGTTGACTAAATAAGTAAATAAATCGTTTATTTCAATGAATCACGGGCAATGCTGGTCTTCAGCAAAGCAAAGATTCCCATTCCATTAATATGCATCAATATCAGAAATCAGTTCCGGGTGAAGAATTCTTTTCGGTAACTCTCATCGGACCCAAACATTTACAAATCACGGATACTGTGGAGAAAGCGTCAACTGGGGCTGGGATTTACTTCTGGAGTGTTTGAATGATCAAAATCGATAACTTGAGACATAGATAGCGATGGTAAACCAAGTAAACTAAATACACATACATACGCAAAGCTCAATAGTTCAAAGTAATTAAGCAGGTAACAGAACAGCCAAATAACTAAGTAACAGTGTCCGTTGGCCAAGGTAGTAATAGCGGCCGTATGAATCGTTTTTGTATACATAATTCCGGCTTCAGCTGGTGAATGTAGATAGCCTCGGCGATGGATAAGAGCTGTTTGCGAAATCCTTGGGTGTAGTGTTCAGGTAGTGAATAAATGACTTTGAAGTCGTTCTCTGAAGCTGTGTGGCCACATTCAAGGAGGTGCGACGTTGCGGGGCACAGTCCAACGGAGTGGCCTGACCAATTTGTACAACAAGATCGCATACAATAGGTAATTGTACTTGTTTTGTATAACGAATCCCAACTGGGTTTTTGAAGTGATTGGCTGTCTCAAGGTATCAGAGTGATTAAGAAAATGTGAACAATATCAAATTCAGATTTGGCCAAAAGTTCTATTAACGTCATACGGCCAATCATGGAACCGTTCCCAGGGGACCTGCTTCCATGCGGAGTATGCTCTCGATGGGTTCCTCCCGCATTTCCATGCTTCAACTGGCTGCGTGCCTGTGTGGCAAAATAACACGTAAGCCATCACCTGTTTAACAGGTACTTTTTATAGGGGCTGTTTAATGCATGCATTATGGGCGATGAAGCCTCAGCCCGTTCCGACATATGGATCACTTGCGGTTCACTTGCTCTCCCCGTGAGTCACGCTGTACACTACTGACTGCTCTTGCCTAACTGCTCTCTTTTCTTTTTGTCTTGTCAATGTATTTTGGGTCTAACTTATCTGCCTGTTCTCTGTATTCTCGTACTCGGCACGCCTCTTACGTACCACCAATTGCGCCTAGTATCTGAGTAGCATCACACAATTGGTGACACTGACTGCGAGCGCAGTTCCGCCATCGCCGAAATTATTTTTGGTGACCTTGTTCCTTTTTTTCTTCCGAATCGCCTTCTTGCAACTTTTCTTCTGTGCTGTCGCTCCCACATATGTTCGTTATAGAAGATGCACCTACTTGTGTCGCTCCCGGGGTTTTTATCGAACCGATTGATGCATACGTTACCTGCTTGTTACATGCCACGGATTGCCTCCGGCTCTGAGCTGTCAGTGTCATGGCTGAATTTCCAGACGTAGCGTTTACGGTTGGAGGAGTGGAAGCAGGCGTGTTTAAGGCTTGGCTGCTTATAGGAGTGGGATGATCCAGTAGATTTAGAGACGCGGCCGCTCCAGTGCGGCTGGAACGTCTAGCACTCTTCTCCGATATGGTGTCAGAGCTTACTTTGGCTGGTTTAGGTAGTAGCGTAGCCATAGTTGCCTCCGCCGGAGCGATCTTAGGAATTACAAAATACGCGATTATTTCAGTCATCCTATCGCACTTTGCATGCGTAAAACTAGAAGGTTGAGAACTGGAATGACGTAACATATTAAACGAAACCAAAATGTGTCGGTAACTTACTTTGTCTGTCTCAAATCTTGAACGGATCTGCATATGCATTGCAGACAACACGAGCTTATGCAGCTAGAAGAGCTTGCCCGATCTTAAGGACTTTACTGCAATTCTCTGCGGAGCATAGGCGACCTTGAATCATTGAACTGTTAGTCGCGCTCTTATTGCTTGCAGCAAGGCCTATCCGAACGATCTTTGTGGTACTGCCGCTCAACTTTGATTAAGGTTCTATTAGCTAGGCCTAAACACACAAATGCGCCAAAACATGCACACGAGTTGATAGTTGTTCAGACGTACCAAGATAAGCCGTTCGCGCAGACTGTCGGGATCAGGGAGCAAAGGACTCGCGGTTGAACATACACGCCCGCACAAAGCGGCAATAAGTATTGATCGGTCTGCCTTAAGCGACGATAGAGGTGGAGCTTTGATAAGCGTTCCTAAGTGCTTCGGACGAGATTTTCGGTTGGTGTGCGAAGCAAACTGTCTGTAACTTTTGTATGCTGTAATTTGTGCGGATGGTTGCCGCGTAGTTTGGGAGCCCTCAGCTTCGTCTTCCGAATGAAACCGAAATGTGTCCCGAAAAGCTATGTTATGCTATGTTTACACACGTAAAACTGGGCAAAGAATATGCCAAAACTGAGAACGGGAGCAAAAGTCTAATCCCCACAGGTTAGGTCCAAGAGGTGGGAAGCAATGAGTATAGCTCGTCGAACTGGTTGGAACGAGCGCACACAAAATATTGTACCGAGTGAATCAGAGTGGCCACAGATGGCAAAGCGAGAGCCGATTTCAAGTGCGGCCGTACAGCGTGACACCCATCGACTGACTATACAATGTGCTGAACGATACACAACCAGCCTGAACCTACAATATCGAGTTTGGCTGCTTTATGCACGGCTCCGGGCGAAAAGTGAGGTGTGCCCATCAAAAAGCTTTTCATTTTCTCGCTATTTTCACTCTTTCCTGGTTCCCATTCTGACTATCATACCGGACCTGTGCATTAGTTGCATTTCTACACTTCTATGCCATTGTTCAAGTTTTCCATTCGCTCATGATCCTTGACGGCAACAACGGGATTGTTTCCCCAACGCCTTGCTATGTGACGCGGACGAAGACGCCGGGATAGTTCAGTGATACGAATTTAGCATTGGCCGTGGACCGAATTGCAGTGAAGTGAGTGGCAGCTACCAAGCGTACCGTCGTGCCGGCCGCGCAGGAAATCACCTATCAGTCTCTTCTGTGGAGTAACCAGATTTTGGAAATTCGCGTTAACTCTAACCTGTTACTTTGCCCACTCATCCTCACTACCCAGTTTTCCCCATAACATCCTTGTCAAAGGCTTCTGTTGCTTCGCTTTCATCTGGAAGATTTTTGTAGCTAACCCGAAAAATTTACTCCCTCTGTGTTTCAATAACGTTGGATCTTGTTGTTATTTTTATACCATCAGAATATTTATTTGCTTCCTTGATTGCACATCACGCACACTCTGCTAGGTAAATGTGGTACGTTGTTCCTCATACTTACTGCTTCGTCCTCCATTCCTTCCTGCCTTTGAAACATAAGTTAGATCCAGCTGTACCGGTTTTTCTCTATCGCTCCGTATTTGCATGTTTCTTACGTGTCATCCCTATCGACAATTATCTCAGACACAACATAAAGTGACTAAGCGTAGAGAGCAACACCGTAAACTTAGTTTTAAGGGTGAAATAGTCCCGAACGGGAATCAAAACAAGCTGGTTGCAATAAACACTTGCCGCTAAACCTGATTGGAGCTAAAATCCCCACGGAATGTGCAGCATGTTGTTAGTTCTAGGGTGCCAGTGAAGAGCGCCAATGTTCAACATTTTCGCTAAGGATGCACTTTGTTTACCAAGCAATTGTAATAGAGAGGAAACGAAAAGGTTGCAAACTTTAAATTCTAAGGGAAAAGAAGAGGTGAAATTGTACAACATAGTGTAACACTATCAACAATTAGGACAGGTACCAGTACAAATTGATTAACCAAGTTCGGGTATTTGAAAATAGAAGCATGAACAAAAGTGCTTAGCGTATTTGCTTAATAACTAGTAGGATAATATTTATTAGTAAATTAAACGATGGGATATAGATAAAACAGCCATGGCTTAACTGCTTTTTAAGGTTGTTTGTGTGAATCACGCAAAATATGGAAATGGCGTCAGCGAAAGTAAGTTCACTCAGGTGGACTCACCACGGTTTACGCATCATAACTGTAAATCCAACGTAAGTCCATTAGGAATAATGACAGATGGGACCTTGCTAAAACCGTGTCACTTCCTGATGAATACCTGCGGGAGGTGTAAAATGTTGAACGTATTCTGGGAACTGACCAGCGGTGAAGTCTCCCACTGACATTAGTGTTTGGCTATGGGGAGTGAGTCATTTGAGATGATGCAGCGATATAGGTGCACAGACAATTCTCTATTTTAGCACGCAGCGTAGTAACCTAGATAGCAGATTCCGGGATGGCATTTCACACTTGGAAAACTTGTACGCAGAATAAATTTCTACGGCATCCTAAACGACTGTACTGCTCTTTCTGTTTTAGCTGGTAGCGCCTCAGATTATGGTTGTTATTGGATGTAGTAAAAACATGGTAGGAAAACTACGGTTATCTGTGCTTCATATGATTGAGAGTTAAGTCAATCATTGTGGAAGTATAAGTCATAAATTACATATCGTCCATAGCTGTGAGCATAGCCCTAGTATTATATGGTCATGTTTGGCATATATATTTTAGGCCGGCCCAGGTTTCAGTCGGCCCACACGCGCATGCATAGCAGCACTATAAAATTAATGCTGCGAAATCTAACAATACAAAATCGTTGTTATGTTGGCCAAGGTGGGTCCAGCTCACTGCTGAGACCTAAATGTTTAGGACCAATAACAAGCTGTTACCAAAGAGAAGGCCGGAGAAAACATCAAAGTGTCCATTTCCCCGCAGACAGGACATATACAATCGCATGGACTAGGGCATCGAAGCGTTAAGTTCCGAAAACATGAAAGATGGTGCCATCTGTTTGGGGAGATCATGGGGGCCATCCTTATAACGCCATCTTCCCATTATTTTAATAGACTAGAGGCGCTGGCAGGGCAGCGGTACGGTTTTCTGCCGTGTATAATAGTGCATGAAGCAACAAAGATAACTCAGAAGTTAAATTACTTGGGTCCTTGCTTTTCCTTCCGGTACAAGAAACTGGGTGCTTGTTAGGCAGGAACCTCTTTTCATCATTGGAAACTGACCTGACCTGATCTGGCCACTAATAGCACTGGATAACTCTTGGATGCACACAACTGCCGTCACGTCAATGGTCGCACTAGCAAATGCTGTACTGCTGTGCTAAACAAAACCAATAAATATAAACAAAAGCCAGGAACAGCAAAGTATTTTAAAAAGTAGTATGGTATTACCAACCAAATAAGTCGCCAGTGATTTTGTAGAAACGAAGGATCGGTCGTTGAAAACGCAAGTTCAGCCAGCGGATTTAATCACAGGATACGTGTGTGTTCGACAAGATACACGTTTATTGTTGAAACATACGGTCATGCTAACCAAAAGACCACGGAAAGATTGTTTGGCTAGGGGAGTGAATAATTGTCGTGGAACGTTACGAGTAGCGTTGGAGGCCCTTAGCTGGAAGAGCACCAAAAGCATTCGGTCTGGTTGATTCAAGCAGGCATGGTCAAAGTTAAAACAGGCATGCTCTCTTAAGCAGCTTAGTACATTTGAAGTTGTAACTTAGAATAGCTTGCATCGTATCATGCTCAAACAGGTAGAATCTTTAGCTCATTACACATCCACCTAGAATGGAAATGCAGGTTACCCGTCGACCAAAGTGATTAACGCCAGTCGCCAGCCAACATGCTGTGAGACGAGAGGGAAAACGGATGCGTCTGATGTAGGCACCAAGGCGAGCGAAGCTTAAACGGCTCCCACCGTCTCCTTCCTAACTGTAGTGCTGCCTTGTGAGACTGCGACTGTCTGACTGCTCAGTCACGAGCCCAGCCAACCGAAGAAATACAATTGGCCAGAACTCGGTAGACAGCGAGTATATCTACACGATAGATCAACTCTATTTAGTGGTAAACGCAACACGCTGAATTTGAAGGTCAAGGGCACGCACTCTTCTGCGGCTGGTTTTCGGTCAGTATGAGTAAATGCCGCTCCACGGGATTACCATATTAACGGAATAGTTCGATTTGTTTGACACGGGATTGTATGTGCCGGCCGATCAATTCTCACTATACCATTTCCCGGCCAAGTTGTCCTCTTGGGCAACAGAAATAATCTGAGGGGGCATTCAACATGAGTCTACTCAATTAATTTGTTCCGTGCGTACGCCAGTCACTTGTGCAGGTGTGTAGGTGTGCGTGTACAGCCTGTCGCCTTCAGCCAATTGGACCTCAGACGCACTAAGTCATAGGGGTGCAGGTGGGACGCTTCAGCTCCTACGCACGGAACAAACTATATGAGTAGACTCATGTTGAATGCCCCCTCAGATTATTTCTGTTGCCCAAGAGGACAGCTTGGCCGGGAAATGGTGTAGATTCCAAACTTGGGCGGAAAGGTCAAAGGTCGCACTACGCCCGTGCTGATAACCACTGCATGCAGCAGACAGTAGACGTGCTCCGCTTAACTCTCTATTACCGCCCCTTTCGATCTGAGTAGGCCAGCGTACCGTTCGAACTCGACTTTGCTCCCAGCTTTTCGCCTTGGGATCAACTTGAAGCCAAGGTGGTTGCCACCGATTTCGGTTTGGCCTGCATTGTGTATCATCTGATGCTTGCAGGTTCTGTTGTGATCCACGTAGCAGCTCAGCTTCCTCTTCCAAACCAAATGTGTCAAGCAGTATGTCCCACGGTTAGGATGGTGATTCCGAGGGACTTTGAGTTTTGCCGTGATTCGGCCTCGGCTGATTGGCGTGCCTGTCCCATTTCTCTTTTCCTACCATTAGATCGCAAAAGACGCTGTCTTTTCTGCGGATCACTCTTTCTGTTGACCACTTCTTCGGTGCTCGGAAGTCTCGCATGAACACCATGTCACCAATTTTGATATGACGTAGCCTGTCTATCAGATTTTTCTCTAGTGCTTAACTGCAATATTTTTCTTTTCTGCTGGGTACGTATTTATCGAACAATGGCGGAACTTCGCAAAATAACATTTCGGCAGTAGCTCTTCCATCTGGGGCATTAGGGCTTGGCGCATTCCGATACACGCACAGGAAAGACTAGATCACGACATTGTTTGATCCCGCTTTACAAAGAGCACGTTTGAAAGTATTCACGATCCCTTTCGCCTGTTCGTTTGACTGCTGATGATAGGGTGGTGAAAACATCTGCTAAATTCCTTTCTGTTTGCATCACTCGCGTAAGAAATGTAGAATGAATTTGATACCGATATTTGTCACCATCAGCACTGGCACGCCAAATACTTGAACAGCTTATCCAACTCGTTGATCGTGTACTGGGCAGTCGCACTTTGCATCGAATTCACTAAGGATACTTGGGAAAAAAGTCACACAAAGCGAGATAGAACTGACCGGCGATTGTTCTTGCATAACCTAAGTGGATCGCTGCAATGGCTTCTCGCTTTGGGCCAAAGTTGCCAGGGGCATTTGGGTGGGGTCTTCATCACGAGTTGACAGGATTTACATTTTTGGCAAAATGGTACGATTTCTGAATCCATTCCGGTCCTGTAAACAAAACTGCATGCCAAGGCGTTCATACGGTTGGTACCTGGATGCCCGGAATAAAACTGCTATAATGCTTGCCTGTTTAGTTTCTTTGGCACTACCACCAGGTCTCCAACCATCAAACAATTGTTCAAAGCGGACAGTGACCCAAGTCGGTTGGAGAAAGACCGCAACCTAGCAGGGGTACCAACGTTTGGCAAACCTGTTTACTCAGAATGTATCACATTTTCTAGGGTTCTGTCTCGGTAACTCACCGCGCGAATAGTGTTAGCAGTCACAAGTAATCTTACATTATCGGTCAGGATTCTCTGAGCTTCTGATTTAAGCTTGATGGCTGCGATCACACAATCATCTTTCTCCTTTGGGTCCGAATTAATGAGGCGAGATGGGACATCAGCTTGGCCAATTTGTTGCGTAGGTCGGTACAGCCTACAGAAATAGTAAGCTAACAGTACAGTCACTCATTTTGGTCACGAAGAATTCTCGTTTTTACTGTGCATCGTTACGATTCGCAGTAAAATGGTGATTCCTTTCTATGAGTTGTATATCGACAGCAATGACTATTGATCAGCCAGCAGGGGGAAATACACACAATTAAGTATCTAGTGGAACCGTTTCATGGTGAAAACGATTACGAGTGATTCCTTCTCAATCTGACTACAGTACTTCTCATCTGGCGTTTGGGACCGTACTGCGTCTGCTATAGCCGTATCTTCTCCGTTCGGAAACGGGTGGAAACTAACGGCCCTGATACAATAATTGGAAGCGTCCGAGACAACGATGTATCCAAGTTCGAACTGAAGAGTCAACAGTAGAGCAGAACTAATTGCTGTTTTAACCACGCCAAGGGACTGCTGGCGTTCCTTCCTCCTTTGCCAAACGTTATCTTTTGTCAGCAACTGGTTCAGCGAACCTTAGGTTTGATACAGACTTGGTAGGAAAACACTGCAATGACTTACAAGTCGGAAGAATGAATGAAGCCCTGAGATGTCTTTCGGAGGCTCCACCTGTTGGATTGCTTCGATATTGGTAGGATCTGGGCGCTGGACGATTCGGTCTATGATAAACCTGAGGAATTTAACATTAACTAACAAGAACTCACGGTTCTCATCCCATACTCGAAATTCAGCTCCTTCTAAACGTGAAAGCAGTCTCTCCAGTGTGTGATTCAAGTCTTGCGGGTATACGACTATGAGCAACGCGTCATCCAGATAGATCGCGGTGTTTGGTATATTGTTCAGCAGGGTATCCATAATTTGTTGAAAAATGGACGGTGGGTTTTTCACCTCAACTGACAGCCGTTTGTTCTGGAAAAGCCCGAAGTGCGTATTAACCGTTAGTAATGTTTTGAACTCCTCGGTAAATGGATCCTTCTAGTAAGCGTCAGATAGTCAAGTTTTGCAAAGCAATTGCCACTGTTGAGTTTGAAGAATAAATCTTCTTGTATAGGCATTGGGTGCTGATGCGTCTCCAGCGCAGAATTCAGTCTAGTTGAAAAATCAACACAAATACGCACCTTACCGTTTGCTTTCTTTATCACCATAATAGGTGTCGCCAATTCTGAATAGTTGACCCGTTCGATTATACCGTGGGATTGTAAACGGTTTAGTTCTGCTTCTACCAGAGATGGAGTTGCGTACGCCACCGGGCTTCTTGATCTGAAGACTGGTTTGGCATCTGCTTTGAGGTTTAGCTGCGCCCAGGATAGGCAATAACATTCGAGATTGGGTCTCAACAACGTTCCATGGAGTCGCTTCAGATCTGCAATTTGATTGCGAAAATCGGGTTTCATCTTTGGTATCTGCGTAGCTTGCTTGACTCGCAACTGCTGGCAAATACTTTTACCGACTGGTCGAGCAAGCCCAACTAATCCCAGCAAACCTAACCCCTGTTGGTCTGTCACAAAACACGTTGTGTGGATTCGTTGGCCACGGAGGTTGACTTGACAGTTCGATTCACCAAGCGACGGTAATGTACCGCCTGAAGCATTCCTTGCCGTATGGGTCGTTTGTACGAGTGTTGGCCACCACAACCTGTGCCACGTGTTACTGGATATCGGATTGATATCTGAAGCAGTATCAACTTGTAATACGAGTTGCCTGCCATTGGTGTACTTACGCCTGTTGAGGTCATCAATCTTGAAAGTCGCAGTGATCCTTCTGATCCCATCTGGCATTCTGAATGGTGTGACCTTGTTGTGCTTCTTTCTGGACAACATAGAACCACGTGTCAAATAACATGACGCTTTTAGACCTCTTATGCCGCGTCGGTTGCAAATGTGCTCCTTAAAAAGACAGTGTCAAGCAAAATAACAGTCTGCAATACTGACAAAGAGAAGGAGGTTTGGAATGTGAGGGATTCACGTGAGTTGGTGCTTTTTGGGGAGTCCAGTTGACTACACAACTGAGATCATGCTCGTTCGTATTGGACAACTGCTGAATCCTTGCTCTATTATGCTTCAGGTTAGTCATTTCCTGGCACTCACCAGTCACTTGCTACAACGTGCTGTCCAGGTTATGCTCAATCTTGCTCAATATGCTTGCTCGCATATTTGGCTGTTTGCAGGCCGCAAAAGTAAATGAGTCATCTGTATTGATGGGCGGTCATTTTGAAAAAGTGTGAACTTTCGCCCTCTCGATTTACATGGCTCGTTTAGTTGACCTAATCTTCCTCATCTTTCTTGGACGTCGTGAGACACGCACTGGATATTAAACAAGGATGTCTGCTCATCAAAAGTTTGTCACAGAACTAAGACAACTTCGTCCAGGGATAGGTCAGTGTTCTTCTTTGGCAAGATGAAATTTCGTAATCTTTTCATGTTCAGCAGCACCCGGATTCCGGCGCATCAGGCAACTTTCCTTCTCTTCTGCGACATTAGCGAACGGAACACGAACAATGCCTTCATATTTGTGAAACTAGGAAGCGAATGTCACGCCAACATCGGCACCATAATGGAATTCACTGATCAGCTATGTCAGGGTTTTTGAAAAGGGGACACTTGCACTTGCCCCAGACACACGGCTGGACTGCATCGACAGCTTATGCGACAAAATCTCAAATAGCTGAGCCTGCTGTTGCACAACTGCCTGCAATTGTTCGAAGTTAACTGCCGTTCTTGAGTTCGATTGAAACTCGCGTCGCGGCTGTTGAACTCCTTGCTTTGCTGCCTTGTGAGACTGCGACTGTCTGACTGCTCAGTCACGAGCCCAGCCAACCGAAGAAATACAATTGGCCAGAACTCGGTAGACAGCGAGTATATCTACACGATAGATCAACTCTATTTAGTGGTAAACGCAACACGCTGAATTTGAAGGTCAAGGGCACGCACTCTTCTGCGGCTGGTTTTCGGTCAGTATGAGTAAATGCCGCTCCACGGGATTACCATATTAACGGAATAGTTCGATTTGTTTGACACGGGATTGTATGTGCCGGCCGATCAATTCTCACTGGATTCCCATGCCCGTGCTGATAACCACTGCATGCAGCAGACAGTAGACGTGCTCCGCTTACTTGTCTATTAGGGAGCAACTTTAGTATGTGAACTGTTCGTTACCAGTTAATCAGCTCCAGTTCGGTCGAATGACTTCAAGTGATTGAATGCCATTTTGCAGTGGCTCCTGGGTTGTTGTATTCGCTAGTTAAGATTAAAGGATAATGTTCCAGCAGCTTCGGAGGCAACGCTCTGGTTGATTTCCGTACTTGTGTGTATATAAACTATAAGACAATAACACGCGACAAGTCTTACTTACGCTGGGCAATATTGAAGCTATAATGTTGTATTAATAAACAGATCGTGGGACAAGCGTACGGGGAAATTTCTAACACCATTCTTAAATGGCGAACCTTGGGTGACCCTTCGATCTACTTGTGGGCTGTTCCCCGCCGACCAGCTTTCTGTGAGACCAGGAGGCCAGACTTTGCGCACCTGCTGGGACAGTACTAAAGCGATCGGACTCCAACGGGTTGCCAAAGTGTCCATCATAAGGGCTCAAAAAGTGGGAGGACCTAATGCTAGATCACGTATTAGTTGGACACGAACTGTCCGTTAATCTTTGAGCCTTTGAAGGTTGGTCATATGAAGAGGAACTACAATGCGGAACGTCAAGCATGCGCAACGGGCCAGAACAAATGAACGGCGGTAGCCTTTACCGAGCACCATATGGGAAAAATAGGACCTATTATGTGCTTTCAAAGTTATTTTCCTTTTTTGTTTTTAAAGCCTTTTGCTTCTTTTGCGTTTTAGATAAGTGCAGAAAAGGTAAAGTCGACGTCAGTTTCTCACAGTTGCAGGCCAATATACTCTTTTATCGAAACTAGTCGACGTCCGCCATTTGTCTGTGGATGCGGTCGACTTCGGGACTGAATCTTGTCTCGGAGGTCGTGGGGAAGAAGAGGATGTATAGTCCAGTTCGGCTGGAGGTAGAGGAGTTGACGACCTATAATCGTCCAATGTCCTCACTGAGTTCGAAATGAGGGAATTTGAAGCGATCGATGTTAACCGCTTCACGCTGGCAGTGGAGTTGGATAAGGATTACTCCGTCCTTGCGATGAATGATCTTAAATAGCACTTTGTGTAGGTGTTCTATTGACTTCATCAATGAAACCAACAATGTGCGAGCAACTATTTAGGTCATAGAAAAGGACAGATTTACACTTGCGTTCCTTGAGCTTGAACGGTCGAGGCAAATGCGGCTTAGCGACAGGATATTAGACATAACTTCCGGGCTACAAGTTCTGCGAACACAAGAGCAGAAAGCTCCAGGAAGCCTGTCTTTCCATAGGCTAATTCAGCGCCAGATAGGTCCTGATTGCTCAGTGGATGACTAGCAGTACCATCGGTAAGGTTTCCGTTCAGCTGATTGCATTAACTGCACTGATCGACGTTTTGAGTTTCTTGTGGGTACGCTCAACCATATACTTCGAAGCAGGTAGGTAGGTGGTAGTGCGAATGAGATGGGTGTCCAATATCTTGAGCGTCTTTGAGAAGTTGCCATATTCAAACTGAGGATCTCTATCAGTAGTCACTTTCGCAGGGCAACCATGAGCAGCACCCAGTGGTCAACCATTGTTCGTATGAGTGTTTCCGCTGCGACATCGGGAATCGAAATAGCTTCAGGTCAACATATGTACGGGTTTTTAATGGTCACGATGTAGGGCAATTTATTTAAACTGCGCAACTGGCCTAACTATGTCGAGATGCACGTGTGCCAGACGAGTGGATAGTGGGGGAACACGGCTACATGGAGTAGATGGGTGTCGCTGCACCTTAGGCTTCTTGCAGTTTGAGTAACTACGTACGCAGAGTTTGAGGTTGCGCTGCATGTCAGGCCTAACATACAGCATTGAAACAATCCTAACGGTGGTCTTGAAAACTGCTTGAGCGATAATGCGCACAGTGTGAAAAACGATGCATATATAAGAGTCTGAAATGGCTGGATGAAGAAATTTGGTGGATATATCGCAAATGACAGTACCACTATAAGACGGAAGTAGGTACGATACGATTTTCGACGAGGAGTCTACGGGGCGGACAGGCAATAATTATCAGGTTGTTGCAACGAGGCCATGACAGGCAGCTTGACTGCTTACCTGTCGATGCAAAAGATGAGAACGGGGGAAAGAGCGTCGGAGACAATACGATTCTGGCCTGAGATGCGCCGTGGGTCAGTAGAAAATAATGTCACAAAATCCAGCTGAAGTACCTCACGTCATCGGTGAAGACAATACAAGTTTTCTTTCTCAGGTTGAACCGTCAGTCAACAATAAACTAAATTATTTCGGGTAAAAATACGATTGCTTGACAGGTCCCGTGGAATAATCGGAGTGAAGGACAAAACATAAAGGTTCAAAAGGGGACGGAAAAGAGAAAATTTCTGCTTAAATTGACTTTCCGAGTTATACAAATGAATGGATGTCCGGACTTCGCCATGCAATGTCACAGACTTGGTCGGTAAGCCCATTGTTTCGTTCGCGTCATTTTGTCTTCCGATGAAAGCAGGCTGTGTCATGTTATATAACTGGGATAGAGTCTAGTCCTGTGTTCCTTTTTCAAAGCGCTCACATGTGGGGAAAATTATGTGCTATGGAAGAGCGTACCAGGTTCTGGAGGCACGAAAGGAGAACAAGTTTTGTCGTCAGGCAAGTTGACTATATTACGCTGGAGAGGCTGCATCCAGAATTGTCGCTCGATTTGGAGCACACGTGTGAACACCGATAATGCACTTGTATATGCTGACATGCGGATGCGTTTTGGCGGACACCCACGACGACGATGTGAGCGCATTGGCACCAGCCAACTGACAAACCCAGCTGTTCTGAATACGTATCGAACTACTCTGACATGCGAGTTGAGTAAGCGCTTACTGGAGACAATTGATGATCAATGGTCACATGTTCGCCAGACCTTACTAGCAGCGGGCAAATCCTCATGTGGTTTGCCTAATCGCCAACATGGATATTGGGTCTGTTTGCAGTCTCTAGAACTTATCGACGCTCGCCGGCATATCCCGGCTGGAAGCGAACACAATGAAACTCGCAAAGAGCTTAGGGAAAAACACCTTGCTAGCCTGAAGTAAGACCGCGAATCTTGGTGGTCTCATCGTGCGTCAGAGATGGAAGTGGCCGCTGCCCTTGGCAAACATCGTAAGTTATTCTATCTGATACAGGAAACGGACAGCATGAGACCTGGTGTTAGTGAAACTATACGTGACGAGAGTAGACAGCCTATCCACAATTTGTCAAAACGTTTGGAGCGTTGGGCTGAGCATTTTGAAAAGCAATTTAATCGGCTAGAATTGTTCGATTCTTCGCCGACCAGTGATCGCCCTGCTCCGTGGGCTGTCCCATTGGATCCACCCTCTCGCTCAGAAGTCGAACGTGAAATCGGGCTGTTGAAGTTGAACAAAGCCGCGGGACCAGATGATCTTCCTCCAGCCCTCTTCAAATTCGGAGGCTCTGCTCCTGTTGATGCTGTCACCTTTCCTCTTCAAATTCGCTATTGACGAAGCCATGGAATTTGCATTTACAGGACATGACTTGGAAGGTGTGGATCTGCTCCCAGGAGAACGACTTCTTGACTTGGAGTATGCTGACGACATTGCCCTCATCTGTGAAAGCTCCCAGACGTGCCAAGCCGCGCTGGACAGATTAGCACTGGGTGCCAGCCGCTTCGGGCTTTGCTTTGCACCATCGAAGTGCAAAGCGTTCCTCCAACATTGGCAGGGATCGCCTCCTGTGCTGATCCCTGGTGGGGATCAGCTAGAAGTCGCTCAGCAATTCAACTACCTGGGTAGTTGTATCAGCGCCCTTGGGATCGAAGACGAGATCACGAACCGCATATCAAAAGCTCGAAGTGCTTTTGCTAACCTTCGCCATCTATGGCGGCGGCACGACATTACTCTCGCCCTGAAGAGTGGAGTGTACAATGCAGCGGTACGTTTGACATTACTGTACGGTTGCGAAACCTGGCTCCTAAGATCGGCGGACATGAAGAGGCTAGTTACGTTCGACCATCGGTGCCTTCGCCGTTTGGCTCACATCTGGTGGGAACACCGCGTGAGTAACGAGCGTGTTCGACGCATTGTTTACGACACAAGAAAAGGAACTGAACCGCTCAGCACCGTCATTTCACGCACCAGGCTCCGATGGCTGCGCCACGTGTTGCGCATGCCAACCCACCGACTTCCACGACGTGCGTTGTTTGCGCGCCAGGTATCTGGATGGAAGAAGAGTAGGGGTGGCCAAGCGATGACTTGGTCGAGAGGAATGAAGGCCCTCACTTATGTGCTGGCCTCGGTTGGAGCGTCACGGCCCGCTGGTTGGGGTCCAAAAGACGGTGAACACGTTTGGCTAGATACACTTGCTGACATGGCAAGGAGCCGACCTCAGTGGCGTTTGTGCTGTGAGTTGCTTTGTCGCTCCCCATGCCTTTTAGCCTCCCCCTCCATCTACGATCTCATTTCGTAGGGTAAAACAATAATCTTTTTCTTTTTGCCTAGTAGCCGGCTGGTAGCTTACCGGAACGATGCCTATCCGTTGCTGGTAGCTCAGCTGGTATGCAACTCTTGTATTTATTTTCCCTTTTCTTTATGTATTTCAACACAGTAGCTGAGGTGTTTCCCACCTCTAGCTGACATGTATATTGAATGATATAATGATTTATTTCTTTATGTTAAATAATAATGGCCATGATACGCTGGCTAGGATGGTGCACCTTTTCCGTCATCCAAACTAATACACTATGGTGAACCGCGGTTGCTCCAAGTAACGCTTCAGTCACGAGAATATGTAGAGACTATCTTTTGCCAGCAACTCGTCTCCCTGCAGTGTTCGAAATTTTTTAGTTGTTTTTCGTGCGAACGTTAGATATGTAAACTAAATGTGGATGACATCCGGGAACTATAGGATGCAAAACTGATGCTTGTTCATCATACCTCAGTACTTCAGATTTCAAGCGATCTGGAAATTCAAAACACAAGAGTTTGATGAATGGCACTTCATTCGTGAAGTGCTCTCACTCGATATCGCGCTCGCTAATTCGACATACGGCCAATTGTATGACCTAAGTACAAAGGGAATTGCCACTGATTAACAAAATTAACATTGCAATTCAAACTGATAGCAGGAAATTTAATCGACGTTGCACAATATGCGGTCATCCAAAACACTTCACGACGATGGATGCACGGACACTAATAGAGAAGATAGCAATGAATATGCAGGTCACATGTGCAACGACAGCAGCAGGCAGTTCAAATCCGGGACACTATCAAAACACCCCGAAAGATCAATTTAACCATCCAATTGCCGACACTAAGTAATCTACGCAACCACCCGGAATTGTCCTGGGGTCTGCGTCGATGGTCCTAGAAACCAACGACCGGCGGCCGACCAGGCTAGAGTCGGCATATGTCATCGCCAGAAATCAGCATCCTCATACAGACTTCTAAACTCAGAGACCTTCACCTGCCTGCATAACAACGCACAAGCTGTTCTCACTAAGCTAACCGAACTTCATGTTCATTAACTTTCTAGGCTTTGAAACATATTAATGGTCAACTCAACTTGTCTGAACGAGAACACCTACGTTGGGATTGCTTGGACCGGCATTAGTCGCATACGAAACGACCGACCCAGTAGAGGAAGCGAAGTGCTCCCGTATTATCGATCTGTCTTGCAAGTTGTTATCATCGAGGATCCAGATCCATACGCTGTCGGTTTTCTTGGTGCCGTCTGCACTATAGACGTAGTGATCTGTGTTTACTAGCCATAGTTTACTGCCCACCAAGGTCCACTCTGGAAACGGATCATCGCCTTCCTTCTGCTGTGTATCTTGACCTGGCGCAGTCACACAGTCACGTCCTTCTGGTGGAGGAATTCAACATGCATGCAAACGAAGTCCCTACTTCTATCAGTGAAACGTTCAAGACTGCATTACAAGGTATACTCACCGATGTACTGCTATACAACCGTGCTACATCTACCCTGCGATTTAGGAAGGGTGATTAACCATCTACTGTAGATCTTGTGCTCACCAAAGAGGAACAAATGGCCAACACAGAAAACATGAATGCACCGCTTGACTGTAGTATGCATGTGACGCTGCTCTTCCGCTACATGTACTGCGCAGAATGCGTCTGTGAAAACAAAGAGGAAGCCCTTATAATCACACGTTACGACGTACTGTCCTACCTCGTTCAAGCAACCACCTGGTTCTTCCTAGTCTAGCAGCCTCCAGTCGTTGACTGCAGGATTGTATTACCCACTTCACCGGCCTAGTGCCATACGCATCGAGAACCAAAAGCTTTCGCCAAAATCAAAAGAACTTCTTAAGCAACTAAGCTAGAAAGTGCATGGCCCAGCGAGCATAATAATTCTTTTCAAGCGCAAGCCTGGAGTGTATACATAACTTAAGTAAACCACTGGGTCAAGTGGGTCGGTGCGGAAAATCTCCGGCGCCATCAAGACTTACGGATGGAATTCGGCGTTAATACTGAAAGGCTGTACAGACAAGTTAACAAGCTCCGCAGCGTACAAAGCGGAATCCCATGTCTACGTGCAGCAGATGATTCGGCGCCAGCAACACAAGAAGCGACAGACGCGCTTCGGCAACGCTGCATCCGCACGTTTAAGAGTGGATTGCCAACTTACGCGTTTTTGACACAGTGCTCATTGCGCGCAGGGCTAAGTCACGTATCACTCAGGGCAAAAATGCGAAGTCGTTGCGTGTGTGCACAGCTCTTCTGGCGTGGACGACATGAGACCGAAGGCATTAAAGACAACTGCCATGAATATTGACAACCATTAGCTCGGTTCCTTTCTCGCTACCTCGATAAGATTCACGTTCTAGCCATATGGAAATGTGAAATAGTCAACCCAATCTACAACACTGGCAAGCGCTTGACGCCCTCGAACATCCGTCTAATCACTCTCCTCCTGATGGTATCCGAAGTTATCGTATCAATTATGACAGAGGTGCTCATGGGCTACATTGAGAGCAATAACATCATAGTGTCACAGTGGCATGACTTCCGCTGAAACCGGTTATGCAAAACAAACTTGTTGCTGAAAAATGCCATCGACACCAGACAAAGAGCTCACTTCGTTTAGTTGGAATTCCGTAAAGCATTCGGTATCATGGATAACCTCATTCTCCTTCACAAGTTTCGAAGCTATGAAATCAGGGAATCTGTGATCGGTTGGATAAGAAGCTTGCTAATTCAACCTCAGCAGAATGTGCGAGTCCGTAGATGCATGTCCGACAAAATTGAATTCCAGTGTCGTGAGCACTAAGCATCGTTACTCGACCACGTTTATTCCTAGTATTCATCAGGGATCTTGCCAATTTGTTCCAATGGGTATTCCTACCGTATTCTTATGCCATATCAAGATGTGGCGCGACGTTAACACAGTGAACAATTACGCGGCACTGCAGCGAGATGTTGGAGTAGCCTGCACGTGCTCATTTGAAAATCAACTCCAGTTCGACGTGGCGAAATGCAAAGTTGTTAGCATACGCAATCAGCCGGTCTATGGAAATCCACTTGGGAAGCGGCAGTTGCAAAATGCTTCTCATGAGAGCGATCTCGGAGTAATCGTGCTTGGTGAGCTTGCTTGCTCGAAACAAGCCTGAAAAATACCGAGAAGTGTTGGTCAGCACCTTGGTCTCTTACTGTGGGATTTCCAAAACGTACAGTCATTCGCTGTTTTGCAACTACTGTACGCCTGCATGAGGTCCCATGTGGAGGGAGCGATCTAAGCCTGGCGTCCCTTTTGCAAACAGAATATTGATGCGCTTGAAACTCCGCAATGTAGCACAACCAGGGTCTTTGGAGGACTCAAGGTCTTGGGAGGACTCAAAATTTTGGGAGGAGCAGCACCTAATTAATTCATTAGAGGGTGATTACACCTTCCCTACCAAAGAAAACTGCAACCCCTGGACTTGTACAGCAGTGAATATAGATGACAGCTAAGGGACCCCATCATGTTTTGCCTAATACCGATGAAACCAAATCACATCTGCCGCGACCTAATGCAATTCAGCCAAAATAAAAACCAGGGAAGCCACTGGCTCAAATTTGTCTCGCACTACAATTTACTTGCTTTCTTAAACACGCTCTTCTCCCTTCTGGTGCAACGAACATGAATGCCCTTCCGACTCACGATATTTTGACTCTTACAATAATGGTATCCAAGAAACGTCTCGAAGACACACAGCATTATTAGTATAATGTGATGTACCCCGTTTCTGTGGGGGAGGAAATAACGAACACTCACCAACACTGCAACGTAATAGTGACGACATATATATCAGTGTTTATGGGAAAAACTTCGTGAGTCACTAATAACCCAAAATTCTACCTTTATTCATGTCAGTTACTATAATTCGCACTTCTTCCTACGGGAATTGTCAAGCCATTGCTTTTACCCGTTAGTAAACATTGTTTATTGTCCTCTTTCTACTGGTTATCAGACCGCAATTGACTGCGTATTTTGCTCGTGCTCTTAGGAATTTCCTCCAGCGTCATTGTTGTCCTACGCCGTGCCGTTGGTGGACAGAACACTTAAGCCCAAGAGAAGGTTTATGTCCCCTCCATTGCCATTGCGGATGTCTTATGTTGAATCTACATCTTCCCTTCCTCAAGAAATTTGTGCTTCAGTCTCATCCTCTCTAAAATAACAATGATTTGTACATTCATGACGTACAATCTACTTGAATTCAAGTCTCATTTCGCACGGACACAGTGTAGCGCCCTGCTCAGCTCAGCTTCACTGCTTCTTTCACGTTTTCAAAAACTCAGAAAAATTCGACTTAGACCTGAATGGTCAAAGAACAACGGTATCCCTTGACCGTCCTGTGCAGGTAGACACACCCAGGCACTCAAGCCTTCAGCGGTCTCCCGAGCATCAAATATTCCGAAAGCCTTTGTTTCCAGTGAACCTTCACATATCCAGCTTCAACCCACTGCAGCCGAATGACTTGGCATGTAGTAAACATCCAGTCCGTTTGCCCGATTTTATGAGCTCTTTTTAAATCTAAAACAGTTAGTCCCCTTCAGTAGTTTGAACAACGAAATGAGAAGACGAATATTGGCAGATGCTAGCATTTCGTATTATCTCATCAGTACCAATACAATAACAGGGAAATCCTTTTATATGTCTTACAGGGCACAGTCAAGCCAATCAAATTTATGGTTGTGGTCATTGTTGATGGGATTAGGTCCACGGCAACCGCAGGTTGACAACTAATTGCTTTTGCACACACAATGCTGGTCTAATTCGGCTTATTGCGACGGCCTCGGCAAATCGTAAAAGGTGTGCATTGGTATGACGTAACAAGATCCGGAACGCTGATAAGGGATTAACCCGGTGACGAGTCGCCAAGATATGCCTGCCTATGGAGGACGCTGGCGGCTCACGTGAGCACGTATTATCGGAGGTGGATTGAGTAACTTCGCGCCGAACCCAGTTTGGTAAGTGTTCCTTCACTCTGGAATCTACAACCCGTTCGGTCCTGCCGATGTAACTGATACCGCAGTCATACACGAATTGGTAGACACAATGTGATTTGGCGCGGACGGGTTCATCTTCCTTTACTGAAGGTAACGGCACCTTTCGGTTTCTGTTGATTATCACTGCCTCCGCAGCACAGTATGTACGCTGAATGGCCGAGACAATGCGTTTGGTTATCCTTCTCGCTGCGGTGTCACCCTTGAATGGTAGCTCAATGTACACCTTCTTCTTAGGGGCTGTCAACACCATCTCCTTGGGCGGTCTTTTTAAATCCCCTAAACCGTGTTTTTCATGTAGTTACCATAACGGTGTGCCTCAGCCGTAAACTTTTAGCTGAACAAACAAAATTCAATTAACTTTCTCTATCAGTCATCACGCCGCATGCACTAACCATGTCCCAACTCCCTCTGAGTTCTACATTCCAGGACACCAAGCACCAGAAAAGCCCCAGCTATCCTTAAGTTACTGGCTGAGAGACCCAAGTCTCTTCAGCTCAGTGCCAGTCGATACGCAGTCGCTCTTTTATCGTCGATTGCAGCAATCATGTAAGCGTTGGCTGTACCTTAGGTAGGAGGACAGCGGGACTTTTTGTGGAACGAGGGTTGCGTTGGCCGTGAAATGAAATACGACTGGAGTAGTAACACCTTACATGCGGTATATTCTCAGCTGTCATCGTAACGAGATTGAACCTTAATGTAATGCTATGTTTTGCGTACCTTCGTGAGACACTGGGCTAAGCTGGGTTGAAACTACTAGACCATTCAAACCACAGGACCGTGGTTACGCATCAGACGAATTCAGTCTCTCAACCCAATCCTCTTCGGAGATAAGGGAGAGGTCGATGGTCCTCTTCCCTAAAACACAGCCATGAGAGAAAGGTTTACGGCTTAGAAACTCATAGTTCGATTGATTTAGTGTAGAGATTCCAAAGATTTTCTCTGACGGTGGCTGGGCGCTTTCCGCTGCTCTGTGGTTAGGTACCATCCGTCTCAAGCCAGGTAGCCGCTAGTTAACATGGCGAAAACCCGCCAACATGCATCTGCGGCAGGCCCTTGCTGCAGGTGCGTAAAGTGGTTGGGTGCATCCGGTTCTTGATTTATCTGTCACTGCCACCCCATAGGATAGCTGCATGACGCTTGCGTCTACAGACGGATCGTGTTTGGCTTGAGCTACACCAACCAATGCTCATTTCCAGTGTAACTCTGAAAGAAAATAACCGGCGGTGTGGTAACCCTGTCAGCAACCTCGATTGGCTTGATCTCATTGGTTGGCTTGCTGACTCATTACTATTGGTTGTGTGCGTCTGTCGCTTGACTCTCCGTTTAACAAGGGATTGACTCAGTTGTACTTGGTTAATTTTGCCAGATACATTTTACCTTTCCTACGGCTTTCTTGATACAACATTGTGGCGTCGCGGAGGCAAAAATGAACCTTTCCATCCAACCCCCATCTCCATTTTGGACTGATTGCGGCAGCAGACCGACATCGGATGCCTGGTTCCGTTGGAAAACATCCTTCATAAACTACTTGGATTTAATCAGCGATCTCCCTACTGCTCTTACTGAGGATAAAAGATTGAAGCTGCTTCGTCATTTACTCGGAGATGAGGGACAGCGACAATTCGATGACTTGGGTCTCCAAGGATGCAAATCGGTTATGGACGCCTTCAATACTCTCGATCGTGCATGGAGTTACCAAATGAACGTGTTTACCGCGCGATATATTTTCTCCCGAATACACCAAGAAGCAGGCGAACCCTTGAATGATTTCATTGCTCGGCTGAGTCGTGCAGTACGACCGTGTGCCTACTCGTCTATTCCACAGAAAAAGATTGAAGCCTGTATGCTCACTCAGCAACTGATCACTGGAATCGCTGACAATCGCATACGTGAGGGGCTATTGCAGGAAGACGCTTGCACACTAACGTGGGATCGAGCTTGCTAATTAGCCCGAGTAAAGACAGAAATTTCATTGCAATCGAAGCAGTTTTGTTCCACCAGCTTAGCTGAAGTGGCGAGAGTACAATCTTTCCGGCAACGTCCGACAGACAAAGTTTCTTGCTATCGTTGTGGGAGCACGTCTCACAAAGCTAATTTTGCCGGTTGTCCCGCACGCAGCCTCAAATGTAAAGACTGTGGTAAAATTGGTCACTATGCCCGCTGTTGTCGATCGCAGGCTGTCGCACTCATTAAAGATGATGATACACCGGAATGCCATGTTACCGATCCAACTCAAGACAATATCTATTCAATCACCGCTGACTCCATACCTTCAGGTTGTGCAACCATATCCGTTGTTGAACCGAAGTTTCCAGCTGCTGACATTCGTACTGTATTGTTCCTTACTGTTAAAGGTGCTGTTCCATTGGAAATGGAACTTGATTCTGCTTCTCCAGTTACTATCGTGCCTTTCCAATTTTATGAACGCTACCTATCACAGCATACTTTACATCCCACCTCACATTCATTCTGGAGTTATAGTGGGAACACACTAACCATATTGGGATTTATTATCGTGCCTTTGCAGTTGCATTCTGTGATTGCCGATGTCGCAGTGTATATTTCTTCGGACAACAGACGACCCTTGCTTGGGAGGAATGCTATGGTGGCTTTGCACATTGTACCATCATTCGACCGCATGCTTATCTCTTCCGTCAACGTAGCACACTGTCAGGAACATTATCCGCAGCTCTTCCAGAAGTCCATCGGCCGTATTCCATGTGGTGTGCATCGAATTCAGCTGAAACCGAATGCGAAACCGATCGCCATTGGTCAACCTCGACCCATTCCGCTAGCGAAACGTGAAGCGGCCTCTGCAGCCCTGCAAGCGACGCTAGCAAATGATTTGATAGAACCCATCGATTGCTCTGAGTGGGTGCATCCAATGGTTTGTGTCATAAAGAAAGACGGTACTGTCCGGATATGCAACAATTTGCAGGCGCTGAACAAACAGATCGTCGTAGAACGCTTTGTTTTACCATCTAATGATGAACTCACTGTACGTTTAGCTGGTGCAACTGTTTTTTCCAAGCTAGATTTGAAAAGTGCGTTTTTCCATATGCCATTGGCCGATGATTCCAAACACCTAACTGCCTTCCTCGCTGCTGATGGCCTATTTCAGTACAAAGTCTTACCCATGGGTTTGAGTTCCGCGCCCGCCGCCTGGCAAAAGTTCATGACTCACGCCCTGGCAGGTATCGATGGGCAAGTTGCCTACATGGATGATATTTGTGTTTTCGGCCGCTCACAGGAAGAACATGATGCAAGGTTACACAAAGTCCTCCAGCGCCTCAGTGATCACAATTTGCGTCTGAACGCAGAAAAATGTCCCTTCAATGCACCAGAAATTCAGTTTTTGGGACACGTCATTTCACGCAGTGGCATTCGACCAAGTGATGAAAATATCAGGGCCATCTCTGAAGCGCCCACACCCAAACATTTGACAGAACTAAAGTCCTTTTTAGGAATGTGCTCTTACAACCTGCGCTATCTGCCGAATTTTGCGACTGTGGCAGATCCATTACGACAGTTAACAAAGAAAGGATCGTCGTTCGTTTGGGGCAGCAATCAGCAAAATGCCTTTGATGAACTGAAAAGGAGAGTTGCGTCTGCTCCCTTAGTTGCCATTTTTGATGAATCTTGCCGCACCTTTGTGTCCACTGACGCGTCTGATGTCGGTCTCGGAGCTGTCCTCTCACAAATACAAAACGGAGAGGAGAAAGTTATTGCCTACGCATCACGAAAGCTATCAGATTCCGAACGACATTATTCAGTTGGGGAAAAGGAAGCTCTTGCATGTGTGTGGGCTTGTGAAAAGTGACATTTATTTCTGTTCGGTCGTCGTTTTATTCTGCGTACTGATCATTCAGCCATAACAGCTCTTCTCATCAATGGATCTAAAGGATCTCGCCCAATGCGAATCGATCGCTGGTATGCCAAGCTCCTTAACTACGATTTTGAAATTGTGTACCGGCCAGGATTGCAAAATCAGATTGCTGACCGCCTATCTCGCTTACCCGTGGGGTTTGAGGATTGTAGCGCCCAAAAAGATAACTCTTATCTTTCGTGTACAATTTACTTGTTGACCGATTGTACATTACTCCTTCTTGTTTTAATCTTACAACCGGCTCGACACACAACTGCCTTGTAAGTCCCCGCGCTCACGTGTACGCTCTTGCCTCGCTTCATCCGTCCGCTTATTGTTGTAGCCCATCGAATACAGTCCGCTGTGTCCGACTCCAATTGCCTTCTGATATCCGCGCTTAATTCCGCGCATCGTCTCGGACTAGTATTGACTAGTCCTACAAATTGGTGACCCCGAATT